>CM074511.1:55397122-56647122 GCA_037379345.1 Perna viridis
GCTTCAAA
The DNA here is from genome assembly GCA_037379345.1 of Perna viridis. NCBI lineage: Eukaryota > Metazoa > Mollusca > Bivalvia > Mytilida > Mytilidae > Perna > Perna viridis. Next base: position 55,397,131 of record CM074511.1, read on the forward strand.
TGTAAACCCCTTGATTTGGATTATCTCCCTTTCAGTCATCCAATAGTAATTATATTCCTTCATGCACATCTCCATATCATACCAAACCTTTCTATGAAATTTCATCAAAATTCATAGAGTGGTTTAGGAGTTGTGCTTACAAGAAATAGGGACAGAAGGACAGACGGACAGACAAAAGGGGTGATTTCTATGTACTTTGTTTGCCAGGGGTATAACACCAATGTGACCTATCTAATAAGATCAAGATATGAATCTGATCGTCAGTCAAGAATCGTAATATTTATCCAATTGAGAAGGAATAGAATTGTTAAACCCCTAATAAGAATTGCCCTATCAGCCAGCTAAAATAGACTTTAAATTAAGCTTGGGCTTACATTTAAAATGTGTCATTATATCAAAATAATGACACATTTTTAATATAAGCCCTCATAAAATTAATTTGTAGATTTTTGTCCAACATTCACAAAAAAAATGGCAAAGAAGGGAGAATTTTTTAGTAGATTTTTCAACAAGATTTGAGCTTTGTGGCACAAATATGTTCCTCATTTCTTATTAGCTCAAGCTGTGTGGTCTATGTTGTGCCCACCAGTTGTACAATCTACGCTATAAACTATATATACAGCTTGCATTGAATGCGAACTAGCCCCTTTTTTCATTTTTGTCCAGGATCACTTGTGAAAAAAAAACATCAATTTTTGTATTACATGTAATATTTTTTTCACATGAAATGAATCAGTAGTGTTTTTCACATGAAATGAATCAGTAGTGTCAAAATAGATCCACAATGTTAGCAAAGACAGAAAAAATCTTAATCATGATTTGAAAATTAAAAAAAAAACTTCAAGTCAATTTCAATTGGCCTCATTTGAAATAAATATATATAATCAAGACAAGAATTATACTTACCCTTGTTACCAATGCTCTTTGAGAAGCAAACATATTCTGTAGGACTAGAGTACTTTGGTTTAATCCAAAACTATGTAGTAAGACTTTCAGTGCACTGCTTAGTAACTGGTTGTGACCATTAGCTCTGGCAATCTGTACAATAAAATCTTTTCTATACTAAACAATAAACATTCCTTAATCTAAATTAGACATTAAGCATTAATTTGAAGGTTCAGTAAAGGCAATTGATAAATGGCATGAATCTAATATTTGTCCTCCACCCCAAAGTGAGGAAGTGACATGGTATCGGTAGTTATTAATTCATTTGTCCTCCACCCCAAAGTGAGGAAGGGACATGGTATCGGTAGTTATTAATTCATTTGTCAACCACCCCAAAATGAGGGAGGGACATGGCATTGGTAGTTATTAGAATGGTGTAACTAAGCTGGGTTATCAATTCCATTGTATCTAAATGTATTATGCTGATCTCAGCAGCCAAATTACTCTCTATTTGTGTAACTAACCTGGGTTATCAATTCAATTGTATCTAAACATATCATGCTGATTTCAGCAGCCAAGTTACCCTCGATGTGAGCATCAGCCTCAATATCTCTTGGTTTGGTACTGAAATTATATTTACATCAAACGTTTAATGTACAAATACCAACAGATCTTACATCATAACTTAACTGGTATGGACAAATCCACTGTCACTTTTGATATTGTCACAATTCTAAAAGGTTCTGCCAGTCTTCTGTAATAGAGTTCAGAATATACTCAGGGGCTGATCCATGCCCCTTTGAAAAAAAGGGGCATCCAGAGGGGTTCCAGAAAAAAAAGGTTGGTTCCAGGGTGTCATTTGCTCATTTCGCCCAAATTTTGCAAGAAATTAACTAACTTCTCCATCAAAGCTGGGGAGGGATTCAAAACTCCAGAACCCCCCACTCCCTCTAGATCCACCACTGGAGGAAATCTAATAATAGTTCTTACTTTAATATAAATTTTGCAAACTTAACAGAGCTATATCAACTGTACTTGGATCTACAATTGTTTTTTTTTTTTTTTTAAGATGATGCATTAAAATGAATTGATATTGTTGTTAAGTGTGAAACATACACTTCTGGCTGTTCAAATGAAGGTTTGTATTGTAGCTGGTCTTTCCTCCATCTTAGCCTACCACCAGAATCGCCTCCTCCAATGGGTGGCGTCCTCTCACCTAAATTATAAGTCATCACTTATTGAAATACCTTTATGTCAACTGAATAACTTTATGAAATTATTCCAAACATACTACAGAAATAACTTTTGTGACTTTGATTTGGCAGTTGCATGACTATATTAAGTAGATTTTATTTGTTCCTTTCTGAAAGTTCTGATTGTCAATAATACAAGTCTCTAACCACAAATAACTGAAAAAGTTAAAAGCTTTCATACACGTATACAAAGCTTCATATAACATAATAATATATATAAATAGTAAATAAAACTGTGAAAACTTTCATACATGTATACAAAGCTTCATATAATATAACAATATATATAAATAGTAAATAAAACTGTGAAAACTTGTGCTAAAAAACAAAATAAACAAAGATGAAATGAAATATGTAACATTAACAATGATGACATTATCATTATCATACCAGAAAGTCCAGCTAGAGAAGCTGAAGAATTCTGTCTCCTTCTCATCATCTCCATTCTGGCATTGGAAACTCCTAAGATGGCTTCTTCTAACTTGGATTTCATGTCAACACTCTTCTTCAGTGTCTGCTGGGAATACTGGGCTAGACTCTTCTTACCCTATATATTACCACAAAACTATGTAAGAAAAAGGGAAAAACACAAAATTTCTATGCACAACATCACCTGAAGTGCAATACCACTTAATCTAACATATTAAGCAACAAACCTTTCATAAAATGACAATAAACTTTTATACAAGTTGGTAATTACATGTCATAATGGCATACCTTATAAACCTTAAAGTGATCAAACTTATTTGTTGTTATACATGTATGTGTTGTCCTATCAAAGACAACTGTTAGTAAGTGCTAACCATGATACTGATGGTTAAAGAATATTACGTGAAGAAAGATAATTCTGTGAAGAATACAAATTTTAAGGTTACAAAAACCCCAAAAACCCAAAACCCCAAAATGGCAACATGTATAATGGTTTGCAATTACAACAAAGAACTTTCAATAAACATCAAGTTAGGAGTAAAACAATAATTTATGTGTTTATGAAGTGCTCAAAATATTTGATCATCTCATCAAAAACAATTAAATCCAAGGAGGATTGTGTTAAACCTGACAAACCTACAATATGTTAATACAGCTAATATATTCTGTATTTTGATTCTTCCAATAAAAGTTTATACATTATCTACCTACTATAAATTGTAATTTAAAAAGATAATATGTACTTCATTAATGTCCCTATCATTGTGAGAAAATGGATGAAACAATGAGTAAAAAATTTAATGGACATGAACAAAACATATGTGTGCTCAGACTTATGCACATGTGCAAGATGCAGTTATGTTTGTCCTAGATTATGACTGATCATAATGAACTAATGTGCAGTTCTAGAACCACCATGCACACATGGGGGTAGGTCACATACATCATCACTCCATTTAATTGTTAATTTACGTTTATAAAACAGTGCCAGTGGTGTCACAAGTCTGCAGCTCAAAAAAAAACGTTGAAATGCATGTTCAGACACTATTATTTTTCTTATGTGACTTACTATAATTGGTAATAAAGCAAAATATCCCAAAATTATTGTGTTTACAATGAACTGACAAAAATGTTGTGTTAAAATATTCAATCCCTTCTGAAGAAAACAAAACGTAAAATCATGAACAAATTGAAACAATAAAAAACTAAAGTAAATATAATAAATATGCAGCTTAGCTCTATATCAAATGAGCAGAAAGCAACTAATAAAAGCAATTATATAAGTCCCCAACCAAACAGTACAGCTTTTCAAAACTGAAAACAAAACGTAATTTAATAATATGTTATCCTAAAGTTATCCCTGGAGATATACCTGTGATATAGTATCATCTCTACTTAAACTCCTATTAAGTAGAGATCCTGATCCACGGAGAAAATCCACTGACTTCCTCTGAATGCCTTCCCATATCTGCTCATAGGATTTTGGTAAACTTGCACTTTTTGGACGAGAACTTTCAGCACCTTCATTCCAATCTTCCAGTGTGTCCGTTGAGCCAGATAAATTAAAGCACAGATTTTGAACTCTGGCCCATTTCGCCTGAGAATCCAATAGTACAATATCAATGGGGCACATTTATTTCATAAATACTCAGAGAAAGAGATGTTTCAACAAGCATTTGTATCCACATACTTAGTAAATTTGTTTATCAGAAATTTTATCCATGCAGATCATTTGATGTTCAAACAGACAATACATGCATTAAGTTTTTGCCTATCATTTGTTAATCATTGAATCTTGTTTAACTAATGCTTCCAAATGAAAATGATAATTTTATGAATATGGGAGTATGTCCAGAAAATATCAACATCAGTCCCAAAAACTAAAATTTAGCCAAATTGTGTTAAAAATAGTTTATTTCATGAGAAATTTTTATTCAGAGGATGTAGAACGCATTTGTAGAATTCTTTCATATTTATACAAAAATAGCCTTCTGCACCATCATAACTCCTGACAAAAGATTTTGTTGTTCATAGATTGTGCTCTATATTTTTGGATAAAAAAAACTACCCTTAACCCCCTCATTTTTGTGAGAATTCTTTGAAAACTGCGTGGAAGCAGTTTTGTGCCCTCCTTGTGACTAAATTACGACACAACAGCTCGTAATTTCTGTATATTAGCATTCAGATAGTTATTTAGCTTTAAATTGGACAAATAGAAAATTTCAAATAGTAAGTTGAAACTTCGGCAAAATAGTAGGCCTGAAACTAGTGTTCATAAATTTACCCCTTTGTATATTACCAAACAACTTAATCAGTAAGATAGCAAGTCCAAAGTACAATAGAAAGAAAAAAATATTCACACTACTTCTGTATCGAAGGAAGGTCAAATTACATCTTCTATCAAATAAAGTTATGAATTAAAATAAAAAAAATAAATAAATAAATAACATGTATTCTTAAATGAAAAAAATAATTTACTTCTGAGGGGGAAAATGATTATTAAAATACTAATATGATATGAAAATATTTTCTCAGACAAGATGTTGGTCATACATTGAAGCTTCAATTTTAGAAGAAACAAATGTAACTGACATGTTATGTTGGTGAATTTTATATAAATCAAATAGCTTTTTTTCTAGATATTCTAAACAAATGAAAGTTTGGCCTATAGAATTATTTTTATAAATTTGTGAAAAATAAATCATCTGACATGTTTCTAAGATATATTTTCTTGCCAATCATCTCTTCTTGAAAAAAGACTTTTGGAAACAAATTCTTATAGTTTTGCCATTTAAGCATTTTGTCTACCCAGTAATTTCTTTTTAAGGAGTTTAAAGATAAGTTTTTCCACTATTAGATTGCTAAAAATACAATGTATACTACAATATATGCCCAAAAGAATACTACCCTGAATAGGTATGCTCTATCTTAATTGTCATAAAAGTAAACTTTTTTTTTCTTTTACAGAGGACTACTTAAGATATCTCTGAGTATTTATATTAAAATATATTTGTTTATGGTCAGTAGCACAACTATCTACACCATAAAATTCTCTTTCTCTTGGACATGCTCTTCTTTCTCCGACTCAGAAGTGAAAAAATTCATGCATGGGTGACCACACAACATATCATGCCACTATTGTGATACTAACGATGTAATGATGGATGACTTCATAATATACTCAAAGGTTAAAGGTTATGTTTTTGGATAATCTACAGGATGTGTAATACATGCTACAGTGTCGAGGGAGATGGTACACACTGGTTTCTTTGGTGTCCAAATAAATGCAAGTCTCCAAAATCCTGTTAATGTACAAAACCACAACCAATAATTAACAAAACACCACAATAATACAATGCATATTGTAACAATCAGGTTATTGTGTCCAATAGATAATGTTTGTGGGGTATAGATCCATATGGTTGGCTTATACATAAGCAACCAACAAGTATAATTACAATTGAACCAGTCCAAATCCAAATCCATTATAACTCATCACATGTATGAAATGAAATCCTACATTTGTGTGTTCACATCTAAAGGTGGCATTTTTTTTTATTTTGCTTATGTTATGAGTATTAATGAATATGTTTCTGAGAGAGTGCTGAACAAAGAAAACAAGAGAAAGAACTGTGCATGTTTTAAAATAAATCTTTCCAAAAATAAACAAAATACAAAAGCTCACTCAGAAAATAAGAAGAGGTCAATCTTCAATACAACAACTAACTCTCAATTATTAAATTATTTTGGTGAATGTTAGATGATTCATGATACCTAATCCTATAAGCTAAAAGCTTTATTATAAATCTTATCTATGCAATCTACTATACAACAACAAAAGTTAGAAAAGTTGTTTTACCACCTAAGTATTCAAATTACAACAATGAAACAAGGAAATTTAACTTCTAATTCTAGAAGCAAGAAAAAGTTTGAGGAAATGCAATATTTTGTTTCATCCACTCAGCTTTACCATAGCAGCACTTGTAAAAATTCCAGCATTAACTTATACAAACATAATTAGTCAATCATAATCATTTGATTATAAATGCCAATTGGTTACATGCAGTTAGTATTAAGAAAACTTCTGTAAATGGCAAAAAAAATGGAACTACACCTTTTGGAGCAAGTTTTGTGTCTACAATAATTTGAACATTTTCGCATATTGTATAAAAGTCTATACAGCAGAAAACATAACCACAAATCAACTCCAGAAAAAAATATGGGAATTTCCTTAAGAGTATCAAAATTGATGTCATGTTTTATTGTATCCTTGCAAATTTTTCGTAAAATTTTTTGAAGGTTGTTTTTTTTTCTGCAAATATTACCCAAATGCTTAAAAAACTAAATATTTTTTTTAACGATCTCTTGATATAACAGGCTTAAATAAGTGTAAACACGTGTGGTCAATATTTCCTAAGAAAAATACATAAAAAAATTTGGCTTCTTTAAAGGAATTATAACATGTTTTTTAGCTTATTACTGTGTTATGCATACATAAACAGTATAAGTTTCTGTTAACAAAGAAAGTATTATATTTAATGAAATATCATTCAGTATCCAGACACATTTGTTAATATTGATTTACAAAGATGAATTTGATACTAACTGAATGCCTTAAACATTTTGGCAAAATTCAGTATTACACATAGTTGCATGCATCTAATTTTTAGTTTTAGGATTTACCAATCAAAAAGGCATTGAGACTGGCTGGAAATATACTGAATTTCTGAAGTAATTTTAAAAAAATTAGTATCTACATACAAAAATACTTTCACATATTATTCCATGATCAGTACTATCACCATATCATACATGTAGTTCTTGTCATGCAAAACAACAATATTACATACACCATTACACATTCTGTTGTTAATAACCTTAGATTTACATACAATCATACTCAGTCAGTGTTTAACCAAATACATGTGTGTACATACTGTACAAATGCTTAATACCTACCCTATATTCAAAGTTAGATACAACAAAATAAATGACGTCCAGAATCTGTTGTAACACACCCACATCAAGATCTGACCACCACTGACGTAATACTGATTGGTCAATGTTCTTTATCACCCACATAAAACAGATCAGAAGGTTTCTAGTAGCTTCAGCATTCAGGTTACACTTCCTTGGCTGAAAAGGAAAAACTTCTATGGTCATAATAACCAGTATGACTTTAAGATAGCAAAAAGAATAGTAGAATTTAATAAAACCTGAAAGAAATATACAATAATACATGTGTAAGAAATGTTGTAAGTTTCTTCCATTGAAGTGCCTATTGATTGTGAAAAGATAGATTCGTTTTTTTAAGAAAGAAAATCAGGTCAACAATAATAATAATCATATATAAAGTAGGAGCAACAGGAACCATTATTTATTTTAATTTGGTTGTTGCACTTATAAATATTAAGGGTCATTTCAAGTATAATAAATGTATAAAATACTTCAGTAAGTTTCAACTTTCTAAGGTTTTTTTTTACACATTCTTCCATTCCAAATCCTGCAAAGTGCAGCTTACTCTATTTCCATCAGCTGACAGATTTTCCTGCACTCTTCCTGCAAACACACTGGAACCTGCAATCTCCATGGCAACATGTTGACTAATTTTGTCTGCATCAGAATCAAAGTTAAAATTCTTAATGCGACCCTCAACATTAGGATCCCAAAGCTGTGGTAATGAGTCAATGACTATACCAATGATAGGCATGTACAGTGCCGCTAGACGAGCCTTCATCTCAGGGTCAGTATATCTGACATCAAGATCATGGTTCAGCAGAAGATTCCTCAATACATTAATCATTCTCTGGTGGACAGCTGAGTTGCTGCAATAATCAAATCACTGTAATATACATAGCAATGGAAAAGGTAAAGTGACTCAAATTTTACATTTTTAAGATGAAATATTTCCCATCCACAAAATAATATCACATAAGCAAATTTTTAAAGGCCTCTTCATTTATGTATACTGAAGCTTTTTTACCACTGCAAAAGTAGAATCAAAATCATTCTCTATAAACACAATATTACTTACTGTATATCTAAGTTTACTGCAAGATCTGACAAAACAATACCAAGTAAGAAATGTTGCTGTCTAAACTCTAAAGTCAGTTCATAAAATCTTCCCTTGTCTGTGAGTGTACTGGTCGAGGCATAGGATGAGGATGAAGTAATACTGGAAATACTTGGTGTAGGACTGGATGAATTTGCAGATGGAGTCAGAGGAGTTCCAAATGGAAGATTCAATGGGAAGTAATGTTCATGACTACAAACAATCCTCATGAAGTCAAGTTTAAGAAGAATTAAAGATGTAGCTTCAGCAAGATTCCTCATTTTGTCAGCAAACTGAAATAGCGTACCAAAGATTATTAATTATTATAAAAACGTGTATGTAGGAATGCATTAATATGCCTTTTATTATTCCAAAGGTCAAGAAAAAAAACATGGAAATAAAAAACACTATTAAGATTCACACATCATTTATCAAGTTCAAAAGATAAAAAATCAATTACACCTAAGCTCTATACTTACAGTTTTACAATAGAAGTGAATCTGCTGGAAGACAAAATTCCTGTCCATATATGTCAGTAAGTCATGACAGAAAAAGGCAAGACTTGTATTTAAACACTTTGTTAGTGGTGGATCCTGAAAATATAACGAAAAATCTGAATTTATGTCGTCATTCTAAACACAACAACCATTTAATCAATAATTAAAAATAGCTATTCTACCATACCAAACCAACATGTACATGACACTTTCCTTACTGAAGAAAAAAATTGGAAAATAATTTGGGAACCATTGTATATTTTTAAATTTGTTTACTCTGCACTTTAATGTGGCTGAATTGTTCCTTGCTGTGTTAAGGTTTCTTTTTTGGTCATCACAAATGAGACACTTAACATTATTCATTCTAAAAGAACAGTGGAAAAAATTCTTACTTAAATGTCAGGTCAAAACATTTTCCAATCTATAATCTTACTTCATGTGATGAATTTGACTTATACACTTTCCTATATCATACTATTTAATTTTTTTAATGGAAATTTACAAAGAAGGACTATATAAACACTTTAATATCTTATACATGTGTATTACCTTATCATATCTGTCAACAATTTCCCTTACAAACATCCTGACTAGATTCTTTATATCGTCTTCAAAATACTCGGGAAACCTCATCTGTCTGGGTGCTGATAGTTTGTCACACTTAGCTAAATGTTCTGCCATACTTTTGATCTGTTTGAATTAAAAAGCATGTATGTTACCATATAGCAAATCCAAAATACAAATTAATTACTCTCTGTACTTTTATTACTAGCACCTTCAATTATTCATGATTTTTAATGTACATGTATATGTTTAATCACAGAGGAGCAAGGAGAAGGTTATATTTCATAACACCAGTAATTCTACACTACTTACAATAAGTTCAAAGAAGAACCAAGAATATGCCATAGCTGTTTCTCTAATAGGTCCACTCAATACTGACCACTGTAAAGCCAGCTCCTCATGTACAAACTACAAAACAAAAACATTTTCAAATAAAATCTAACAGTTATCTATTTAAATTTTCAGTAATTACGTTAAATACATTTTTAAATTGTTTGTTTCCTATCCTCAAAGTCATAACAAATTTAAGGAGCTTCATTGGCAAAAATTGGCAAAAAGCACATAATTATGAATTGCCTTCTTAGCAGCTGTTCTGCTACCAAACACTGCCTGGGCAAGTTCCTCTCCTCTCATACTACCACCTCTATCATTATAACGACCCATCAAGTTGCCCACTTCTACATCAGGAGATGTTGGAGTACTGCCTGCTAGGTCAGGATTACTGGTAGATCTCTGGTAGTTCTGTCTGCTGAGAGGCAGAGAAGCTGGTCTCCCCAATGTATTGTAGCCTGATGCATTAGCCAATGCACTAAAGTTAACTGCTGAGGCTGAAACAAACATGGAAACCATTTCAAAGGTTTTTTTCCAATATATGTGATTTTTTTTCCTGTGGTACTGTGACTTTAGTTAGAAATGAAGGATTGCAAGAACAGCAAACTATTCTTCAAATCATCCCCAGACATAACTTAGCAACAAGATGTTGTATGCAACATCATGCTAAAAATTACCCCAATGTACAAATCATCACACAAAAGCAATATAACAAACACAAGCATTCCCTCCAATAGAAGATGAGAAATCTGTTACAGAAAAGTGTAAACAACGAACAGTAAAGATATAATAATTTCTTTTTATAACAGCAAAGAATGCTTATGCACCTGTGAACCAGTTTCTTGACTTTGTCATAATTTCTTGATAGTTCTGGAAATGGTTGTATACTGGTTTGTGTACCACAAAATTCCAAAAAATATTTCGAAAGTCTTCAGTTTCTTTGTTATACAAATTTAGGTTGTAGGATATGTTGAGATCACAATAGATCTATACTTACATTGATGTACCAGACCTGGATGTGGTAGGGAACATGTGTAATGGATATAAGATGCCAACAATGAATTTCTGCCATTGTGATCATTCTTCTCCTCCAAGATTTCATGAACTTTTCTCACTACATTGGCCATAGCTTCAAATGATGGTTGTCCTATATTTACTACAACAAATGCAAAAAAGAAGGTAAATTGAAATTTCAAAAAATGTTTATATTCTAACAATATCTATTTAACAATTAATATAATTTTTATCAAGTTAAATTACTACCAAATAGCCCAATATAGTATCGTACAAACATACAGTTAATAGAACAATTTTTTTCTCAAGAAAAGTGACCACTGAAAATATTGAATAAATTGGTTCACAGCCTAAGAAATTCAACAGACCTCATATTAACATTGCAATTGAACTGTATCTAATCTGTCATCTACAATTATTTTTTCATTTCTAACAGTATCTTATATGCATTTCAATATAAACAACTTACCAGACTGACCACCTAACACTTGAGGTCTAACAACTTACCAGACCGACCCCTTAACACTGGAGGTCTAACAACTTACCAGACTGACCCCCTAACACTGGAGGTCTAACAACTTACCAGACTGACCCCCTAACACTGGAGGTCTAACAACTTACCAGACTGATTCCCTAACACTGGAGGTCTAACAATCATCATGACAAGTTTGTCAAGCACTAGTGGTAGGAACTGTATTAGATTCTCTCCCCTTACTTTCTGTAAATCTACCAGACTCTGCTTCAGATCACCTTCAAACTGCATCTCAGTTTTCATCATGGGTAGTTTTTGTTCCTGTGCATGTCTGACTAGGTTTAAGAACTTCTCTAAGTAGTCATCCTGTACAGTAATAAGTAATACAAGATCATGTCATGTCTCCCATAACAAAATGTTTCAAAGATGTATACATTATTTGATCAGAACTACTCAGACATTTTCAAATAAAGCTGAAGTGATCATTATAAAACCCCTAATAAAACTTGGTACCAGCAGTAAATGACATGAAGTCTACTGCATTCAAAAGGGAACTTAGCACTTCATGCTTCCCTTCCACTTAAGGATAATGTAAATTGTGTTTGAGGGATGTTATACAAACTTGTCTTTCATCAAGCTTTTTGCATAAATATTGGTCACATCATACAATTTAGCATTTTCAAATGCATACCAGTAATATTATAATGAATCCTGATTCCTAAGAAACCTATGGAGAATGGATAGTTTTAACAAGACCACTAAAGATGCATCAAGCTTTTTAAGGAAATGGTGAGCTTCCTACCTGTGTATGAATTGAAGAGACAGCTTGGATGGCAATGTTAAATACTCCTTTGTGGTTATCCACCCACTTCATAGATGGTAAATGAGGCTGTAGAGGGAACAAAATAAAAGAATCATACAATAAATCATACAAAGTGTGAGAACAATTAGAAGGTATTGTCAGTGAATATGTACAGTACCACCAAAGTTCAATCTATTATCACAAATCAAAAAAAATTATTGATATTATTAATGCATAAGCATATGAATAAGTTCATTCTAAATATTCCTATTTATAGGAAAAACTCCTGGATTAGAGAAAATGTTTTCATTTAATTTTAGAATAAAAACTAACATGAAGAAACACTAAACAGATTAATTTGTTACAACTTGAAAGTTCCAAAACAAAATACATGTATTTTGTATGTATAAGACTTACATCGGGATAGAGATTATGATAATGAGCAGGCAACTTGTCAATAGACACGTGAAGGTTAAATTCTCCTGTCAACAATCTACCATTTCTACATAGTGGTAACCACTGAAAATATCAAAATTTATATAGTTATCATCAAGGTTCATAACTATGGCTTGTCATGTTTTAAATTTCTGAGGACATACATTAGTAAATAAACAAAACCAAATCAACACTATTAATTTGCTTCATCAGCATACATTTTATTTTTCTGGAATAACTTAACAACCATATATCTCATCAAACAAGAATTCATTTACATATCCTATCCATTATAACAATCTGATGTTCTTCTGACTACAACAATACATACAGTGTATCCAACTGGTACTTCTACTGGTCCCATCTCTCCTTTCTTACTCTGACAACTAATGTGGTAAAATGTAAACAACAGGTGATGGGCCTCAGTTAATTTGGCTGGTAACTTGATCTTCACCTCATCATAGAAACATGGAGTTCTGGAAAAATAAACAAATATTCAACAGAAAATGCTCTGAGCATTTAATGAGCGTATCTTACAATTTTTGCTGTCAAATGTTTCGATAAATTCTAAAGCTTTTTAGGCATACGTAGTATAAAGGTCATTTCATACATGTAGAAAATATCACACCATTCCAACATGTGAATTTTAACAAACACCAAAATTAAAATGCTTAATAAGACCAGATCTACCAAACTAGCATTTACTAATGTACCAAAAGTCTGATGTAACACAGGTAAATCATAGGAACTAAATACAAATGTACCAAAAGTCTGATGTAACACAGGTAAATCATAGGAACTAAATACTCTACTAACGTACCAAAAGTCTGATGTAACACAGGTAAATCATAGGAACTAAATACTAATGTACCGAAAGTCTGATGTAACACAGGTATACCATAGAAACTCTTTTACTTACTTGTTATGATAGGTGACAGGAGTATAGGCTTCTCTGACAAACTCTGGGCCACCAGATTTACCAAACATTACCTAGAATCGTTAATAAATTTACTTTTAATTGATACAATAAAAAAGTATCTATTTCATCATTTAGAATATTTCAAAACTAACAAAAAATCATTCTGATAATGTTACTAAAAAAAGCTGATGACCTAATCTACCAGTTAAATAATTATTTCCACTCTATTGTTTTCATCTTTTTTTATTATTCCAATTTTCCCCCCACTTTACAAAAGTTCTGTATTATTCATAACATACAGGTAAGGCACAATTCTCTTCTTCTCCTGCCATAAACTGAACTTTCACAGCTAAATTTCTTGCTGAACCTTGGCGATTGGCAAAGTTTAAACATTTTGGATACACATAGAGCATGTTTCTGAAATAGAGGGAGACATACTTTGATTTCTAACTATTTACAAACATTCCACTGTTTCATTCAATCACAATAAACCTATTAGCAGAATAAACTGTTATAATTTTATTTCATTGGAAAGCCGAACCTGGCAAAAAGTACTGATCAGTGATGTGAAATATTATATTTGCAATACATGTATATCAAGAATGAAAAAAATATAAGTATGTACATGTGTTTAGAGTTCAAAACACATCAGAATTGGCATCCTGAGAATACTAATGTTCCCTTTAATTCCTCACCTGTATATGGTATATGGAGCATAAACATCATGAGAAGGGAACTCAAGGATTTCTTTAATTGGTCTACTCTTATCATCTGGGTAAGGTTCAACTTTCCACAGTTCTGGTGTCAGGGAATATCTTGGTTCCTCTGGACAAGGTGAAATGTCTAACTTCAATGTTCCTACAGATTAGTCATTTATTGACAACTTTATCAATATTTCATTGTTTCTACTGCCTGATAACTTCAGTCAAAACAACCGTTATTCTGTATAGATGCTGATAGTCATGAGACAGTATTTTTTCACAACATGCATCATTATCTCTGTTTAAACTTTTAGCAAAGTAAGGGTAAAAACTCTTAACCAATTATTCTATTTTTGTTTGAAATAACTGACTTGTTTATCATTTCAATACTTAATGCAAAATTTTGAAGTTATTATTGACCTAAATCTGTTAAAAATATGTTTGATACATGCATATGAATTAAAAAATACAATATATCTTTCAGACCATACTGATACTTCTCTTTAATTATCTTTATCTTACCAGGGATACATTTGACACGCTTCAGAACACTTGATGGTCTTTTCAGATCAGCAAGAAATTTGTAGAGATCTTCATCACTTAGTTTATCTCCTTCCTACAATTAACAAAATCAATTATAACACATAATTGTAAATATGTAAATCATGTCCACTGACGCAAATTACATTAAATATAACTCAGAAAGCATGCTTAACTTGAAGACCCTGTATTACATTACTTTGATTTTTAACAAAGTGATGCTTATTAATCAACCAATATCTTTTAAAATATACTTTCTTAATGAAATATCATTAAAACAACTAACTAATATTCATTTGTGCAAGAACATAGCATGAAACATAACAATTTTAGATATGATATCAATACCTGTTTAACTATTTAGTTCAGATAACTAATGCATTAGATACTGAAATGACAAGTTCATCACATATGATAACATATATACTGTTCTTGTTGTTTACATAGTATGTTATGTTTTGTTGCTGACGTATGTTCACAAAATATTTGTAATTAATTATGTGGAAAGGACCTTTGTAAGTTGGTATAACTTATGTCCAATCCAATTGCCTGTAAATTTAGCAATAAAATATGTTTAAACTAACTAACCTGTTTAAAAAAACTAGACACTGTTAAAGTGACAGGTCTGAAGTTATCAAGACTAGATCCATAATCATCAGGAGAACCGCCCCTTCTCTCATATCCAGTACGGCCTCTGTCAAACGATCCTCTACGGGAGATACTGTCATCACGGTTTCTCTTCCTAAAACTGTCATACTGGCCAGGAAGACTAGAACTACTTCTCCTATCTAAATGAAGTACTGATACTTACAAATACATGAATGGCAAAACCTTAAGAGGTTAAAAATATTTGCATGTGTCTGTTTCAGGGTTTTAAGACTGATAATGAACTCTTTCCCCTTTATCCTCTGAACTGCTTTGGTAAAACTTGCTAAAGAGATGCTGACCATCATCAATATTTTTGTGGTTTTCCTGTTCATAAAGTCATTTTAAAGTTAGTTTTCAAAATTTCAAAAATGTTGAAATTTCCATAATGTAAGTATTTATAATTGTGACTACAAATTATGCAAAATGCATTTTTTGCAGAAACAAAAACATGGCAAAAATTTCTGAATTTACAGTTCATTTTTATTAAACCTACCAAGACTAGAAGTTCTAGAGAGATCTTGATCCTGTACAAACTTATCAACAGAAGATTCTCTCTCCATACTGCTGGCACCAGTTACTATGTTCATCAGATATATAGCAGTCCAGGCAAATGGCATTCTGTACCTTCCAAGTCTCTCACAAAACTGGTAAGCATTACCTTTGTACTTTTCTTCTTTGGTCTACAACCATCCATACAGAAATGTTTTTTTTAAATACACTTCAGGCTATTTTCACTCACAAAGTGAAAAACAACACATAATCAGCAACATTTATAAATATATTAAACATGCAAAACTTGGTGGAACTGATTTAGTTATTCTAATATTTTACTTTGATCACCACTCTAGTATAAGCAACTTAAAAAAGCTTAAGATATAATTGTATTCTTAAAAAGCCTACTGGGTACAATGTTTTGTATTAATACTATCAGTAACCCCATATCTAAAAATTGTACATTGTAGTTATACCACCACAAGTTTTTACCAAATAATCATCTGATAAGAAAAAAAAACATTTTACCTAAGTGGACAGGTTTCAAGTTTCAAATTCAAATGAGTATTGTCTTTTTTTAAAATCGACTGTACTAACCTTGTCTTCCTTCAGATAAGGTTCAGCACATTCTCCTATATCGCCTTGCTGTAAAACCTTCTCAAGCTGTAATGAGAAAAAAAAAGTATGCATGCCCTTCACAAGATTGCTATGGTCTTCCAAAATCTACGCTTATTTAAAAAAAAATGTCTCTAGTACAAATTGATAAAAAATAAACTGAATAAAAGAACAGCATTCCAATGTCGCCCGCAAAAAAAAAGTAAGGAAAACTTTAATTTCACTGAAATTTTCTTAGTCCAAGGGCCATAACTTCTGTAAAAAATATTCAACCCAAACCAAAGTCAAACTTAATCTGTAACTTCACATAGTAAAACTACATACAAAATTTAAAATCAATTGGTGAGAGCATTACAAAAAAATTGTGGAAAACTGTAAATTCATTGAAATTTTCTAAGTCCAAGGGCCATAACTTTTGTATAAATCATTCAACCCAAACTAAAGTCAAACTTAATCTGTAACTTCTCATAGGTAAGACTACAGACAAAATTTAAAATCAATTGGTGAGAGCATTACAAAAAAAAGGCAGAAAACTGTAAATTCATTGAAATTTTCTAAGTCCAAGGGCCATAACTTCTGTATAAATCATTCAACCCAAACCAAAGTCAAACTTAATCTGTAACTTCTCATAGTAAGACTACATACAAAATTTACAATCAATTGGTGAGAGCATTACAAAAAAAAAGTGCCGAAAACTGTAAATTCACTGAAATTTTCTAAGTTCAAGGGCCATAACTTCCGTAAAAATCATTCAACCATAACCAAAGTCGAACTTAATCTGTAACTCATCATAATAAGGCCAAATACAAAAAACTAACTATTTGGTACAAGCATTACAAAAAAATGCAGAAAACGCGGATGGATGGACGGACATGTCACGGGGAACAAAAAAAGAGAACTTCAATAAATCAGTTAACAAACATGATCTTAGTAAATTGATAGAGAACATTTTAAAATACCAACACACTTTTAACTTTTGATTAACAAAGAAGTTATGTAAGTAACTTTAAGTAAAAGGAAGACACCTGGAAATGTGTAAGTGATGCTAAGTACAGAGCTACCAAAACACTTACCCTGATAACTAGGAAGACGTCTGGAGATGGGTAAGTGATACTGAATACACAGCTACGACTCAGTGTAGAAACATCTTGTCTTGGTATGTGCATAGAGATCATTCCCTTCATTGATTCAGAATTCATGTCAAAGTAAAAATTCTCTGAGATCTGTCATGAAGAAAAACATAAAGAGATGACATTACAAACTGACAACTGAAAATAACCTGCAATATAATAAACCATTGTTATCAAAATAATTACTTCCATTTTTATTTTTTTATTAATGTTAAGTCATAATGTATCATTAATTCTCTAGTTATCCTTTAACTAATGAAAATTCATCATATTGAAGTTGTTAATTGGTCTTTTCAACGATAATTTCCTTGAAAAAATTCAAAAACATCTTAATTTACACACTGAAGTCTTTACAATAATACATGTTCATGTAAGTTATTCACTAATTACCTTCTTTTTCTCCTTTGAATCATACAGTGCCATACAGGCAAATATTGGTTCAAACTCCAACTCTAATCTGGAACAACATCCAACAAAATCAGAAACAAGTACAAAGTCAGGTTTCTAGCAATCATTAAGTAAAACTTAATTTTTAACTCTTGGATATCATTACATGAGACCTACTTTTATCACAATACCATTACTTAATAAAAGCTCCGCCATCTGTACCAAATATCAAGTGAGAATCATATATTGTTGCTGACAAAAAGTCTTCAGTACCTTTGGAGAAATGTGAGGCTCATTGTTTTGAGCTGAATTCTTAAATAAAAGTTTTCTACAGATCAGTGTACTGTTATTGTCTTTATATTAATCATTTTTCTATAAAGGGAGATCAGAATTCAAAGAATAAAAAAAAAAGTTTAATTCAAAGTGTGCAAAACCTGGCAACTACGGACTGACATTCCGTCGGTGACAGTATACCACTTGTAATTATGCAGTAAGCGCATTATTACTGCTCAAATGTATGTATACACAGTGTTTATATAATGTTCTAATTCATTTTATACCTTAAATTGAGACATTTGACAAGAATTCTGTGACCAAAATGTTCCTGTGGTACAAATGCTGGTGGTCTTCTTTCAATCTTCTCCTCCTATGTAAAATCAATAATCATTTTAATACTGATTGATGATCAAATGATGAGATTTTTTTCCATAACCTTTAACCCTTATATGAGGAAAAGACATGAAATAATTATGATGATAAAGGGTAAGCTTTTCTCTCTAATTCTCAGTTAACTTAACCAACTCTAGACCTACATGTATATAAAATAAAATATTACTTGTAAAAATCAAATATCATTTGCAAACTATCATATTCTAAATACACAGCAATGACTCATGTAGTCCCATCTTATATTGATATGCATTTCATTTCAAATCATGCATATTGTTTTAACAGAACAATTATCATAAAAAGAGCCTAACAAACAATTGGCCTATGAGAATGTAAGCTTAATAACCTCATCTTGTGTCTCATACATGCTGAAGAGTGAATCAAGTCTGTGTTGTTGTCTTTGGTCCTCATTCTGTTTATCTACTTGTTCATATGACATTTGTTCGAACAGATTAGGTAACAAACCATCGGCTTGAGACTGTTTAAGGTCAAATATACTGCTAGCCCAGCTACCTCTAGGTGTATCATTCATATGGATTGACTGTCTTTTCAATGTGGCATCCTATTAAAACATGCAACACATGAATGAAATGATAAAATGGCTACTGCCACTGAAACAGTTTCAAAAACAGTGATAAGTTCACTTATAACTGGCAGTGATTTAGCTAGCTCTCGTCATTTTCGCCATTTACGAAAGGATATCATAAATGATGAAAATGTTTTAGATCGTTTTCGTCACTTAAAATTTGAAAAGTGTATAAAAAAAATCCATTCAAAAAGTATTTCAGATAAATTTTCGTCACCTTAAATAAAAATGTTGTTAAAAACTGTCAATCGAAAGTTACATAATTTCACCTGGCCTTACACTCTAACAAGTTTATGACCCCAAGCTTGGTAATTACCTGGTCAACCAGGTGTGAAATACATTCTATTGTTGTTAACCTGGCATCCCTGATATGTGCATCTTTAATAATCCTTTAAAATAACAACAATTGATCAATCGTTTGATCATTAGGATCACAAAAGATAATCCCAGGGTTCTCATTCAACTTCAGCTGGTTTTTTCGACCGCCGAAAAAAGCCTGGAGTTGACTCAAGACATTTCTGCTTTTAAGTGCATTTAAAATGTAACTTATATATATCTTTATTTTAAGGATTAGTCGTGTTAAATGATTCAATCTTTAATGGATACTGACCGATTTTACTCCCGTATAAAAACAAACCCTTCACAAACCTCGCAACATATATAGCTATCTATTTTAAGAAATTTAAATGTACACAAAAACAATGTCTCCGATGTGTGACTGGTCATCTCATGGATTTTAATTAATTTGAACGCAATAGCGGATAGTTAGGAAGTATTAATCAATGATAAATATTTATTTTACTATTCTCTTTTTTTCTTGAGACAAAATCACAATGATTACGAACGTCTTCAATTCTACTCACGATATGCGGTCAAAGGTCACTAAAAAATTACCACCCAGCAGTAAGATATCACGCAGCAACCTCTTACAGAGTGCAACATTCTACAGTTGACTATGCCAATGTGGCCAACCTCCTTTCTACCTGTCTAGTTTCTGTGTTATCTTTTGGTGACTGAGAGGGGATTTAGTAGGTACTATCTGATCAAGACCTATCATAGGAACAGGCTCAAGGTTTCATCAATCAACTCTCTTCTAAAGGTCTGTCTCCATCCTTCTGATTTGAGGAGTTTTAGGTTGAAGAGGGCTTTTGAGGTATGGTTTTTGGCAAAGGACAGGAGGATTTTCTTTTATTAGTTGAGTGTCAGGTCATACCATAATAGTAGCTTATGTCAAATAGTAGCTATTTTTAGACTGAATTCATCAAAGCTTTGTCATGATGTAAAAAAAAATTTCTATTTTACTATTTTTCTAATAGTAACTATTTTATTTTATTAAGTAACACACGTTTTCTTATAGAAAATAACAGTTATGTTGTTGTAACATTTATTGTATTTATTGTTATGCCTGTATCTGTAAACTTAAAATGAATATATTAAAAGTGTTCATGTCTTTAGTTTATGATACTATTGACTATTTACAAAATTCTGCTGCCCATAATATATCGTTCGTGCTCTATGAAAAAGTGACTAAAGCCCTCAAAATCCTAGCTAAAACCCTGAACTGGTATTATACTTCAGACTTGAGGATCTTTAATGTCTTTACAGTATACAAGTCTTTATGGACCTCATACTCCTAATGGACCATTCCATCCCAATCTGTACACTTAACTTACCTTTTCAGGCTGAGGCATGGAATCTTCCACATCAACCTCATACTCCTGTTGGTCCATTCCATCCCTGTCTGTCAACTTTTCTTTACTACATACACTGGAGCTGTATCTTTGATACCTGTAGTGTTTTGGCAAATTGAAATTCTGATCATATCAAATAGTCACTTTACAAGTCAGCAGTAGACCAATAGACTAAGACTAAGACTGACTAAGGTCTACAATATTCTATAGTTTAACTTGTAAAATACTGATAACTCTATGGAAAATTTTAACAAATTTATGCTAATAATTCTTATTCAATTTCTGTAAATTGTTTAAGATATCAGTAAATTAATCATAAAAATGTATTGTTTATTTTGCATTATAATTAAAGAATTATTGCATAACTGTTAAGAATTTTTCATCAATGAAAAGTAAATATGCTTTTTTATAAAGATCTAATATACCTGTAAACAAACATTCTAAGAGTATTGCATAGCAATACAGAATCTGCCTACCCAAAAATAAAAATCTGTTGAAGAGAACAGAATGCTAACTTCTTGCATAATTTGCTAAAGAGAAAAGTGCAGAAAACCTGAGTCTGCATTGATTTTCTAAGTCCTAAGATAACTCAGTGAAATATCAACGGACCAGAATAAATTTTAATTTGATCTATAACTTGTCATGGTAAAGCAATGTGTCAAATATAAAATGTATCCTGGTATCTGCAAGCATGATGAAAAAAAGGTGTAGAAAACTTATTTGCCAGACTGACGAACATGGGGAAAGTCACTGGTACGGGACTAAAAAAATTCAATTTCATCAACAATGGTTCTTAAAATTTTGTGTTGTTCAAAGACCATGTTGTTTTGAAGAATTACAAACAGCTTTAATTTTTCAAAGTCATTTAATGAAATTGTCATCTCTAAACATATTAAGCTGGGTCTATTTAAAACCAATGACAGAATCAGTTACACTAAAATAAAATGCTTCACAGGATACAGACCACAAAGGTTGAAGACTATTATGGATATACCATTCAAGCTTGCTACAGCTCTAAATTTTGATTGCAATAAATTATTTGACATGAGAAAAGAATGTGCAATATTATTTTGACAAAACAGGTGTGATTTGATGAGTATTCAGTGTTAATATACACATTTCCAATGACTGACATTATTAACAATCGAGCTCTGTCGCAAATAGAAAAGAAGGAATTTCAATTGTTCAAAACAGTTAACACAAATTACAATTTCTAGGATGTATATTGATTATTACTGATATTTGATAGGATATTATTAATAGACATTGGAATAATAGAAAATTAATAGACACCCTATCTGCCAATGTGTCTATGTCCATCCGAATGTTCCCTGATTAAATTTTTTTATTGTAAAGCTTACATTCTCTGATGATCATAATAAATAATCATAAAAAAACTCGTCACAAAACAATTTTTTGGGACACTGCTCTTGTTGATTCCAGTACAGAGACTGGAATTGGGTAAGCATGTGGGCTAAAAGTATTTGGGTTGTTTTCAAGTGATTTTGGTATGTCAGTAATTGCTTCCCAAGTGTCAGTTTTTGATTAAACTAATAGTAAAATAATAGTTCTTACTCACAAAAAGATGATAGCAAAAAAAAGAATGTACATCATTTTGGCAGGAAATTTATAGAACATTTAAAAATAAATCAAACTAGATTGAAAAAAAATAAATGGAAATCTTTATATCTGCCAGTATTGACCCTGCATGCAAAAACACAAGATGATTTTTTGGGGGTATTTTGATTACAGAAAATTGCATTTAAGCAACCTCTGACATGAAATGCCTAAAAACAATGATGGCAGCATGATACCATCATACAAACCCAATTTTTTTTGTAGTGTATAATATATGTAAAGGAAATCTATACCTTCTTGACACCACTGTATAATCTGCTGTGTATCTTCGTACAAAATCAAATACATGAGTATCAGTGTCAGCTCTACAATAAAAGACCAATTTTGTGTACTTTTTAATCTTATTTCTATAATAGCATTGAAATAAAAAAAATGGAAAAAAAAAATTAAATCTCTAGATGGAACTTTATTTTTTAGCTATAATAATAAGACTAATCATAAATGTACCAAAAAATTTAAATGTCATCTCAAGACTAAACAATTTTTGCTTTATCCTTGACAACAGTAATCTAGTCAATTTTTCTATCCTTTGTACATTTGTAGTTAATAGGGCACCCTTATCCTTTTTAATGTATCTGCAGCCGGGTTATAAAAATCATTGCTAACCCAATTTCAGGAACAATATGATTGACAGTCCTACATCTTTTTGGTAAGAAATGGACATCAACGTCATCATGATCAGGGTATAGTATAAGATCTCTGTGGGGGTCTCTTTCTACTGTACAAGTATTCTGTAGGACAAAGTCTTCATACTCAGGTGGATCTACTGCATCTGTCAAAGGTACCTGAAACAGAAGACAAAAGAAACCAGTTGACTCACACCAATTTGATTTAAATCCAATATTTATGACTGTTATTTTTATATGGTAGTATAAATTGTAGTTGATAGTAGTGTTGGGAATCAATCAAAATTTCCAGATCGATGATTGTTGTGTCAACATCGACTGATGATCAATGATTAGTGTTTGTGAGTTTGATAAGGATGACCATTCAATATCGTATTGCTAGTATACCTCCATTACCTAGTTTGGATATTATCATAACTTACGTAAACATGTAAAATAATCATTAATGAAGCCACATGCTGACTCAGCCAATGTTAAGGTTAAAAATCGAACAAATTTTTTGTCAACAGAAAGATAAATAACCCAGTCAGATAATAGAAAAGATCACTTCGAAAAGAAAAATAAAGACATATTTATATTTTTAAGACATGAACGAATTAATCTTGATATCTCGAAATTGATCATTGAATCAAAGCTCCTCAAATGACTGATAGCTTGATGTTCCTGATGATCGGTGTACCACTAATTGATAGGGCTGTAATTTGTGAATTACAAGGCCATGAAGAATAATTCTAATCTAAAAATAAATCTGTCAATGACAATACATGGCAAATCTAACTAAGCCATCATCAGCCTAAATAACTTGACTTTTTGAATTAACAAAATTTCATAATATTCTCTAATAAATTTTATCCATTAAAAAATTTGTGCACTGATTCTGTAAAGTGTTTATATAATAATTTTGTATCAACACTTTCAAAACTGAAAGACAAAATTTATCATCTTAATAATTTTAACCATTAAATTGTTTTGTACATCATTATTTTTTACCATATATGATTGAATTCAGTTGTGACACATCACACATGGATTGTTCTTAGGTAGCCCTTACTTTATTTTCAATGAGTTGTAAGAACTACATTTTTTTGTAAATTTAAGGGGTATTTGTTATTTAGTGGACCACTGTAAATTTCTAAAACAGTCACATTTAATTAGGAAACAGGTCAATATATTGGTGTATATTGTGTTTCTTTTGTTCGGTTTCCACTGATTTCTTTCCATAAATTTCCACTTACAGTTAGATTAAGGCCACTAA
The DNA here is from genome assembly GCA_037379345.1 of Perna viridis. Classification (NCBI taxonomy): domain Eukaryota; kingdom Metazoa; phylum Mollusca; class Bivalvia; order Mytilida; family Mytilidae; genus Perna; species Perna viridis. Next base: position 55,421,761 of record CM074511.1, read on the forward strand.
CACTCCTAGCAAGATCTGATGGAGCATAAACAGTTGATGACACAGCCTTCCTCACTTCAGCAGCACCTTGCCTACAAAAATTAAAGAACATTAGTGAGTTCGCTCACATACTCCAGCTGTCCCCATGTTGGATATTCAAGTAAATTTGTTCATAAGAGAATTACGTGTAGAGGGACCCCAGAAAAAAGGAATTAGAGTATTTTTTTCAGGTATTAGAAAAGATAGCAACAAAATCAAATTTAAAAAAGATTTTTGAAAATGATTTTTTCTTTATCTTCCAACTAAATTCTGTTACTCAGAATGGTAGTTTCAAACTCCAGACAGTGATTTCTTTGAGTTTTAATTAATCCAAAATAAATATCATCGTAGCGAAACAAAACCTACACTTGACTTGTAACTTATCCTGATGAACTTATATACCAAAAACCATGTAATAATCTGCAAGCGTTTAGAAAATGTCTGAAAAACTGTTATTTCTTTGAATTTAGCTAAGTTTTGGTAAAAATCATCAAAGCAGAACCAAACACAAACTTGTCCTGTAACTTATCATGGTGAATTTATATAATAAAAATCGTGTAAATATCTGCAAGCATTTAGAAAAAAAATCCAGAAAACGGTTATTTCTGTGAATTTTGCTAAGTTCAAGGCCTGTAATTTCAGTAAATATCACCAGAGAGGAAGGAAGGTTATCCTTGACCTGTAACTTATCATGGTGAACTTATATACCAAAAATCATGTCAATATCTGCAAGCATTTAAAAAATAAAGTCCCGAAAACTGAAGACGGACTGACTGAGTGATAGACGGATGGGTCAAAAACATTATACCCTTCGCAACTTCTTTCCATGTGGTATAATAAATTACTAGTCAATCTTTTATAAGTTATATGTAAAATTCAGTTTTCTTACACCGATAAGATTAATTCCCATATCAGTATTAAAGATGGTAACACTTGTACAAACTGACGTTACAATCCCAATAATTGTTACTGGGTTGATTTTCAAATAACAAATCTAATCAAAATTAAACCTATCAACTGTTCCATTCAGTCAATGCATGTAGAAACTAACAACACCCCATACTACTTTCCGTTCAGATGACCTTTTCAGAATCCTCAACTTTTTTCCCTTTGAATAATGCTTTCAAAATCATGAAACATGAAATCTGATTGGTTGATCAGATAAGTAATCAGAACAGATAGTAAAATGGAGTGCTATTAGATCCTACATGCAGGGACTGAATGAAACAACTGATGGGTCTAATTTTAATAAGATTAAAAATGACACTCCACTCCCATACATTAGATCATGTGTACATGGTAATCGAAAGATAATAGTATGATAATAACGTTCATTAACAGATACACACTTTTTTAGTAGTTTAACAGTTAAAGCCAAATCACAAGCTGAAAAACTTGTCACATCTTTTAAGATGCAGAGAAATATGTGTATTTGATATTCTAGCTTTCTGTTACACACTACACTTAATTGCCCGTTTCTGAAAACAAATTTTAAGCCCTTCACACACATTTCTCAAAAAGTTATAACTAAATTTAAGGTTATTAATACTTATAACAAGAATAAGTATGATGTATATGTCAAGGAGACAACAACCCCAATGGGATGAAAATGTCACCCCAAGGCCATCCATTGCCTGACCACATGATAGGACAAGCTAATTTTTTTGAAAATTAAAATACAAAAACAAATATAACTGTATGGTAAAAAATATGTAAAATCTGAGTTCAAAGCTGGTTACATTTTCTAGTGAATTGCCAACCCTGCTTAATTATTCTAAAAAAGTAAGAAATGATGGATGCTAGTTTCAAAGGCCACTCCACATATTATCTTTATCAGAATGGAATGGTATTTGCAATGAATTATGCTTGAAAGACAAAAACTTATATTGTACTATCAAACAAACAGTAGTTACTTTATATCATTTAATAAACAAAAAAATAAACAAATGACTAGGAAGTGTTAATGGTAAAGTTGTTTTATTGACACAAATACATGTAGTTAATGTATGTATAATTTAGCCAGTCTTTGACATGTTCTCATGTTTATTTCCAGAGCCTTGTGTCACACATACTGCTACATTTTTGTATCATTCTAATGAAATAGATAAAGAATATTGTGTGATGCTAATGCTTTAATTAGCAGAAATATATTTTTTTAATTAGTCTGAATAAATATGTGAATAACATAAAAAAAAGAATATAATTATCATTTATAAGATTTGAAAACATATCATTAGCAAACTTTCTGTGCAAAAAATGATATCACAACAAAATATGGATATTAAGCAAGTACATGTACATGTGCCAAGGAGTCTTAGACCAGGAATCTGTCGAAGAACCTAGCTTTAATGTACTATAGATCCTGAAAAAGTTCTGCAAGATGCCAGAAAAAGGGTTTACGGCAAAAAGGGTTTGTGCACATGAACTTCAATAATAAGCAGGTGTCAAAGAAGCAGAAAAGACACTCATGATAGTTTTTATCATAAAAAAAACTCCCTTGATATCCTTCGGGAGCATTCCAGGTAAGGCCAGTCTCATATGTTACATATACATCTAATGTGTATTGGAAATCCGAATTAATTATCAAATATAATTAAAGAGAAGAGAAAAGGCTACAACTTATTAAAACTACAATGTTATATTTCGAAATGAAGGGACTTGAAACGATTATTTTATGACAGATAGTGAATATTCGATTAGCATTAACCAGCATATCCTTAAATGGTCATATGTAAACATATTTTAAATGAGGCAATATAATGAAGATGACTCAATCTTTAACAAACACTTTAATGTCAATACTTTGTTTAGTTATACTGGTTCTATTTAATTTAATCTGAGTTACAAAATAAGACGGAAAACTCTTACTTATTCAGTTTTTGAGCGAATGCTCTCTGGCCGGTTGCAGCCATTATTCATCTCAGTGTGTTATACGTCACGAAGATCTGCGCACCCTTAGTTTTTGCAAACTATGAAACGCATTTATAAAGAAATTGACGGAACGAAGCATTTAAAATAATTTAAATCAGGTCAGAATATATTTAAAAGCATAGACTGTTTAGAGTAATATGAAGTACCTGATTAAAGTTACTGAATGTTATCTTAATAAAAAAAGGAGTTTAACATATACACTGAAGACATTTACTTATTAACAAAAAAATCACGTCTTAAAGTAGTTGTATGTGAGATGAGGTGACTTTTCTGTTTGTTGTTGCAAGATTGAATTCTACCTCATCAAACCAAGTTTTTTTTTTGCTTTCAGATTTTACACAAAAACACAACCATTCACTTTCTGGGAGTTTCTGGAAGGGAAAAAAATAGTTTGATTTTCAAAGCTTTCAATGGGATGCACACTTTTAATTTTTTTTTTAATTTAAAGTATTCAAATATAGAAGTGCCTTTCTGGATGCACTTGTGTCTGGGTGCCATGTATGATTCTGTATTTAATGTAGTTGCATATCAAGCTTGTAGTTCAGAACATATTTTTGTTTAATATTTTCTATATCTTCTATATAACTAAATTTTACCCAAATGTTTGGTAGCCCAGCTCAAAATCTAGTAGCCATTGGCTACTAGGTGGCTGGTAATTTTTATTTCTGGTACCCTCTTTTTGCTGGAAAATTTTGTACAGCAAAAATGCAATCGATAGTCAGGAACCCACCGCTTCTATAAATTTATGATCCGACTCCATTAGTTAAATGGTAGAATATATCAAAATTGAATATCATGGAAATATTTTGTTCAATAGGAGAGTTCGCCAATCTCATCAGTGATGTCATATTCACTAATTTGCATATCATTAAGTATCAAATTGGTTGGCAAATAAACAACTAAATAAACAATGGACAATTTCATGATTAGAATCCCAAATTTTCAAATCTTTATAACTTAGTTATTTTACATCCAATTTTTGTTCTGTAAAATGTTTCTTTTCAATAAAACTATTCATATTTTGTATGGGAATTTGTGAGTTTTTTACTTGAAAAATGTTTGTTTGTTTGTTGGGGTTTAACAAACAAATAAACAAACAAACATTTTTCAAGTAAAAGAGTTATAAATTTGAAATGATATTTATATGTAAACCACTATAAAATTTTATGCTCATATAGTCTAATTACTAAATATTTACTTAAAAATTCCATGGATAAAAAGAGTTTTATTGGCAGTATAGGGAACCAAAAGAATTTTTTAATTATCTTAAAAAATGAAAAAGTTATGATATTTTAAAGTTGATGCCCCATGCCACTCAATGGATTTTTTTGACAACCAAAACAAAATCACAGGTAAGTGAACTCTCCTATCGTAAATTTCCATGCTAATTTAATGAAAGAGTAATCAAGGGAACCAAGGTTATAGCGGTAATCAAAAGAATGTAATCCAGGGACATAGACCAGACATGGAAAACAGACATACACAACAAAGAACATAAAGCAACTAAAATCATACATACAAAGTAACAAAAGTAAATGAGCAACTCAGACTCCACTAAAAACTGGGAGCATGGACCAGGTGCAACGGTAGGGTATGTGTCCTCTGCTTTTCTAGAAACACCCGCCGAGTTGCTCATAAAAAGTCAAGTCCGGGGTAGACAAACGAGGAAAGGAAAACTATGACCCGTTGAATAAATCAGTTTTCATGGTGCTGATGGATACACCATAACAATCCACGAGTTCATGATGACGACCATGAAACTTCTGTAGTGATGACTTGTAGCAACATAACCCTATTCCAGAAGCCTATTTGTTAGAGTTCTAGCGCGATACAAAAAGTCTGCATAGTTTCGGCAAGCTCTGGCATAATGTATGAGTTGTGATATGAACACTCCATACGCAGGAGCCGAAGGGATGAGAACCGTGCATGGGTTTATATTTTGCCTCTTTTGTACATTGTCTAGCATTTTAGATTACTTCTGAAATAGCGAATAACAATCTTTATTTATTTTTTATTGAAACGGCGTGTTAAACTTATAGTATCAAAATAGAAGACAAATTTGAATATCCCGCCAAAAAATACTTTTATTACCACGTTCTATAGAAACCAGATTGTTATTATTTTTTATGTAACATGTATATTTATAATTAGGCGGTTGAATTATTTGTTTAATTTAGAATCATGCAGTAGATCTAATAGATCCTCCCCTAAAATATTGCAAAAAAGTTATGTTCTTATTTTAGAATTTAAACTTTAGTTGGCTTTATTGAATAAGGTAAGCCAAAGAGGCTGAAAATGGAGGCTTGTGTCCCTTTGACAGGTGAAAATGTGACAGTTTTCTCCTGCGACGCGCTCCATTATTAAGAGCAAAACATTCGCAAATTCAAATTTCATGATTGTGATATTGTGCTTCTTTGGAAAACCTAAGTGATAGCCTTTAAAAGTTATTCGCATATCGGAAGTCTCATCGAAATTGTTGACATTTTTTCACTCGACAGGAGCTTGCAGAACAAGTTTGGCGTTATCATCTGAGCTTTATTTACTGACAGTGTGTGAGAATAGATAAATCTGGTGGATTATGTTGAGTTAATTGTTAGCGTTTTAATGGGTTTAACATCGCCTTACGAATGCAGTGACACTGAAATAGTAGCTTAACATTTACTTCCGGTCAGTTTCACTCCTCATTGACAAATTTTAAGAGGATGGCAGCCCTTGACCCTGAATACAAGATAAGGCTGAGTAAAGTGGAGGAGAGACTGGTGAATCCAAACTCAGAGTTGAATATTAACAGCTTGTTGGTATGTTTGAACATAGTTTTGTTGTGAATAATGTACACACTAAGTGCAACCAAGGAGTTAAATATAGAATGATCTGCATCTTGTGAATTATTGCAATATCTTGAATGGCGAGATTTCAGTATACACATACTAGCCACAGCTACTTGCCGCCTATACAGTCAAAATTAGGTCATATAAAACGTTGATATCACAAAAGCAGGGGAAGCTACCGCTATAAACATCCTTATATACACCGTCGGACCATTTTTATCAATTTAAAACATACCTAATGATGATCGTTTGGGTTTTGAAGGAGTTAGAGCTTTAATTTAGGAGGGAATGCCTTTCTTGAGGGCGTGACTCCGACTGCCATTTTTTTTATCAGTTGGTCAAATAAAAACGTTGATATCATGCAATAACAGGAGGCTACAGCTACAAAATTTCTTATATACACCCTTGGACCATTTCTGATCAGTTTGAAATAAATTTTATGATGATAGATTGGGTTTTGAAGAAGGAGATTAAATTTTTAATGAATAGGGTAACCGCCCTCGAAAGTGGGGCTAAGCAGTCAGGAGTCAAAACAAAGGCTTAAATGAACATTGATATCACAAATGCAGGGAAGCTACAATTTTAAAACTAATTCTGTACACCCTCATACTATTTCTGATCAATTTTCAACAAATTTTATGATGATTGATTGAGTTTGGAAAAAGGAGTTTGAATTTTTAATGAGGAGGAAAGTATGCTTTCGAAGGTGGGACCAGATTGAAAATTTGATAAGAGTTTAAAGTCTCGAATATCGAGGTATCGATCAAAATAAAACATTGAAAAAGTCTGGAGGCAACTTGAGGTGGGATATTTTAATTTTTTTCAAAGCATATGGGTCAGAATACCTACATTTATTGTGATGAAATGTTGAAGGGATGGAAAGGGATGTTGACAGGGCATGCTCAGAATCAACAAAATGCATCATGGGTAATCTCACTGTATATCGCCCCACGCAACATATTTATTATCGTACTATGTAAAATTGTGCGATATTCCAATCCTTGCTACATATAAATCCTTGATGCAACAGTACAATAGTCTGTCCTGTCATGTATTGATAGTTTATTGACATCATGTTCAATGTAATATTTGGATTAGTAAATGTTTGTGATTATTCAACAGTTCCTAGTAAATATCAATATTTTTATATTTTTAGGTATGTTTTGTACTTTAAGTAGGCTAAGCATATATAAGCAGTATCGTGTAAGCAAGCATTTTGAGAATCAACAAACTTTTTAAAATTTAATTTTTTCCCTTGCAAGCAGCTCCAGCCATATCCTTTTTAGTTGTAGTGGGTTTCTTGGTCTACTTTTTTTCTTAATTGTTGTCTGTCCATGAATTTCGTGATAATAATCATCATCCCATGAAACCATACCTGTTAACCTAGTAAAACCTATTTGTGGGAGATCTTCTGCAATCCATCATAAAATTGCAGATTTTGCATGTTTTTATAGGCAAAGAAAGGATTTTGAATTTGGAGAAAACAAGACCAGAACACATGATCTCCAAACAATAAAATTATCTGAAATGTTTTTATGATACTGCATCATTTCAAAATTTTTTGTACATGTAATAATCAATTATTCAAGTTTCAGTTCCCTTGAATTACAAAAACGTACATTAATATATATACACAACGTCTCAGAATGTGACGACTATTCGCTACACTGCTCCATCGGATCAAATGGATACAGGGAAGATAACGTAAACTTATAGAAGGGTCTGAAAAATTCCCAACGATGTTAGAACTGTCAAATTTGCAAAGCAAATTTTTTGTCGTTCCCTCCGCGGGACTCGAACTCATACCGCTGTGGCATCTATGGCAACACCGCCAGCACCAAGTCCAGTGCCGTAGACCTCTATATATATATATACCTAATTCAAAATTGCTGATCATTTGAAAATTGTCCCCATTTGTATTTTGGGGATTTAACAAAAATTTGGGTTTTTATCACATGATAACCAGTACTACTTCCTAAATGTAAATAAAAAAATGATTATTTTGAAAAAAAAAAAAAAAAAAACTTTTGACCATAAATAAATTTGCAGTGACTTCAATCGTGTCAGATGCTAGAGGTTAAGATTGCTACAAGTAAGAAAATAGCTTGCCGGACAACCTCTACATTCTGGAATTATAACAGACTTCTTTAGACGTTGGGTATTGTTTCCTAACACATTGTAACCAGTGATATACATTTTGTAAACAAATGCTTATCAAATTTTTTTTTATGCTAGTGACAGTATAAATTTCAAAGAATAGTTGTTACCTTTTGTACCTTAGATAACCTATGCCTCATATGAATTATACAATCAGAGTAATATTTTTTCAGATGTGTTTGTTAAACAGAAGACAATCTACTGAAAAAACTATTTGGGGGTCAATCTTGCATGTACAATGTATTACAAGTTCCATACGGTCAAATACTTGCGACTGAAAATCAAGTTTACCTGCCTATTGAATCTAACTAAATTTCAAGAATATGTTGCTGTCTATTTTAAGAAATTTGTTTTTGAGGTTGAATAATAGATATTAACAATAAAATGAATAAACTTTTAGGATGGAATAGCTGCCTTAGTTCATGACTTGGATTATCCAGCAATAAGAAGAAATAAAAGTGTTGAACAGTTTCTTGGTAGATGTGAGTAAATATAAGTACATCTTCGTATCCACCTTTGTACAGGATTTTCTGTTCTGCATTGTTACTTACATTTTGTACATTGTACATGTACATGTGTACATGTTTTCTATCACTACATATTATATGTTTTCTTTCTCACTAAAAGTAAAGCAAGTAAGATAAATTTGTACAAGGAAAAAGAAGTGTCTCAACTCATTGAATACAACATTGTATGTGGGTCAACTTAATCATTTTTAATACATGTACCTTCTTTGATATTTTCATTTCAGATGCAAAACCAATTGATTTTGTTAATAGCTGCCGTATGCAGCACAGAGACTTTGAAGTTGTTAAAGTTATTGGGAGAGGAGCTTTTGGTGAAGTTCAGCTGGTAGGTTGCCCAAGGAAGTAGGAAGTAAAGTTTAAAATTGAAAGATTATGAGTGTTAGTTTGGAACAGATGCTATAAAAAAAAATTTAAAATTTAACCCTTTCAATTAGATATTAAAACTTAAGGATAAGGACTTTTCTTCTCATTTATGATTTATACCTACATGTACATAAGGTATTTTATTCTGCAAAGATTTCTTAATATCTATCAAAAAAAGTTCTAAATATGATATTTTATCAGCTGATTTAATTCATCAGATTATTTATCTGTAATGTTAATGGTAGTGATTTACAGCAATACCAATTATTTGAATTGTATTGACTACAGTGTTTTATGTCTTAGGTTCGCCACCGATCAACAAGAAAAGTACATGCTTTAAAGTTACTCAGTAAATATGAAATGGTAAGCAATTAAAGTTAAAGATGAAAATTAGTCTTAACTAAGTTATGTACTGGCCAAGGAGTAGTTCTCTTCTGCAAGGAATTCTTGTCACTTCTAACGGACGGCTTATACTTTGCTCTAAAAAATGAGGTTTCATGTAGAAATAATATGTTGGTAAGCAGATTGTGAGAAATGACTTCCATTTTGAAAGAGTAATCAAGGGAACCAAGGTTATAGTGGTAATGAAAAGACCAGACATGGAAAGCAGACACACACAACAAAGAACACAAAGCAACTAAAACCATACATACAAAGCAACAAAAGTAAATGAGCAACTCAGACTCTGCTAAAAACTGGGAGCATGGACCAAATGATGAGATCTACTCTATGACCAGTATACATTCATTATAACATACACTTCCAACACACCTACAACCTCTAATTGTATAAAGTTACAATAAGACATGTGAAATTGCAAATTACATGTTTTACCTTTTTGTGTCTTTAAAAACAATCGTTCAATGTAATAATGTCTCTGGTACATAAAAATGTGGCTTCCTGTTCTCCTATAGAAGGAGAGGACATGCATGTAGGTTGGATACATTAGAATTCTAACCATTGATAGAACTTGATAATTTTTCTTTTGTAGATAAAAAGATCCGATTCAGCCTTTTACTGGGAAGAGAGAGAAATAATGGCTAATGCCAACAGTCCATGGATTGTACAAGTACGTTTTATATTCATAAAATTTAACATTTCATTTGCTTTTGTGATACATGCTTACACATCTGATATTTATTTTCCCTTTTCTCATACAAATACATATGGAAAATAATGATATGCAATGTGAAGGATACTTCCAGGGTGAAACATTTGAGATGTATATTGCAAGGCATTATAGAATTGGTAAGAATGGTTTGTAAAACTGTTCTGGGATAAATGCAAGATAAGATTTTTCTCAAATTATACATATTGTGCCATTTTCATCTGTTCTGAAAATCTATAATCCTAAAGAAAACTTTATGTTTGTTTCAGTTACATTATGCTTTCCAAGATAATAAGTATCTGTATATGGTTATGGACTATATGCCAGGTGGTGATTTAGTTAATCTGATGAGTAACTATGATGTTCCTGAAAAATGGGCCAAATTTTATTGTGCTGAGGTTGTGCTAGCATTAGATGCAATACATTCAATGGGTTTTGTTCACAGGTAAATTTTCTTTCTGCATTTGAATTAATTATCAAACATCACTACAGCTTTTCATTTTCTGACTGATTAAAAATCAAAGAAATCATCATCATTCTGTAATAATTATATCTTGCAGAATACATGTAACATTGGTGCTTTTCCAATCACATGCTATTGTCATCAGTGGAGACATATTTTCATCACCAGCATCCTATTGCATGAACATTTTCAATTTTAAATGATTAAAATGTAGTCTATGATGTTAATGTAGAATTTTGAATTCATCAGTTCGGCAAGTTAGAAGTACATAGTTCCTCATGTCAGGACATCTGTCCAACTTTCATTCTTTTGTTTTCTGAGTGATATGATACTGGTAAAGAAACTTATTATGATAACTATTGCATCTTGGATTGTGGTGATACTTTTAATTCATAGATGAATTTTCACCAGTTTAAATTTGTTATATTTTAGAGATGTGAAGCCTGACAATATGTTAATAGACCAGCTAGGACATTTGAAACTGGCAGATTTTGGTACCTGTATGAGAATGGACAAGGTAGAACACCTTAAACTATATTTGATACAGCAATCACATGCAAATTTACAGATAAACATGTATATGTGGCTTTTCTGGACAAAAACATACAAGAATATTTTTTGCTCTGAAAAACACGAATTTAAAGCTAATCGTTTGTGTCTAAAGAGAATTTCAAATTTTCAACACTATGACAATTATAATTTTTTTAATTTATATTGGAAGTCATTTATATCCATTATTTTAAAAACTGGGAGCATTCACTTATATTGCTGTTTTTTTTGGGGGGGGGCAATGTCTGTTCAATTATTGTTCATCTCATGGGATCAGTTTGGAATTTGATATGCAGCTTCATCTTCATGCTTTATACATTTGAATTGGTTGCACATCAACTTATTTTTGCCTTAACAATGGGAACAATTTGAAATTTGGTATCAGCTTCAGCTTGTCAATAGGTTTTACAGCGTGTAAACTTTTCAGCTCAGCTGTACATCAACTACCTGTTTGTCATTTATTTTTTAGGGTATAGTAAATTTTTTGTCACAGAAACATCAGCAGTTCCTTGATGGAATTATTTAAATTTTGACCTCAAGCTGTTGTATTGTGTTGGATTTTTCATGGATTAGTATTCCTCTGTTTTAAGTATTCCTTGAAATATAGGGAATGGTACTATTAAATTATTAATTTCCGCTATTTTCATAGTGAACATAAAAGCACAGAAAATAGTCCCCAGGAAATTGATTTTTAACACTATATAACACTTCATTTTTTGAAACTGCTAAAATTGATACCCACAAATATGTCGACATGAAAGAAACCGCTATTAAAAATGTTTACAGTATCAACATTCTGTGGTGGTATCTTTCTCAACTACTCCACTTGATTCCTTTAATATTTTATTTTGATAATCATTTAATTATAAATAACTGTTTTATATTGTTAAGGATGGTATGGTGAGAGCTGATACAGCAGTGGGTACCCCAGATTACATATCTCCTGAAGTATTACAATCTCAAGGAAGACCAGGGTACTATGGTAGAGAATGTGACTGGTGGTCAGTTGGTGTGTTTCTTTATGAAATGTTGGTTGGTAAGTAATATCGTCATTTAATGTCTAATGCTCTTTAACTAATAGAGCAAATACATGCATTAACATATGATGGATTGTTATTTCACATATTTTGCAAATTAATTTTAATGATGCATCAGTTTTCTTTAAATTTCAGTGAAATTTGATAAAATTATTATTAATTATCTTGAATGCTGAATGAATTTCTGTTTCTTTTTAGGTGATACACCATTTTATGCTGAGTCCTTAGTAGGAACATATAGTAAAATTATGGACCATAAGAATTCCTTGAGCTTCCCTTCTGAGATTGAAATGAGTAATGATGCCAAGGACTTAATTTGTGCTTTCCTAACAGATAGGTACAACATATACTTTTCAGTTCAATATATATCTGCAGTATTATGACTATTAATGTAGAGTAAACACTTTCTCTTATTTTGCATTCAGATATGGTTTCTGTTTATTCCTTTACAATGCTGTGAATTAGTAAAGAAATGTACATTCTGAAGTCAACCATTAATTTAATCAGATTGGTCAAAGTATCATTTTGTGTGTAGAAAGAGTAATATTTTCAGAGTTGAAAAACAATGTCCTTTTAATTGGATATAATTATTTTCAGAACTGAAAGGTTAGGAAGGAATGGTGTTGAAGAAATTAAGTCCCACAGATTTTTTAAAAATGACCAGTGGACTTGGCAAAGCATCAGAGATGGTAAGAAGTAAACAGAATATAAGTGGTCTCCTTTTTATGCTACATGTACATGTATATGGCAGGCCATTGCTTGTCAGATGAAAGGGTTATAAACTTCATATTTGGGGTCAATTGCACCCTGTAAAGTAAAAACAAAACATGTGGTTCAATTTGTCATTTGCTCTGAAAATGTCAATTAATACTAACCAGTTTGGAAACAGAAGAAAAAATGTTCAGATCATGAAATGGACTTTATAACAGGATGCATGAAGATGGTACATATATATATACATACATGAGTTGGTAGTGTCATGATCTATCACAACTTGTGCCTGCTGGATCAAATATTCTTCTATTGAGAATTATATGTGCACTATGATATTTACTGTAACTTTTGTAGTGTTACAATATGTTATGATTCTAACAATAATTTGTGTTGTCTAGCTGTTCCTCCTGTTGTACCAGAGCTAAGCAGTGATGTCGACACTAGTAATTTCGAAGATATAGAGAAAGATGATGGCCCTGAAGGATTATTTGAAATTCCTAAAGCTTTCGCTGGAAACCATCTACCATTCATAGGATTTACATATAACAGGGATTACCAGTAAGTTTAAGTAGTATTTTTAGCAAAAAATGCACTACTTTTCTGCCATGAACACAACATATAGGAGTGATAACTGGTTGGCTCATTCAGAATAATGTGTCAAGTGGGATGACATGCATACTTTTGCTGGCTGTTGTTTCTTTGAAATCAAACTCCAGGTTGATCAGACATTCTTTTCCTAACATATATGAAATGTATATAAAACCCACCTTCCTATAAGAAATGTCTGTACCAAGTAAGGATCATTGCGGTGGTTTCCAACTTAGGTTTTTTTTTTTTTTTACCCTGATATTTCCATTTGTTATTTGGACTTTCCTTTTGACCATTTCTTTCAACCATTTCTTAGATTAAATCATTTGGGTAATTTTGTTGTAACCCTTCATATCTGTCCCTGGATGTACAACCACAATTTAATAATAAATGTTTGTTTTAATGCCCATCAAGTATATAGTTCTACTTTATAGGCTATACTAAAAGAGATACTGAAATGAAATGTTTTGTAAGCTTTGAATATATTTACTTAGTACATTGTAGGTAGAAAGTCAGTTATCTCGATGCCTTTGTAGTATTAAAGTTGCAGATAGTTTACAATGAAAACCATTATAAAACTTGTGAAATTGTTAAAGATGGCAACCATTAAAGTCATTAGTCCTTTCCTCGTTTGTCTACCCCGGACTTGACTTTTTACGGGCAGCTTGGCGGGTGTTTCTAAAAAAGCAGAGGTCGCTTTCCCTGTCGGTGCACCTGGCCCATGCTCCCAGTTTTTAGTGGAGGTCGAGTTGCTCATTTGCTTTTGTTGCTTTGTGTTCTTTGTTGTGTGTGTCTGTTTTTCCGTGTCTGGTCTTTGTCCCTGGATTGCATTCTTTTGATTACCGCTATAGCCTTGGTTCCCTTGATTACTCTTTCAAGTAGTAAATATTGTATGCACAATTTTCATAGATGACATGACTTAATTTTAAACTGACATTCATCAATACATTTACTACTAGTATTTTACATTACAGATTCCTGTTAGGAGGTGGATCAGGTGGAGGAGGAAAGTCATCAATGGATGTAAGTTTTATGTGATGTGTCACTACCCATACTTCGGCATTCATACTTCAATTTATTTAAACAGTCATGCACTAATTTGTGAAGGTTTAAACATTAATAGAGTGTAAAAATACTTCAGATACACACTCGGGTGTTATATGGTTAAAATAAACTCTCAAGGATATGGTCCCAGTAGTGTTTTATGCTTTTTAGCTTTAACTATTAACATCAGATAGAAGCTTTTTAATATTTTTAGGCACAATTTTATATTAATTACAGTTTAAAGCACGTTCTTGATTGGTGTAATAAATGCCATGGAATTTTGATATGCTTTTCAAACATATTTACCAATCATTTCCCTTCCTTGAATTTTAATTCAAAATCTCAGCCTGAGGTAGATGCTATGCATTGCGTGCATTTGAGTTCATTGTTATACAATATTTTCAGTGTGTGTCTAATGGGGTAAGTAAAAATGTTTAGGTAACCCTTGTCATGTTTTGCAATATAGAATATCTGTCTTCCTAACATATAGCTCGGATGGGTCATAAAATTAGCTAATAACCTGTTACTGAAAGCATACAATAGCTCAAGCAGTATAATTTGAATAACTGGTTTTTAGGTTTCAGAAGTTTCTGAATTTAGTGTTTTTTTTCATTATTTAATTGGTTGAAAGTATAAATATGATTTAAAACATAAACATTAAACAAGGTGGTGTTTTCTTTTTGTTTTTGTTAGATGTGTTATTTTTTCAGGATCAGACAGAACTAATAGCATGCAATTATACATTTATCTCTTTCATTATTTACTAAAACCTTTTGTATTCACAGTAGAGGTATAAGAATTAGTATTTTTACTTTCGGCATGTACATATATTGATGGTATTTATTTAGGGATTTTGTAATGGTTCATTTTATTATTTAAATCATTATTGGTACAAAAATCTCAAATTAGCATGACAATTTGGATGGGCCAAAATATTCAAATTATACTATGAGATGAGTGGAGATTTTTGTAGTCTGAAAATGCATCATATGATAGGAACTGGGATTTTAGAACTTGCTTCTTGATTTGTCTTCTTATCACCTAGCACTGGCTTATTCCACAGATCACTCCTATAGATGAGATGTTCCTTGTAAAATTATCAGTTTATTATCTGTCAAGTAATTTAGTACGACTACCAACTGACTGCTATCCTCCGTCTGTCTCTTACATCCTATGAACACACTGTAACCGACATCCTACAGCAGATACATAGTTCTTAGTCTTAATCTTGAACCCTTTTAAGGGCATAGGTCAGAGACTTAGGTTACAGGTTTGTAAATTGTCACAAACACAATCTTTGGAACATTTTATTTAAAAAAATGACCTTACCTAGTAGATACTTAGTCTTTTAGAAAATTAGAATTTCTGTTGATTGTTAAGACCATTGGTCAAAGGTCTAGACCCAGAGTGGTTTTTTTTACTATTACGATATGTTGCCCACTTTTGCCCTAAGTATTATTTTAAGGACTTATTGTTTCCTGCTCTCGTCACATATTTATTTATGTTGAGGACTTTTCAAGAAAAAAAAACTTCCTTATTTCACTTAAAACACACCAAATTGATTTTTATTCTACTATTTCCTATGAAATATGAGATTTTCAGTTCAGTTTTAGTATCAGGAAAGGCTCTGATCTTTATTATAAAGAATCTACATTACAGAAACATGTACTTGAATTGTCCTCTTAATAAATTGTCATCTAAGTTCAATTACGCTTGAAGGACATATTATACAAACAGCAATCTAGTGATGTGTTAATGGTGTACCCTAATTTTGCATTTATTTGGGTTTATTTTCAGAATGATGAAGACAAGAGAAAGTTGGAAGAGCAACTAAGAACACTGAAGTCAGAAAAAGGAGAACTTGATAGGAAATATATGTAAATTTCTAAGTATAAGAGGTTTCCCTTGACATTTTTTAAAACCATAACACTTCAGCATAGGTTTGATATCAGTAATCTGTACTTTTTTCCCTTTATGTTGACAGATATTTTTCTTATATGACAAGATGCTTGAAAGTATCTGTCAAAATATTGGGAGTGATGGTGACATCATCAGATCTTCTTAAGAGTTTTGAATGAACATGACATCACACGGTAACAGTCTGTAGTCACAATGACAAAAGTAGTCCAAAAACCAAATGTACATTGAAATGATCACAAAAATGCAATAGTAGATTACTGATCATGTGGAACACCTTGACTGGCTCTCCTGCACTTATCAAGATGTTCCATGTTATATTGTCCATCAAAATTATTAACTGTTATTCTATATGTATTTCATGGTTTGAAATAATTTGTTGCCTTCATATCAAGGATGGATCCTCCATATTATTTGATGCCTTCAAAGTACAGAGTAAGCCAAGATTTTGAGAATATCTTGAGAAAGAAACAAAAAAATAGCAAAAAATATTTTACTTTAGAACTGTTTACAATGATTTTTGTTGATGCATTTATATGTCAGAATTAATGAGATTGCAAATTTATTGTCCCCTGCGATGCGTGGCAAGGGGACATGGAAATGCCATCCATCCACGTTTTCCACACTTTTTTTTGTTATGCTTTTACCAAATAAGTTTGTTTTTGTTATGTGGCCTTATTATGAACAGTTACAGATTAAGTTTGAGTTTGGTTACGGTGGCATGATTTTTATGGAAGTTGTGGCCCTTGGACTTAGAAAAAAATTTCATTGAATTTCCAGTTTCCACACTTTTTTGTAATGCTTCTACCAATTGATGTTATATTTTGTATGTAGTCTAACTATGAAAAGTTACAGATTAAGTATGACTTTGGTTACGGTTGAACGATTTTCACACAAGTTATGGCCCTCGGACTTAGAAAATTTCACTGAATTTACAGTTTTTCACACTTTTTTGTAATGCTTTTACCAATTGATTTTTAAATTTTGTATGTAGTCTTACTATGAAAAGTTACAGTTAAGTTCGACGTTGGTTATCGTTGATTGATTGTTACAGAAGTTATCGCCCTTGGACTTAGAAAATTTCAGTGAATTTAAAGTTTTTCGCAGGGGACATTGGAACGCTGTACTTTTATTTAACTTGGATAAAAAGGATTAGGACACCAGAGTTTGTTCTGAGAATTCCAGTATTATTGAATTACTAGATAATGAATTTCATTTTACAGGCAAGCAATTCAAGATTTAGACAGATTAAGTTCAGAAGAAGTAAAAATCAGAAGGGAAAGAAGTGAATTAGAGAGAAATGTGGCTCTTATTCGACATGATTTGAAAGAGGTATAAAGAATTGAAGTACAAAAGTATCAAAAACCTGTATATTGTGAATAAGTTTGAACATGTTGAAAAAAAAAGAGTTTGAAAAAAATTTTGGGCGTATATTGTTATGGCACTGTCGTCGTCAGTAGACACTTTTTTCAAGCGATAGCTATTTGATCTTTGTAAAATTTTATAACAAGGTTCCAAACAACAAATAAGGGTAACAACAAAAGTACTGAACACTAATCCGATTCATAATCAAGTCAAGTCCAAAATAAATCTGCAAAATAGATATTACTCCACCGGAGCAGGCTGATTTTTTGGGCAGAGTCCCCTTTGGCCCCTTATAACTTAAAAACTGTAAGAAATGTCTGAAGAGAAAGGTTGTTATTGATATTTTGGGTTATGGCCCCAACTGTTTTAGAACCAGGTGTCTAAAAAATGCATTTCATGAAATTAAACTATAACTCCAGTTCAACAATATGCTATACCACAATGGTCAGACTTGGATTGATTTTTTGTGGTAAAAACTTGAACTTTTCAGAACTTAGTGGCCTAATAGGGGGTCAGAAACATGCGTTTTCCTGATGTCCAGAGAATAACTTGACTATTAGTGAATGAATCTTTTTGAAATTGTATATTTATTTTTTTTAGAATCCTCATAAAATCCCTGCCTTCATTTTTTCAATCAGATTTCAGATATTTCTTACGGTCTTCGAGTTATAAGGGACCCCACTCCAAAAATTAAACTTTTATTTTCAGTCCGATTTTGAATTATTTATTTATTGGGATCCATATGAAAATCCCAGCCTCAATACAAGAGCTTTATAAAAGATTGTTTACCAAGTTAACTCTATCATTTACTATTTTTGAGATAAAGAGGTATAAAGTGATCCATGAATGCTCCCTGAAGCAGACCTTTATACTTAAATTAAATTTCAAAATATTGTGCAATATTGTGTCCAGATGAGTTGTTGTGTCCATTTTGAACTGTAAGTCCCTATGGTAAGTGTGTCAAAAAATTAAAATTGTGTGTACAACATAGTTTAACTGGCTGTGGTTGTATCTTGTTGTACTAAGTGAAGCTTTTTATTTTAACATTTTCAATAAATTATTTCGTTCATGGTTAGTCTTTCCAAGGTCTTTCAATTCTTGCTGTTTATTTATACCATTTTTCGTAGGAATATACGACAATAGAAAAACAAAAAATGTTTTATATTATTTTGATTAATATAAAAAAAAAAATAGTGATTGCGTAAATGAACATTACTTTTTTTCAGACTCAAAGAAAATTGGACAACGAGAGTGACAATAGAAGGAAATTAGAAAGCATGATAAGAGAAAAAGAGCGACATTTAGAGAGTGAAATAAATGCAAGAAAAGAATTGTCTAGTAATAAAATGCATACTCATGAGAAAGTGTCAACGCTAGAAAAATCTGTAAGTTATTAGTAGTAGAAAAGTTGAATAAATAAAGATATTACCATGTTTTACAATTGACCAAATAAGGTTTGATGATGCTAAAAGAAAATGAAAAGTCAGACACATTGACCTTTTATCAACTGAACAAAGCTTAGTTTTACAAATATAACTAACAGCTGTAGGTATTAAGTGTAAGTGTTTGTAAGGCAAAATGGAAAAAATCAAAAACATGCATGTCAAAACCCCACCGATCTGACAATAAAATATCACTCAAGGATGCTTTCTCTATTTGTAAAGAACATTATTTGATCTCTGCATCACTGGCTTTGCAATAGAATCGTAGAAAAATGAGGTTTTTGACAGAGTTATCTGCCCTTGAAATGTTCATTCTTAGTGCATTTCAAAAATTGTAACTCAATGGTCCAGCATGATATGGAAAATCTTGTCTGTTTTCCCTGATTCTGATGGTTGAAATAGTTAAATTACACTATCAAAATGATGGGGTTTTTTTCATACCAGGTTTCACCAACTGCCTGATTCTTACGGGGACTGACACTTAATGTTTGAGAGAGTTTTCAAATTTATTAGCATTGAAAGAAAGGAAGTAATGGAATTTTGTATATAAATATATAGGTAACTAATATCTTTAAAAAGATCAATTGAATAGCATTACAAATTGTTGAAAAATTGTCCTTTTCACAAAAGATTTTTGAAAAGTGTGTATTTATATATTTTTTTTCAGATTTCTGATTTAAATGAGAAGTTGCAGATGGAATCAGAAATGTCTGCAAGGTTCAAGAAGTCTTACAATGATCTGCAACAGGTATATTATCTTACCAGTTATTATTGAGTGCAAACAATTTTTTCTCAATTTAATATCATGATGTGTTAAGATTTAGATATCACATCCTAGAGTGCATTAAATACTTCAATGATCATGATTTTCAGTCATGATCCTGTATTTTCCAGGCCCTTAATTATTGACAATGGTTAGGAGATAAAATTTTAAAATGAGGCATTGCAATTGCATCGAAAAATATATTATTATTGGTCCTTTTTAAATTTTTTGGGCATCCTGACTATCTGATCAATCTTAAAGGATATATTTTACATTTTGTTGAGAAGGATTGACACATAATTCTTCAAAATGATTCTTGCATAGACTTGTGTCGCTATGGGTTTCTAGTTTTTCTCTAGGAAGACAAATGTTTTATCATCTTTGTCATACATGTTCATGCTGATGCTAAGTCTTTATTGATTTTCTGCCAACAGAGATACACAGTAGCAGAGAAAAATTACAACGAGTTAAATTATAAATACTCAGAAGTACAAACTGCTAAACAAGCTTTAGAGAAAGAAGTAATGAATCTACAAGCTAACCTTGACCATGAAAGGAGTAGTAGGACCCATGCCTCTGAAGATCTTATAGAACTACAAGGTTTGTTAGTTCATGTATAGAGACATGTAACTTGTAATCATATCTTTGTTAGTAAAGTCTGTTAGAATTTTTTCATGGATAGTTACATGTTTCATTTAGAATAGTTCTATAATTAAATAAAATACATATATAACCTATGGGAAGATAATTCATAGCTGTTAGATATCTGATGCTGATAATTATTAGTATATAAAATTTAGACCAGGATTTTATTTAATGAGTCTTTTTATTGATGAATGCTGCTTAGAGGAAGGCAGAGTTGTTTATGATTACATTTATGCCTGGTTTATTTTGTGATGAGTTGAAAAATGTGCCTTTTTGGGGTATGAGATGAATTTAAAGGGAACAGACCTGACATTTATATGGTTCTTGTAGAAAAAATAAGAGCCATACAGACTGCCAAAGATCTGGTGGAAGAAAAAGAAAGGAACACAAATAAAGAAATTCAAAGACTCAATGATAACATTGTTAAGCTTGAGAAGGTAGACACAGTTATCTTTATATTATACACAAGTTGAATTAAATTTCTGTTATAAGCAGTGAATCTTTTCTAAACTGAACCTAGAATAATCCAAAAACCTGACATTTAGAAGGTTCCTGAATCTTGGTAAATTGAACATCTGGTCACATTCTTCAATCCTAAAAGGTGTTTGGTTAAGACAGGTTTCCCATAATCTATAGGGACATTGCTTCTTTTATTTGGGAATAATTATTATATTTGAGTTTAAAAAGAGGATTTAAATCTACCTTTTATATGAAAAGTACAGTTGAACCTCAATGTGTCAAACTCCGATGAGTCAAATCTTGGATAACTCGAACTAATTACAAAGTCCCAGCAAAACTCCCTGTATTCCAATACAATTTGACCTTGGATGACTTGAACTCGGATGAATTGAAACCTCAGATAACTCGAGGTAATTAATCGGTCCCCTCGATAGGACTTCGAGGTTAATTAACCCTGATGTCTTGAAGTCAACTAATTAGTCGGAAGACTGATTGCTTTATTACAGACATGATGGAAGTGTGTTTTAACAACAATTAGCGTGGCTTTTAAAATTAATTTGTCGACACTCTTTATGGTTTGATTTGTTTATTTAATTAATTTAAAATTGCGTGTGTTGTTAAAAGAAATGAAAATTTTATTAATAACATGTTGGAATTTACACTAACAGTGATATGGGATATTTTGATATTTTTTTTTTTTAAAAATACAGATGAATTGAAATGGTATCTGACTATTTATTGAAACATCAAACAGACGTTAGTATGGGTATTTTAACAAATACTTTCGTTTCGCTAGTGAATTTGAAATTTTATCGTAATATTGTAGAGCACATGGTTTGGCGATACTCCTGATTGGATTTTGAATGAAACAAAGCAGCATTTTATGAACTAAGACGTTTTTAATATAAAAAAAAATAAAAAGGAAATTTCACTAACAGTCGATGCCGTGCAGTATTTTAAACATGATATCCAACATACAAAAAATATCTTCTGATATGAAACACATGACATTACAAAGTATTGTATAAAGTGAAGTACATGTACAAGCACAACAAATGATGTAAATTCAGAAATAACCATGGACCAAACTACTAGTATTTCTGGTTTATCCTCGACCTGGGATTACTTAAACCTCAGATAACTCGAACATTTTTGCATGGTCCCTTTGACTTAGACTTAACGAGGTTCAACTGTATTATGCAAAATTGTTGTTTTTTATATCTGTTCGTTGCATGGAAATTGTTGATTTGTTTAAATTTTATGCTTGTTTTACTCTGGACTTTTATAGAGTAAAAATAACATGGAACTGGAGTTAGATACATTCAAGAAGAAGTTGACAGATGAGAAGAATGCCCACCAGACTACTATTGCTAGGTTTAATGCTGACAAGAAAGTCATCAAAGCTACATCTGAGGAATCCACACTTAGTGCAATAAAAGGTAGAATAATAAAACAAGTAAATTAACTTACTAAGTATTAAGCATGGAAAAAGATGTATCAGGATAAAATGATATTTTAAATTAAAGATATGTCAGGTTTATGGAATGGGAATTGCTAGCACAACATTTTACGCATGCCTAAAAAAAAACCACAACTGCAAGTAATTATACTTTCAGTAGTTTCTGAATAGACAGTTTATGTCATTACAGTATAGAGCCATTACTGCATTAATATGTAGGGTTATGTTTCACATATTATCTGTGGTAGATTAAGAGATGAGGCTGTTTTGTACCTAGATTCACAAAGCATGGCATTCAGTGATAGGAAAGTATCTATCTTATGTTCTGATACTGTCCAGGCTGGTGTTGATGCTTTGATATACTGAAAATACTGTTTAAGAAAACTTTAATATTTTTGATTTAACCATTTCAGATATCCAGCTTAAGTTGGATCAGGAAAAGGCAGCAAGACAATCAGCAGAAAATCGACTGTTAGAAGTAGAGAAATATAAATCAGAATTATCAGTAGATATCAAACAATATGAACTACAAATCAACAGTATACAGAATGAATATAGAAATGAGAGAGATAAGGTAGGACAGGGAAGAATTTTTGAACATTTGAACAAAAGAAAGTCAAAAGTAGAATCCATAATCACCATGAAGCTTCAATTTATGAAACAATTTTCAAAAGGAAAATTATCACTAAGTAATTAATTTCATGGATTTTTTTCATATTCTAAAAGCTTAAAAAATGAGATTTCTGGAACATAGTTAGAACTATTTACTTGACTGACACTACAGTTAAATTAACATTGTGCTTCCAAATAATAACCAAATGTATATAATTAGATTTATACGTGTATTTCAATATTTTATAGGCCAAAAATCTATCTTTACAAGTGGAGCAAGAAATTCAGAGGAGAAATCTGATGCAGAGTGATTTCAAAACTCAAGCTGCTGAACTAACTAGATACAAAGCTTTAGAAAAACAACTGAGAAAGGTAGTTAGGATTTTTTTAAGAATGGAAGGATGCTTATATATGCTCTCTGTATATCCATGTGTTATTTAAAAAGAAATTGTCTTTCTATAAGTACATTTGTATCTGATAACAATTAGTTTAGATAATTCTGTACTTTTTATTTTTGTATGGTATTTTTTTAGGAGTTCTAGTTACAAAGATTTATGATTCATATTTGCAGAAAAATGTGCTATTACTCTAATTAACATTTAATAGTTTTTTTTTTCTTTTATATCAGGAAATATCTGATATAAAGGAATCAGCTCAAAGCTCAGATGGAGAAATCAGGAAATTAAGAGAGTAAGTTTATTGTCACTTCATGTACAAATTTTCCATTTCATTTCATAAGTATGAATTCACAACACGATTAAGTTTTTATATAAGAAAATGCATTATAATGTTAAAAAAATGTGAATACCTAGCATTATTTTCAGAAGTTATATTTTTTAACCACATTTAAAATCATATATTTGTCTATTCATCTGTTTGTAACATTTTTGTTTTCTACATATAATAATAAGACCACTCGACAAAATTTTTTCAAACATTAAAACTGCTTATGACCATTTAGTTCAATCAATGGCCATTATTTACTTTTATGGACCTTATTTAATTGGTTTTATGAATTTTCAGAGATATGTCTGTAAATGAACTTCAAATGAAAGAACTACAGGACCAATTAGAAGCAGAACAATACTTTTCTGTAAGTGGTATTTTTGACTGGGAACTTGGGGGGATTGTTTGATCAACAATTTATCTTGGACCTTTTATCATACCCTTACATGTAAAGTTAAGGGGGTGTATAGAATGAAAGAAATCACCCTGTCTTTCTGTTAGTCCTTCCATTCATCTGTCCACGTATTTCATTAGGACAACTCCTCCTAAACTGCTCAATGGACTTTTGGCTTTTCCATTCGGAGATATAAGATACTTTGGGAAGGCATTTTTAAACCAGGGGAGCCACCAATAGAAGTTCAATTGATGTTTTATGTTAAACTTTATATTTTGTCAAGAGACCTAAACACCCACCAATATACAAAAAATAAAAGTGCCTTCCCTCTGTCCCTCATATGTTTTACTTGAACAGTCCTTAGGCGATTTTTATACAAAAGTTAGGCAGTATACACATGAAGGAAGATAATTATTTAGGATTAATGCCAAGGGAAATGAAAGGATTAACATGATAAGAGTCTTAAGTAAAGCAAGGTATTCTTATAGTTAGCTTGCTCAGAGAATTTCTTGTTAATAAGATTTGTTTGATATTTATTACATATTTAAAATTCTTGGGAGGTTGTCATGTCATGAACATATTAGAATAAAACATAAAACAAATCCTGCAAGATCAGCTTAATACAAGTATGTCATTCATGGGTTAAATGTTTTTACAGTCCCTGTATAGAACACAGGTCAAAGAACTGAAAGATGATGTGGAGGAGAAAAATAAATACGTTGATGATTTACGAACTGATCTGCATGCATTAGAGGAAGAAAAGTAAGTTAAGTTTTTAGCATCTCTTAAATTTGTCAGATTTTATATTTCATATGTGTCTATAAATTGCTGCAGCATAAAAGCTTGAAGTCATTTTATTGGCTTCACTTATTCATTTCCAATTAGTTAAATGCATTTGTGTTTTTGCATGTCAGGAAAAAAATTACATTAATTCCAGTCACAAAAAGGAATAAATTAATAGGTAATTAATTCTCAATATGAAATACATTGAATAATTTTGTTTGTATTTAGGTTTTTATTTTGTTTATTTTGTTTAGTTTTTATTTTGTTTGCCTATTAACTGCAATTAAGATTCAGAGTTTAGTGTATTCTGCTGTTTGTTTGATATTACTACAATACCCAAGAATGAACAGTTATGATTAATTGTTTTAGAGCATCATTAGCCCAACAGTTACAGTTAGCACTTGCCAAAGCTGAATCAGAACACATAGCCTTATCTATAGCCGAAGAACAACTTGCTGATGTTGAAAAAGAGAAAACTGTTTTGAAATTAGAAATTAAAGAACTTGTATCTAGACATAAAAATGAGCTGGCTAAGAAAGACAGTATAATTTCTTCTGTAAGTAGAAGTACCGAGTAGTTCATGTATTTATTTTCTTAATCAATTCTTTAATTAACATTGAAATCAATTTAAAGTTTCTGTAAAAAGTAGACTGTTGTACTTCAAATTGGTTTAAAATATCTCTTTTAACACTGTGAATTCACACATTTTTGACTAAAATGACTTATTCACAATAATTAAATCATGTAATTACTTCTGAAATCTGACAAAACAATAACCTGTTGTTTTTAGACTGAAGATAGTAATAGAGACTTTTCCAAGAGGGTTGAACTGCTTCAGATGGAGAAGGATGATATTTCAAACAGAATGAAAGGCTTACAAGATGGTATCTATCCACTGTACCTTCAAATGATATTATATGCAACCTATAAAGCTGTTTATCACACCTTAGATTTACCTTTTAAATGAAGCTTTTCCTAAAAATGTAACACACCGTTATGAAACTTGGTAGCCATGGCCTCATAGTAACTATGGAGAAGCCATTAAAAAACATTTTAATTTTGTTGCTTTGTTAACCCCAAAAATTTTTCTTGTGATGGTTCAACACTTGATCAGAACAATGTGGACTAATACATAAAAAATGCATGGTTTTGAACCCTGTTTCAATGTTTTTGACAACCTAAATGCTAAAAATGGGAAACAATGTTCATTCTGTGCAGGTATTAATGATTTATTAAATTTAAAATTTTACATTTCAGATTTACAAAACATTCAACAGAAGAGTGCACCTGACAGTGAGATAGGCAAATTAAAGAAATCTTTGGAAGAAGAAAGATTAAAAAAGATTCAGGTATGTATATTATTTGTTGGATAGATAGAAAAATAGTCTGACCACATTCTGCAGAAGAAAAGGCAATATTTAAGGTTTTTATTGTTTTTTTTCTCATTTCTATAGCAAACATGCTCAGTGGTGTTATCATGAGTTGTAGACACATGACCAAAGCTTACTTCTGAATTTGTTTTGGACATATTTGTAATTGTACTCATTTGGTAAAAATGAAGTTTTGGGTATTGCTTCATTCCTGAGCCTTGATCTTACCCTTAAACATACACGATGCTTGCTAGGGACATTTGATTTTGGAGTTTGACTAGAAAGATTGTTTTACTGATTTATAATCACTATGCTGTGCAGGAATGTGTGTTTGTAACTTTACAGGCTGTGAATAAATTAGCTGAAATAATGAATAGAAAGGAATTTAAACCTCAGAGTGGTGGTAAAAATAAGAACAACAATGCTGATGTAAAGAAAAAAGACCGGGACTTAAGGAAACTCCAACAGGAATTACTCATGGAAAAGGAAAAGTATAATAAAATGGTTGAAAAACATGCAAGAGATTTGTCTGAAACCCAAGCTGCTCTTTATGATGAAGGGCAGCAGAAAGCAAGGCTTCAGATGGAATTAGATTCTAAGGATAGTGAAATAGAACAATTACGACAGAAATTGACTTATGTGAATATTGATGCTGCTTCTATGAACAGTAGTACTATGGAAGATGGAGGAGGAGAGGGGGGTTTAGGTATGTAACAGTAATCTGATATCAAATTCATTGTAATCGTACCTAATAATTTTGGTTGATCGATTTTCTAAATTTTTCTCAAACATATGGGCACTCTTTAAAATTTGTCATATAGAAATACATGAGTGGTCAAACTTGATTTTAAGTTAGGTGAGTGCTAATGATGAGTTATGAATTGATTTTACAGAGATGTTCAAGATACATGTATGTTGTAGAAATAGTAAGCATGCCTTTAGAAATTTTTGTAAAAGATAGTGAATGAGAAGAAAATTTATTAGACACCTATTTTTATAATGAAAAAACCAAAACATTTTTTGGGTTTTTTGCACACAAAAAAATAATATCATATGTATATATAATAAATTTGAAAACAAAATAATAATATACATATGATGTTAAGAATCTGTCGAAGTACAGGATATGTTGATTGGTATGTTTTCATGTAAGAAAAAGATTAAATATAGATTGTCAAGTCATTGAAATAGCACAAAACACTTTTTTTTTGCTCTGCTTGATCCAATTATATGGTACACATGTAAATTATATTTCAGGCTGCATTGAAATTGTACATTTTGTGAACAAAGTTGGATTTATTTTCATGATTATACAGATTTCATAGATGTTGATTCTTCTTCCACTCGTTGCGAAAAACATACTTGCTAAAACTTAATTTTTGCCATCAAGAGTGGAGAAATAATTTAAAATGTTCTTTATTACTGGAGAATCTATGTATTTCAGATGTGATATTAGAAGGCTGGTTAGCTGTGCCAAATAAATCTAATATAAAGAAGTATGGTTGGAAGAAGCAGTATGTGGTTGTCAGTAGTAGAAAAGTTTTGTTTTATATGTCAGAAAGTGACAAACAAAATTCTGATCCAGTTTTAGTTTTAGATATAGAGTAAGTTGCCTGTTTGAAAAAGCAGTTATGTTGTATAATTGAAAATTAAGTTTTAAGGTCAAGTTTTAATCATATCCCCTTTGGATAGACTAACTGATTCTTTATGACATTTTATCAATATTTGTTCTTTCTTATGCCATATTTTATATCATATTCAAAGGTTTTTTTTCCCTAAATATATTTGTATGGTTGTTACTGATTTATATTTGATCTATTGGTGTATAACAAAAGAACTGATTTCTTAAAGACATTCCTAAACTCACTGACATCTTTTGATTAAGAAGAGTATCTTGATTTTTTTTCACTAGAAAATTATTCCATGTGCGATCAGTTACACAGGGTGATGTATATAGGGCAGAAGCTAAGGATGTACCAAGGATCTTTCAGGTGGGTTTTTAATGTGAATAATTTGCATAAATTACTTGATATGAAACCCATGTATGAAATAATTTTACATTGTATTTTTTATGAGGTATATAATCATGAACTATATGATTTTCCTGTTATATTATAGCATTCATAGCCTTCCACGTGTTCCTCTAAATTTATAAATCATTTTTAGGTGTTGTATGCATCGGAGGGTGAAAATAGACGTCAGTCAGATGGCCACAATGAATTAGCCAACCCACAAGTAAGTAAAGTCTTGTTCTGCATTTTCTGGTTTTCTTATCAAAAGAGTTTTAATAAATAACAAACTTCAAAGTGATGAATAAAGAATAATGCAGAAAGTAGTTAAGTGGGTCTAACAGGGTAAAAATGTTTTATGAAGTCCTCTTTCATGCTGAAGTTATCCTACAGAGTAAAAAGTCTATTATACTTTTTGGGGTCATTTGGTATGAAAAACAGATTTCCTTTTTCTGCAGAGGTTGTCCCCATTTTGTATATATTGTATGTATATTAATTTCCTGTCAGCTTTAATATATATATAATTATATTGCATCTTTCCTTAATAATCACATATTGAATGATTGAGGCACATTTAATTATAATTTCTAGGACAAATCAGCTGTGATAAACTACAAAGGTCATGAGTTAATTCCCCTTCACTATAGAACACCCACAACCTGTGATGCTTGTAACAAACCAGCATGGCATCTTGTTCACCCACCTCAGGCGCTTGAATGTCGACGTAAGTATATGTATTATATGGTGTTCTTCAATTACAGATTTCTGGTGATGTCATGTATTGCATCATGTCACCTTTACTTTAAGGAAAATTGAAAAAGAGTGGTACCACTTTCAATAAATTCTGATTGTGGTTGAATTAAACAGCCTTCCAAGTAGATTTATGCTGTAGATGATAATTAAAAATGCCCTTTACTTTTGTTTTTGAAAACTTATTTGAAGCTGGCTAACTCCAAATTTTGTCAAGTTGTCAACATTTACGAAGCACTTTGTAAACAACTATTTCATGACTAAATTTTGAGCCTACAGAAAGATCAAACCAGTGTTTAAAAGTGATGAAGTAAGGCACATGGACAGAATTCTTCTTGGAGAACCATGGAAACACTATGATTTAATAAAATTTTATTGAAAGTGGTTCATTTCTATTTCAAATTACCATATAATGTCAGTATCTCAAGATTTAAAAATACTTTTATACAGCACTGGTTCCAGTATTCATGTTGTAGTATCATAGTAAGGAAGCTGTGGAATTTGTATTTCTAGAATTTTCTTTTTCTGTAAAAAAAAAAAGATGCAGTAGTGAGGAAAGGATTATAGATGATTTTTTTTCTATTTGTAGATTGTCATACAAAAGTTCATAAAGACCATTATGATAAGAATGAGGAATTTATAGGGTATTGTAAAGGTAAGAGTGTATTCTGTAATTCTGTTAATGTCTATACTATGAATTGAAGTATTTACATTTTCTTTTAAATGGCCAGAAAAATCCTGCATTGATAGCTTATACATTGTTTTGTATTTCCAATTAAAATACATGTAGTTTATATCCTGTTGTAATGTGAAATCATCTTCAGTTTAAAATGCTGCATGATTTAACTCTGGAGTATTCTTTATACTTAAAAAAATATAATGACTAATGTCATTGTAAGTTAAGCAGTGCAGAAAATTGTACCAAGTCTTTGGGGTGAGAAGTCCAATAGAATACACTGTTTCATACAGATTTTTTTAACTATGTTTTACAGTGAATTATGACCAAAATATTCAGGCAAAGGAAATGCTTTTATTAGCTGAGACTCCAGAAAAACAGAAACTGTGGATTCAGCATCTTAGTAAAAAGATTTCGAAGAAAGGAATAGTTAGTTCAGGAAATTTAAGGTAATTATTTAAAGTTTAATTGTGAAAAATTTTAAATTAGATGACTCATTATTTTAGGTTGTGGAATATTTTGAATTAAACCAGGAACTAAATCTTCATTTTAATTACACCTTTAGGCTTCAATATTATTTAATGAGCTGCTTAACAAATTCTTTTTAAACTTATACACAATTAAAAACATGTCAAGTTCTATTATTGTGTATATGTATATTGCATTTGTCCAGGAGTTATGTCTTTTTTTTTTTCACTTAAAAAGAAACAGTTTGGATATCTGAGATCATAAGATCAACTGTCATTAATTTTCAACTGTGGTTTAAATTTGTAACCAAATTTGTTGATTGCAATAATGAAAAGGCTTCAGTTATCCTTTATATTAACTGTTAAAACTTCTTTATTTCAGCACCTTAAGAGGCACCAAACAATATTCATCCTTTGGACCCCAGGGTCGACAGAGTGGTCCCAGAAATGCTGCAACATTACCTCCTAATTCACGACCTGGTTGAGCAGCCAGAGTTATGTTACCTTCACTACTACACAAAGAATTGGTGGTGTCTAGATCCAACTTCCTACCTTCTAATCATATATCAGAATATTCTTATATTACTGACATACATACCACATTGTCAGAACTGTTCTTACATTACTGACTTACATACCACATTGTCAGAACTGTTCTTACATTACTGACTCACATACCACATTGTCAGAACTGTTCTTACATTACTGACTAAGGTAGACCATTTTATATTTCAAGTTGAATAATCATAGTGTACCATTTCATATTTGGATTAAATATGCCAGTATTAAGGCAAATGTGTTCTTGATTTAGTTACTCAATTTTACTACTCTAACTATAGTGCTTTGTAAACTTGTGCTATGACATTATTAATCATATTTACCATATATCTGTTTTATCGAAGGTGCTTTTCCACAAATTATTTTTTGGATGCTAGTTAAATAATATAGATATCAGAAAAACTAACCCCTATATAATGCAATAAAATTGTCTGTCTCTATCAACAAATCATTCTGATGCTAGTCATATTGTTAACAGTGTTCATTCCAAATCATTATAACGATGTTGTTCTTAATTGGAGTATTGTCTCTGAAATAAAAATGAAAATAAAATGGAAATTAATTGATTTCTTATCTTGAAATAAATAATATGTCAAAAGTATTTTTGCCATTACTTGTTTTAGAGGTAAAAGCTAACCATGTAAGTTATGATTTATTTTTATTGTGTCGATTACAATAATCAAAAGGCTTCAGTTATCCCAGATCAGTACATGTATTGAGATATTATCATATATTTATTGGTGTTTTTTTTTCTACTGTTTATTCTTTTGGTTGTGAATTCAGTGATAACAGAAGCAAAGATCTCAACAAACTTATGAAAACACATGGACCAAATGTGTAATGAAAAATACTATTAAAATATCTTTCTACTGCTATCAAGAAACTCTCTTTTAATGGCAATGAATCAAAAAGTATATTTTTTCTTAATTTTCAATAGTGTTGCAGAGTGTAGTAAGTAGATGGCATGAACATCTCATTTTTTGGTCTTTTTTAGAGGGTAATATCAGAATTAGAATGAATAGTGAATTGATAGATTGAAATAAAATTTAAAGTTAGATGCTAGAATTATTACAGAACTGACTAGATTAGGTCCATTAAGATATGAAAATGTTGCTAGTTAATTTTACTGGAACATAGAATGGAATGAGTTTAGGTTTAGAGTAATTGTTAGTCTAGATATAAAGAATCTCTTCAGTAATGATATTTATTTATAATATTTTATTGTATTTGTTTATGGCTTATGATTTATACAATATTACTTGTCATCTTAATAGATATCATGTTCCCATCACTTAGGATTACTTAATCTATTACTATGACCTCTACTCACAGTAAACTTCAGTAAAAGTTTACTTTAGGGACAAGGCAAAGAAACTAACACAATTAAACCATTTAAAGTTAATGTCTTGGTGTTAAGGCCATTTTTCCTGAGAAAGGGACACATTTTTTTTTACCAGTACCAAGTCCGTGATAAAGATGTGTTTTATAATGTTCATAGCTGGAAAGAAATTGCATGAGGTGCTTTTTTTGTTTTTATTTTGGTAACATGGAAATATAAATGGATAATGAGGCACCATTAAAAGAGGAATAGACCAAACACAACACAATTCTTTATTCTCGAAAACCAAACAATGGAAACCTGAGAACCAAGATATTATATTTGGCTTAACGACGAAAAACATTTTACGTGCTGTTAACTAATATTGTTATTCATTTTAATCCATTATAGTGCTAGATAATTCATATTGCTTAAAAGTGCTGAGTTCCAATAAACCAATATATATATTTTTTACATTCATATATACCTGTTATGTTACTGGTCTTTGACATGTATAATGTGTAAATAAAAATATGTAAATACACAGCATGTAAATATACATGTGTATATACTGACAGTGTGTGTATGTGTGTACAATAAGCAATATCTATGGTGCTGAAATGTAAAAGTCATTTATTCACGCTCACTACTAGGTTGTACACAATAATCTTATTACTGATATATGATATTATAAATCAGGATTCAAATCCTTACTACAAATCTATAGAGTTCAGTTGATTTCATCTCTTTTTTCATTTTTTCCAGTTCTGTCTTAAAAATCTAAGCAGACAGACGATATAGCTGAAGAAACTGTAAGGATTGTTTTCAGATCATAAAATTTTTGTATTTTAATGTTTCGTTTTTGTTTTTTTTTTGTTTTTTTTTGTTTTGAATTTAGAAATATATTTAAAATGATTTACTTGTATTTGCTGTTTGGAAAACTGCTGTATAGAGATAATGTTTAAGGTAAGTCCTGGATACTGAAAGTAATGAAGAGTTATTATTCATTTATTTATTAACTCCCTGAGTTTCATAACGCTATTAAATAAATATCTTCCTTCATACTTCAAGTCCCAAGATATCTTGTACATGATTGAAATGGATTTTGAAATTTGTTAAAATGGGTCTTATATAAGGTTTAAGTTGTGTGCTTGTGTATGAAAATCTTATGCATCTAAACATATCATGATTTATCCTGACCTGTAGTATTATGAAGGCCATATCAAGTTATTTGATTGGTTGTTGTCCTACCTGTATATTAGCTTCTAACCAGGTAAGAAGATAATCTACCAAATAACTAAAGGCTTGCCCAAAAATTGCTCACTTTCCAATAGGGTACTTCAGTATCATTCCAATTATCTCCTTTGAACTGCTGCTAGTACACATATATCTAAAAACACTATTGTTTACAACTGTATACACATTTTCATGGAATGCCAAGGTCTTTCCCCATTTTCACAAGAAATAAATTCAGAGTTTGAAGAGAGGCCTTACAGAATACATGTATTTCACCCTGTGTTTTAGCTTGCTTTGTATGTTTTTTTTTTTCTGATTTTTTTTTATAATAAGTTGGTTAAGTGGTGGTTAAGATTAGAATAATTTTTATAATGTCTAACAGAATTCAGAATAATTGCATTACTGTTACAATACATTCCAAAGGAGGTTCAAAATTTAAAATAACTTGGTATTGTGGTATAAATTAATATGCTGCTTACTTCAGTACACTTTAAATGTCAAAGAGTGAGTTACACCAATTTTGCAGGAAATTATTTATGAAAAAGTGACATAAGTTGAGCATTCAATTTGTTAATGGTTTTGAACGTTGATCTTATATTGTGATGGTCCTATAATATGTAATTATATGCATGTTTAACTGATGTATCCTGTACTGAACATTCCTATATAGAGAACACTGCTATTAAATGCTTTATCACTGCAACATACCAGGAGAAGTTTGTTGTATCTTTCATTACATATTGCTAGATTGATACCAAATTGCATGTACTAGTATTTCTTTTTAACTTAATGCAAGTCAAGGTTTTAGGGCATTGTGGTTTAAAAAAAAACTTGCATAAAGAATGCTGTCAGAAATATTTTAGGATTTGGAAATTTAAAAGAACAAACTTCTGGTGGTCCTGCATAATCTGGGGTATTTATGTTTGTAAACTATTTTGTCATTATAATGTATATTATGGTGTAAATATCAATGTACTTCCAATGCTTGTTTCTAATGGCATCATTTTTTATACCATGTGACACATGTATCCATATATTAGCAGATTTGTCTGATCATGTTTTTCATATCAGATGCAGGAATAAATAAATAAAATGCTAATGATGAATCGTCTCTTGTTTTCTTTTATACTTCGTTTTCTTTACAATTTTTTTTGGGGGTGGGGTTGGGGGGGGGGGGGCTTACATCACTTAGTTAGTCTCTTCTTGTTTTAGAAGAACTTTTTGAAGTTATATATTGCTCACCTGGCCCAATAAGCCAAGTGAGCTTTTTGTCTGTAAACTTTTCTTCAAGTTTTAGTTTACAAATTATTATGAAACTTTACATTAATGTTATGTATGGTATCCTGCACAAAAATTGCGTTTGGAGTGTTATCCGTGAAAAAAAAAGGCCACCATGTCTATTTATAGGACATGATGGTCATTACACATATTTCAAAGGATACCTCAAAAACTGTGAAAGAGAGAAAAAAAATGAAAGACATTCCTTTCTTCAGTTTGAAGAGCTCTACAAAAGTTTCCTTGAGGTCAAAATTGTAGGGCAATTCTTAATTAGAGTTATTGTGAAACTTTCATTGATAAAATGATCCTTATTATCAGCCCTACAAAAGATACTATTGTTACCGCCCTCGAATGTCAAAAAAGATTTTTTTCACTATTAAGTAACCTTGGCCTAAAAGGTCGCGTGACTTTTGTCATCACTAAGCATCCGATGTCGTCGTCGTCGTCTGCCGTCCTTTGTTAACTTTTCTTTAAAAAGCTCTGAAACCACTCAGTGGATTATTACCGAACTTGGTCAACAGCAACAATTAAAATTAAATCGATTATAAACATGGTCACCATTTTTTAAACCACAGGTGTCAAAATAGGTGCACAGAGGCATTATGTGATGTAGAATGTGTGAAAGTTTCATTAAGTTACATTCAGCGGATTTAGAGGAGTTGCGGTTTAGAAGTGGTGAAGGAGGGACAACATTATCACTATATACCTCCCTCTTTTCAAGAGAGGTTTTAATAAGTGAGGGACAGTCTGTGTGTCCATTACACTTTTTATACGACCACAAAAGAAAAATACGGTCGTATAATATGGCGCAGTCGTTGTAGGCGGCGTCGTCCAGGGACACTTTGTTTCCGTGCGATAAATTTAGTTGCGGTTGAGCAATTGTTCTGAAATTTTGAGATAATTTTACTTACTACTATTGGAAGGTTATTATTTAAATTGGACTTTGTGGCCCCTAACGGTTTTTTTAAAAGAGGCCAAAAAGGATAAAAATAGCCCATGTAGAATGTTTGGGGTTTTTTCGATTTTAATTTTTTTTATTGTGTTCCTTATTTAACTCTGGTAAACAAATGTAACAGCAGATTTTATGTGTCTTTGGGCCTTTTTCAAGTTATAAGGGGTCACCAAAAAAAAATTAAATTGTTTTTTTTTTATATTTTTGGTCCGATTTCGAAAAAAATGGATTTCTCATTTTAATCCCTGCCTGCGTTTTTTTTTTGTTCAATCAGATGTCAGATATCTCAAGGTTTTCCAGTTATAAGGGGTCTAACGGACCACAACCGAAAAAAATCCACTTTTTATTTTTGGTCTGATTTTGAATATTTTAGATTGAATTTAAAAGTCTGTGCAATATAGTGTCAAAACCATTTGTTGTGTCCATAACAAATTGTTAGTCCTTATGCTTAAGAGTCTCAAAAACAAATATTGTGTCCACACTTGCGCCAACTGAATTCGACCACTACGGTCGTATCATGTTGCGCTCGGTGAATCTTTTCATGTTGTTACATATTTCGCAGCTTTTGTTGAAGGGAATGCTTACATATCTGCTTTTATTATATGCTTTTGCATGATGACTTATGTGTTAATGTGTCTCATCTTCCTAGGTTTGACTGAAATGGTTGAGTTGAGTATTCATAGCACAACTAAGCTACAGATACTGTATTCTCCTGGCATTAAGTCTATTGGTGTCAGCTAAATATATATATATATATATAAAAGATTCAAGAAATCAAAATGGATGTTGCGTTTATTTTTTAACACGGGAATAAGAATGCTTATAAAACATGTAATAAATTTAATAAAAGAATGAATTATGGCAGATATCAGTCAAAGCGATCCTTTGATGTTTTCTCTGAAAAAAAAATATACTACTTTGAAGAATGTTCATACAAACTTTCCAGCAGGATCGATCAGAATCAGTAGGGATGATCTTAAGTCATGATAATAGCAAGCCTGTAATATATACATATATAACCATCCTTGACTAGTTAACACATTTAGTTTAGGTCTCGCAATCCAAGTTAGGAAAATGTGTATACATAATATTCCAAACTTTCTTTTCATCACTGCAAATGCACAATTTCAGACCCAAATTAGGAGTTATGGTCAATAAAACGTCAAGTTCTTTCGTTATGGCATATGTTTTGATAGACGAATAAATCATTAAAATCATAAAACTGCAATCATGGAGAATGGACTGTCATTGCGTGTGTGATTTGCAGATTAGAAATGTGCTCTCTGGAGTATTTATTTCTTTATTACTGTAGATAAGTGTTGTTTTGCTAACGCAGCGTTTTAAAGCTCTTGAGTCTTTCTCTCAGGTTTTCTCATACGTCATATGAAAGTTACTATTTATTCTACATACCAAGGGAGAAATTGTATTGGCAAAGAATCTATCCAAAGCATTATAAAGTATAGACCATCCTTTAAGATCAGTAATGATAAGTTTTTTTAAGTGTTACCAACAGAATCTGCAGTGGGACTACAATCTATATGTTCTTTAGGCAAATGTGTTTCTTTGCAATTGTCACTCTGTTGATGAGAGAAAGAGAGATTGAGGCAACACAGTATAGTGGGTCCCCAGTTTTTAGTTGAGTACATTCGGGTTGCTCATTTGCTTTTGTTTTTTTTTTAACATGTTACCTAGGTTATTTCATGTTCTTTGTTGTGTGTGTATTTCCCTTGTATAGTTGTAGTCTTTTAATTATATTCTATTGATTACCGTTCAAATTCTGGTTCTCTTCATCTTCCCATCCAGTTTTATGCAATAGAACAAAATTGATATTGTTATTGTAAAAGAGATCAATTGTATTTCAAAAATATTGTTTTTCATGTTACAGTTTTGTAGTGTATTTTAGTTCTAAAGTTTCCCCCAAAACAATATCAAGTGAATTCATAAAAAAAAAACTTGTTTGCATCCAAAGAGAGCAGGCAACGTAGAGAGACCTACAAATAACACAATTCAATTCAAGTGATAGACAGTATATAAAACAATCATACAAAAATAAAATAAAATGAACACATACATGTTGGTCTCCTAGAACTTGAATACAGGAATACCATTTGGAAAAGTATGGATGAGTATGATACTCTATGATACAAAAAAAACAAGCAAACAAAAACCAACAAACCAACAAATAAAACAAATGTCCACGGTGTGTTTCTCGAAAAACGTTTAAAATTAATGCTGTCCTGGCTGTAAATACGAACACGCATCGTAGATAGTATGTTCACTGTTACATACGTAAAACCTTGCGTACATCTTTACATAGTAT
Source organism: Perna viridis (assembly GCA_037379345.1). NCBI lineage: Eukaryota > Metazoa > Mollusca > Bivalvia > Mytilida > Mytilidae > Perna > Perna viridis. Next base: position 55,459,587 of record CM074511.1, read on the forward strand.
AGTTATTTTCTGAATGACCTAGTCCATTTGTCACTTATTTAAAAAAAATGTGTTCTTTATTCAACCACACTATCTTCGTGCAAAAGGAACGAACTTAAAGTCAAGAAATAACTGCAAATATGTCACTAACATTGAATACTTGACTAATGTGTTTGTTGCCTATTTCATTATTTGCAGTACTAACACAATAATATGTGAAGTTGGAAGCATTAAATTAGCAACTAATTTATTTTGCTTCACGATCCTCCAAGCCTTTAAATCGTGATTTAATAAAGTTCAAATCTTCTAGAAATTACCAAGAGAGTTCCATTGATAAATTTCCATGACAACATTTATCATGTGACTGTTGTACGAAATCATTATCTAATAAAGAAGCATAGCACCAATTCAATGGAGAATGAACATTTGTTTTGGCATCCCGATTGTTATTTTTCCATCGTTTGAAAACATGTATACGTCACTTAAATGGGGTAATAGCTGATATTACGACGATTTATCTTCCTAGTTTTTAGTCTTATCTTAAAAATTCTAGAATGCTGTACTCCGTCAGGGACATTAAGCTTCACTGCTGTCTGTACATGTATTCCGTTTTTAGTCGTCGGGGACATCACTGTTGTCTGTACATTCTGCTGTATCCCGTTTTCACTCGTCGGGGACGTCACTGCTCTCTGTACATATATTCCGTTTTTAGTCGTCGGGGATGTCTGCTGTCTGTACATGTATTCCGTTTTTAGTCGTCGGGGACTTCACTGCTGTCCGTACATTCGTTGCGTTTTTAGTCGTCGGGAACTTCAATGCTGTCTGTACATTCGATATGCAGTTTGATTTTGTTGGGTTGTAGCTTATTGGTTTGTATATTTTCTGTTCTTGTTTGTTTGTTTGTTTTGTCTTTTTCGTTTATTGTTTTGTTGTTGTTGTTTGTTTGTTTGTTTGGTTTTTTTTCGTATCTGTTTGTTTTTTTAATTTTCGTCTCAACAGTCTCAATTTACTTAAAGGGAATGATTTGTAATTTTGTATGCAGCTTCAGCTTGATGAGTTTCAGCGCGCAGAAGTTTTTCAGCCGATTTTATTTGGGTTTATCATGTTTTCAACTTTCCGGCTTGGTCGAACGGTCACTTCTTGTCTGCCGAACGTTTTTTTTTCTTTTAAAAATGTATGTTCGTTGTTTCCGACATTTTTGTTTAAAAAAATCTCCGCAAAGCGTTAAGAGAATGATTTGAATTTGGCACGAATCCTCACCTTAATAGCTTGTACAATGTGTATTTGTTTTGGTGAGACCGCAAACTTAAAACTTAAACTTGAAGCTTCAGTTTAATTGATTAAAGTTGAGACCCCTGAAAATTGCTTCTCTCAATTCTTGTGTTTTTATATCATACATTGGAGGGATGGCGCGTTTCTTGTCTAATGAATACTTTCTCATAATTCATTTCAATCATTTTAAGGGAAAGACTTATTTTGCTTTCCAAATGTTCTTCGATTTCTACAGTATCGTCTGCCTTTGACAACATTTGATATTTCTAGTCATTAACCGAAACAGTTACTACTATTGGGCAAATCCTCGGACAGACGGTAACCAAAAACTGAACTGTCAACTCCTATTACAGCTATGATCAATGGTCATTTTATTCTTTTTTATAATACACGCCGACGACAGAGAAAATATTTGGATGGTGACCGGTTTTTACGGTTCTCTGGTAACTTAATCTGTATCGGCTGTTGCACAATAGTGATCTATACATAAAAACAAACTGTTTGCACTCCAAGGAATTTAGTATCGTCAGTATTCTTAATATATTGTGGTTATCGATCACTAGCTTGTCTACGCAGTTCGAAATTGATACATACGACCAAGTTAATTCGCCTATCTAAGAAAATACCGTGACTATATTCCTTTCAAATTCCTAATTACACAATAATTACTAATCATTTTGTGCGTGTATAACATGACCCGGCATTACCAGAACATGACGATCAATTGATATTTCATGTTTGCTTTTTCATTTTGTGAAGTTTGTTTGCTTCCACTTACATTGTTTAATTATAATTTACTCTAGCTTTGTTTTTGTCTTTGTATTCTTTTCGCAACTCAAGTTTACTAATCTGTGTTTTGTGGGATGTTATGGACCGTCCGCACGAGACACGAAAGGCTAGTCAAAATCGTTAGCTAATGATTACATTGTCTCAGTGTTAATTATTTGACTGTGTATCATTCCGATTGCCTTGATAACAATATGAACCCATGTCATTACAGTAATTAATTAGATACACGACAGTGGAGTATGGTAAGTATAAATAAACACTTTAGTATGTGTTGGTAAAATCTCAGCCGCGACAAACTTTGAAGCAAGAGAAATGATCGTGAATGAAGTATGTTAGGGATAGTGAACGGCAGTTTTTTCTCTCATTTTTCGACAATTTCTGCAAAACTATAACTTTTAAAAGAAATTTTCAAGTAGTCTGTCAAAATGATTACTTTTTGCATAAGATAGAAAGTAATGAGTCTTTTATTTTGATTTTTAGAGAACACTTTTTACCAGCAATATGAAATGTTGATTTTTTTTTCATTATTGTAATAATAAGTATATTAACATCTTAAACTTTGTAGGACAAATTGTTGCACTTCACAATTTCTGAAAAAAAATGGGTTTTCACTTCATAGCTCGAGTTATATAAAAAGTCATGTAAAAAAAGCAGAAGACGCTTATTCCGCCAGGTGTCTCTCTCTGGGTCTATGCGTCATAGTTTCCGAGAGTCAGTTTTACTCATTTTATTCCAGTTTTCTGTTTACTTGTGTTTGGTAATTGTATTGACTATTTTTATTATCTTTGCATTCTATTAATTTCATAAAAATCTCAATTTGAAGTTTTGCTCAAATCTTAGAATTTTTTCTCACAACTTCAGTGTCATGGAAATTTGAGTTGACGAACGATTTTAGACACATCTCATTTGTATGAAAGCAAACCCAGACTGCATCTTCGTCCCTGGACTTTAAAGTTCTGTAAAGCATCAGCCATGGTTTTCGCCGTCCCAATTTCTCGTGCTGTTTTATTGCACCGTATTGACATACGAGTTATTATTGCATCGAAAATGACTATTAGTCGCTTGGACCTTATAGCACATAGCTACCTACAGATATGGCAAATAAAGACTTTATTGACCATTGATTGTGTTTCTCTGAAAGTCTACGCTTCACAAATGTAACCCTATTAAAGGTTCCATGCAAAGTTGTGTACTTAAAATGGCGATGTTAAATAAAACATCAGACCACATTTATTATAAATACATGTACCAAAAAAAAACTGTAAGGCGGATTAATCAACATCTTACGCCATACAATTTAGAGATTATGTAGTTAATTAACATAGAAATTGGCTCCTGATAAGACAGAATCTCCAACGGCCTTGCATACCACGGAACATGCAGAGAATTCTGTGTGACGTCTATTGCCATTGACGCAATCTAACATTGTTTACTGATGTACGACCTTGCCTAATCACCACGTGACAAATTTGAATAATTGCAGCAATGGGTTAATTATTTATGAATATACAAATTAAACAGAGAAAATACTTTTTGTCGAAAAAGGAATCAAGAGAACCAATATTCTAGCGAAAGCCAAAAGAATGTAATCCAGGAAAAAAGACCAGATATTGAAAACAGACAAACACAACCAAGAACATAAAGTATCCAAAATAATACATACAAAGTAACAAAAGTAAATGAGCAACTTGGACTCCACTAAAAACTAGGAGCAGGTGCACCGGTAAGGTAAGCGTCCTCTGTTTTTATAGGAAGACCCAAAAAGTTGCTCATAAAAAGTCAAGTCCGGGGTAGACGAAAGAGGAAAGGAAAACTATGACACATTGAACAAATCAGTTTTAAAGCGTTATATCACTTGTGTATTTTATATTATATGTATGTGGATTGAAAAGTGCATGCGTGTGATTTATGAAAAATAGGACAAGGATAACACTAATAATGTACAATCGTAGATACAATTATTAATCGATTATATACTGTAGCAATGGTGAAACTCTCAATGTGATATTTTTCATAAATGATAAATATATAAGGTCATTTTAACCTTTAAGCGACATCAGCTATTTTTTAGACAACACGCTTGATATCGCTACCGATTAATCCGTTGTGGTCAGAAGTACTCGTGACACCTTCTTTCCAAGCTTCCAGTAGTGGAAATAACTACATGTTTTAAACAGACGTTTAAACTATCATTTCTTTCTTAATCACGTTAAAGCAACTAAAAGTCGAGTTCTGTTTCGGAAGAGGGAGGTTCAGTGCGCTGTAAAACCTAGATTTAACCCACCATTTCGTTTGAAATACCTGTACCAAGTCGGGGCCATTGCGGTACCAATTGACTTGATTATGGATCAGATAAGTGTTCGGTAATTTGTTTGTTACCCTTATTCCATATTGGTCAATATTGAGTTTACTCGTATATAGTTATATGCCAAAGTTAAGGAAAAATAGATGCCCACAAGTACGTGCAGCCATTGTTATCAATTTGTAACCTCGTGACATAAATCATGGTTACCAATTCTTTGAAAGACATTTTTAGTATTAATGAAATTTCTCTTTCTCACAAGATCTCATTCTCCAAAAAATCAATCAGAATGAATAATGTATTGAATGTCTAATCTCTAACAAGTGTTACCTTCTGTTCTGAATTATGTAACACGGAACAGATTCGTATTATTGTCAAATCACAGAAATTACTGCATAAAAAATTCTGAAACGAGATGACAAACATTGTATGACAGACAGACTTAAACATAGTCAACAAAGATTTGAGATAATCGAAAATAAGACAGTATCTATAATATAAGAAAGATAGTTAAGTTTTATTCTTAGAACAGAATTAAAGAGTACTTGTATCATCACGAAGCAACATGTGTTGGCTACACTTAAATCCTGGATATGTTATGTTCTTGCTGCAGTTTTATATTGGTTTCAATATATATGGCAACGCTGATTTGTCATATTTTTGCACTTTATTTTCAAAATAAACTTTCTAGAGAGTACCTGGAAACAAGAAATTCTTCAGTATGCTTACAATATTCGGAAAACATGTAATATCTTTATAAAGGTGTGATGCTACTTCATGTATCTCTGTATGTCGCTGTATATATTTAAGAAAAAAATCTGAGACTGAAACTAGAAAACATAACTAAACTGTAATAAAGTGTGTGAGACTATGGACACCACCTTAACCAGAAGGGTGTAGCTTTTGTGCAAGTTATTCAATGACTTCTGCCACACAGGCTTAAATACTTTGATGAGTGTAAAGAGCGTACAATTCATGACGTAATCTACCCTTTACTCCAACTCGATTGGAATGATTCATGAGTGCAGGGGAGAAGATCGATTTCTGCAAAATGAAACATGTTGCTGATCATTAAAGCGTGTATCGATAAACGCCAATAGCTCTAATATTAAATACCCTAATTAAAACGATGAATACATAACCTTAGGTATGACTTCGAGCTACGTCAATACTTGTTCAGTTACGGAGTTACGTAATTTGATGCAGATGGTTTATTTCGCCGTTAATTCGATTTTACATTACTGAAAATGAAATTAAGATGTATTCTGTCAAAGAATAATAGTTTTAATCGATAGGCCAATACTAGGATTGTAGAAACTGGAATTTAAATTTATACTATCGACAAATCGAAATTTGACTTACTTTGAACTGGCATGGGCTATATAAATTCACATGAAATGCTCAAAATCATATTTGATTTCTTGTAAAGTTAACAGTTGATCACGGATGCTCGAGATCATTCAACGAAACGGGCTTCTAAATACCATACCAATATTGTAAAAGCAAAACAAACATACTAGATTTAAAGATACTCTTATATACCAAACGGTGTCATTGCAGGTCTTATATTCTCTTTACGCTCTAAACACCTTCCCTCGATTAATTACATGCTGTACTTTTGTGTTATATTTTGATCTCCTTGAATTCTAGTAAAGGAACTCCCAGAGTTGTGCTGTTGCCATTCATTTTGTAAAAGGAGCAACTACTTTTTTAAAAGTTGACCGACAAAAAATCAAAAACCCACTATCAATATTCAATTTGCATGAACGTTTAATTCTACAGGTTTTGAATTGTCTGAAGTATAATGGTGTATGTAGACCTTAGATTTACTGGCCCATTTTTCATACTGACCGACTCAAAAATAGGGGCCAAAATAACCAGGGTTGTGGATTGATTCTCAGAACGATTGTATACAGACCCTAAAATCAAACTTTGTCCGATTCGGATGTTAGATATTTAGGATAATACTGTACACAATTGTAACAGAATGTCTGATATATGCGGTCAATTTTTATCAACATGGTTACAAAGCAAAGATTGAAATTTTCTGATTTACAAAACAAAAATGTAGGCTTTTGGAAAAGTGTTGACTACTATGACAAATTATCTGTCCAATTTTACAAAATGGCAGTTGAAAATTAAGGTCCAATAAATAACTTTGTCCACATTGCATTTCAATTTGTATTTATTTTTAGCCGAAACATAAGGATGTATTTTTAAATCAATAATGACAGCCAGTTGGGGCCAAATTTCTAATCTGTACAAAAATCTTTTATTAGGCTATATGTACTTCTAGTTAAAAACGTTCATTCGGAGACTTATTTTGTCACAGTTTGTTACCTCCAAATGACCACGAAGACAAGCCAAACTTAACATGTTCTAATGTCAAACAAAAATTAATAAAGCTTCTGGATTTTATGAAAGAGTCTTTTTTTTCCTTTTTGGGGACTATTTAAAGCATTGCGTCACCGACACAAGATTTCTTGTTTATTTCGGGTTTTCGAAACTTTTTCCAGACTTGATATCTGACCCCCAGTAAGGGTTTTAAATCAAACGGCTATTGTTTCCCTTAATCCACTTGAGCAACATGCAATAAATTGTTGTGATCAAAATGCCAAAATAATACTAATGTATCAGTTACAGGCAAGGAGACTTCACATATGCAATTAGTCTTTGAAACCACGATATCCCGGGCATGGTATATACACACTATTGTGAGTCATACATTTAATACAAAAGAAAAGGAATCAAGGTTTCGTACGCAACTGAGTCAGTGAGATGTTTGCAGACACAAAATACGTGGAAAAAATATACTTCATTTTATTTAACTTGAAATAAACAAAGCAACATGTAATTTTGATTCACCCTTTTGGTAAATTGCATTAGTGAAAGCATTATGTAGTTCCTCTGTAAGTTAAGTACCGATTACGGTACGGTTGTGACTGCACCTCAGTATTGTTTAAAGAAAAGAAACGAAATATACAGCGCATAACTCGAAATGAATGCAAGTGATAAAGATGCCATTTTTTATGCTAAATAAAATTTCACGAACAAGTGTTAAACTGTTTTGGTAATGATTGCATGGCGTATGGATACATATGGACAATAAATAAATGAATGGTATTATGCTGAACACATTAACCTTTATAGGTGCAGCAACGGGAAGCTAGAATACGGATTCTCTTCCAATATGGCACGGCACTTCCGACACGACTCATTCAATCCCTTGGCCACATTCACACGGACTTTTGCTCATGGATAATCCAAGTAATGCGAGTGAAACTGGAAGCTAATGTAAATCCGCATCACGAAATATTTCCTCGATTTCTACATCACGCTACAACATTTCTTCTGTTTCTTTTTGTCTTTTAACGATAAGTTCCCATCCTTGTGATTATTGTCATTTGACTGAGATTCCATCGAAACATTTTTATCCTCTATTTTGCCATTTAGTTTTTTCTCTGGAAGTGCCTGTGTACTATTCACATTTTGCGGCAAAACAGTATCATCTGTCACGTCATTGACGTCATCACATGTTTTATTAAGGTCACTCACATTTTCAGTTCTTTCCAGTTCCGTATTGTGTTCAGACGGTCTTTCAGTTTCTCCGTCCTTTAAAATAAATTGATCCCTAATAATAGTAGCCCTTTTCAAAATATCTGATGCTTCTTGATCAAGGCTTCCCCCTGGTATGAATGGGTTATCTCGGCTTTCTAAACTGAAATTGAAAAAAAAAAAGAAATATATCAAAGTATAAACTGGCAAACAAGAGTTCAGAGAAGACGTTAACAAAACAAAATTCGTTAAACTTTTTTTCAGTTATTGGGAAAGACTGTAGCCATAGGCCACGGGCCCATTAAAGCTGAAATGACATTTAAGTTACAGTATTATACTTAGAATTAATAAAAGGCACATTAAAATCTTAGTTATTTGTAAAAATGCTAAAATTGGCTCATTTGAAAAAAATATTTCGCAATCAATGCTTTTTGACAGATCAAATCACAGATAGGAAAAATACATAATACTCTTGTTCTTGAGGATTTTATAATTATAAACCATGCCTGGAAGAGAAGATGTCATATATTTCATGACGTAATGATGCACGCCGAAAATTCATGGTATCTAAGATGTCAGGTCAAATGATATAATCTTGAACTACACCAAATGTGAAAATTTCTGAACAGAAAGTCATTTTGTTCGCAGACTGTTTTGTACACAATCAACAACTGCTATTATAACGCTGTTGTCCCTACAGGCCAATAATTTGACAACAGATTGTTGTGTAATCACGAATCAATACCAACTAGATTGGTATGTACCAATCAATATTCTGACGCCTCCATGTCTATCTCTGATTATCCTTGTTTTACCATCATAAGCTGTTCCAACTTGCTGCTTTTAATGACATTTCATTAACAAGAATGATTCTCTGTGGTATGTTTTTTTCCAACAAAGAGTAATTCAAGAAGATATGACTGATTAGCGACTATTCTCACTCTAAGGTTGCCACCTTTAAATGCTGGTGGGGTTCTCAACAAAATAATGCAAGGGAAGAGAAAGAGGATAACATGATAGTTGACCGAAAGGAAATGTATTTACAAAACAATTATGTTCAGACTCTGACTAACGTTAGACGACCATAGAAATCAAACACAGAATATGAAATCAATACACATTCTAATTAAAGCATTATTCTAATCAATATTAATTGCTACCGGATCTCAACTATTTCCACAACCTTTATTAGGACAAATTCTAAAGGGATGAAACTACATCGAACGTTCACCATACTAGACATGCCACAAATTTCTGAAATTAACATATTTTAGTGTCCATCTGCCGTAGAACGACGAAGATTTTTATATATTTTGCTAAATTAAATTTAGTTATGTCTATACCCATGCAGGCATGTTAATTTTCTCATGGACATGTTATCAAGACCCTCTCCCCTAGAATCAATAGAATCTATCAGTCAGCATTATTTTGACATGCTACCAAGTTAATTACATTGACACATCCTAAACTAATTATTATTATTGACAAGATTCTGTCTGGAGACGAGATTTTCTTTAACATCATCATCAAATATATTTTTGTGGACCTAAACAGAAGAATTCCACGTTTGTGTTTACATTATATGTCAGTTCAGAGTGTACATGATAACACATAAATAGACACAGCACTACCATCTAATTAGCCCAGCTGTGTGTCTTATCAGATTTAGTTGGGCGTGTTCACTAAATGCTACAATAAGAAGTGTTACATTCCTCTTCTACCATGGTCAAAACATTAAAAAAATGAATTGTATACATAACATTCAAATATTTACTTCGATAGAATCAATAACGAATTTTTTTCTTCGGGCAACAGGTGGCGCGAATAGGTTTTGTTCCTAGGTTAAGGCCGTGAAAATCTCATTAAGTGTTGAGTAATAGCTTTAGCAATGTCGCGTGAAATATCAACCTAAAACGAACTAAACGCTATGTTTTCCACACCTACTCAATATTGAATATAGTCGTCTAGAAAATCAGTACATCTTCATCTGACGTGAAAGATTAAGAATACAGACAACTGACACATGCAATGAAGAATGTGGTTTCTTACCCATCATCGTCATGTCCTTCCATTATGAAGCTGGCATTTGTTCGGTTACTATAACAACCTATTGATAATAATTTATGACCGCTACCTTAATGTTATTCCCTTAAAGATGGCGAATAATGCACTCAAAATATTGTCACACAAGATTCTGTGATGCACTATCAATTTGTTGATTCAAGTAATTCACAGTCATCCTTAAATATAGGATGTTCAATGGGACAACTATGAAGAAATCTCGTTATCTTAAAAATAATAATGCTTCCGGTCTCATTTCGATAAGAAAACGGAATGCTTTTGAATAAATAAAAATATTTGACCTCTGTAATTATCTCCACAAACGTATTATTACAGAAACACAAAACACAAGGAGAAAATGATTTCTCTTATCGGAATGCCTCAGATAACATTAGTATATAAAGTAGATTCCGAATGGCTACTGTGCGGTTCCAGCTTCTGACACGTGCTACATGTTATAAATCATACATGAAATCGATTATCCATTCTGAAATATTGTGATTGCTGTGATAAATACACTGTGGATTTAAGGTAAAGAACCAAATATTGCTTAACTACATTCAATTATTCCACAGAGAAAACTGTGAAAATACAGGCAATTTGTATGTGAATGGAATCTGTAAAGGTCAGACATAAGGTTAATAGGCGAAATAAGTGGTAACTTTCCGATTAGGGTTTTAGCAAATGGGTTATTTATTTACCTTTAATGCAAATACATTTATATTTTAAAATGGCAACCAAATGCGACCATTCACTATCTGTTAGATGAGGCGGAAATGGCTATGCACTTCAGGTTTTATTTACATTTATTGCTAATAAAGAGCAATGAACAAACTTCAACTAAATCCATGATAATAATCATTATTCGGTGTAGGAAAGCTAATGCAAGTGGAATATTATAGTATTGAAAGAACTTGAAGGTAGATCGATCTGTCAGTTCAAGTACTGATCAGTAACAAAATCAACTGGTTTTATGATAATTTTAGGAAAAAAAACCTTTATCTTCAAATATTGAAAAAGAGAGTATTGGTGGTCTACATTGTTCAGTTAATTCTAATAGTGTGTTCAGAGTTTTTTAAACCAAAAAGACATTTCCGGAAAGATGTAAATAGAAAAAAATTATTATAGAAAGCTTATTTGGAAAATAAGAGGGAACAGTTTTTATATAGCAGGATACTGATGCAGATAATTTAGAATGTCATTTTGAACTTTTCGGTGTCACTTTATGATGATACCGCCTTTTTTATGTGTAAATGAGAGGTTAGTCGATTTAGAAGTGCCAGAAGGGACGGGAATCCCTACAATATCAAGGTTCCGAACCAGGATTCGAACGGTAATCAAAATAATATAACCCAAGGATACTGACTAGACAGGGAAAACAGACACACACACACACACACAAAAAAAGACACAAAAGTAAATGAGCCACGCGAATTCCACTAAAACTGGTAGAGTGAGCGCCTTCTTGTTTTTCTAGAAACACACAGCGAGCGTTCATAAAATGTCACGTCCGGGGCTGACGATAGATGAATGGAAAACTATGACACGGTGAACAAATCTGTTCTTACGATGCAGATGAATACACCATAACGATCCACGAGTTCATGACGACAATAAAGCTTTTTAGTGATGACTTTAGTTTTGTAGCAACACACCCCTCTTCCAGAAGCCCAGTTGTAACTAAGAAGTCTAGCATGGCACAAGTACGCGTAGTTTCAGCAAGCACTAGCATAGTGTATGAATTGTGATATGAAAACTCTGTATACAGGTGCTAAAGGGGTGTTGACACAGATGAAAGGGAAGTTAACGATGCAGAATGAGAAGTGATAGTTTAGTCATTAGTTAAAAAATGGAGTTTCAATCAACGTGTACTAATAAACAGTGTGGTTAAAACAACCGAAGATACAAGTCCCATGAATCCAGGGAAAAACCATGTGGCAAGAAAATGATTAAACAAAAACAAAACAAAAGATAGCTACTGAAAATAAGATTTTGAATATGCAGACATCAAGGAGTCAGAAAGAACAGATCTATTAGACCATATATTAGAACTATTTAAAACGAATATTTGTGTTATAACTACCAAATATTTTATAATCCTTAATTTAACAGTACTTGGATGTGGCATGTATCAGAAATTTAGCGACTAAAAAAAAGAATTGACGACATGTTTAAATTATTGTATTAGATGTCAGGGTTTTCCATACAATTTTCGAGTTATCCTTCTTAGCTCACGAAGAACGTTATTGAGAAAATAAAATGAAATAATTCATGAAATAATATGCCAGTCAATTTTATAACTTTTAGAAAGCGAAGATACAACAGTGTGCATGCGCTATAATTATAATTATAATTACAGCGCATGCTCACTGTGGTATATATATATATATATATATATATATATATACTAAAACAAAAAATGAAATAAAATAAATGGTTGCCACTCGAACTGTCATCTTAACGAAAAAAGTGCTAATAACATTTAAATTCATTGATTTCATGTCGTGCTATTATTTGTTGTGGGAAAACTTAATGGTAAGTAATATAATCCAAAGGAGTGCTCTTAAATAAGTCAATATCTGAAGTAACCGAAAATATGCGTCAGTTATTACAGTTGGGAACAAAGCATATGGAAATCAGATACCACACGGTCTTCTATATTGGCTTAAAAAGGAAACGAATTCAAAATAAAATTACAATCCTTCTGAAAATGAAACACTGTAGGGGAGACAAAGAGGACAAGATTCTCTATAGATCAGATGTATTTTGAACTTTAGTGAAGATTAATCTCTTCAATTTTAGATTTCTATTTTATAATGATTTTTGTTTTGTCTAGTTTTGCATGTTTGTAAAGTTTAGTACGTTTATTTAATGAATAAATGCATTTTTCAGGGTTAAGCTAAAGACCGAGTATTCTTTGGAAGGGCAAAAAGAAGAACTTGCGTGTACTGGAAACGTAGAAGATTTTATAGCCACGTTTAGAACGGTTTGCAATATGTGGTAATTTGAGTTGTAATGAAGTGGAAAATGCCTCGTCACGCAGAGATTTTTCAAACAAAACAACCAATCAAAAAGTGAATATGATGTCTGATTAGAACGAAGAGACTTTCGCCTCATGACTGTGTTTCGAAGAAAATCGGAGAAGATCCTTTACATTCAAGCTTAACAAACAACAACAACAACAACAACAACAATAAAACAAAGAACAAACCCCTTTGTAACCGTAAAGACACTACAATAGGAGATAAGGTCAGAAAGGTAGGTTGCAAAGTTATCATTTACGATTCAACAGGGTCGCTATGATCAATGAGAATTAAGTGCTTCTCCTATAAGAATTGGGCAAAATGTATACAGGGTGTGGCACATGAAGGAAAAAAAACGCAGAGATTTTATTGTATTAATTATGTAAATATACCTGAAAACCACAAGAAATAACCATAAAAGTGTTCGTAAAATTTGCCTTTTTTAAATATTGATACGTCAAATTTAATTGAAATGCACTACGGAAAAATGGCGGGAAAATTTCCCCGCACTCTTTCCCTTTATAAGCAGTCAAAAAATATTTACGTCACAGATGCTTCAGGATAAACTTAAATAGCTTTTTGGTGTTTTCTAGATGTACTGAATATATTTTTGGCAAAAATGACTAAAATTGGGGAAAATAATGTGCCACCCATTGCCTGATTCTTACACATAATGGTTATAGAAATTCTATGGAATGAGGATAGAAAGTAGATAAATATAGAACATTCCTGATATCATATTGGTTTTAGCAACAGGAGTAGAAATAATTTACCAGAATTAACCAGCATTTGGTGAAAAGAAACAAAGAGGAAATATTTAAACTTGATTATTTGTTAAGCAATCGAATGCTAAACGGTTTGACATTGTATTTGGAAGCTGATTTCTAGATCTCTTAGGCTACAAAGATATTTTTAAGAGCAAACACTTAATAGTTACATAACTAGATATCTGGAAGTCTTTTATTACTGCTTCCATCTCTTTGACATTGGAACCAAAGGAGAATGTGGTTTAAAAAAATCGATTCCGTCTGAAGTAAATTAATGAAGTTGATTTTATTCTGCCAGTGAATACGTCTCCCTATTTATCACCACAAGTATAGTAGAGTCAGAATCAAAGGCGTTCTGTGTATTAGTATTGTTGCTATAGAAATAAATTGGACGAAAATGTATATAATGACTAAACCTATTAACTATAGATTATGAACCATCAAAAAACATAAACATTGTGTCTGATTGTTAGAACAAGCATGTCTATGGTGGGGTTATTTTGGACAGTACTCAACAAAGAATGGTAGACCACGAGAACTTTGATTACAGGAACATGGATTTCCTACATGCATAAGATATTTACTATTCAAGTCTTAACGATTTTCGTCAATAAACCAAAGTAAACAAGAATGGAAACGTTCCTGCTACACAAAGACACACACACACACACAAATAGTAAGATAACCAGCATGCACCTTGGAACATAAAAGGTTGGCAAGGCTGGCGACAACAGGTTGACAAACTCCATGCCACCTTACCTTGGAGTACGTTTTTTGGGTGTATATCCTGGCGGAGGGCTATCAAGAATTAAAACTTCGGAAATTAAAATATCTTCCTCTGTGTCACGAGCCTCATCAGGCGGAGGAGATTCTTTTGGAGTATCACAGAAAGTTACTTTGTTCTTTAATATTGTATCATGGCTGTTGCAAAAGAAAAAAATATCTTATTAAAACATGTTTCCAGACTTATTGAGAATGATCTGAATTTCATTCGTAGAAACTTTTTCGCTCGCACATATCGACCGATTAAAAAAGATATTTAGTCTTACTTTTGACCACCAATATTAAATAATTTCGAGAAACGAATGTGCCAGATTGCTCGGCAATTCAATTTTGAGTTTTTCTTACTACATAGACGAACCTTATTGACTGAGGTTGTATTACCGTGACTTGATTTATGAGACTTTACTAGCTAAGGCCTCAAATCAAATCATAGCTGTTGATAGTGTGCGCAGATGATAAAGAGATCGTAGGACCTTAAACACTTGTTTCCTGGCCTAATGCCACCTAATAGAAAGCAATCACATGTCTTATTGTTTATTAATGACGGGTGAATCATGGAGATGGATCATCATCAATGCATTTCAATCTGGACGTGACTCTGCAAATACAACATGATTTTATATGATAATCATGTTTCATAGACATGGTTAAATGATATCTGTCCACACAACACACACAGATGAAGTTGGAGGTATACTTTTCTTACTCAATAATTGTTAGTTAATAGCACCATTAAAAAGACATTCATTAAAAGAAATCAAATTGTTAGCTTCACCACATAAACAAACGGTAACTACATTATGAATCATATAATCAAAGTTGTTTGCTTTGTGATGAGGCAATCATGGTTGATTTCTTCCAATTATGGCTGTTATTACCAGAGATGTAGGAGGATAAAGTGACTGACTACATCCTGTGCTCTTAATGCATTGATTTATCAGCAGTATCAACAGTTGCTGAGAACTCTGTCGTATGAACAATAACCTTTTACTAAACAATAGCATAAGTCGCACATGGTGTTTATGGAATTAGCAGTTGAATGTTGAATGGTTGCAATTCCAATTTAAGGAAAACTGCTCTTGCAAAAAATCTGAAATGAAGCATAATTTCCTTATTTAGTTTTAGGAAATTGCGTCAGGATTGCGAATCTTTCCGTTTTTAATTTATGGCAGCTAGTAAGACTTATATGATAAATATAACAATTAAACCTTTGTTTGGAGTATCTCTAGGTTATATGTATTGTTCAAAAAGGAAATTAATGAAAATTATAGGATGGTGACAATCAAACATCGATTTCCCAAAAACGCCATTAAAGTAATAAAACGCTATATTAGCAGACTAATAAAGAATTTTTTTCTTCGTCTTGTGTTATCATATACCTGCTATTGCTCTACAATTATTCGTAAGTTAACATGACTGAACACTATTGCTTGAGTTATTCTACTACTAACTACGAATTATTTGATTCAAGCAATTCATCACTGGTCACATTTAAGATGTATGTAATGAATCTGACTTTCACCTAATATGATAATCGCATTGTTCAGTCCGACAGACACGTGTGAATTACTTTAAAGACAAGAAAACGATTCCTCTTTTTCTGAAGAACTACCCAAGATCTAAACTGGAAAATAAAACGTTCCAAAGAAAGAAAAGGTTTTCATGTACAGTTAGATGATAGGATTTTATTTGACTGACATAAATTTTTTATTCTTGCAAGTATATGACAGGATAAAATTTGGTCGTATAATGGAAATAGATTTTTTATATATATATACCCGATAAGTTTCATAGCTACCAATATTGTTAAAGTGACATTACAACATATATCACGAACATTATTTTACGTCAATATAGGAACATGACATACAAACAATTCTCATTATAGATAAAACAAAAGATAATAAACACAGCATGTGCCAGCCTTCTATCTCAATAGGATCAAAGAGATCATTCCAAAAATACTCAAGTGGTTCTCCTTCGTTGTCACCTGTGACGTTCTTATGCCTGGAAAGTTTGTAATTTGATTAAAGATGAAAAAAGCACCTGTAAACCTTTAAGGACTTAATATGACTTATTGTCAAGAAGATAATAGTTTGTAGTTCTTATTGAAGTTGTGCACCAGATCTTTGTAGATGGAGGTTAAATTGTTTACTAGAAACCCAAGTACGCGAGGGATGCAAATACTTGATAACTGGAAGTAAGCCAATATTTTCCATGAAGCGGAATTTGTCTAATTAGAAACACATCGAATGCCAACAGGTACTAACGAAAGAAAAGTTTTCTTTGACTTGTTCAAATAGAGTTTCCTATCGTTTAAAGATGCACAAATGTTGCAAAAATATAGACTGCATGACTGAGGGTGAAGGTCACAAAAGTTCTCTGGAGTTTCTGATCAATGGATCCGTCATTTATCATCTTTAAGATGGAGAACCTATAAGATTCCGAGTAAAGCTTTAAATTGATATCCACAGACTATTGATCTTTTTGAGCGCTTACTCAAGTGGATAACTATAGTTCATTCCTTAATTCATGATTGAATCCCTCTAAACAATATTTGATTTGCTTAGTTAATACAGCTGATACAAAATAGACTAAAGCATTATAATGTCTTGTTTAGAAAACTAATTTTTTTACGAAATCTATTCTATTTTTATTTTGTATTGTCTCCTTGTCCTGCCTACCTTACTTTTTACTGGACTAAAGCGGTTGCCATATTTTATATGAAAATGCAGATCAAAAGCGCTCTGACCTGTATTTGAAGTCTTGACCTAACCAATCTAGAGTGAACAAGGTTAAAAGATACTGTAACTAGTAAAACATTCAGTGATAAGCGAAAATGAATAATGGTATATATCGTATATACCATTCAACTCAGAATCCGCTAGCTTCTAGTAGTTTTTGGGTTGACTTTAGCCTGCCAGAGAATCGAAATTAGCTTATTTGTTTGTTCTATGTATAGAAATGATTGATCCCTATTGATGTTATTTGTTGTGTTGCCTGATTGAAAGTCGATGAAAGCAGGTGAATAACGGAGCTGACATATGGAAACAATAAGAAGTACTATCACCTCATCACTATACTCTACTCTTGCGCAATAAATATGAGTATGCATGAGAGCGTAATATATTTCAAACAACATAGTTCACATTATTATTCACTAAACATTCATATTTCGGCAAACCAAAAAAAAAAAAAATTACCAAAACGTCAACAATGAAACTTTCATTGGACACCTGATGTACAAGGTGATTCCGTGTCCGTAGATTCACGAGGTCATTACTGTAACTTTCGTAACCGGAAATTGGGGAATGTGTGCATGTTATAGTTAAAAACTTCCATTGTCTGTATGTACAAGACACAAATATAAAATACCGATTATAATACATATTGCAAATTTCGATATGCTGCACCCGTGTTGACCTCTCATTAGCAGCATTTGAATAAAGTGTACAGGTAGATCTAAATCCCAAAAATAATTGTAAGCAAAAAGTACTCAAAACCAAAACTATCGAAATGAATGATAATATGAAGACAAGAAAGAACTAAATCACCCATCATCATCAACTTAGCATGTTGATTTCGCTACACATACATGTAGAATGCTGTAGGTACTATCTGAAGAAAGTGATGAAGTATACAATTGTCATATTTACAGTCATAATAAAATGATATTAAAAACTAACAAGTCTTATCGCGATTTTCAAATGGAACAATTTTAACAATTTAAAGAACTAACATGCAATTAACAAACTGGTTAAAGATGCACAGTATCATATGGTTAAAGCAACCTGTTCATATGGAGATAAGACATACTCATATAGCGAATTCGAATTAACATTTTCAGAAGATAGACTATTGGTATATTATTTTAGAACATTTTCTGACTATTAAACAAAGATATACAGATAGCAGAATGATATTTATCTACAGAAGATAATTACACGGTATTCTTTGTGAAGAAATTGCTATTAAAACGATTTTTATGAATTGAAGGTTTTTTTTTAAATAAACCTGTAAACAAATGAGAAGTAGTACCCTTGGTCAATTAGCGATATATTTTAATAAATGATTTTTGAAAACTTAGAACGAAACAGATAGGCAAACTCTAAGAGAGTCCATAGAACAAATAAATCTCTTTAGTTAGTTTGATCGTTCAGTAGTTATAGAATGAGCTTATTACATCATAGATTGTCATCTTTCAAAGAGAACTTTTATTTCGATTTCAACATCGCAATGAATATGATACACTTTTCAATGAAACAAACCTATTTTATAGTCAATAGAATGCAATTTAGTGTTTGTTACAGAAATATCTATGATTTTTGTACAAAAACAATAATTCTACGCATTACTTCTATATTGTACAATAAAGATAACCTCGCTAATAATAGATCTATGCTGATACAGAATGAATTATTCAGCTGCTGAAAGATACATTGTTTTTGTATTATTTAGATCATTTTCTAGTCATTAAACAAAAAATTAAGAATATGAAAAACAAAGAGATTTACCAGCTGCATGTACAGTTCGGATCCTTTTTCTTGATGCCCTCCAATTTTATGTAGTTGTTATTTTTTAAATCCGTCTCGTCAGTTGTCGACATATTGTCACATCAGTGAGTGGTCAAATGTTTTCATTCTATATACAGATCAATATATCTCTCCATCGTGTGTGAAGGAATCGATAAAAAAAAGTCAACCTTCCATACTTGTTTACTGAAAATTACCATCGAAAACCGAGCAACGAAATATGGCAGAGTACCAATAGAGAATGCATTCGTTACCTTCCACTATCAGGTTATAGTTAAAAGCAATAATTGGTTAATTAATATGATGTGCATCCGAAACAAACGAAAGAAGCTGTTAATTAATCCATTCCCGACAAATATCCCAAAGGGAAACGAAAGATTGCCACTGGCTGACACTAGATAATATGTACTTCTAAATTACAAAAAAAACTGACGAGGAACTTTGCTCAACATCCTAGAAATAAATGGCCGCCTACAAACTGACAAAGCAGTCATAAGAAGAACTGTTTTGTTCATCAACTAGTTACGTTCATCTGACAGAAAACTACATCAAATTAATTCTTCATCAAGTTCTGATTTTCTTAGAATAAATAATAACGTTAACTACGGGGATATAGTTCGTTGGTTAACGATACAGAATAAAAAAGATGATTTTTGTTGGGCGGTTTTAAGTTCACAATTCGGCGATTGCAATGCATTAAAATTTAAACAAACTGACGATTTTACTTTTTAATTCAATAAAATTCCAATGGAAATGGCAAATATCAGAAATCAAAATGCCATGAAACAATTATCACCTATTGAAATTGCTACGATTTCCTGTTTATTTGATCGACCATACATTGAAGCAGATTGCACATCTACTTTAAGGTGCTCTATAAACAATGGCGATGCCGATAATGATTGAAATTAATGAAACATTTACTTAACAGTTATACAAATTGAATTGCCTTGAATTTAGAACAACAGCGATGTGTACTTTGGATGCAGCTATCGCACAATTGAAAATTTTGTAGAAGTATATGCTACTTAAATTTTTGATATGTAATATTTTTGAATTACGAAAAAAGACACGATATGAAAAACTTGATTAAAATCGCTAAAAAATACACAAAATTAGCAACTTAACCTTTAGAATGCACGGTTGAACTCTATAGTCATTGACAAGTTGAATCAGGAAGAAGGTTTAACATGTACTTTTGTAAAATACAATACAGCAATTTTATGTGTGTGTGTGTGTGTGTGTGTGTGTGTGTGGAAAGGGGGGTAATCTAAGGAAAGTAGGTATTAAAGGTGTACGAGTATTACCATATATATGTAACAAAGTTTTATTTCATAATTTTAAAAGACGTCGAGAATTTCCTTACATTCTATAGATTTATACTTACTGAATACTAAATATGTATCGTAACAAGACAGTAATATCTAAATATCGAGTAAATACCCGACAATGGAGGCACTCAGTTGGAAGAATTGTATCTATATAACCATAATTATAGAACTCCTATAAAGCTCTAAATTAATAATGCTTTCCATTTAAATCAATTATGGATTTTGTATAAATAAAAATTCGGGAACGTAGTTACATATCGTGACCAGAGGTCAAAAGGTCACTAACTAATCCTTGAGATGACGAAAGACTTCTCGGATATAATACGCGCACACACGCACAATGTTTATGGATAAAATAGAAAATTACACTTCAATTCTCTTTGAGATTAAGTCTATATATGCATATTGTTTTTTTATACAAATTCGATCGTGAACAAGGAAATGAAATGTCTTTCATATGCCAAATTATGGAAAATAATCAATTATTATACCAGTTCTTCCAAGATAGAACCGCATTTGCATTCTCCAATAAATTGAAAATTTGGAAGACACTATCAAGATTTCTTTGATGCAGGAAAACAAATAGCTGAAAGTTTGGTATTTTTAGCACGTCTTGGTATTTATCACTGACATTGACATTTCCAATATCGGATTGACCGTGATATGTGCGGAGGATATCTACCGTTCCCTGGTTATGTCTAGACTATACAGCTTCTGATAAATTGATGGTCCTTACTCATAGTATATAAACTGAATTTCTTCAAATTTGTTGTTATTCCGAACACTTTTAGTAATTGTTGGGTTTTAGGTGCATCTTACAGGTTACAGACCACCAATTCAACCAATGAGCATTTGGAACGTACGCAAAAATAGTCCTACACAGAAATTACCCCTGATCCTCATAGTGCTGTGAAAAAAGTTCTCATCTTATTTAAAAAATTGAAACAGTTTCTGAAAGGAAAAACATTTTTGTACATTTTATATGTGCATTTTGCTTCTTGTGATGTGAAGCCTAATCTCCATAATGATTTTTAAATATACCCCTGTCTTGTGAAAACACTGGGATTTCCCATGCTATTTATAGACCCTTCACTTCCGGTGACCAGTACTGCACTGCAAGTCTGCTAACCCCACATGCCATTCTGAGGATTGTGAGCTGACATATGTAGAATCATGCTGATATATAGTCCTCTGCAGGTTAAAGTTAAGGTAAAGTCCAGAGAAGCCATTGAATATTGTGAGATTAGCATAGAAGCCTATGGAAAGTGGAATTAGTGGTTTTTAGCCTACATGGAAAGGGGTATGTATAGTTTGGAATAACAGTGAAATATGTAATGTTGGTAGTCTGAAAGGTTTAACAACGTTTCCTACTGTGTAGTAGCCTAAAAGGTTTAACAACGCTGCCTAATGTGTGGAACCCTGAAAGATTTAAAATTGCCTGTTGTGTAGTAGTCTAAAACGTTTTACAACATTGCCTATTGTGTGTTAAACATATCATGTGTATATCGTCCGTTAGATGTTATAAATATGAAATAAATGATACGCAATGGAAACATCTCAAAATATGCTTTTTATATGTTTTCAGTACATATAAAAACACATATTTTTATGTTTTCCTCAAGCTAAGGACCTACATGTCAACCATACAAAACATGTTTAGGACTGATAAAACATGTTTAAAAATATGGTGAATATGTTTGCCATATGATTTAAAATGTTCAAAACATTTGATTTTTGTATGATTTGTAAAACACTCATTTTAGAAGTAGAAAATAATAAGACCTATACTGCTACCGCACTTTCCAAAGAAGAGATAGTGAAAAACCACAAATATGTGCTATACACTTTTGGACTATCTACCAACGACGTTGATTGTAATCTACAAACAACGCTACATTGCTGGATGTGCATTTGTACCACAAAAGCTCTTTCAAAACTGTCAACTTCTATACTTACAGGTGTCAAAGAGAATCTCAAGTCCTAGCACGTCCCTTGCTAATCCCGTAGGGGTATTTATTCATTGTTGATCTTCTGGAAACCCTCTACTCAATTATTATCAAAATACAGTAGCATTAAAACCTGTAACTTTTCAACTCTTTATTCTTCTATTCCCAATACTCAGTTAAAATCCCGACTCAAAAACATTGTGCATCGTTATTAATCAACTAGATACATATATGTAGTTATTGGTAGAGATTCCTCATACTTTGATAAAACAATTCCAAATCATCTTCCAAATATAACGAAGATGTTTTTTTACACTTAGAAATCGATGGTAAAGGACAAATATTGACCAAACTATACGGCAAAAGCGATGACTTTTCACTCCGTATTGTCAACTTTCCTTTCATATGTGACAACATCACTTCAGCACCTGCGTATCGAGTTTTCATAACACAACTCATATGTTATACCAGAGCTTGCCGTAACTACGCAGACCTTTTGTATCGCGCTGCACTTCTAACGGTTAGGCTTATGGAACAGGGTTATGTTGCTACAAGATTGAAGTAATCACTACAGAACTCATGAACTCGTGGATAGTTAGTTACGGTGTATCCATCTGCACCATGAATGCTGATTTGTTCAACGTGTCATCTTTTGCCTACCCTGGACTTGACTTGTTATGAACAAGGCAGGTGTTTCTAGGAAAGCATAGGTCGCTTACCCTACCGGTGCACCTGGTCCATGCTCACAGTTTTTAGTGGAGTCCGAGTTTCTTATTAACTTTTGTTACTTTGTATGTATTGTTCTGGTTATTTTATGTTCTTAGTTGTGTGCGTTTGTTTTCTATGTCTGGGTTTTGTCCCTGGATTACATTCTTACAATATCCGCTAGAATCTTGGTTTCCTTGATACTCTTTCATGCGTTATAATCATGCACAGAAAACACATATTTCAATATGATTAAAACTTGTACAGAAACATTTGTTTTGTATGTTTGATAATGAACCCATATCAGGGACGAATCAAGACACTTTGAAAAGGAAGGTTGCCATCCTGGGTTCCTCAGGAAAAGGGGTAGGGGTGCTAGGACATTATTTACTATTTTTTTGTCAGATTTACAAATGAAAATCACAAATTTTCCAATAGAAAAGAGGGGTGCCAACTCCCTGTACTCCCCTAGATCCGCCACTACATTAAATTTGTATCATGGTGCTGTTGTCGGTTGGCACAAACGTGTTTATGTTTACATTTGGTCATATCAGAGCTTGCTGTAAAATACGCGAATCTTGCTCTACAAGGATGATTTCAAATATACAGTTTGTTCCACTTGAACCATTATTGGTTCGTACCTAGTGGTTCATTTTAGAGAAAAACCAGACGAACCGGAAGTAGAATTAGAGAAAGTTGGTTCGTATCGGTTAATGGAGAACAAGCTTGCTCTTCAATTCAATCAACGACAAGTCCTTCACTTGTATGTTTTTTTTTCCACATAGACAAACTGGGGAATTAAAGTTGTCGCTTCAGTAAGCAATTCTATAGATTATTTACTGTAATGGTGCATTGCATAACTGAGTGTTGAAATTGTTCCCAGTATCCTAGATACAGCACATCTACATCAATCTTTATTACATATCTACGACAAGATCAGATAACCGAAACATTAAACGTTCACTATGTAATATATTAGAAATTAGATGATGCTAGACTGCTGTGTACGTATCCAACAGTCAAACATAATTTACTGCACTGGACTTGCCTATAGATAACTTTTATAAGTGGTTGGAGACTATAAGATTTAATGATCGTATACCTCACTGCAACATATTAAAAATGTCCTTAGTAAATCTTGTTTAAGTCAGAAATTTTGCTTATATGTCAATGTTGTAATTGCTGCATGTTGTTCTTTTCTTAATTGTTGCGCCCGGTTTTATTAACATGTCATATGATATGGATTTTTTACCCAACGAGACAAAGTGAGGGATGTGAAATTTCTGTATTATCAATGGTGCTTTAAATAAATCATATAAATCAAAAACTGTAGTATATCCTCATTCCGAATGTTTTATATGGTTTAACGTTCTAGTCTAGACGTCTTCGACAGTACCAATGGTCATTTGCATCTTCTTTCACGATCTATCTCAAGGCTTTGATCAATACAGCCATAAACTAATGTATGACAAAAAAGCAATCTGTCTGTCGTCGGTTTTCAAATATGAAATCGGTACAATCATTCTGAGTAGGATAATGTAACTACAAATGCTTCTCAAGACAAAGTTCAAGAGCAACATTCGAAAGAAAAACCACTTATTTTATGAAATATTTTTATCCCAAAAAAACCTCTCTCAGTATGTATAAACAAAAATGAAATGCCAAAGCAACCGTATGGAATTACCGGCTCATTTGTCACCCTTATCTCTTATTGCTTATTCAACGTACATATGGAAATGCGGAAAAAAACTTAATCTTATAAATATGGCAAAATAAAAGAAACACGTTCGTGTAAATGCGAACACTTACGAAAAGAAAGGGAACTTTTAAAACTGCCAATGACTACATTAACGTAGAACAAAAACAGTGGAAAGAAATCAAAATACATCTAGATGTAGATAGTTTGTGCTATATTGTAACAGAAATTGCGTTAAATCAAATATGGAAATGTTCTAGACAATCACTCTAGAGGTATTCCGATCAAAAGTACAAGCAACAATAACACCAAGCTTTTTTCGACCCTTATCCAAAAAATTACAACCTCATGTACACTTAAAAAGAAAAATAAGTGAAAAAGTGAGAGAAAAGATCGACGTAACAAGCATGATCGAATTTTTCCCGAAGAAAAGTTGGCCAATATAATAAAGGAGAGAATTGATATTTTTCTAAGAAATATTTGGCTTAGTTTTTCATAGTTACATTTACAAAATAACCAGCATTGAAAGAGAAAACGATGGTTTCAAACTTTCTGGAAACATTTCACTTTAAAGAACTGTAAAATGATTATGCCAGATTCATTAAAAACTCCTAAGCAATATATTGAATAGTATTCGTTAAATCAACAAACAAACAAACAATACTGCAGAAATCAACCAATATATTTCACTTCAGAACTTATAATCGACTCTTTTGTTACAGCGATGATTAGTAAAGTGAAGACTAAAATAATATTGACATAATACTCTTTAATGCTCTTAGCTGGAAGAAACTAAAAAACAATGCAATTATTCAAAAGATGAGACAATTGTTGTTGTTTTAAAATATCCATCAGTTTAATTTCTGTTTTGGAAACAGTTATGTATCGTATGAATAATATATGACAAAGCAGCATTATAATACTACTAGAATTAACATTTTAACTACCTATCCAAATAATATTCAGGCACTGTCAATGGTAGAGGTGATTCAGGAGCAGAAAAATCCACTGAACAAACAATGTTATTTTTTAAAATTTGTTATAGTCCTTTCTGCATAGACCTGAATTTTGAAGAAAACCTGCATTCATCAACCAAAGCAAGCTTAAGGGTGATTCTACTGTAATGTGTCAATTTCTTGTACAATCTATAGACATATATACCGGTAACCTTTTTTTTTCTCAGAAGTGCAAAAACTATACGTAAAACAAAAACTGGTTATGTGGTCAATAACTGTTTCTGAATAAGAAACAAAAAGAAATATTTGTGATGTCTGGTATTTATGAAGACTGTTCTTTAATAGTTGATAACGTAATTACACAGTTAACATCTTTCACAGGCAAATTTCAATTGAGTCTTTGTTACTTATTTTGAACCATCTTCAAATTTGAAGATGATCGGGGCTCCTCCAAACAAAACAGTAGTGAAAGAATTTGAGGAATGTATTAGAAGTTTGGTGGTATATATAGCGATAGAATCGGATGGACTGCATTCAAAAAATGCTGCAAGATTTTTGGCTTTGAAGCTTGATCTGAACATTGGCTTCTGGTTCCTTGCTCATGCAGATGAAGTGTACTGATTTTATCAACGCGTCTGTTATTGTGCAAGTCATGAACTCTGCACATTTAAAAGATTCATACTTTCATGAAGGATAAGATTTGCTTCATACATGTCTACTTTGTGTCATAGCAAACTTAAAAGGTTTATTCCATTTCTACGACATTAAAACCACGCGCCAGATTACTATACAAAACATGAAAATAAGCGACTTCCTTTAAATCACCCTTAAAATGTTACTTAATTCTGAATCTGTTTGTTATACCATGCTCACAAGAGGATACGCTGTATGTATTCACGTTGTATGTTCATGCATGTGTTCATTGGAAAATTGCATGGTCTAAACTTACACAATATTTTATTTAGTAAATGTCCTATGTGAACCCTTACATAAGAATTTAGAGCCATAAATACAGGTTTTGAATTGCACACCCATTTCTTACTATTTACATACACATAAAAATTCTCGGATTAATTTTTGTAACATTTGATAGTGACTCTATTTTTTTCAAATTGCTGATTATTCTATAATTATCTTACTTAATCATTGCAACAGAACATTTTTACTTCAGACAAAGTATGCAGGCTATCTCCATCAGCAGATAACATGGACATTCCATACAGAACAACAAAGATTATTTGATAAGAAGGTGTACAAATTAAATACTACTCTACCATTAAATTGGTTGCATTCCAAAGCCCGAAGTCAAGTGTTTCCAATAGTTTGTGTCACAGGAAACGGTATCGAACACGAACATCCGTGATTTTATTCTTACTATCAATTAATCATACAAGAATATTAAAATATTATATGATTAAGAAATAATGCAAACACAATTAAAATTGAAGTCGCTAATCGTCAAATATTCTATGCCACTGATTTTGGCTTGCTTCCAACATCCGAAATGGCACGAACTCAAGCGGAGTTGCAATGTGATCTAAAATCGCTAGAATCTTGGTTCCCCTGATAAATCTTTCGTAACCTTGATGACCCGAATGTTTCTCAATCAAAACAACTGGTAACCAGAGGTGCGGGTAATGTTTTCGTTCCACAAGTTTCTCTCAAAATTTTAGCGATCTTTGGGTCGTTTATGATATTGACCAGGGAACCAGATTAGGAACCAAATTAAACAATAGCAACCTCTGAATTGGAGACTAGGCGTTTCTCAGTAACATTACAGAACCTTCGATGCTAACCGATCATTTCATCTTTTAATGTAAACTTCCCGTACAACACATGTGTATGATATTTAAGAGGTACATTTTGATATAGTGTTAAACTAGAAATGACGGTTATATGGCACTTATCTGCAGCATAAGGTGGTGTAGTAATATTTAATTATGCAAATAATATGCATAAATGTAAATTACTGAAATTATGAGTGCAATAATTTGTTAACAATATAAGCTACTTAAAAATGGTGAGTTAATTGTAACGTTTAATTTCATTATATTTTATATAATTCGTAGTCCTTAGAGCACGTGTCATTCTGCTGATTTGACTCTAAATAATTACTTACTTACTCACATGCGTATTGTATTGAGAAAACAAATCCCTGAATAAAGAAAAAAAAACAATAAGTCAGTCTAAATAAAATTTTTATTTAAAGAGAGTAACTCAGTTAGATCAAGTCCAATTTCCATTAAAGACATTCAATAAAATTTACATTAAAGATCACTTTGTTTCGTTTAACAAGAATCTGTTGTTGACTTAAGTCAGACACTGGTAGTCGTTTCAAACTAAACCAGCCAGCCATATCGGCCTATAACAATCAAACTAAACGAGACTAAACCAGCCAGCCATACCGGCCAATCAAACTAAACCAGCCAGCCATATCGGCTTATAACGATCAAACTAAACCAGCCAGCCATATCGGCCTATAACAATCCAACTAAACCAGCCAGCCATATCGGCCTATAACAATCAAACTAAACCAGCCAGCCATATCGGCCTATAACAATCAAACTAAACCAGCCAGCCATATCGGCTTATAACGATCAAACTAAACCAGCCAGCCATATCGGCCTATAACAATCCAACTAAACCAGCCAGCCATATCGGCCTATAACAATCAAACTAAACCAGCCAGCCATATCGGCCAATCAAACTAAACCAGCCAGCCATATCGGCCTAGCCTATAACGATCAAACTAAACCAGCCAGCCATATCGGCCTATAACAATCAAACTAAACCAGCCAGCCATATCGGCCTATAACGATCAAACTAAACCAGACTAAACCAGCCAGCCATATCGGCCTATAACGATCAAACTAAACCAGCCAGCCATATCGGCCTATAACAATCAAATCAACATCTCATAGTAAGAATGCTTTCAAGGAAAGCCGTAAGGGCAGTATCAAAAGTCAATGGTCAAAGGTGAAGTATCAAATCTCAAAAGTCAATGGTCAAAGGTGAAGAAAAGAAAACACAAACACAAACAACAAATACCATTCTCGTCATCGCATGTTAAACTAATTCGAATGACAATTAATAAAGTATTTCTTATATATTTAACAAAATAAACAATAACAGGAACAGTGTAAGAATGTATGCTAAAGTACTAATTACATTAATGTTCTGTTAGTCAAAATCTAGTACATTAACTGTCAAGATAAATTTAGTCAAGATGTTAAGATTGCAATTATTATGTTCCTGAAAACTTTGCTTAGTGCTTCTTTATACAGTATTCCACATATATGCATTTCCCCTCCTTCACAAAACATATTCACAAGCCATATTTTGCTAATAAGAGAAGTGTAAACATCAAATTTTAAAACAAATGAACAGATTTACCAGAACAGATTTTTGTTCGGAAATGCAAAAGATGCTGTAGCCTAAATATCTAGTGCAGTGTAAGCAAACAAATAATTTGTGTCAAATTGCAAGATTTGAATGAAAATATTAATATTTTATGTTAATTAGTGTTGGAAGAAAGCTAAAGTAGTGGCATTTTATCAAGAAAATTAATGCTAGCTTGCACTGTATTATATATAAAGAACAGGACTATAAGAATTTCAAACTTTAAATCTTGTTTTTGATAGCTGTAGATTTATTCTAAAATATGGTGTTCATACTGTTGTTGTTAATGTTACATAGAAGTTATAAAACATTTGTTCTTTGACTTGTGCTTGTATGTAAAATACATAAAAAGATGTATTTAGCCATTTTTCAGCGCTACATTTAATGTATTATTTAAACTATGAATGAAAACATTTCATTAAGGAATCTCCTAGATATTGACTTTAGCTGAACCTTAAAAGTCAGGGATTCAGAATTAGCACCTATCATGCAGTGCTGACATAAATGACCCAAGTTTACAACTGAGTGTTTCGTTTCAAGTGGAAAGCCCTAAACTTAAATACCGATGATAGTGTAGTTTTAGTTACAAGTGATAAATTGCTTAACCATGATTCAACCTTCATACAAGTATTCTCATATGCACGTATAATGGCCCACTTTTGCTATAGATTAACAGTTTTGTTTCAGGTGGGGGAAATAACATTTCACAAATCTGTAATTTATGCATGTACAATAATGTTTATTACGTAACTACTATCAAATAACCTGGCTTTGGCAAATCGATGACTAAGGCACGATGCGAAAGTAAAGATAACCTGGACATTCCTAACAAGCTTCAGAACATGGCAATTCTAACTTGTCGTGTACAATGTAGTAACGACAAGAATGTCTGGTGTTAAAATGGAGCAATTGTAGATTTTGAAAGATGCAATGATGTTGGACTAAGAGCTCACGGCACAAAGAGCGAACTAATATTATAACATAATCAATAAAAAAATACAATGGTTACAAAAATATAAATCCAGAATGTTATTGATGAAAAGTCAAGATGTTATAAAAATCAAAAAGACATTGTTTGTTTGCTTAAAAAAAGACAAATGGTTGCTCCTGAAAATAACTTAGTTCATTTTGTTTTCTCTTTCAGCCAGAATTATCAGTCGTATTTGTTCAGATACTGATCAATACAACCGTTTTCATTTGATCATAACATTCTTTGACATACCCGAGACTTGTAATTGTTGTATCAATAATGTAGGATAGTGGGTGTTAACATTATTACCCTCAGTTATTGCAGATGTGTTAGTAAGTAAACACAGTATTTACCATGCATTCATCTGTATTAAATGTCAACATCGTTTTGGAATTTGTTTGAATGTAGTGTGCATTAATGGTATCGCAACGACAAGTTACAATTGTTTGACACCTAACACAAAATTGGAATGAACATACAGAAGCAGCAACTTTACATGCAGTACTTGAATCTTGTTTTATCAACCCATTAAAATTTGGTTTTATATAAGAACGTAGGTTCTTGTAAATATAATTACTGTCCAATAAAGAAAAATACTAATATTTTTTAAAATTTCCAAAATGTGGTGGGTAGGTTAAAAATTGCTGACACTCTAGTTCCATTATATGCACAGAGTATAAATTTATATTTAGACCTATGTCAGACTCGGCCATAAAACACACTTATTTATACAACTAAGTAATGTACATCGTAAAGACAGTACAGTATGCATCAACAGTGATTTTTTCACGTTCTATAGCAGAGCATGAAGTGGTTAAAAGTCTGCGGAGGAGATTGTCTTGTTGTAAGATCAATGAATTACAACTTCGTTCCCATACATTGTTCATATTCAAATATAGACTTCCTTGAATGACCAAAACGCAAGAGTAAGAATTACATTACAGAACCATGATGCATAGATATATAAAATTCTAAATATGAGCGCTTTGATAGGAAGGAATCATCAATTCATCCAAGCGAACTCTACACCAAAGCTCTTGAATCAATGGTGGTTCTAATTGCACAAAAGAGGGATGGAATTATTTAGAAATTACCAGGACAATGATTGATAGTTGTATAGTCTTCTGTTGGAGAGACACGAAACAGAACACTATGTCTGAAGTCTGGTCACACCAATCAAATGAAGATTACTTTGCTACAAAAAGCAATAAAGCAGAAACCTAATCTATCAAACAACAAAGTAGGGAATAACATTTTGAAACTTCCCACTAGAGCAAACAATATGCTCGGTTACAGGTATTATGTATAAAATAACAAAGTAGAGAATAACATTTCAGAACTCCTTACTACAGTAAACAATAAGCCTAGTTATACGTATTGTGTTTACATTGGTTGAAAAAGAAATAATAACTGTAAAATCCGTAAAACAAGACATCTATTTGCATGAACAAAATTTTACTTGTAAAGTGTTGATCTCCATAAAACAGATCAATGTATAAATATATGTTCAATAACAATTTCTAGAATCAATAAAATACCAATTAAAACAAAACATGAAATAGTTAATTTAGTTTTGCGACTAATTACAACAAGAAAAATCGAAAAATGAAACCATGGTGTAAATAAGAACTTTGTACTGCAGAATAATGAAAGAAACTTGATTGCGACATTTTAGTAAAAGCAGCCAAGATACAAACAAATATTGAAGTCCTTGAACGAGTTATTTATAAAACTATGACAATTAGTAACTACAAATGGTAGGAATAAACAGTTTCATGGTAAATTAACCGAAAAAATGCTGAATCATCTATTTTGACTTTCTGGACAAAAACATTAACTAAATATGACGGTCTTGACTCAGAAAGTACAATACGCACAATTTCATAACCATAAGGGGTCTAGGGAAAGACGTAGTAAAACCATAAAAAAAGACCAAAGAAGGAAAGAGCTTAGAGCATAATTTAGTACTACATAAATTGGTGTAATGTATTCCTTCTCATGCTCGTTTGCAATTGTATAGCCCATTTCAACTGTCTGCTTGTTAAAGATCAATATTTTTGTTTCAGCTGGAATATCATATTTCATAGAACAGTTATTCATTTAGTAAATTAAATGGACATATTGTAATTATTGCGCAAAAAAATTTGAATTCATAAACAAAATGCCGTGCTCATGATAGAGTTGATTAAGTCCATCATTACATATATCAGTAAACATTTGTCAAGCTACCGATTCAAAAATCGAAAACCATTATATAATCCTCAGGAATAAATGCAAGGGCAGACAAGAAAAACGAACATTTCACACCTCACCGACCACTAACTAGGTACGAACTAATACTTGTACAATGTATACATTACATCTTTGCTCAGACTAAACTTAATGACTAATACAATATGCACAATTTACTTGTAGTAATGCCCAAAGGCTATATGGTTGACTAAATTTTTATTGATGCATTACATATCAAAACTACAAATTCTTTAAATTGAATCATACTTCAAAATCTTTATGAAATTCAAAAATAAAGGTCAAATGATTTTGACCCGTGATATATTTGTTTACACCTTATGTGATATCATTTTACACAGTCCTCTCCTATTTGTTATCAAACATTTAAAATTTTGATATTTTAAAATTACGCTTATTGATTATGATTTCATAAACATGGTACTTTTCTGATAAGCGTTTTAGCTGTGACTAAAAATAGAACTGAAATAATACAGAATATGAACTTGAACTTGTGTTTTACAGCTTATTTTATGATCTTAATCGCCGGAAGCTAGATGTTATATTGGTGACTTTTGCAAGATTTTACCATAAAAAGTCAGCGGTATAACAAATATTGTGTACAAACTAGCCTTAGAGTGATAAAGAGCATTTAAATAAAACGTTGATTTTTTCGTCATTTGTTTGTAACATGTTTATGACACCTATACAAGTATATATAATGGTGTGGGACGGTGAAACCTACACGAATTTTTCCCGCGCAAACAGAATATTGGTCCTATTTTTAAGTGCAACGGTCAGCAAATTCAATGTACGTACCTAGGAAGTCCTATATCCAATAAAGACGTGTCATTTCCGAGCACCTCTTCAGTCCATTCTTCAACGATACTTGTCACTTCACTCTCCTCTCCTTCCTCAGACCACCCTTCTAATAAATTTGAACTTTCATCTCCCCTGTTAGTTGCATATCCACTATCGTCTATAGGAAAGAAAGTAATATCTTCTTCACTTATTCTCACTGATTTTCTCTCTTTCTTTTTTTTACGGTTCACACTTTTGTCGTCTGAATTTTCTAGAACTAGTTTTGATGCTTCGTCATGACTACAATCGTCTGCTTCTGATATCGACATTTTATGAATGAAAGATGTTATCCACAAACTGCACTGAGAATCATCGGTTCCGCTCAATCTCTTTTAGTCTTCCATGTTTAAGGTACATATTTCTGCATTAGATCAACAACCATTCAATGATAGAACGTACAACTTTTAATACATAGCCAGAAGCTAGGTGACGACTTTACCTAGGCGTTTAAATTCACCAAGATGAAAGTTATACATGCGAAATTTCTCATCAAATAGTTAATTTCGTATAATGAATGTGTATGTTTGATTAAATTATATCCTGTTGCGTTCAATTAAACACACAGCCTCAATACACAACCATATTATTACATTTGTGATAGCACTGACTAACGCAAATCGAATTTAAATTCTCTCGAATATCCGTTATTTTAACACAGCCATTAGTCAAGATTCTCAGGATTATGATCGAATGCACACAAATTCACCACAATATCCACTTCATATCGAATTTCTGGAAAGCTAAGCAACTCCTAAGATGTCCGGTTCACCTGTGGTATGCACACATTGATTAGGATTGTGCAGCTAATACATTGATGCATTGATCGTTATCATGACAAAACTCAGTATCTCTAAAACATCTGAATAAACATTTCTCCCATTTGATAAATAAACCAACCTTTTCAGGAGCGAAATATTGACTACATCCATAAACGTCTGTTAAGATATTATTGTTTCTTTGACATGTGGATAGTTATTAGGTTGTTATACAATCCGTAAGACGGTTAGTTCCAGACTTTTAACTTAAACTAATATCTGCTTGTCAATAATACTCCAGGAAAACCATCCAAGTTCCATGGGAAATTAACGCTACAAGGGTAACCAAACATTCGATGTCAAGGGACATTCTGCTTTAGACACTTACTAGTGGGAATTATTCCGTAATATTTCCTTAATCATCTCTTATATTTTATACATGTACTTTAATTATTTACTGTATGTTGTCTCGCAATATTCTTCAATAATGTCTTTATAGTTTCGGCTCTTGGTTATATTGTTTGTATGAATTATTTACAAGTCAAAATAATCTTGCCACCAAAGCTTTTTTTTTTTTTTTTTACGAATACGCCCTTTTTCCCGCCATAATTGCTGGAACTAAATTGTATATGTATATAGACGTCTGTGTATATACAATTTTCATCTGAAACAGACTCCAGTTAAGGGGATACAGAGGCTTGGTTGGAGCACTCTTTAAAAAAAGAAAATTCGGTGGTTGCCATCATATCTAGTATGTTATGGCCGTAGACAAATTTGAACGGACATGAAAGAAGTTTTTAGAACAACCGACCTATAGTTGCAACTGATTTTTTTACTGTTGGTTTCTTTGTTACTCTATTTATTTGGTATTTTTTGAATTACTGAGTCATTGATCAAACCATGTTATCTAAGTTTATAATATCTCAGGTTTGTATCTTTTTAGTCGTTAGTTCAATAGTAGTTCTCCTTTGTAGTATGGTATGCGAGCGAAGCAAGCTTTTTACAGTACAGATAGGTAATGGATCAATTGAAAATATTTCGTCAACTTCCGGTCATGTTATGACGAAGTACCTGTAGGATGTATCATGTATTTCCAATTTTGATAACAAGCTCTTTTGGATATGGTTGCAAGTCAGCGATGAATGACTCGTATATTTGTTTATATATTTCGTTTTTTTTGTGGTAGAATTCAAGTGAAAATAACTGGTCGTTATTTATTTCAGTGCACGGTAATGGATTTGACTCAATATTTTTATAGCTTTGGTTTTGGGTACTTCATGTTTTCAAACTAATTTTGGATTTAGATCTTCAAAACGCTGCTGGTGAGAGGTAATTTATTGAAACACGTGTACATCATATCAAAATTTGCAATGTATATGAATGGAATTTTTCGTATCGTATATAATTTGTGCACTAGACTTAGTACAAGTCTCTCTATAATTCATTCGCAATTCATCTACAGTACAGACTTCTATATACAGTATAAGGATGGTGAATAGATAACAGTGTAGATATATACATTTTGTAAAACATACCCGTAATTACAGAGAGTCTCTTAGCAAGTCTATATGTGCATAAATTTTTGTCAAAATGATAACTCTACTATACCTTAAAATAAAGAAAACTGAACTCGATGTTTTGGAAACACATGCAGAGGCTGAGTTTCGTGTATTACAAAATGTGTTTTTTTTTCAATGTAAGAGGTACTTGCCGCATAGAGGCTAAAAACCACTAATTCCACTTTTCATAGGCTTCTATGCTAATTTCACAATATTCAATGGCTTCTCTGGACTTTACCTTAACTTTAACCTGCAGAGGACTATATATCAGCATGATTCTACATATGTCAGCTCACAATCCTCAGAATGGCATGTGGGGTTAGCAGACTTGCAGTGCAGTACTGGTCACCGGAAGTGAAGGGTCTATAAATAGCATGGGAAATCCCAGTGTTTTCACAAGATAGGGGTATATTTAAAAATCATTATGGAGATTAGGCTTCACATCACAAGAAGCAAAATGCACCTATAAAATGTACAGAAATGTTTTTCCTTTCAGAAACTGTTTAAATTTTTTAAATAAGATGAGAACTTTTTTCACAGCACTATGAGGAACAGGGGTAATTTCTGCGTAGGACTATTTTTGCGTACGTTCCAAATGCTCATTGGTTGAATTGGTGGTCTGTAACCTAGAAACATAATCTGTAACAACCATTTCGATTTGTAAAAAAGGTTTTGAAGTATTATTCACTAGAACTAAAAAATTAAACTAATTATTTTAGATAGAGTTTGTGACCGTCCTTTGGTAAAAACAGCCTTATCAATCAAGACGTACGACCATGTTTGTTTCATGAAATACTTTTTCTTTTTAAATGCCATGTTCTAATATCTGATTTCATGCAGCCTCTCGAAGTGACGATCACAGAGGCCGACAAGTTCAAAGGATTAAACATATATACAAATCTACTCACTCCTGCACTTCAACTGGACTATTGACTGAAGTTGATTTCATCACAAAAGAAACCATGCCCGTTGCTATGGCAACCAATTTTCCCGCAAAATTCCAAAATACTATGATTTGTATTTAGGGTAAAAATGACATACACTGAGTTTTATATTTGGACATTTCAAGAGGACTGAACCAAAATTTAAAAGTGGTCCGCTTTGGATGAAATTTAGTTTCTTGACATGCAGAATCTAAATTTTGGGATTTTAAGACCATGCGAAAGTCGTTGTTGCCATGGTGACTGATTTTTCCGCATAAACTTCAAAATGTTTCGATTTCGGTATAATTTGGGTTTTAGGGTGAGAATAATGTGCCGCATATAATAATAAGGCAATAATGTGTACGGGAGGTGACTTGCTCCACGTTTTGGGAAACGAAAATTTAATTGAAATTTGGAATTTTTCTTATCAGGATAATAGGGGAAATATTGGCCAGTTTTAAGAGAAATACCTGATATGGAAACTTTTCAATTTGTAATACACACCATAGCTTTGCATACTAATACCAACAACAACTGAAAACTATTCCATAATTGCATTTTTGATGTATGTGTACATATACATTTGATGAACCCAAGTCACCGGGAAGCTTACCGTTATCAATTTCTGCATACAAAACAGTATTCATATATTATTGCATTATCACAATCTCATAAATTTAATGCCTCTATAAAAATGGAAGTGTTAAATGTACAGCTAATTAAACATTAGAAGAAATGTCTTTTTAAAAAAACTATTTTTTTACACTCTAGCCTTCAACGAGGAGTAGAACTCGAAACTCTTGAATCTACAACAGTGAGAAGCAAGTTGTCGTGCATTTGTTGCGTTTCACCATATCTGTTGATTTTTTTTCCGTTCAAGACACTTGAAAAAGAGTAAACTTTTCAAATTCTATCAAGTTCATAACCATTTTGACGATTTTAATAGTGTTTATGATCTAAACATAATAAATAACACCAGTTTTATCAAAATAATATGTATTACTTATAAATCCTAACAAAACAGTCCGACTAAATTAAGAATAAAAAAAAACAACACAAAAACATTGTATTTTCTTATTTGATTTCTACCCAACCATGGCAACATGCGTTATCGAATATAACTTAAAAGTTTTTGAGCACCGCATTATCGCATAACCTTTGACAATTCATAAGATTTCGTTACGTGGACAGCAACAAGACACGGGCCGAAGTGCGTTACAATTATTTAGGTTATGTATAGATACCAATAATAACACAGTTTTTGTTTGGCATTTTGCGAAATCAAAACACAAGATTTATCTAAAGTGCATGTTACTTGCAAGACGACAGTATAACAAGAAAAACCACCGTGAACATACTTGCAGAAACAGAAATAAGCCGATCATCACAGCATCGTAGGAATTACAGTAAGCTATTTACTGAAAAAGTAATTTTCGAAAGCACCAAAGTAATCCCAATTATACTTAACTGAAACTCAGAACGGAATGCGATGTAATGCTAGACTAATAGGTGATATTCACTGAAACTTTCACCGTGGTACGCATTCGAAGTCTTGGAAAATTGCCCTTAAATTGTTAAATCATAAACAATTATTTGGCAAAAAATTTCTTCGCCACACGTGTCCGGCTATAAAAAGCTGCCAAACGTTAATACGATATACTTGTGCAGAATTTAAATGTTTCGAAAATAAACAGTTGCTGAACTGAATGATGGAATATACTCAAGACTGTCAGAAATCATCTATTGATACTCAATCTTCTAGAAATAAAAATGTTTCATGTGAGAAAATATTGGAAATGACAAATAGACATAAGCTGGAAAATGACTTATCATATAAAAACAATGCAAAAAAAAAAACAGTTCAAAACAATGGTTTATGTGTATCGAAATTTAAGTGTGATACATTGTTTCCTTTTTCTACAAGATAGGATAGGCTGACGTTAATTATCGTACTTGAGCTCTATATATAATAAGAAATGCTCGTCCAATACCAGGAGAGTAGGAGCACAAATGACATTCTCTTGGCTATTC
Source organism: Perna viridis (assembly GCA_037379345.1). Classification (NCBI taxonomy): domain Eukaryota; kingdom Metazoa; phylum Mollusca; class Bivalvia; order Mytilida; family Mytilidae; genus Perna; species Perna viridis. Next base: position 55,498,011 of record CM074511.1, read on the forward strand.
TTATTTGTGTATCCATTTGTTTATACCTTAGAATCATTCTGCTTCAAATAACTACCTGCTTTTGACGTGGTCTCATATGACAAGAGTAGGAATTGGGTGGATACTGTGCGGATATAATCCTATCAGTTATTTTTGCAGAAAAATATGACAATTAAAAAAAAACAAAAACAAAAACAAAAAAACAAAAAAAGAAAAAAAGAAAAAAAAACGTTAACAAGCCGATAACACCAAAAAGGTAGAGGAACGAACAGTTGAGCAGTTCGAATCCCATTAAACTACTATGAGCAGTTCTTGATTTTTGCAAGATAACTGCCGTGCAATTCGTGGTATGAAAGTGACAGATAATCACAGATGGAGGTCGTTGCCCAGATTAGAAATGGACACATCTTATCTGTCAGTCTGTATCGTCTGAATATAGCTGAAATATTGCTGCTCGGACGTTAAACCCCAACAAACAAACTTATCTGTCAGTCAAGTCATGTTGACGACTGTAGATATTTCATTCAATGGGCAACATAGTCTTTGTGAACATAGGTGAGCCCTATCTAGAAAATAGCTGTAATCACAATTTGTTACAAACCGTTGAGTTGAAAGGCAAAACTCTATATGGTGGATCAGCTGGTAAAACGTGAATTTGGTTTGTCTAACGTTATAGGAAAAGTGTCGAAATTACCGAAGCAAACATTTTCATGGTCGTTACAATAATATTTTGAATGCCGCTCTTTTATTTTATATCATGATTTAAAAAAAAATAGAGTTAATGTTTGAGCTCTCGCATGTACTTCGTACATTTTATACTTTTCCGAAATGCAACAACATAACTTTTCATAATCAGAAGTTCCAAGCTTCGGAAGTAATACAGAAAAAAAAGGAAGAACATAATTCAACAATCAATATCAAAGACGAATAAATAAACAACAACAATAAAGCAATTGGAAACTTTGGTATATGCCGTTATCTTTCTATTGAAACAAAACATGCTATTAACTCAGCCTTAATACAATATAGATACAGATCAATGTAAAAAGGTACATTTTGTTTCCATTGGAATAGACTTTGTGTTTGACTAGAATCAAATGAGACAAAAACCCTATTTAAGGAAGCGGTCGAGTGATGATATCAAAACTTATGATGTGACAAGTATTGAAATTAAAGCGCGTACATTAAAAATAACTTGTGCACACATTATACAGTTATTAAATGGGTTGGATGCAATAGACCAGAACACTTGATCATTCTCAGTACCTCAGGACAAATATTCTGGTCTATTGCATCCAACCCATTTAATAACTGTTTTAGTACCTAATTTGTCCGTGAGATATAATAAAGAATGGAAATGGGGAATATATCAAAGAGACAACCATTCGACCAGGAATAGAAAATTGACCGCTCCATGTTTGCGAATTGGCAGACGAGTCACATCTACGTTTTTAACACGAGTTTTTTGTGTGTAAATTCCAATTCAATGAAGCGCTTAAAAAATCAACCAATCAAAAGGCTTAGATAAAGGTCATTATGGTGTCAGTGCAATAGACTCCTCAACGAGACTATTGCACCATGCAATAGTACATCGACAGTGCAATAGATCGCCCTGTCCTGAATAAATTTTGAAAATAGAGAAAAATATGTGTATATTTAATAAAGAAGATAAAACCTTATAATTAGGTAATAATAGCTTATATGAGTACCAATTAGCTCATTTATGAGAGTACCAATTTTCCTGCATTTTCTGTGACTCATGCGACTTCTGCCTTTCCCAAATACAATATAGTGTTTCATTCCACTACTTAGTCCTTCTATAATGACAATTTACATATTTATAGTAAGAATGACAAACTGTTTCAGATGTGCATAGTATTCTTATCTCATAACGAGCTCCATTTTATGAGCAACATTCTCGCTTGTGTGGTATCTTTGATGGAAAATTTATCTCTGCAGAATAATAAATTAATTAACCGATTCAGGTTTACAACATGCAGGTACTGTCAATCATTCCACCTGACGATAGCGTTCATCTTTTACCATCCATGTTTCAATCAAACGCTTTAGCAAAAATTACTCAAAAAACTTCTCTTGTTGTTAAAGAACAAAGAGAGGAAAATTAATCGCTCTGAATGATTGAAACGGCATGCAATAGTTCTCTCTATTATAATGAAATACCGTTATAAAAACGCACATTCTTCTACAAATGAGAACAACCTCTGAATTTTCTCGGAATGTATTCTATAACTAATTAGATAAGATGGTTTTATATTTTTATGACCGCTGTCACAGACAAAAGTGATAATAAATCAACTATTTACCTACAAGATTTTAACGTAGATTAGACTTTTTCTGTCGGTACATTAGATCTGCAATGTTCTTTTCCTATAGTGATAAATTCTGTATAAAACTTCCATGTCTTCTAATGCAAACCGATATTTTAAGTTGTACCCCTTGTGAATGAACCTTTAAAAACCAAGGTGTTTTAAGTATTACTAAGATTTATAAACCAAGTTATCTTTTACAATTTCAAAGCATAGGGTCATGCGATATTTTTGGCTATTCCATGTTTTTTTCATACAATCTGAAAATATGCTAAATTTGAACCAACCCCACCACTGTTTAAAGTGCTGTGAAAAAAGATCTGAAAGCAAAATAAAGAACTGGCATATTCTGAAGAGCAAACATGAAATATCTTTCAAATTATTTTAAATTGAAAAAAAAATTCAATTCTATGGCCACTGACCTTCACTTCATGATAGATTGTTCTCCCATAAGGAGTGGTCCTTGTGACGTCATGAATATGTATTATATTTATACCTACATATCTCTACCGATTTCCCAGTTTCTTTCGACATAAGCAGAGAACAGAAGCCAAGAAATTCCAAGTTCGTAATTAAGGTCAATTAGGAAAAATTGCCAAGAATAATTGTTGATGAAAAATGTTTTCACTATCCAATCATATTCTGAAGTACACATTGCCTTAAACGCTATATGAAAAGTTATTATTCAAACCACGCAGATCTAAAATGATAGATAACGCTTTACGGGTCCAAAATTCCAATCCCCATGGAATGATACATCACAAAAATATCATATTCCATCAAATAATCTATAAACGTTAAAAAATATCTGAAAACCTGTTTAATTTGGAACTGACAATTGCCTTTTTTATTGCTTTCACTGGCGAAACATTACTCAATGTCTTCTTTTTCTTGTGTGTGTATGTGTGTGTTTTTTTTTAAAATGTGTTAAAATTTTCTCTTTTTGACGTTTTGCCATTACTTCGATGTCACTAGAAGTTACCCTTTGATCAAGTAATAAATGAAATAAAAAGAATTGTCAGCTGCGACCTGGTTTTCCCAAGATGTTTGAAAAATTGTATTGTTTTTGTCCATCCAGTACTATGTATAAATGTGTATGGCATTTTCTTTCAGATTTTTATGAAAAGATGCTTGAACCATACAGGCATACCTAAATGTATTGGTATTTGGAAGGACAATATTGCATTTTCCTTCAAACGAATTAAATTTACATATTTTTGTGGTATATAACTAGCTGAGAACGATAAAAAGAAGAAAAACACTGACCATAAAAAAAATCATTACGTTACGATTAAAATATTACTAAAAGTAAAGTTTTTTTTATTTCAGACTGAACACCATTTATATAGACTATCTTTTTGTATTTTTGTCAAATAAAGATTGAAGACTGCTATTGATACGGTCGTCAGATCTGACATCTGTAAAGCTAGTTACCACATGTCGTATGCAATTTGTAGATTTTTTTTATCAACATGAACATCTTGCCACAGAAAACACCACGAAAAAAATATTTCAACTATTGTTTTTTTCCAATTACCTTCTTTTTTGTGTAAACAACTTTAATGTGCGGATTGATTTGTTTTAGAACAAATATAAAGTTACCGGTACCTTTTTTCTTTATTTGGATCTTATTTCCTAATGCATAAACTGAAGAAAATCGTATATCGCTGTGTATGACTTTATTGTATTAATATTGGTAGGTCAACTTTGGTTATAATTCGACAATTGATTTCCATAACATAGGGGAGGTTCTCAAGTTGAATTGCTGAGCATGTTGGCCAGCCTCAGCCAAACCCTCCGCATTGATTTTTAAATACCAATTCAGTGATCAGTTCATGGTATTCATTGTGTAACTGTTAAACGCCTCCGGTAATCCATATTCAGTTATTTCATTCATACTTTTGCAGATTTTCTAATGTCAACCCTGCATCCCATTATATATTTAATGACTCGGTTTATGAAAACTTTGATTATTTTAATTTCTAAGAAATGAGTAAATAATTCAAAAATCGAAACTTCTGAGAAAAAAAAAACAAAACAAAATTAATGGTTTAGATAGTTAGTAACTATGTTTCCTTCGTGTGGTTTCCACCCAGAGACGGTTCTGTTTCTAAAGACTTTGATGTGTACCATTTCAATATTACAGTGTGATCATTGCTATGTATTATACTGATGACGAAAACAAGTCATAAATCATAATCATCTGGGAACTAAACAAGATGAATAATCATCATTTGATGCAAAATTATCAAAAAGGCGTAAAAACATTAAAATAATATAATTTCTTTAAGACGAGTTGATGATCGTTACACGTGAACTCTCTGATTTAGTGCGAGAAAACAAGATGCTTAAACACCTGACGGCAAAAACCTTATCTTAATAGGTGGTCAAAAGAAGTCAGAGGAATGGGAAAACACATTGTATGGATATTACTTGCAATTTTTAGAAGCCTTGACCCGAATTGCTGAATTCAATATTTATACTCCAATATTTGCTTTGTATTCAAGTTTAATGAAACAAAAAGAAAAAAAAACCATGATAATCGGTAGTTTGTAGTTTCACGGACAGCTACTCTATTCACCTTACTTAAAAATAAATGATCGTAATGTTATATTGGTTAGGGACACACAATTATAATTTACGTTCATTTTGCTTTTAATTCGATTCTAAATGAATCTTCTAGCATTTCGAACGTCGATAACTAACAGTTTATTAAATGTAGCAAGACTATAGAAACTGAGTAGTCGATAAGATTCAACATACCTTTGACACTGACATTTGCACATGTTCAGCTCGTCTGTTTCTGATTGTTCGGGATAATCATCTATAATAAGTGTCTCCACCAAAGACCCCTTCATTCCGAAGGAGACTCTATAATATTCAAAATCAAATATTATAAATTGAATTTGTTTATTTTCCTTTTTTGTAAAAGTAAACAAGCTACAATGGTTATTCGATTGAACCTGACTTACATTAAATCTTTGTATATGCAAGACTCAACAAACCTCTATGGAAAAAACACAAACGTTTCTGGTTTTTATAAATGACAGAAACTAAGAATATTTACACTTCAAAGACAGAAGTGGTTCATAATGGATTGGTATAGTTTTCATTCAAGCTGCACAAGATGTTTGACCTTACAAAACTGTGTTCAGAGCTTCTATTTTTGTACTAGTAACGATGCTAAGACAGGAACAATTAAAACCGATCTTTAATTGAACTCTTGTTACCGTGTGAAGATCATATAGTAACTGTGTGGTCTATGTAATGACTGACAACAAATTCAAAGGCTGATTAATTTGATTAGAAAACCAAATCTTAGAAAAAATGTTAACCGTGTAGCAATCAGCTGATTCAGGCTACCAGTTTCCAAAACACATCTTTCAATTTATAAACACTTTTTATAGGTTGATGAAAAAGGTACATTTAGAATATAATAGGTGTTTTCTTTTAGAAAAACTTAAAATGTATATTGTCAGTGTAATCGTGTTCTGTCTATTTTTGCCTGTCAATATTGTCTATGTAAATTTAATGTTGAGTTTACCATTTTTTAATCAGGCAGTTGTAGACAGCCTTTCAAACGTAATAAAGCGTCCATCAAATACAATGCTTGCTTTTTTTTTCAATATTCAAACGGAAACGTACTTACAAGGCTTAGTATTAGCGCCAGTATTCAGTATAAGATTTTACCACATTTTAACACAAGTTTCACTTATCCATGAAGTACCTACACAAATGTTACCGTTAACTTGAATATCTTAGACGGTTAATATATTTCTCTTACCTTTTCTGAACGCTCATTTCTTCTCATTGTCAACCTTTCTGTAGTAATCACATTCTAATTCAATTAATATCCTTCAATAAATCCGTATTGAATTACTTCCAAATGCTGATATAAATCATATCCCTAAATTATACACCTTGTCCGTAAGTAAACAGAGAGCAAACGAGCTGAACTGCAAAAACCTAGAAACAGAAAATAATTACATGGGTTTTAATTCAGTAAAGATGCAGATTCATGGAATTTGTCAGGGTGCCAATATAGAGATACCTAAGCTATGGATGGCACTCGTCAAGAAGTCTTGCTTACAATATGAACGGGTAAATAATGAATTCTTGTGAATTAGCTATATGTTTATTAGATAATTAGACAGGTTAGAGGCATATGACTTCGTCTTTGGAAACACACCTATATATACTGTATACACCTGTCTTGCGTAGTAATAGAAAATATGAATAATTCAGAGAGAAGATACGGATTATTTTTTGCTAATACTAACTTCAATAATTTGCCACTCATTAAGGTTTTAAGCGAAATCAATTGGAGGATTGGGGTTTCTTTTCTAAAAATATGATATTGTATCGTAAATACAAAATAGTGTAGCACCTGGCTGGGAAGTTTAGTTAAAAAAATAACTCACAGATAAATACTTAATTTTAAAGGTGAAAGTATGTGTTCCAAATTACAATCACTATAGCGATATGAAAAAAAAAAATGAAAAAGAAAGGAACGTTGACAAAAGCAAAGACGAATTAACATAAAGTAGATACTAGATCTTAACAGAAAGAGAAAACAATTTAAGATTAAAGAAAATCAACAACCCGGCATGGGTTACGTCTCAGGTTGAGAAATTCCTAAAAAGTTTTTCCTTAAACCTTCCATTTCATTTAAGGAAAGATTTATGGAAAATCTCATGAGACAAGGTCCTGGATTCTACCGAAACTAAGAGCTTAGACTACGTGCATCGGTAGGATACATTCACGACTTTTCTGGGAAACGACCGTGTCCTGCGTATGTAAATCTGTTCGTTTTATTAAGGAGTCAAAACTTACGGTGTACTTTCAAAGAAGGTATTTCATTTGTAGTCCATCGTTAAAATAATCTTTACAATATAAGAAATAGAATAATATTATCTATTGTTCAAGGCCAAGTATCTGTCAAATCTCACACGAAAGAAGATAATGAAAACTAAGTTGTTCAAAGCACAACACCTTTATCTGTAGTCAGATTAAACAAAACTACCACAAACACAAATACCATATTATGCACCCAACTGCTTTACTTAGAGTTACTGTTTTTTTTTTTTTTTTCAAATTAATGACTTGCATTTTAATGAATTAGTACAACTGTCCTTAGAACATTAGAAACAAATAAAATACAGAACGTAACAATTATCGCGGATTAAAATTTTCTCATGCATTATTTTTTCTCGGTTGCAGTAGTGGTAAGATATTTCATACACCACTCAACTTTTCAAGCATTTGACTATTGACCGATCAACAGGTTACACAGCATCATTTCATTTCGCGCAGTTACAAGTCCACTTAGGGGATAGGCTGGTGGATTGATTTTAAAACTTTATTCGAAACATTCGAAGTTTAACCTAATCGTTAAAGTTGATGTAAGAGTCACTTGGGCCGCATGCCTTATAATATCACATTAGCTTATTTTAGGAAGATGTTTCCAGGACGTGATTTTGTTCACCAGACATTACCACTACTCACCAAAAATCCGCGAAGATGTTTTCAGTATATTGTACTTATTTGCATGAAGAGGGGGCGTTTGGTATTGGCAGAGGTGTAAAAGCTTTGAAATCGCGAATATACGTCTGTGCAGGATATTGACAGACGAAAATTGTGAATGCAGCCAAGTACGAGCGATATATCGCACGTGCTCATATTGATAAGGATGCCAAAACAGTCAATTGGCAGTAAAATTTATAAAAGGAATTAACGAATTATTTAACTGCATAGACGGTAAAATGAAAACCCTTTTTTTACGGAAAGAATTGAAACCGTGCCGAAAAAATCATATCGACCATGTGTATTGGTACCAAGAAAGTGATTTCCTCTCTAGGGCCATCATATACACTGTTAACAATGACAGCTTTGTCTGTTGTCTTTTTTTAGTATTAAATACACGAAATGACAGGGTATTTGTGGAATAAGTTCATTGTCCCATCGATACCAAATATTACCATCGACGGCGTCTCTGCTCAGAGTTGGTTCCACGGGATAATAAACTTACATACCCACTTAAAATTATATGCTATTACATATTAAATATTTTCTTGAGTACAAAAATTAAACTCAACGTCAGCTCAAGCCCATTTTCGATTTCACCGAAATTTTCTTCAGCCGTTCTTTTATCGAGGTAGAACTGTCTTTCTTTTTATTTGTTATGCGTTATTATATATATATAAACAAACACCAGCACTTACGATTGACTTCCTTTCAAGTATGGGAACATACCTTCAGCATGCGTATCGAGTGTTCATACCACAACTCGTATGTTATGCTAAAGCTTGCCGTCACTACGGAGACTTTTTGTATAGCGCTAAACTTCTTACAATTAGGCTTCTGGAACAGGGTAATGTTTCTACAAGATTAAAGTCATCACTACAGAAGTTTTATGGTCGCCATCATGAATACGTGGATCGTTACGGTGTATCAATCTGCGCCATGAAAACTGATTTATTCAACATGTCAGTTTTCTTTTCTTCTTTCGTCTACCTCTGACTTGACTTTTAATGAGCAACTCGGCAGGTGTTTCTAGAAAAGCAGAGGACGCTTACCCAACCGGTGCGCCTGGTCCATGCTCACACTTTTTAGTGGAGCCCGATATGCTCTTTTTTGTTACTTTATATGTATGATTTTGGTTATTTTATGTTCTTTGTTGTGTTTGTCTGTTTTCCATTTCTGTCCTCAGTCCTCGGATTACATTCTTTTGTTTTCCGCTATAATCTTGGTTTCCTTGATTACTAGATTGGATTGCTCTCTCTTGATTTTGTTGTATTCATTTTTATTGCAAGATTTTGGATATTCTTACATTTTACATTAAAACGAAAGCGGACTGAACATTTAAACAAAATCAATTGAAATAAATTTGTGTATTTTTATGTACAGTGGAGAATATCGGATCGTACTGTACTTAAACAATTCATAATGGCGAGCTTATAGAATGTTGACCCGAGTCTTGGTTTTACATTTATCAATTTAGTTTAGCTCTGTTTAAATTATTTCAAAATGGCATCGAACACGGGCTAAAATAATAATATCAAATCGTCCTTTCCCAACAGAACTACATCAGCAAAATCGCCGCAGAAATTTATTTGTATTAAGAATATGTATAATTTTATTTTTCAGTTTTTAATCTTTCTTTCATCCCGCACAACGCAATAGTATCAGCACGGCTTGGAATTCGGATTTGACAACCAAATTACCAAATTCAAAAATCTAACGCGCATTCAACGTCAAAGTCGAAGCGATTTATTGTAAAGATATGTTAAATGCTATACAGTCAATTTATGAACAACAGTTTAGAAGTAATGATTTAATATTACCTGTTATGTTTTGAGTGCTTTTCACTAGAACATCTAAATTTAAAAGTTATAATTAAGACTTGATGGTACTTGTACTTACCTAATTTCTGAATTCGAGCACTTTAATGACGCTAATGTTTCATGCTTGAAAACAACAGGATTCAATTTGTGCTAAAAAAAATAAGTGATAAAAACATCATTTCAGGAAAACAGGAAATGGAAAAAAGTTTATGAGTACATGGACAGATGCAGAATAATACAAACAAGTTAACTGAAATTAAAGTAAGGAAGAGATGGTAACAGTTATAAACGAAACACAATTCATTTCTTGGAAAAAGGTAGTCAATTAAGTTTGTATAAACAATTCAAAAGGAACAAGTGCATTATGAATTTTGATAGGAAAAGACGATAAACAAAGGAATCCATTAACATGCTAAAACATGTTCACCACTTTATCATACTATCATGTATGTGCTATTATATCGTATAGTTTGTCCAATACTCAACCAGCTTGTTTTGTTTTGTTTTCTTATTTTTTGCTCTGAAGTATTCATTACACAGATTCGAGCAGATTTCTTATCAACAAAAACTCCGAAGTGAATCGTTTTATTAATATGTAATGTAGAATTCTACACAGTGACCCTGTCTAAACCTGTATTACTATTGAAGTCAATGTTCTCGTCATGCAGAAGTTTGCCAATGTAAAATACTGGTATTATTCATTGAATAAATCTAATTGTGAACGGATAGCAAAATAAACATCCACCTGATGTGAGAATTCAGCTCGAATTGACATTAAGTATGTTATTTGAGATTTTCTATAGTCTGGTCTTGTTACCATACCAATATTGGAAATCTGAAATGAAATTCCAAACGAAAAGTTATTAGAGAACAATCTTTGATTGATTAGGTAAAACTGTATTTTTTTCTATTGGAAAACCATAAATCTGTGCTATCCACTTTTGGTCTCTCTACCAAGGACGATGACTGTGACTTACCGTCTATGTACTGGATTCCTAAACTCCACAAGAATCTATACAAACAACGTTACATAGCTGGATCTGTAAAATGTACCACCAATCTCTTTCAAAACTTTTAACATCTATACTCAAGCTGTTAAAGAGGGTCTGCAGTCCTACCACGTAGTGGTATTAATTCATTGTGGATCCAGAAAAATTCGAAAGATATTTTGGAGACAATCAGTTCAAGACTATTATCAGAATATAGTAGCATTAAAACCAGTGGTTTTTCAACACTGTATACTTCTATTCCCCATAGTTAAAATCTCAATCTAAAAACATTATACATCGTTGTGTTTCCAAAAAAGATGGTACACCTGGATACAAATATATAGTTCTTGGTAGAGATTCCTCATACTTTTTGAAAAATATTTCCAAATCATCTTCCAAATATACAGAATATGTTTACAAAATGCTGGAATTTTTAATCGACAACATATTTGTCCAGTGTGGTGGATGCGAGCATGGACCAGGTGCACCGGTAGGGTATGTCTGTTTTCCATGTCTGGTCTTTGTCCCTTGATTACATTCTTTTGATTACCGCTGTAACCTTGGTTCTCTTGATTACTCTTAAAAAAGACAACGAGTTTAAAAGTCAAAGCAAAACATGATGAAACAATTATTTTTAAGCTATCGAAGGGAGCTTTAATGATTGTATTATCAACTGGGTACACCATACTTATTACGAGAAAAAGTACCAAAGTCCGATTTGCACCTTCGTTCAGGAGCTTAAAAAAAGCATCATGGCAGCTCTTTTATACGGTTATAAATGGGATTGCAAAAACAGTCAACATTATGATAGCCCTAAATTTTTTACGAAATTTTACCATTCTTTCCTAATGAATGCTGCACAATTTGGCCCAAAGACATTTCGGAACAGCGATTATTGGGACTATTCGAAGGAAGATTTTAACCGTGTTGGTAGGTTATTAGAATATTAAACGGGGCCAACAAAATGAAAGGTTGTATAAATTAATGTTTCTTCGGGTTTAATCGGTCTCATTTTTTGTGGGTATTCTTATGGGTCTGATATTAAGGTTGGTTTAGTGTAACAATCAAGATCTTTACTATATCCATATCCGGATTTCAATCATTGCAGTGGTTTCTACATCAGTACACAAAGACAGTAACCCAATTACTGTCGAAACACAAATATAATAACAACCCCAAAACAACAAACACAAAACTCCCAGCACATCTTAAAATGATTTCATTGTTTGATTGTTGATTTAGAAGAAAACATGAATTCTCAGCAAATTAAACTTTGCAAGCGTATGCAAATTTCAGGCAAAGCTGCACATTTGGATTTTGCTCACGTATGTAAATTTTCGTCACGACAATGAGATTAGATATTATTCTTGTCACAGTTTCAGTGTTTTGTCTTTTATTTTATTTTTCATTTTTGTATACTAATCTCGAGGATTGATAATAGAATGTTTATTATCATTTCAAACATCTGTTAATATATCATGACTGAAAGTATCCTTTACATGTCTCATTTTATGCACTCTTCTAAATAATGGACTTGAGCGCGTGATTACTGGTTATAGTCCATTTGATTTCTATTGGATTATGAAAATAAAATAATTTTAAAAAAAATCAGAATTCAAAAAAAAAAAAAAAAAAAAAATCATTTACCAACAAGTTTAATGTAGAAATAAAAAAGTTTCCTATTACCCCTAATGCAGAATTTTCAATTAAAATGCCCATATATTTTGTAGGAGTGACCATGTCTAGGTAAAAGCCATTTGAATATAAATAAAAACGAAAACCATGTGCTCCTGGTCTATTTTAAGCACGTCACGTGATGATCTATTTTAGATATCAAAGGCTCCTCAATAGATTGAACAATTGTCAAGCTAAAATACACCAAAAGCATATGGTTTCTATTTTGGTGGTACATTTATCTGAGCTATTCCTTTCACTTGAGCGCTCCTACAATAAATATGGTAGTATTATGTTAAAAGTTTGCATTTGGGGTAATGGGAAACTTTTTTTTATTTTATGATGTTTTTTTTTTTTTTTTGGTGAATGTTTTCATGAGTTTGTATGATGTTAGAAATGTGTTTGCTAAAATTTTAATGAATTCTGATAAAAATCTTATTTTTAAAGATATTTTTTTCATAATCCTATAGAAATCAAACAGACCTTAGTATTGAAAAAAAAACCACTGATATTGAATTTCGTTGCCCTTTATGTCAATCTTCTATGGACCTTTTTTTATATCATTTCCTTAATAAATGTTTGATTAGATATTTCATGGTCATTTGCAAGAACGCATTTAATATCATGGAAATAAAAAATTATTTTCAATGTTGTAATTCTGGATCAACTATAGCAATGTTGGTCTACTGAAGGTGAATTTCCTGTAAAACCTGCAATATATCACATTCCAAAAGAACATTTCAAATAATCCATTAGGTTTCATTTATGTTTCTCAATTATTTTTTGCATTAACTTCTCAATTTGAAAGAAATTAACAAGAACAATTTATGGTACCATTATACACGTTCACTGAATCAATATTGCTATGGTTTTGCATATGAAGATAATTAAAAGGTGAACATTTTCCCCTGTTTACGACGATTACTAGTGGAAGGATGGTATCATCAACAATAAAAAATAAAACCGAATTAAACTATTTGATATTGATTGACACTTTTCTCGCTCTTCGAATACATTTTTATTATATGACTGTTAAAATGTTGAATGATAATAACACATTTTACCCAAATATCATGAAAAAAATACTTTATAACTGTTTTAATCAGCTATTGCTAGCGTGATTATTACAACATACACGGTCATGTATGTATCCTTTCTCAGACCTTTCCACTTCTTACACCTCATTTTGATTATCAAAATTTTCCCACGTGCAAAGCCATTTGCATGAATATAAATTTACACACGGTTTCATATTTGTTCATGTCAACGCATTTACGCACGGGTGTTCATCTACCATTGGTTATGACAGCGTGCAAATTTACGGTTGCACATGTGGAAATATTTTTTATTTTAAAATGTTATAAATATAAGTCATTCCGGATTTGTATGATGCAACCATTTTTTTCTAAGTGTTCAGGATAACCACTTCATCTTCAGATGGTTTTGGTTCTGTCAAATGTTATATAAAGGATGGTAAAAACCGGAACAGTAGCCACGAGTTTCATTGTTGAAATTCTGGATAACCACAAGTAAAAAGAACTCTTTATAATCTTATTCACGTTAGCAAAGTTTAATTTTTGCTTTAAATGACATTATTTCATTGTCATCCAAGAAGCGATCGAGGTTCTCGGGATTCAGAAAATAGTACTTAGGTGAGGTATTTGAAATTTGACATTTGTATTATGATAGTAACCAACATATGGGTAGTAACCCAAATGAAGGATAATATTCAACTAATGCATTGTAAAACATAACTCATGATCCTAATCTTTAAAATATTACCAAAATAACAAACCATAAAAACACACAAACACTTAAGATTTCACTACTAGAAGTACACATTTGTAAAGAACATTTACATGCTAAGCAAATTAATTTTATACACGTATGCAAATTTCAGATATACTTTGGTCTAGCATGTAAATTAAGGTCATGAGAATGGAATAGAAAGAAATAATCAAATCAAGTGCTTGTTTACTTACAAGAAGAAGAGGAAATAATGTTAGAAATGAAATTGCATAAGAAACAAATAATAATAATAATAATAATAATAATAATAACAATAAATAAAAATAAATAAATATCATAACTTTTGTTCAGTTGTAGTAACATTTCAATGTAGAATTAAATTTAAAAAACGTTCCAAGGGAAATAATACAATTTTATTTTATCAACAGAAGTAAACGTATTTTTTGAAATATAAAGGTATTGATAGACTTCGTTATGTAAGAGTCACTTTGTAAGAAAATATGTTCTTGAAAATTTTACTATCATTATAATAAAATAATCATCGACCTGTTTCTTCACTCCCACGAGACCCACGTTATAGCTACAATATTTGGCCATGCCCTTTTCTTCATTGTGAGCTATACAGATGTTGCGTTGGATTCGAACTATCTTATCTATCCTAAAGAACGCCACAAACTTTGCAATGCCTGCCTAATATATTGACCGGCAAATGAGGAAATGTTGGTACTAAAAAGTGGGAGCATGGACCAGGTGCACCGGTAGAGTAGAATCGTAGTAAGTAAATGAAGGTGCAGAAATAAGTAATAAGTATTAATGTGGTTGGAGTGTTTGCGTAAATCTCGACTGATCTATAATATAGGTTTTACAATAATTATCATCAAGTTAAATTTCATAATGTGAACAAAATATATATTTATTTAGAATAAACTAGTATGAGTAAAGCACACTACATTAACTTATTTTATCTATTTTAATTTATTAGATTGTGCAATTGTCTGTCATTGTGACCGCCTTCAATTCTTGAAAACTGATCTTCCATTTGAATTACACTACCGTCCTGTATTGTTTAAATTTAGACATCATATGCAAGCGCGAATTTATTTTTAAGAATTGTCACATGAAATTTTAAAATAAAAGTTCACTTTTATATTTTGTACAATACAGAATAACACTACATAACTGTTTAAACAAGATTAAAGCAATAATGTACCTAAAAATAAGAACAGTGTTCAATACTCATATGCCCCGTGCAGGTCCGGGTGTCGAAAAAGAATAGGCCTGCAGCAGCGCTAAGCTTATCGTAAAAGGCGATTAAATAGTGCTCAGAACCCTAGCCGGGGGCTAGGCGCTCTGCCCACAGAGCAACTGGCTTGTGTGCCAGGTGGTGGAATGGGGTACACCTGGCGTGTTACATGCTGGGGTTGTCAGGCTATAATACGGAAAACCTGACCACAAACCATAGTGGTGCACCGTGTTGGGAAAGATGCCACGTTCATCGCACGTTTAAAAACTCTACTTTAGTACTCTCCTGGAGTAAGAACCATAGGGCTCCGCCACAGGAGGCTAAATTGCCCGACCCTACCCACCTCTCCCTATTTCCATTGGCAATCAAAATTTCTCGACCCCGTTGTCGTTGTGTCCCATTACATTTTTCATTTCATCATCATTTCATGTTCATTTTATCATCCACTTCATGTTTATCGTCTGAATATAGCTGAAATATTGCTGCTCGGGCGTTAAACCCCAACAAACAAACAAACAGTACTCATATAAACATGCATTGTTTGTTATGTTGGTATTGTTCCTATATTCCATACACATCACAAACAAACTTTGTTCTATTTTGACGTCATAACTTTACACTTAAGATTTTTCATTTAAAGGTCCGCAGATCTTCATACATTATTCACGAAATATATTTTTAAAAATGTATTTTCGCTATTGTGTATCTATTTTCTCTTAGTGATCTTTATCCTTGGAATATATTATATAGACTCCCTCTCAAATCTTGGTTCATAACTGTTCAAAGGGCGATAACTCATTTTTTTTAACTAACAATCATTGACTACAATACAAGTTGAAATAGTTATGTAAAGTTTGCTTTATCCATATTTATGATGTACTTATTGGCAAATCATGGAATAACACAACAGTCATTTTATATCATTCTGATTAAAAGTATGTTTTTTTTCTACCAAATCGATATTGTATTTTTTGGAAAAAATAAAACAAAAACAAAACACGGTATTTTAATATGACGTGCTTCAAAGCTCTATAGACCGCCGTTGTGGTAAAAAAAGTGAAAAACACATGGCCAACATTTCGTGCAACACAAATTCAATTAAAAAATATGAAAATTGTAGTCCTATTAGAATCGAAATAAATCGTTATTTAACCCCTCGATATTGCTCGAAATACAAGAATGCGACATAAATGGGCCAGCCCATGGTAAAACAATGATAAAATGGAGTTTCCGTGATTTATTTCTTAAACAAAATGGTGGAAATGAAAACACGTGTAACCTCAAGACAGAGTTTGGGCAAGTTAACTAATAAATAGTTGCTACTTTAATTAATATTTTGGGGACTAAATTCAACCCACCATTTCGTTTAAAATGCCTGTACCAAGTCAGCACCATTGTGCTACCAGCTGCTCCGGTGGTGTTATATCTATTTTGCCAGATTTATTTTGTACTTGACTTGATTATGAATCAGGTTAGTGATCGGTATTTCTGTTGTCACCCTTATTCCTGAGGTAACAAAACATGTTATATACGATGACTTGCAAAGAAAAAAATAGAAATAAATTAAGTAATTTTATCGTTTTTACATTTCAGTTCAGAATGGAAATTAGTCAATTTCAAAAACCCGTTTTATGACCAAACCATTATGTGTTCCCTTTTTAAGAACTTCGGAACACACTTAGGTCAAATAATTATTTACTTTTGATGTATGATTTATATTGTAAAATATTTGATGCGCCGAACTTTGCCTTCTAACATTTTCCCCTATTTTTTTCTCTGGGATTAAATTAAATTATCTCATATCGCTTTTTGTTCTTGTATTTTTTTGCATTACTAATTATTTGTTTTATTCTTTAAAACATCTGATAAGTCGAAATAAAGAAATAAAAAAAACACAATTTAATTAATTTTCAAGTAACCTTTTCTCTTAATACAGTGTACACTCTTATGCGCAGTTCTAATCACTAACAAATTATTAGTATTTTTAATGAGACGATGGTCGTATAAGCGTTTTTTTTTTATTTTTTGTTATTACTTAATGTATAATCAATATCAGATTGTGACGGTCGTTTGTAAAAGTAAACAATTGAACGTGTAATCGTTTTGATATGGTAGAAACTCAAAATTGAAGCCTTACGCTTTACTGGTATATTAAATAGACATAGCTGCAAGTCACCCTTTATACTAACAACAGATTACGTGTAAAATAAATGTAAAAATGGTGGTGAACAAACAAACAAAAGGACAGACAAAACACAACATAAACAAACCAACGGAAGCGAATATATAGAAGGATAATACCCTTATTGTTATTTTAATATTATATTATCTTTTCTATACTAAATATACCTTACATTAAAGAAAGGAGAAGACCTACAGCATTACAATATTTTTAATGCCCGATTATTGAGCCAATTGTGGGACGAGACCACTTTTTAGTCTTTACAACTTCAGAGGTATGAACCATTAAGTGTTGACAAGATTCAGTTTATCTTGAGATATTTACAATATGAAAACGAGATACTAAACTTTTGTCTTTGAAGATTTATTAAACAAATGGAAAGAAAATAGATATATTTCAGTAGAACACATGTTTATAGAAAGCTATTTATTTTTCCACTATGAGATAGGAGCGATACCTCACGCATATTCCCCTCCGATATCTCAATGAATATCTCGTTAGCATCACCAAATGACATGTAATAGGAAGAGAATATATCTGTGTAAAGAGATAACAGGACATCTATCGCTAATCAGCTGACAAATGAGAGATGTAAACTATGATAAATAACCAAAATATTTCACCAACTGTGACTTTATTTTAACTACAAGGGAAAAACGTCTATAGATCAACTTTTTAAATTTATGTGATTTCTTCAATTCATTAATTTTCCACTTCCTGTATGAATGTTTGGGAGGTTGGCAAGTAAAATATGAAGCTGAGCTTTAATGGTTACCAAAGTCTGTGTGCAAATAAAATATATGCATAGTTTATGTTGATGGATGTAAATGTAATGTGTCCCAGTTCCTCGTGTACTTTTAGTTTTCTCTTTATTCTCGTTAAGTCACTTTTAATTCTTCTCTTTACGTCCTTGGGTTTTCAAATTTGTAACTACCATTGAACACACAAATTTTGTATTACGAAATTTATTATAACAGGCCAGAGGACACAACATGCTTAGTGTACTTTATTATTTCCTAACCCATTTTTAAGAATGCCAGGAAGTTATTGTCAAGTTTAAGACTCTGTCCATACATATATTTTATCAACTTAGATAATTTCTTCTTTAAACGTTCTTGTTTCATATTAATAAAACTTTTAAGTTATTTTTTTCAATTAAGTTGTGACCAAGGCCTCGATGGTGCAAGACAGAAAGGTCGCTTTTAATGATATTAAAAAAGAAGCATACTATGTTAAGTATATCTCCAGCATGATACATCAGCATCTATGCCACACCTTCCAACGTACAAATTCACTTACATAGGTTTATATGTTTATATTATTTAAGCAAAAAAAATCAATGAACCAGCTTAAAGATATGATTTGGATCATTATTCTTGATTTGAAATTCTAACTTTTATTCATGATTTGATTTAGAATAAAAAACCTACGCTCTTCTTTCATTCAGATTGTTGCAAGTTGCATTTTCCCGATTTCCTTATTGGTAAATATGTGGGTATGTCAGATTTTATATTGTGCGTATTTAAAGAATATACACGGGTTGCAACAGGATCCTCTTTCAAATTTGCTTTCTGTCCTTTAGAACTGAATTCTTAATGTAACGTCACATAGAATATAAGCTATAGTTCTGATACTTATAGGACTTTAAACTATAATCAATCAATCAATCAACCAATCAACCCATCTTATACGGATCATATCTAGCAAGCTGATTTGACGATCCCACAGCGATTGTTTTACTAGAACTGATAAATTAGTAACAAAATTAAATGCCTTTCATTTTTTTTTATTTTAACGGATTTTTCAGCCTAAATACATAGTGAATACTTTCAAAGGCCACCAAAAAGATCTTAAACAAATGTAAACACACATTTAAGTATGCTCTGAAAGACCCCGAAAACAAATAATAAAATCCACAGGACGATGTCACATCTTCAAAACAAACTAATAATGACCAATTTCTCTTGACTGTGAACAGGCACATATCTACATTGGGGTTAAACTAGTTGTATAAGGCCTTAACTATCCCCATTTAATATAAGGTCAAAATGAACTGAAACAACAACCAAAAATTACACCTTACAATTCATTCAATAACGCATTCAATTCTTTCCATGGAATACCTCAAAATACACCATAAATACAAACGAAATACCCACTAAAAGAACAATCCCAGTTATTGAAGCTAGCCAAGAACTTATCAAAGTATGATAATACTATCAAAACAACCAGCATTAGAAATCCAAATGGACTGGAGTTTGAGTAGTAACGCTAACTAATAAATCGGCAAGAATCTATGTAGTGCAATACTCAAAAATGGCGTAGTTTTTACATTGGGATGCAATTAGAACTACTTTGAGTGAATTCTGATGATCTAGTATCATCCGAGTAAAAGAAGGTGCTACAAACACGTTTTGCATATAAAAGTAGGCGTCTAATAAATACTGATGATGCTTGTAACAGACTTTGTCGTTGATACAAACTTTACCATTTGTATCAAGGTAATTTACAAAATTAGCATTAAACCAACATCATCGTAGCCATCAACCCTGATAGTGTTCTCTACAAAGAGGGAGATGTATTAGTCTCCTCAAAATCATGTATATTCTCTATAAGAACCCTTGGTTCATGGAGAAGAGCAAGAAGTTGTGGTTAGAATCTGCAATAAGCCAATAGCCTGGAGAAAAAACACTGAATTGTCTTTCGCATATTTAGATGGGCTGAACATTTAAAAATTGTAAACCAAAGACCACCTGTATGCATTGATAAGTCAAGCAAATAATACGGGTGAATTTTGCCAACTGATTTTAAATTTGAAATTACAAGAAAAAATCGTGAACAAGCTTCGAAATTATTCCTAGTAATGAACATTTTCAGACACTAACTAAATTTAGCGGGGAAGTTCTTTTTTTCAACTAATTAGGTACGGTTACATAGAAAAAATATTTTATTTCATTTAGAATGAAGAAATGAGACAACGCATACGAACTATACACAAAACGGATTTCAGCAATCGTAATAATCAAATGTCATTATGTCATCATATCATCTGATGGTGACGTCATCCTGTCGTCGTGCATTTTCATTGGCTCAGGTGATTTGCTTTCTGTTCCAGATCCCGATTTACTTGTAAAACTGAATGGCCATGTCTGAAATAAAAGAAGTTACAATGAAAAGCATATAAAAATATATAAACACGACGTATTCAAATACACATTACATGCACGTCCAACCAACGTCGAAAACGCCTTTTGTATGACGCGTAGTATAGGTTACGCACACTGGTGTCTCCAATACGTGTATAAAACATTTGGAACTCAAAACGTTTATCACACGTTGCAGGCGCGCAACGTACAATTTTAAGGCATTTCGTATACTTTCCTGACATTCTTGGCACATGTTTGAGAATGTTTTGAAATCTACAAAATCATACGCTTTAATGTTGCAAGCCAGCAGGACGGGCTTATAACTTTTTGGGGCAAATTTCGAACGTCTGCGATTTCAACGCATACCAAAAATCCATTTGACATCTACAGAGCAATTATTTAACACCATATGAAAGGCACCCTAAAGTTGTACCAGAGGTTCCCTGTATTGCATTTGGTAGAACTTCTCGGTGCTAGATTGGCTTTCTATTTCGATATGTTTGGTTTTGAGTTTTACTTGTATATTTTCTAAGTACACCTGAGTTGCAATATTTCATATTAATAAGAGTGGTATTTGTATATTTTGCAGTGGCGAAATATATTTTGAAAACCAACTCCAAAAGTACCTTAGATAAATTTCAGGAACAAAAGGTCAGATTTTCTGTTGTATTATATTCCCTAAAAAGTCAATTGTTGAATAATGCACATTTTTTGGTATGTTTATGTGTCAGCTGTTAATTGATTTGGGAGCGCTTTACATTAGCTACAAGAAGCGTCTAGTCTGTGCCTGAAGCCAGATACAAACTTAAGAAAAGTCCATTATATGTTGTGCATAGGTACACTCGACATATGCCACTACGCGCATCGTATTAGGTTGTAGAAAGTGCATAGAAAGTCTGAATGAAAGGCAAAATAATGCACTTCCGGATAATATATAGGTATGTTGTTCAGTTGTTCAACGTGTCTGAGGCGTAGGTGGTTTCTGTTGATTTGTTTATGCGTATGTGTTGGGAGCTATACACAAAATGTATTTGTGAGCGAGGCGTTACCTTATAATAACAGTGCAACAAAATAAACTTTGTAGAGGAGTTGCATTCCTGAAAACTGAAACGTTCTTTAAAAAAATCACAGACCTCAAAACAAGAACGTCCTTAAGCCGAAATTTGATGCGATTACACCACAAAAATGTTTTAAAAATGTATGGCAAGTCAGAAGAAAGAAGAGAAACGAATTTAAGACATTGATTTGATATATTCAGTAGTGTGTCCTATTGGTACTCCCCATACCTTAAAAATCTCTGTGATTTATCTGTTGAGGAATTTAATTTAGTTCTGAACTAGTATAACATTATCATTCTATAGGTTTAAATTCTGCCCTTAATAATAAAAAGTTGAATAACGCTTACACTTTTGGTATTCTGTCAGGTAGGAACTTGTTTAAAAAGTAGACACTTTCAGAAGTTTATTCAATAAGTCTACGATCATTTTCATAAATTCAATTTTTAAAAAAGGCCTACACCAACATCGTTGTAGAAACAAAGTGATACCTGATTTATGGTTAGTAGTATAAAATTACATGATAAAATGTTCATGTTTTAGATAAGCCAAATAAAACAGCATGCCTACTAAAATGTTTATGCATTTCAACAACTTACAGATTTTAATACTAGGAGAAATGACGTATACTTTCGAACTTATAGATTTTAATACTAGGAGAAATGACGTATACTTTCGATATTGATTAATAATGTTGCAGCTAAATACTACTTTGTCATGAATTATGAACAATAATGACATGGCCAATGGGAAGATTAATATCTAAATTGACAGAGCACTGCATCATGATTTCTACTTGAGATTTCCTAATATTGCAAAACTGGTCTACATGAACCATTTCTTATATCTTGAACTTTGTTTTCATATTGTTTATTAGAGTAAGTAATAAAGGAACAGAATTTTGTTTTTTAAAAAGGGTAACAGGAATCGCATGGCAACCGACTGTGGTGATTTATGGTTTGAAACATCTCGACAACATTCTATTTGATTAGTGGAAAATTCATCCAAGCTCTTTAATAAAATATTAAATTGTATTTTACTTCTTTCGTTTTGCAGGAAATGTGTCCAAAAAATTAGTATCTGAATGGATACACATAAAATGATATGTCTTGCCTGTAGAAATAAAAAAGCCACATCTTAAGTTGATTTCTTTGCATTGTATATTCAGTTGGACTATGTATAAATAGAATTTGACTCAAATATATTGAAGGATGTTGACCTTACACAAGTTAGAATAATCAAGGGAACCAAGGTTATAGTGGAAATCAAAGGAATGTAATCCAGGGACAAAGACTAGTCATGAAAAAAACAGACATCCACAACAAAGAACATGAAGTAACTAAAATGTTTAGGACGGAATGGAGATCGGTAGGGTAGACCTACTGATTCTTCATCACTATGCAACCTCAGTGCCTAGATTAATATTGATATTGTACTCATTATTATAGATTTCACACGTGAAGTTCGTGAACGCAATTTACAGCTGTGATGACAAATCTCAAAATACATCGTATAACTATGAACAGTTGACGGTAAATTACAAGAAACCAATGTATGTTATTGACATTGTAATTACATTTCGTGTAATTCTAACCTTTTCAAAAACAAACAGCAACTTCCGTTATACTATTTACAAAACATTGAACAATGAAATCAAGTGTACAATAAAGCATGAAAAATTAGAAGATGTTGTTGAGGAGTTTAAAAGACAGTTTCTATACTGAGAAGTAAGGTAATTAAATTTTACTTAAATTCAAAATTTAATTATTATTACACAGTTCAAACAACGAGTACCTTTATATTAACTGTGGACATAAAAAGAATGACACAAAAAAACATCTTCTTTGCACGCATTTTAAATAATAAAAAATACTGGTAATTTCCTAGATGATACCTCACAAAAACTGCTGGAGTTAATGTACAGTTAAAGCCAAAAGCTAGGATATATTAAAATATATGATAGCACGATGTGATATTACAACTGAAATTTGCAAATAAGAGAAGATGTGGAAACATTTTAAAATAACTCATTTTGTGTAACAAGTTCCCTGGTTGGCCGTTTCTCTTTGAAAAGTGGAAGTTATTTTGTTTAATTTGATATTTGGTACTGTGGCGTAATTAACGTCGATCGATCTGACTCTGCGATTCAAAAGATTTCAACAAAATTTCGTTTTAATATCGAGCCAGTTCTTAATAATTGGACTGGACTCCATTAGAAATTAAACTATAGGAAGTGTTTCCAAGTGAGCACGTTATACTCAATAACATTGTCTGGGTCAGTTTACACGTTTTATAATGTTAATCGCCACAAATTCCGTTATTTCATACAATCTGTTAAAAAATTATAAAACGCTCGTTCAAAGAAATCTACAGTTTTAAAGCTTTGCCAAGAATAGATTAACATTTAGAAAAGCAATTATTCTGAAGGCTAAATATCTAGTGCAATTGAAACCCTCAATGATCAGGGGTGGGTTTCTTGAAGCTATCTTAGGGATAAGATGTGTCCTAAGACTGTCTTAGGATTCGTCTCTGTCCTGAGTCGTGTTCTCGAAGCCATCATAAGTTAAAACGAATCACAATTTTCATCCTAACTTTAGGACGACTTTATAGGTATCTTAGGATCATCTTATCGAAAAAATTAACACAGAATGACCGGAACGGGTCGGTTTCAAACATATTATTAAGGAATGTGCATGATTTAAACTTTGACCTGAATGTTTCACGATTCAGTGACATTTTCTTAAAAAGCAGTTGCTACTCTTTCTATTTCTAATACATACATGTAACGACGTAACCGAAAATCAATAATTTCATTCGATTTTTGAATTCACTCACATGCATATAATTAGGAATCAATCATTTTTTTTGTTCACCAAAAATGTGAAAAAAACTTTTTTCGGAAAAAAATCCATAGCCCCCCCCCCCCCATAATAAAATGTTTTTTTTGCTTTATCATATATACATTTTTGTTTTTTTTGTTTATTTGATATAACATTTTAATAAAAACATAATACAAATATTAATTTAAACATTTCACAAAATATACTTAGGATGTCTTTATGACGTCTTAACTTGAGACATGTCTGAGATAGCTTCGAGACACAAATTAACACTGTCATAAGAGGATACTTACTTCATCCAAAAGTTGGTCTTAGGACGTGACTTAGGACATATCGATAGGATAGCTTCGAGAACCCCACCCCTGATTTAAAGAGCACTTGAATATGTTATGATTATTGATGTTGGCATTCAATTAGCCCATAGGATAAAGTGTTTTAATTTATTTCAATTTGAAGAAATGGCACTTTGTTAAATTATACATTTAGAAACAGGGATATATGAATTGCATATTTTAAATCTGATTTTTATTCAAAATATGTTTTTGTTTGTGAAATACCCAGTGTAGTAGTTATCAATAATTTTACTAAAATTTGACATGTGTCTTTTTTATGTTGAATAACATATAAATATTTGCAGTTAGCAAACTGTAAGAGCTGCATTTTATGCATTTATTGCTTTATCAAAATTTTGAAAGGGAACACTTTGACAAAAAATGACCTAGATTTTGACTTTAGCGAGTCTTCATGTCAAAGGTTCTACGGACGTTAACATATATGGGTTGTCCTATTCCAATATGAGCAATGACCTTCATCTGCCATGAATATTTTCTTTCAGTTTGATCCAAATTATCCTCCAAGTGACAGCATGGTTGGTGTCTTGTTAGAAACAAGAGATACTGAGTTCATTTTCGTTTCAGTCGGGTTCGCGTTTTCTGTCTACTTTCTGTTAAATCTCCGTTTGATGTCTTAAGCCCTATTAGTGTTCTCGATTTGTCTAGTCGAAGGATTTTTCTTTTTTTTTTCATTTGTATTGCTATTTCTCAACACGATGGTTTGGTGTTTATGATGTTGTTTTTTTTAAATTGAAGTAAGGTTACACCAAACGTAACTTTCAAACTTCGTTGTGTTTTTTATTACATGTAACTTGAGAGGAATTAGTAAGTATTTAAAAATGAAAAACCAGAAGCTAAACAAAACATTGCAGTTTCAGAAATATATATAACATTTCAACCGAATTTTAATTGGTATTAAACTTTTGAATACAAAATATAAAACAAACCAAAAATCAACAAATCAACAAATTATCAGCAATTATAACATGCAAAGCCTACACGTAACATTTTATGAAAAACTCGACGGATGTTTATAGAAAAGCAGAGAACTCTATTTTTAGTGGAGTCTTATGTTGCGAATTTACTTTTGTTCTTTTTTATTTTTATTATTCTAATCCTGGTTCCCTTGATTTCTACAAAACAAAGTAAAAACAGGCGAGACGAGGTTAAATAGATGATTTAGCCTTCTTACTGGTTAAACACTGAGGAGTGTTGTAATTCAAAGTACTTAAAAGTTTACTATTTACATTCATGATCAAATGCAACCACCTAATAAAGATTTAATTTTTAAAAAAATCTTGCAGAATGTTGTGTGTTTTCATTAGTTTTTAAAATGTGATACCTTAGCAAAAATGATTAATAGGGATATTAACAAATAAAAAAATCACTCTAAATTTACAAATGAAAAGTATTAGGTACCTAAAAACCTATCAAAACAAAACAATGCTGTTAAATTTGCTCTGCTCTAAGGTATGAAACGGTGTTAAAATGGGAACAAAGGCCAAGAAGACAAGGATATGATAAGTTAACAAGATGCATCGTTACAAGGCTCGCTAGAAATATATACTTAAACCGTCAACATAATGTAAAACAAAATTCTTATATCATTTCAGGAAATTAAAAATGTGTAGTACATCCTCGTTAACTGATTACCGAGTCTACTAACCTATAATTATGTAATGTTTCTCTTCTTATACACGTGTTTTTTCATAGACCGTAAACAAATACACGTCTAGAATGAGAAAATGATTTTAAGACTTGAACTGACTAAGGGCGGTAATGTTACATAAGAGCACAGGACATATTGTAGCAACCTAAAGGCACCTACCACGATGTCGCCACACACCAATTAAGAAATAATTTACGTAAATTCCATCAAATAGTCTTGATTGTTAAACTGTAAATGTCGTCACTCTTATAAGTTTTCTTGTCATCGTGATTTATTCTTGGCCAAAATCTGTCATAATTTACGAGGCAATGTATAATTTATTTGCATGAACTATTTTACTTGTTTTTTTGAAATGATGAGAAAGCACCAGGTTTTAAAACGATGACTACTACAACACAAAATATCACCTTTGGAAATTACTGTCGCATATCGGTCTTTATATGAAACAGTTTGCAGGTTATAAGTTGAAAAAGTCAGTTAATATTGGACATCATTGTCTAACACCTCGACCTTTCATAAAGATTTTATTTAAAAATGCAAAATGCAAGTATTCTTCATTTGACATAAAAAAAAGGTCAGAATTCTTTTTCGGAGATATGTCTCACGAACAGCTATTACTAAAAAGGTCATGTTCAAAGGTTAGAAATATGGTTAATCAACACTAAGAGTGCAATAGGCACGTATTAAGACGAAACATTATAATATGTTATTTTGGTTTAAAAGGTGTATCTTGAGATTTTTGCATACATTTTGTGAAATGTATGATAATTAGTATCAAAATAAAGTTAAAACGATTCTTACAATATTCTCTGTTTAAATAACTGTACATCATTATCGCATTAATACAATTATTCGATAAAAGATATGAATAAATTAACAACTTTCTCTTCTTTTTGATTGAGAAGTTTTAAACACATGGTCGTTCAAAAAGAATAACAAATAGTGTCTAGAATTGTACACAGAAAACTACTTATTCCAGAACTGAGATTTTTCGCTCGTAAATCAATCTCACATGATTACAAATGATTTTGTCACCTACTGTAACAGGTTTAATTTGTAAAACACAATGAATAAGCGTTGTCCATGGAGATTTCTAACAGTATACATCAAATGTATACAAAAAGCTGGCCGAATTTACTTGTAAGACTGAGTAATTATAAATTTTCTGAGTTTAATGAATTTCAAACCGTATGATTATATAGTTATCATATGGTTGTTGTATAAAATTAGGAAGTATTTCGTGTAGCACGAGCATTTGGGAGCAAATTATATATACTACTAGGGATGATATTTTTGTATATCAAAGCTTTAATTTGGATAACAATGGTTTTTTATAGTAGATTAGCTACTAAAACATGAGCTCCATTTGCAATAGAGAAATATGGGATTATACTACATCCTGAAGTTTAGTTGCTTTCAATTATTGTTCAATATAATAATTAGTTTCATGCAAGTTTAGTTGCTTTCAATTATTGTTCAATATAATAATTAGTTTCATGCAATGTTAAAGACCATTTTAGGAATCTTGAGTGATAAGTGTAAAAATCAGCAAAACGTTTTACTTTGTGACATTCTAATATCAAACCCAAAGCATCTTAGTGATCAAAAGTTTTGTTGGTGAAGCTACTATATATATGTTCATTTGAATTATTCCCATAAAATATCTGGTTAAAATTTCTTGAAATTTCTATAGTTTTGCTTCCTTTATCAAAGTAAAACACCGAATAAAATCTTAAGAAATTTAAACGAGCCAAATAAATTTTAGAGAAGTTGTTATGTACTCCACTAAGTAGACGTAGGACATCCATCATATTCAAGAATGCTTCCTTGCTGTGTGTATAGATAACAATACAATTTCTTTTTTTAGGTCGCTAACATTTTAAGAATTTCACTTATATCGTATAAAGTAAAGGAAATATTTTTTATCATTTTTGTTGTATAAAGAATGGTGAATGTAGTACATAATCAATATCATTTTTTTTAAATCACCTTTTTATATAAATCTTTATTATACCCCATTTAGACCAAGTCCATTGGTTTTAGATCCATCAAAGTCTATTTAAAGCACTCAAAATGGCGTGATACCAATTGTTGACAAAAATATATATCCATAGAAAATGCCAAAATTTTTTAATTGTTTTGTAATTCTTCTCATACGCCCTTTAATTGATGCGATATGCCATTCAAATTATTAAAAGGACACTTTTACACTTATCCTTGTAAAAATTGAAAATAAATGTAATGTTGTTGTAAATTATTTTTCTGTGAGACATTGCAATTAACTACATTGTACTAATATGATTCAATTATACTACTCCGCGTGTCTTATTTCTATATATCGTTAGATGCCGAAGAACAAAATCGAAACCCCTAAATCAATGAGACCTTGTTCCTTGTATTAAACATTGGGCTACAGTAATGTAGCTTGTCTGACACTCTGGTAGAACATATCTGTGCTTGATTTGGCGTCCTATATCTACACCAGCGAATTCGAGATCAGCTTGTATACAATTTACTTTTGAATCTTGAACTTCCTACGTATTTGATTCTACTCCACGGAACAGATTTACGGCCTACCGAAATGTGCAATATTTGTATGATTAGTATTTTTGAATCTACACAAAATTTAAGAATGTGAAATAATTCAAAACTTCGTACACCTAGATACAAATATATAGTTCTTGGTAGAGAATCCCCATACTTTGTAAGAAA
This sequence comes from Perna viridis, assembly GCA_037379345.1. Classification (NCBI taxonomy): domain Eukaryota; kingdom Metazoa; phylum Mollusca; class Bivalvia; order Mytilida; family Mytilidae; genus Perna; species Perna viridis. The sequence goes on from CM074511.1 coordinate 55,527,251, forward strand.
TAATTTCAAATCATCTTCTAAATATACAGAGGAAGATGTTAACAAAATGCTGGAATTTTAATCGACAACATATTTGTCTAGTGGGGTGGACGTGTTTTTCAACAAACGTTCGGCATTCCAATGGGAACAAATCGTGCTCCTTTACTTGCTGACCTATTCCTTCACTCTTATGAGGCTGACATTATGGTGGATCTGATCAGAAAGAAAGAATATCGTTTGGCTAGATCCTTCAATCTCAGTTTCCGCTATATAGATGACGAATTATCTTTCAACAATCCTAATTTCGGAGATTTGATACATCGCATCTACCTAAAAGAACTAGAGATAAAGGATACTACAGACACTGTGAAGTCAGCCTCATATCTTGACCTACACTTAGAAATCGATGGTAGAGAAAAACTATTGACAAAACTTTACGACAAACGTGATGACTTTTCATTCTTCAACTTTCCTTTCATCTGTGGCAACATCATTTGGACCCCTGCGGATGGAGTGTTCATATCACGACTCATACGTTATGCCAGAGCTTACCGAAACTACGCAGACTTTTTGTATCGCGCTAGAACTCTAACAAATAGGCTTCTTTAACAGGTTATGTTGCTACAAGATTGAAGTCATCACTACAGAAGTATTATGGTTGTCATCATGAACTCGTGGATCGTTATGGTGTATCTATCAGCACCATGAAAACTGATTTATTCAACGGGTCATAGTTTTCCTTTCCTCGTTTGTCTACCCGGGACTTGACTTTTTATGAGCAACTCGGCGGGTGTTTCTAGAAAAGCAGAGGACGCTTACCCTACCGGTGCACCTGGTCCATGCTCCCAGTTTTTAGTGGAGTCCGAGTTGCTCATTTAATTTTGTTACTTTGTATTTATGATTTTAGTTGCTTTATGTTCTTAGTTGTGTATGTCTGTTTTCCATGTCTGGTCTTTGTCCCTGAATTACATTCTTGTGATTACCGCTATAACCTTGGTTTCCTTGATTACTCTTTAACGAAATACTAGAAACTGAACTCAAAATAAATATTTAAATTGTAGTAAAAGATGTATAACATTAAGTTTATATATAGCTAAAAAGTTCTTTAAAACATTTCCTTTATTCTCTAAAATGGTCAATAAAACGCATTATCTGGAAAAAGATACAACCACAGATATGTACAAAAGTACAAGGTAACAAGCACAATCGGACACAATTAGTTCTGTTGTTATCAAACAATAGCCACCTAAACTTTATTGAATTGAAATTATAATTTAAATTGGGATATTCAAACATGGAATATATTTACAAAAAGTCATAACGAATATAAAACGAAGATAAATATTAAGTCCATCTATTTAAAATGATATATAACCGTGTAGTTACATGGATCGCCTATTCTTGGTTACATATCTTGTAACATAGCAAATTTTGTTTACAATAAAATTCTTCTCAAGACATGGAACTGAACACACAGAAGGCAAAATAGGGACAACCTCATTTGTAATAAATAAAATGATCCTAGGAACGTGTGAACTTTTCAGCCTTACCCTTGAAGCAAGATCATCTTTGGTGGGACGGAAATTTATTTTGTTTAGTTGTCACTTTGTCATCTGGCAGACAATGGTGATTTATGACTTGGAAGGTGTATCATCTAAATGGAATTAAAATGTTTAAATCAAAAGAATTGTGTTTTGTATTATAATGATAGATAAACATAGCACTAGAAAGTTTGCATGAATGTTTCGGAGAAAAAAAAAGACAATCGTACATAACACTATAAAATAGGCTTTTGATGATCACAACAATTTTAGACCATATTTATATTGGGTCTTTAATTTTTATTGAGCCTTCACATTTTGTATACAACAATTTTTAAATACATTTTATGTAATAGAATAACTTATATTAAAAGCATCACTAATTTGGGTTGCTTTTGATTTTTGTTTTTTGCTTATTCTAGGCATCTGTGAAAAACATTCGTTAACTACTGCTTCTACAAATAGTTTTCCCTCTTATATTTCCACACTAATTCCATTGTGACACCTACGACACAAAACGCAGTAAAGATCAATGAGCCAGGCATGAGGATCATAATAGCAAAAGGTGTTTTGTACTCGTGGCTTTTGTCTTAGTTTTAAACACTATTTATACAAACGCCTTACTCAACAACCATTTAAAAGCGAGAAATACTGGAGACAGTTTCTCTAGATCTGACTTGGGCATTCACTTACAGATGACAGGAACCATCAGTTTATGGAATACATCAGTATATCATTACTTAGTTCATTGACTTTCTCCACTCAAAATTTATGAATGTATAATTATTAATTGATTAGTAGCAGAACACAAGTATTGGCACAGAAAATTACTTGTCAAATCTACCGCTAAATTTGCACTATTCAAAAATGTACAACGGCGTTTCATGAGAGCGGTTACGTGATCTAAATATTTACCGATAACGTCGCGGTAGGTCGTATAATATGTCACTACCGGAGCTCAATCTTGTTGGTTACTGGTACCACTGGTCTCCGTAGATGTCCCATAGCCATGTCAACAATTGTTCAAATTACATCTTAAATGGATATAGGTTCTGAACATAAAGGTGCTTCAGATGAAGGTAAATAAAAAAGTAGAAAACTAACCACCATCTTTTCTTATTCCTAAGAGGGCAGTAACTAAATGAATATAAAACGCTTTACAATTCAATATATAACACGAGGATTAGGGTCGTTTTCTATTTGTAAGATGTCCTAAATGGTGCAGTTTAAAAAAAGTTGCTTAAGTACCTTAAATAATTGGAAGTATATGATAAAACCTAGACAAACGAAAAAAGACCAGAAATAGAATGAAACACAAAAAGTTCCGTTCGCACTAAGGTGTGTGTTTAAAAGGGAATACAAAAAAATCAATTTTCTGTTGATGGTTTTTTGTCTTTGTTTTTTGTTTTTTGTTGTTTTTTTGTTGTTTTTGGGTTTTTTTGTGTTGTGGTGGAAATTACGGTAATTTTCTAGAATTAACAGTTCCACACTTGATTTAATTTCCTTTTTGAATAGAATCCATAGAACAGTAGTGTGTTGTCACCCTATATTGAGATAAGTAAAGTCAAAATTATATTACTAAGCGATTCAGAATCAATAAAAAAAATATATATATATTCTTTTAAACGCCAACCTCTGTGAAAATAAGAAAGGGTAGAGTTTCAGCTATTTTTTACCTTCAAATTAATAAAGTATTTGACGTTAGTTTTGAAACTAGGTTGTATAAATACGTTTCATGTGCTGCTTGAAAAAGTTTTTTTCGATTTCTAGACCTTACTAAGAAATACTCAATTTCTGACAAAAAGATGAAATCTATACTTCTTTTGCACTGTTTTGACAACTGACTTTACCTGTTTGTATTTCAATAAACTGGAAACAATTAACCCTAATAGAAAAAAACTGTAGGTTTCACGTGCTATAAAACCTGATATAACCCACTATTTCCATCGGAAATGTCTGTATTAAGTTCGGAGCACTATCGGGTTTGTGCCTTGAAATTGCCATTTGTCATAGGGACTTTCTTTCTTTCGACTTTTCTATTAATTATAGCCTGGAGTTTTGCCTATAAGTTCGGTTATTTTGTTATTACCCTATATTACATGACATTTATTATACAAAAAAAATAAATAAACTGCTCGTTATACCAAAATATTTTGCAAACAATAGCAAACGACTGTACGAATAATTTTCAATATATTAAAGAACAAGCACTTATAGGTTTTATATCAATTCCATCATAACAAAAAAATACATAAAAAAAAAGAAAAGAAAAATACAAAAAAAAACAAAAACCATAGTTCTCGGGTAAACAACACAACCATTTAAGATGAATAAACATTTAATTCTGATCTCCAAGTGTTATAAAGGAGTTTTTCTAATTATGTAAACCGTGATTTTTTTTCACAAATAAATATCCTTGTTCATCACTTTATATTTATGTGATATATTAGAGAATAATATTATTGATGAAGCATTCTTGAATCTTAGAATTTACTCTGACAATAATACCAAAAAATCACAATCTTTCTTTATTCTTTGTTTAAAAAAACACCCTTGATTAAAATAAGAAATAAAAAATTATATTAAGGTAGATTAAACCTATTACACGGAGCAATTCTTTTCTGTCCTCTTACAAAATCATAAAGTGCGTGTTTTCAATTAGCAAATAGTGTTCGTAATGATACAAAAATATTAACTAAATAATTCATAAAGATTTTTTGGCATAAGCCTATATATGGTAAAATTACACATTAATTTTATAAACCCTATTTCAAATGTAATGGAAATTATATATTTTTATACTACAAAAAAAAGGAGTTCGGAGTTCCTCAATTTTCCTCTGAAATTTGAAATAATATCAGATGAGTGTTCTTTGTAGTAATTTTAAGAACTTTTATCTCCCTTTTTTTAATAGTAAGTGAAATAATGAAATTACCCAACAGTATCTATATAAAATGTATATAATTCTATATATTAAGGCTCAACAGTTGGTGACCTAAGTTTTTGATATGTTCATTCAGGGTCATTTTTTGAGTAAAAATAAGAAAATCTATCTATTAAATCTAGCCTCATACGACTGCTTGGAAAGAGGTTCATACTTAGAATGACACATGATTTTAATCACAACATACTCATAAATAACACCTAACACGTCATAACCATGCCTGACATCAGGAATTCTTTTTTTAAATCATTAATTTATTTAATCATAAGTTAAAGAACAATTGTTAATCGGTATATGGGACAGTAGCAAGCGTCCCAATATCTACTTGAAACGATATAAAAAATGTCTATATCGTTATAATCAGTTCAAATATCAGGATTTGACCAAATTCCATTGCGCAATTATCGTTCACGTGACCAGAAAAAAGATGAGGTATTTTAAACAAGTTTTTGGCTATAGTTGCATGACAAGTGAAGAAAGTAAATGAAATCAAACATTAACTTCTCATTCCTTAAATATAAGTCAGGATGGATATATGCAGCAACTAAACATTTATATAAATATACATCGAAGGTTTTTGAAAATATCTGACGGCGTCCATGCCTACATATTTCCCTCAGCTATGTCGATGCAATGTAAATAAACGATTATCAAAATTCTTGAAAAAAGGATGAAAATCTAAAGTTTTAACAATAGAAACTGAATTGAATTGAATTACAGATAATGTACACATTCAGACCTGTAAGTTGTCTTTATTTGAATTGATAAAAGTTTTCTTCATTCAGTCATTACATCCTTGACCATTAACTATGCAGTTATAGAACTTTCCCGGATCATGAATATCCTACACCTCGTTGTTCCAATATATTTAAAGATAAAACGTAATATTGTTTGCAACATAATTCTTTTTAAAATTATCTTAAAAGACATGATTACAACAGTACTGCCAAAGTGTTGTACGCAGTTTTATTCAAGTTATATACATATACACAGATACATGCATATATAAAACGTTCTGCTTCAACCGCCCGAGTCAGTGCAAATATTTTTTTTCAAAATCTAATCAAGAGAAGAGGGAGTTGATTTGATATACTGATTTCTGTGTCTTATCTATATCCCTATAAATAAACAATTAGTAAGCCATCGCGTCGACTTCTAGTATCAACAGTAATGTCCTCTTTTTCGAGCTACATGCAGTTTGTCACGTGTGATGCTAGTAGGATTGACGTCATCTTATTAGGCACTGATTTCTTTGTGTCACCATCCTTTTCGCGATAAGACAGAAACTAAGGTGCAGAAATAAGATCATGAAATTGGTGCAAAGCATCAACTGTAATCTTACTTTCTACAAAAAGTGAGGATATTTCGCACTCCAGTCTTCAATTCCCGCTATTATATAAAAGTTCTTCTTCGTCTGAAAATTTGCTAAAATTACTGTTTTAATCTGTAAAATTATAGGTAAAGATATAGGTTAAATAAAGGACAACTTGTGAATACTCTGATACCCTCAAGTCGTGACATTTTATATTAGTATCAAATTTGTTTATTTTTTTTTCATTATGAATCGAACTACTTCAGTTGTTTATGTTAAATGTAAAAATAGTATTGGCATGATTGTCAATGAGACAGACATCCACTAAATATCAAGTAATAAGCAATTAAATTTCTAAAAGTCACAATATGGTCTTCAGTGATGGTCAAAATCCAAAAATCCCATATACTTAAAGTTTGTTTTATCCTTTCTTCTTATAAGACTCTAGTTTTCATCTTTGTAGTGAAACAATGACAATATAATATAGGCCAAATCAAAAATACATGATCTAACTACAAAAATACTAACCATTTGATTAATAAAAAGTGGCTGATACAATCCGTGCAATGACCACATTACAAAAATACTATCTTCCAAAAAACAGCCCCAGACAAAAATATTAGAGGTCACTTGCACAGAAAAAAAACCAAAAAATGTCAATTCAAAATATATAGACTCTTCGACAAAAAATTGCTCTATACTTTTGTACTCGGATAACATATTTTGATCTGGTTTATTTTTTACATTAATGCACAATATCCCTATGTCTACTATCAGTTGTTGACATTAAATTAGGAGTATTGTGTAACTTAATCATTAAACATAAAAACAATACTGCCATTCAATTTTTACAGGGGCCTTTTTTTGTTTCCAATTATTATAGATAAGAGTAAACTTTCAAGTTAACAGATTTGATACCGAACAGAGAATCTCGATACAAACTTAACTTTTAACATGACTAATAGTAAAATGTACTTTTTAGCACTTGCAATATTAAAAAAAAACATTAGCTATTATTTTGTTAATATTTTCGCATGGGATTTTCATATTTGAACATTATTCCAAAGCTGTTCCGTAATTAGTATCCATGGGCTTCGATAAAAAGATTCTGTCTCACCAAGGCGTAAACTCGGGTAAATCTTATAATGTTTGGAATCATCAGTTCAAGCTTGAATTGATTAGCACCGGAATTATCGTACCTGCCACGACCTCTACAAGACCTTATTCCAATTTTTTTAATTTTCAACTTTCATAATTATCTTCATTATTAGCCTTATCACATTGTAATCGTTTAATTTGAGTAACTACTTCGTAGAAAAGCTGAAAATATGTACTCTACTGTTGCTCCGAATCCCGATGTGTTCATTATTTGTATGTTTTCGATTGTATTATTCTTAATCTGATTTCGTGACTTCGATATCTTTAGTTTACTATTATGTTTTTGTTTAAGAATATAAATGTGGTTTTCAATCAAATGCCCAGTGTGCATACCCACAATAAACAGGAAAAAAGAACTAATTATTATAAAGCCAGTTTATAAGATACCAGTTCAAACATGAAGGGTATCAAAATAGTTCATTTACCTTCTGCAGCTTTACAAACTAATGTTTAAGCAAAACAGAAAAAACAAAACAAAAACAAAACAAAAAAACAAACAATAAAAAAAAACAAAAAACAAAATACAAAAAAAAAATGAAAAAGAAAAAAGAAAAAAGAACTATGCCACAGAAATTATAGCGAAAAACACACTCTAACAGGACATCAACATTTTTAAAGAAAATTTAATATACTAATATAAAAAGTAGATTTGTTGAGTGCAGCACGAACTTGAAAGTAGAAAAATGGCTATTCATAGTTAGGCTTTTTGTGGAAACCCCTATTTCCTTGGCGGAAAATTAACTTTCTACGTGTCCTTAGTATTACTACTTCTTAAAAGTTGTATTGGATCAATTTTTATATCTGAAAAAAATTCTAAAAATATGCGGTTTACTGTAGACCAATCCAACACTCTACTGCTATACAGGCTGTGTAAAATGCACAGGACATAAGCACTTCTCTAAAAATTAGAAAAATATGCGGTTTACTATAGACCAATCCAATACTCTACTGCTATACAGGCTGTGTAAAATGCACAGGACATAAGCACTTCTCTATGCTGTTTATATATAATAAGGAATAAAAGAAAGTGTAGATTTTATGAAAAAGCTTTGATTGATTACGTTTAGCGTTATTTTCATGCATTTCAGGACGAAGACGATTGACAAATAAAGCAAATCCTACAAGGTCTTTGCCAGGGACCCGCGACCTTCCGCATCCGAGGGTAACAGGCTACCCCGACATCCCAAGCCGGTTTTTAAAGTGCTGCAATAACAAAATCAGTGGCGGATTTGTATCCCTTTATATTGGAAAATTTGCCATATTCATGTGTAAAACTGACAAAAAATGGCAAATAAAGTACTAGTAACCCCGTTTACTAAGGAATCCTGGCTGGTAACCCTCCTTTTCAAAGAGTCTGGATCCGCCGCTGCATTTCATACCCTCTATGCAAGAAATTGTCAGTTTCATTGATCTTAATTCCAACCACAGGACTATCATAAATAAACATTTATTACAATACAGTTTTAACTAAGGATTATATAGATATTAATACAAGAAGTCAATGGAATATTGCCTTTGTAAAACCAACAATTACTATACAAAATACCAAACAGTAATAGCACTTTCCAAGTCGAGCCATCTACATTGTACATGTTTGATCCATCAATTTTATAACAATATTTTTAAGCCGTTTAACTTTTTTTAGAGTCCTTGCGAGATACTTTTATCGGATAGTCAAAGACGTGCCATACGTCAGAGCTGTCAAGGACGTTGAAAGCCCCTATCGTCATCCATATTTCAGCGCCTTTTTTCTTTAAAAATACTAGTCAATATAATTTTTTTTCATTATTCCACAATTTTCATTCCAGGTTATCGCAGTGCCGGATCCCAGTGTCTTTATTAAAACAGTTTCCGTTTCAATATGCAAATTTTGGCATAATTATGCAGGAAACAATAAATGCTTAAATTAATTTAATACAATAAAAGTGCACAGCAGAGAACAAAATAACATACACAGACATTATGACAATCTGATCTATCAAAGGTTGCTTTATATACTGTATTTACGCTATCAAGAGTATAAATATCTTCTAAAGAAACTTGAAAAATGCACAAAAGTTTCTATTTATTAATGTTTTGTAAACAACCGGTCGAGCAATATATAAAAAGTGAGAATGTCATAATGAAGAGTTACTACCGATAGATTTACTACCATTCTGACCTGGATTTCATAAAAAAAATTCTCAAATTGAAATTTTCCTCAAATTATAAAGGTTTTTTTTCATCAAATATTCAATTTGAAGAGATTTGATTGGAACATGAGGAAGATCTTAATTCGAAATTCTTTATGAAACGCTCGCGCGCTAAATATTGATACTGGAACTCTAACATTCTAGCGTGGTTTCCTTATATTTCAACAAAGAGACAAAAAAATTCTTCTCTTGAAAATATTCAGTTTATTTTATGTAGTTATATGAATCAATAGCTACAGATGGTCCTGTGCCGTCTGTCATTTATTTTAACTTTCTATCACTAGAAATCATTTGAATTATATAAATACCCTTGGAAGTTGTCGAATTCCTCCAAACAAACGAATACTTAGCAAATATGACAACTCCGACTTTATAAGATACTTACAACAGCTGAACTTATCAATCAATCAATCAGACGTTATCCAAAAAATTGTGAATAAAATTTAAAAAGGAAATCAGTAGCAGTTACTATGTATGTTGACATACAAAGTCACTGGCGCCAAAAAAAGTTGTCAGGGAAATGACCAACATTTATATAAAAATAATGTTGTTAAATCAGATGGACATGGACATAACATATTTTTATGATGTCCAGACAAATAAATACTAAAGATACTAAATTAATAATTGTAAACCACAAAGGTGTTGCTTGTGATATATCGTAGATAAAATTAATAATATTTTTATGTTTTGTTTACTGTGTTATGTTGCCATTATTTTATACCAGAAGAATTAACTTTATTTCTTTGGGATTCAACAATAAGATATGATCTTTTTGAACACTGTATGTTCGTGAATTCAACAAGTAAGTACAAGTATTTTTATGTAGTTGTTTTTTGTTTGTTTTATTTATTTTTTTTTGGGGGGGGGGAGAGGGTGTTAATTTATTCAGACAACTTTTTTTAATTTAAAGAAATAGTTAAATTTCACATCAAATTGTCATATGATGCAAAATTACATAAGCAAATAATTGGCATGGGGGGTAACCCAATTAGGAAAAAAAATGTTCGTATAAAGCTGTACCTTTTTTGTAAGGCCAGTGTTTACAATTTGCAAATCATATGTTATTATTCTTCGCATGCAGTGGATTTCTATACCAGTCATCCAAGAAAAGAACATTCTTTTCTGTATTCCGGAAAACATGACATTTCCGGGCCAAGGCCGATTTTCAAGGATTAGATCATAAGGGGATTTTTTTCTACAGAAACTATGTACATGTATTTGCTAACAGTGGTATTTAGTATAAATTGTGCATTAATTGTGGGTTCAATATCCAATCTATTAAACAATTACCATTTATAACGTAAAGGGCAAAAGTCACAGAGATAAAGTATTACAAAACCAGGCAGTTTAACCAAATATTTTATCATGTATTTTATATAGTTCTGAGGCCCATCTATTTCATTGTTTTGCTTTGTATTAGGTTTTTTGTTTGTTTGCATTTTTTTTTTCTGCTACTGTCGTCTCAAGTGATGTTTTGACGTGTTTTATTGTCTGCATTTGTCCATCACATTGTATCATAACTTTCTGAATAAGTCCATCACCCAAACTATTCAAAGTATGTCAGAAATCCACTGACTTTGGAGGAAAACTTACATTAAGGGTATTTACTTATGACATTCCTCTCAAACCACAGTTTCTAGTGTGTGGTATATTACAATTGTAACATCAGAATATGAATTATATAATTTTCAGCTATGTGTACTTAAATGATAATATGGTCAATTTTATGCATTTAACTCAAAAGACAAGATTTTCTTCATCAGCTGGTTTGAATATAAAAAAGACTCTTTTAAAATAATAAACTTTTGAAAGAACGACATCATAAACAAAAAAAAATATAGTTATGGTAGTTTTGATAAAAAGAATTAAATAAACCTAAAAATTTAAATAAAAAATCGAAAATAACATGTATTTCAATGATAAAGAAAAACAAATTAACACTTTTCTGTAATAGTTTTATTAATTTTAATTTTTTTAAAAACCAGCAGTGTTTTTGAAAAATTGAAATTAAAGAGCATATGGGAAAACTATAAAATAATGGCAACATATAGTAAAAGCAATTAGAATTATTTTATTATCATTAAACTTAAAATATGCTATGTTTATGTTTCGTTTCTTCCTTATCAATAGAATCGGAAAATCTTTTCGACAATTTTGAATAATTGTAACGAATTTCTGTTCGATACAAGATAATAAATGGAACATTTATTCGAGTATTATACATATTTGTTTACCGAGGGTTTGGAATCTAAACAAATCTTAAAATTTTCAAAAAGAAAGATGTTTTTACAAAGGCTAGATATGTAGGTTGAGCACATGGAGTGATGACAACGGTACTGATATATCACTTCTTAAGGCCTGATATCATCTCTACATCAAAGTTTACATGGTGTGGTATTTTATCACACTGAGAAATCTTTTCTAATGAAAGAGTCAAGTGCAAATTGACAATTTCTCTGGTTAGCATTCAGAGAAAATTTACTCTGTACAAATTAATCATGAAAATTAGCTCAACAAGCATTCTAAAGATAAGTACTAGACGATAAAAATTTAGTGAAAACCTGAAAAGTTTAAAATTTCACACGGTTTAACAACTATAAAAATTATTATATTATAAAACTATCAACAACATTAAAAAGTTGTGATTTCTAATTGTGTGGTTATTGCATTTTTATTGCATATTGGTGCAACAAAAATGCACAACAACAATCTTGTCAGTAGAAATTAAGATAAACAGAGTCATTACTTTGTAATATTATACCATCCTGATAAAATTGTCTCTCATTGTCCTGTGGTACTGATATTCAAGTATTTTGAAGAAGAAATATGTGATCACAAAAAGTAAACTTACAACAAAAATCTATCAATTATGCTATATATGGAATAATAAAAAAGACAAATATGTCTACAATAATGAATAAATATTATTAAAAAAAACAAAAATAAATGAACAAAACAAAAGAGTTTTAACAAAACAGTAATTAATAATCAGATAATATGACACCAATGCAGTTTAGATATTATTATCATAATTCCCATCAAAACATCTTTCCTAGGATAAAAATGGCAAACAAACAATTCAAACCATACACCACAACACTAAGCATCAAAAACTTAAACATTTGATTGTTCTAAATCACTAACTTACCAGATTAAGTGGATGAATGAAGGAAGCTTGTGGATCCACATTATTATCATCTCCATTTAGTATTTGTCTGAGGTGTGCTATATAACTCGATGCCAGCCTTAATGTGTCTAGTTTTGACAGTTTTGTATCAGCTGGTACCCAAGGCAATGTTGTTTTTAGTTTAGAGAAGGCTTTACTAAGCACACGCATCCTCGCCCGTTCTCTGGCGTTAGCTGTGTTCCTTTGTATGGGATGTTTACCGAATTTAGACGCTTTACCAGCATAATCACTGTCCTCTTCGTCTTCACTATAATAGTCCTTCTTTCTGCGTGGCATAGTTCGGAATTTTTAAAATGACAAATGATGTACCTTAGCGAATACGACTTACACAAATTTTCGCATTTTACTGTGGAAAAAGCAGTTATTCTCTTTACTAGATCTTCAATTTATGCACTTTTCAGATCATGTAAGATCCATAGTTTATTTTATACCAGTAAAGATATACAAAAAGTTGAATAAGTAAATGTATCCATCACCGAATTCATGTCAAAAGCAGAAGACCTTTGAATCACGTGACTTGAGATGGGAGTTACTTTCTTGTCTAAGGTGAATATGATAGGTGTGTAAGTAGACAACCGTGTGTTTTATTGTCTCTTACAGACAATTCTTTCAAATTTAGGTTTCAGAAAATTATCAAATTTTCATACCAAATTACTTATTGCATATCATCTAGTCTATAATCTTATTTGTGATATCTTAATAACTTTTTGCGGGCATTTCTATTGGTGATAATGATATTTCTTCCAGTATTATGTACGATATATATTTTTTATTTTTAGAATATTGCCGAAAAAATATAAATCTATTCGAATTTCTCGAATGCTTTCTCGAATGAAATCAAACATTCTAAATAAAAGCTGATATGTATGGGTTTTAGAACCCTCACACTCATTCGTTTACAAAGCACAAGCTTTTATCCATTTCTTCGATAAGAAAACAATGTACTATTTTTCTTTCTTTTTTGTAAACAGTGGTATCTTAAAATACCGAAAGTTTTTGTCTGTTTTACCAGACGAATTTGCGTCTGGTCAGTTGAGAAAAACGGAAGAAAATCTCATGTCGTATCGGTTTTCTAGTAAAATATTTACTTTGTTTTATTTTGCTGTCTAAAATATTTGTATTTTAGAAAGAAATAAAACAAATTGACTATCAGCTACGGCTTTGTCCATTAGTTCCACTTCTACAGACGTTGACCCACTGTAGGGTCGACGATTTAAAACTATACTGTTGAGAAATTAATTTGTTATGATTTCATCACCAGATGCAGATATTCCGAAATTTATGATACTTTTGTTTCCCTGTCCCATTTTTCTTTAATTCTAGTAAAAGTAGACACGACTCTAATCACACTTTTAAAGGTTTCTAGGTTTTTGGCATTCAAATTAGTCATTTTTTCCATATGAATTTATGTGTTTTACATAAAAAAAATAATAAGGAATCTAAAATAATCACGTGTAAAAAATATACGTTTAAATTAAAAAATGCTTTCAGACTCTAGTGTCAAGGATAAGCATCTGTTTTCGGAGACATCACATCGCGTACAGAAAGGCCAAATCAATAGTTTAAGTTAAAATACCCCGAATTAATAAAAATAAATACTCAGTGTAAAATTGATTGATTTCCATGTGGTCATGATGTTGCCATTTTGGGGTTGCGAAAATGGATGATAGCGATCGTAACTTTTGACTCCTCTGTATAACTGGGTAATAGTTGATGTAAAAATAATTTTTTATTCATAATTCTTTTTTTTTTTACATTTTATTTGATTTCAGGCAATTTTTAGGACCTTTTAAATCAACACCGTTCCTAAAAACTCACCATCTTACACTCATTTGAATTGTGCGTTTTATCGATCTCTGATGAACTGATACTGTTAAATCTTATTCAGTTTTTGTAATATTTGAGAATATGAAGGGTCACTTTAATATTTTTTTTTATAATTACGTTGTGCACAGAATAATTCAAAAGAAAACAAGCGGTTCTAAAATATATAAAGCGTTTGTTCGAAATATATTTCTTGTGTTGTTAACTTCAAAGGTGTCGACCAAGGAACAAATTGTTGAATTAAATTGAGATTTAAAAAACACCGGACCGGAACTCTAATAAAATCCTTACATGTGACTTTTGAGATGTTTTGAAAATTAAAATGTCAAGTAAAAATAATACCGTTTCAAGAATTAGTTCTACTCCCCATTCCGTTTTGACAAAACAGAATATTGTTTTAATACAGTTTTTGTATTACAATACTTACTTTGCTTCCTGACAGTTTATTCAGGAGTATCATTAAAAAATGACAATAAACATTGAATTGTCTTCTTGGCATTTCTTCCATCTATGAGCTTTTTCGGAAATAAAACTTGGTTCTTTTGTACCAATGACTATTATAACATTTCTGTGAAGAGATATTTTTTAGTTTTGCAGATAGTGAAAATACGTGAATCCATATCGCACTTGGCGCCGTTGGAAAATCGTAATTTTCTAGTTTATTTCGTTGTCATTGAGTGACCATTTCAAGGACATTCCTACTATATTTGAAAATCTAATTTGAAATTCAATGGCAGATTTACAAAATACGATAATGTTTAAGAACATCCTTTTTCAATTGACCCTTGATAGATGATTAAGTTACAATTTTAGAATTTTTAATGTCAAACTCTTGTCTCGGTAATATACCGTTAAAAGATGAGCAGGTTGTTTCTGCGATTGTAAACTTCTTGAAATAAATGACCATTAGATTGACTAGATATGTAAACAAATGTATAGACAAGTGTCATGGGTGTTGATAACGAAAACACACATGGAAAGTACTGAAATATATTGATGGGAGAAAAATTACTTATTATTGTCTAAACTGTACATTAGAAACACATTAATACGAAATTAATTTGCTATCTCGCACAACCTTTTGAGCAATATTTATTTACAGAATTTACTCATGCTGCAAATGTTCTTTTTTTATTTCCAATTCCGCGTTTGAAAGTAAACTTATTAATTAGGTGTATAAATATTTGATAAAAAAAGATTATAAAAGGTAATTAATTTATGAAAAATTTTGTACCGGTGAATCAAAGGGTCACACAGACTGACCAGACTGACGAACAATATATTTTACGTTTACCTTAATTGATCAAAGTTCCAAATTGGAAAGGGTTGAGAAACGTTAATTTGCTCGGGGTGAAATAATGCTTTAATAGTAAAGGCCAGTCCGTGGTAAAACAATGATAAAATGGAGTTTCCGAGGTTTAATTCTTAATGATACACGCGCGAATCATTTCCACAGATCATATTTATGCAAGATTATACCAAATGCTACATGACTTGGCATATGTGCCAACTTAAAACTTCATATCCTGTTCCAGCGGCTTCACAGCTGGGTCACTGCTCCAAAAATTCTTCGCAAACGTTCACGTTCATAGATCTTTAGGCCGAGGATCACAGTCTTCAGCCGTTCTCCTAAGGGGAATTCAGTGTATTAAGGACGGATGTATTAATTGATATGAAAATTAATTTATCAAAATGTGTAAAACCAGTCTTATCTTGGTACGCCACAAGAGCATTAAAATCGTAACATACATCAATATTAACTGAACAAGTCGCGTGTTAACAACGTAATTACAAGAATGCTTATCTCTCAAACTAACTTTGGTGCAAATTAGAATTATGACTTATGGGTGTGAGCGGCGTATATATCTATATTCAAAATCATAATTATGATAATCCGGCGCCAACTACTTATGGTTTGGTTGTCACCCAAAACAACAGGGCTAAAGTTGAAAACCAGGAAATGGTTCACGAATAAGATGAAAGTAGTTATTAATTGGTTTATCTCTCCAAGATTATTTTAATACTCTCATGACAGGTTGTAAAACCGTGTTATTGTTTTCTACCGTTAGTATTATATTTCAACACTGAGGTGGCGAATTTCAAAATTAGGTAACTTTGTACCATAAGTGACAATTGACTGTTCTTGTTCACTACATTTCTATGGTGATGATCCAATGAAGAAACTTGTCCACATCGACGCGATTTTGTAAATTTGACGGACCATCAGCTTTTTTCCCCACCATCAAATAAAATGTGTCGACGAATAACCGTTTATTATATATGGAGTATATGTTAATTCAGTTATATTTTTTTAGAATCTTGCAGCTTATGAATTACGTTAGCCCTTCGAAACTCGAAGTTAACACAGTGAAACCTTCAGATAGTATTTAGACAAACAATTTATAAGATACAAGTAAGATACATCATAAAATAGTCCTATAACGATCTAAAAGCATGCTACTCCAGTTTATTGAATGAAGTACCGTGTTACAGATATCCAGATGTATTATTTCATCGATACGTTAATATTTCACAACAGCTATATGTCAAAGGTTTGCTTATAGAAAACACAACATCCGTCATAAACAAGCTGCTAGCACGTGCCAAAATACCGCCAAACTTAGGTAAGCGTGAATTTTATGTAATTTGTTGTAATTAATGTTTATAAATTATTATTTGATATTGACAGTTATGCGAGATGATTGGTAAGGTTCATCTGTGATGTTTGGACGTAGAAGAATGATGGCAATGTTTTCTGCTTTATACTATGAAGAACCCTTGTGCCGAGTCGGATGATGAGCCAAAGTTTCAATATCCCTTCCAACAGGCGGTCTGCAAAGACTGTTTTAGGAGTTGCACATATAATAGGTGTAAGTAAATTATTTAAGTATACCTCAGTTTATATTTTTAAGATGTTTTTATATCTTGATTATTGCGATAATAGTCATTTTCTCGGATACATTTGTTATTGGTTCAAACAGTCTTTTTAACTACAACTTATGATATAGGTCCTCTACTGGTGCTGGTTACTGAGTCTCTAAACACAAAAATTGTCATGTGCTTGCACCATCATAAATTATAAAAGTAAGTTTTCTGATCCAGCTTATTCGTTTGACAAGGTATCGTTTCCACATATCATGAAGTCCCGCCCTCTGGCTTTTTTTCAAACTTAATCATAGCCCACCTTTCCCATTAATAATCATTTTGCAGAAATCAAATGATTTCTCCCTTAGAATGCACCATTTTTGCTACTGAATTTCATTAATGCCAAATCATCCATTAGATACAGACTGAACTATTCTATTTTGACATTGTTAAATGTAGAGAATACCAATCCATTCAAATGCCCAGATTTAACCAACTCCGATAGCATAAAAAAACTGCTTAAAACATTATAAATCTGTAAAATATAAATAATGCACACATGTACATAATACATTTTCATAGCTAACAGATTGAATTCCAAAAAGCACCACAGTCCAAGACACAAACGAGGTGTCTACTACTACCAAGTCTACGACGTCTCGCCATATATAATATAAAATGTTTCAGCTATCTCCTACCTACGGCTACGAACTTTATCATTCACAGAACACCTGACCATTGGCAGCATCCGAAAGTAAAAAAAAAAGATGTAAATTCTTATCAAATTTATTACAAAATTCCAGTGTAAACTACAGATATGATTGACATGAAGAAGCTGGAATAGTGATGACAAGGTAGCTATGATTATGTAATCTATTATTCTTGTTCTCGGGATATTTCCGTCGTTTCAATAACTTTTATTTACATGTATACTTTTCTACAAGAGCAAGCTTTGCAAAAATATCCTCTTGAACTAGTTTCTCACGCAAAAGAAAATGTTGAACTATTATGTTTAAGAAAAGAAAGATAACCTTGTTTCTTTAACAAAACATTGTTCCGAAAGCTAGCAAAATCAAAAGCGGATACAGTAAAAGATGGCTATCTTGCTTGTTGTTTGAAACAATTTCTACAATGTAAACAATTTATCATTATCCATACTCTTCAGATAAGGACTGCACTTGTATAGAATCGCCAGATGTTGAAGTCTTCGGTTTTCTTGCATCATTAATGTTACTATCCA
This sequence comes from Perna viridis, assembly GCA_037379345.1. NCBI lineage: Eukaryota > Metazoa > Mollusca > Bivalvia > Mytilida > Mytilidae > Perna > Perna viridis. The sequence goes on from CM074511.1 coordinate 55,545,496, forward strand.
TATGTCCACTAGGAGGATTATTGATTGGGGGCATGTTTTGACGTTCTTCGTTTGTTGAACTACTTATTCCTGCAACCACTGGTTCTCGACTTCCTGTATTGGTTTCGCTGTAATTAGGAGACTGAACATCGTTGTCATGATAGACTTCACCAATTCCACCCAAGGTACCCGCTGTTGACTCTATCTCTTTTATCATCTGGGTGGACTGAAAAAAAGCTTTATATGGTAAGCTTAACGGTAATTGGCGTGTGCTTATTTATTGGCTTGATAAAGATTTGCGGTCATAAATAGAATATATCTGCTTAAGGAATTTCCTACATTGCTGTATACTGTCGAATAAATCCTAAAGGTTTTAGGTAATGTTTGATACATTCTTGAACCTTTAATTAATTTTCTTAAAGCATGTAAAAGTAAAACGATCAAGCTTGGTGTATCTTCCAACTTGTAGGACTTTAAAGGCAAAAGAAGACTACTCGTTAGTAATGTCATCTCCACAGTTACCACACGACTCCTCACTAATTATGTCATCTCCATATTAACCCACACGACTACTCGTTTGTAATGTCATCTCCATACTAACCCACACGCCTACACGTTAGTAATGTCATCTCCATACTAACCCAGACATAAAATGCAGTGCCTAAAGGACTGACTGTCTTCATATAGTCTAAAGTATACTGGTCTAGGAATTTCTTCGCCTCTAAAGCAAACTCCAAAGGGCACATTCTAGGGTCAAATCGAGCAATCCTGTTCTGTATGGAGTCATTGTCCATTTTCCACAGAATTCCCTGAGCCGTATTCCAATTCTAGAAATTAACATATACGTTTTGTTGTTCTAAGAATGAATATAAGTACACACTAATAATTGACATTTAAGGATACATATGAGAAAAAAAGTAAAGGTGAACGTAATTGCGCTTTAAAGTTGTTTGGAGGTTCATTAATATTCAATACCCCGATATTAAGCTAACAAAAGTTTATCTCTCGCTCATCATATTTTCTTATCTCATTTTTCAGATAACAATATGTGTTTTGTATGTGTATTTTTAGTGATTTTGAACGCTATTTCGAAAACCTATATCGCAAAATAGGTCTATGTGGCACACACTATATCGTACCTCAGCTCGGAATACACTTGTAGTACAGTAGAAGTATACATGAACGATATACTGAACATAACTTATCAAAACCTGTATCACATGCCATATCAACATGAAACCCATATATCACCACAAGGACAATTGTCATACAGTTGTACAAAATTTAAGTTTTACATCAATTTTAATTACCTCAACAGCTAAAGGATGAAAGCCAAGCAGAACCAATGTCGCCATGAGGGAGTGTTTGACAGGAGTTGGTGGGTTTGCATACTTTCTCCCCTCACCCACAGCCCTACCATCAGCTTCCATGACAGTTTCTCTTACTTTATGAATCATTTTTAATCTATTTAATAATCTTTTGGCGTGCATTATTTCGAAATCCAAGGATCCGTCAATATTAGCAGCTTGAGCCATGGCAATTCCTTTTTCAACGTCTTGCAAATTTCTTGATTCATATGCTTCTAGTAGAGCTGAAACGTGATAAGAGATAACAAACTGATTACCATACCACTTTTAATATATAGGAACTGACATATGACCATTTTTGCCATATTCATGATGTTGGCAAGTCGACAATTATTCATGTATATAAAACATTTTTACCCGGGTATCAAATACTAATATGGATGTTTTGTTCCAATTACTAACAATAAATGTACATGCAAAAACGATTCAGTTTGTTTTGAAGGCGAGTTTTTTAATAGTGTTTACACGAAATGGGGGAATATTTAAATAATAATGTGGCTAGTATATATAGTCTTTAACAACTTTTTAACACCAACCTTGCCTCGCCTCCAATTTCTTTGCCATATTTTTAACGACTTTTATCACGGGATCTTCCTGCTCCGGATTCTGCTGCTCATACTGAGCAATCAGATTGTTCAGAACGTCTGGATCCTTATAGAACTCAGCTTCCCTCATTTTCTTTCGGAGATAGCTGTTTCTTTTTTCTAAAATTTCATATATCGATATAATTTCTTGTAATAGCTATATAGTGCGTTGTTTTAATATGTCAAGTAAGATTCCACATTCATCATAAACCAAGTGTTTACTTTTTAAAAAGCATCAGTTTTAGCACATTTTGTTGTGGAACATGTACAACGAACACATAAATAGCCCACTGACTTACAATGGTACTGTATGAAATTTAATACCACACAACACATGCAGTAAAGACTCGCACTAAGCTTGTAAGAAGCTGGTATAAACTTACCCTCAATTTCATCAGCATTGACGGATGGAGCCGGTGTTGGTGAAAATAACATGCTTTCATCGTCCTCGGGATTGAAGGCGCTGCTACCGTCGGTTCCCGCTATAATGAAGTATTTATTTATAGTTTTGATAAAGTACCCCTCATTTCTCTCATATACATTCACTGCGCAGTAGTTTACTTCCGGTAAAGTGACTTTGAACAAAGTTTCTTCGTCAACTACGACCTTTTCAATCTGTGTATTTTTCTGTGGACCATTACCTTGGTTTACATCAAGATATGCAACAACATCTGACGTCAAATTTTCTGGATATGGTAGATAAAGTTCATTATCTGTAGCTTCAATCGTTTCCACTGGAATATCATGGTGTCCATTCCAGAATTCTTCATTGTCACCTATTGCGTGCCGCGGTGTAAAGACACTGTCACCGACACTACCAGTTGAATGGATTAAAGACGTATAAACAACATACAATTTAGATTCGTCCTCATCTTTGTATGAATATACGGTCAAAACGTACTCTCCAGGGTCCGGCAAGATATAATGAACACTTTCTACACCATGTTCCCGTTTTACCATTAAGTTTACACGTTTCATAGCTTTTGCATCTAAAGTATGTATTTCGTACATCAACTGAACCGGTCCCTCTGGACAAAGATGTAGCTTCCCTCGCCCTTTACCTGCTGTTGTTATACCACTATCCTTATCTAGAATTCTAATGCCAAGATTTTTTGCTAACACAGATTCTCCTAACATGTTTTGACACATTACTGGAAAGGGTTCATCCCTTATTTTCCTTCCTTTGCAACGAATGAGATAATTGAAAATATTTGTTTTTCCGGGCTCAGATGTTTTACCATATATTTTGAGTGCGTAGTAACCTTCTTTTGGTAACCTTGTGTTTATTACATATTCCCCATCATTCCAGCGAGTCATTACATATTTTGACAAAGAACCCTCATCAACCGTCCGATGTTTTAGCCTGACATCAATGTTAAGATTTTTAGCACCTTTGAATCGGAATTCGCACTGACCACTATCAGTTCCTAACTTAGACATTTTATGGCTGACAGGTTTAAGACCTATTTTGTTCGACTCTTTATTCTGACCCCATCCTAGTAGCGGGTGGTCGGGGAGAGGTATCTCGACCCGCTCCGGCATTGGACTGTATACAATATAAGAACAAATAAGATCAAAGTCTTTCAAACCTCGAATCATTGGGTTTCGGGCGAATATGTCAAGTCTGAATTGTCCGTACACCGGAATATTGATGTCATACTGCAGCGTACTTCCCTTTACTTCCCATACAACACAATGTTCTAATGATACGTCTTCTTCTTCCTTACAAAAAGCAGTGGATTTCGAACGATAGAAATTGGTCTTAAATTGCATTTTGGCTGCCCAGCGCGGCGGAAGATTTAAGTCGACATATGCCTTTCCTTGCTTTGTCCTGTGCTTACACTGGCGGTTATGCTTTCCTTCAATGTCGATTCCAATCTCATACAACCGTTCTCTAACATACACTTGTTTTTCAAACTCGTAAAATGACATAGGGTTCTTGACCAGTTGCCATTCCTCTTTGTCCGGTAAATGTGTCCAAAGTAGATTTTTAGGTTCGGTCAGAAAGTAACACTCATCAATTTCTTCTGTGTGTTTGATTTTCATCAGAGCTTTTTTGTCTAGTTTTTTCTTCTTTGATTTCGGTTTTGGTTTTTCTATTATTTCTTCGACCGGAGGCTCTGTATCTTCGTTGTCCTCTGCTTCACCATTTTCTTTGTTTTTCTTTTTATCTTTTGCTAGCTTTTTAGCATCTCCCGAGTTTAATGCCACACAAGTTGAAGCCCAGAATAAGTCGATAGGGAACCATTCATTTTCGATCAACACAGCGTTCCACTGGGCTTTGCATTTATATTTGTGCAGCTTTTCCCCAATTTTGTAGCCAGAACTTTTTGCTACCCCATCAATTATCATACAGGGTACATCTGCCAGGCTGTAAAGGTGAACATGATATGATAATGATTGTTTGAAGTTTCTCGACATATAAAGTCGTAAGTATTGACGTTTGCAGTATGAATCTAATTCACCAAAAAAATGTTACCAAATCATTTATAATCTTTACTGCGTCTGCTATTCGTTACTTTCCTACGGTACAAAAAAGCCGTTTAAAAATCAAGACACTGACTTGAAATTCGAAAAAAAGGTAGGGGAAAGCGATGTATACCCAATATTTTAATTATAGTTAGGTTCAACGGAACCGTCAGCAAAGAGTTCGGTCATCTAGTACAGGGTGGAAAAAGTTGTTAAATATGGATGGATGGATGGATGGATGGATTGATGGATCTACGCTTTTCAATTGAGTTTAAGTACCAGTCCACATAAAATTTAGACACTGCCAATGGTAACATGATTCATGGTGTAGAAAAACCCATCAAACAAACCATGCTTTTTCAGTATACATATGCTATACTTTCACATAATGATAATCATTTCTGCATTTAGATTTGCACTTTTTAGAAAATCATTCATCTCCCACATGAATCAACCAAATGAAATCAAATCAAGAATGATAACTCTTGCAAAGTGACAATTTTATGTACAATCTGTAATTTTTACCTTAAAACGCAACAACCAAATGAAACGCTAAGACTGGTTATGTGATAAGTATTTGTTTCTGAACAAGAGATAAAACTGAATTCAGTGGGTTTTTAACATGCATGAATCACCTCTTGTCTGGTTTTAGAAAGACTGCTACTTAAAAGACATTCACTTACTGGCATAAGATACAAAAGAGGTTGGCGTAATTCCCCATATCGCATTGTATTTTAGAGAAATATTCTAATGGTGAGTTTGCCGGTGGTTCAACATCAATTGGTAGGTTCTTTATGTTGTATGACGTGATCCATCTAAATATAGATCGAACTTTCCAAAGGTCATCCCACACGTCGTCTTCCGTCAGGTATTTCACAAGGTCCCAGTAGGATTTAAGCAACAACGTATTTGGAGCCTGTAATAATGAAACCAATAAAAAAAGACTTGAAACATATTTCACTTAATTGCACATATGAAATTCAAGACGACTCGATTAGGATGAAGTGTGAATTGTTTGAGCAAACATGGAACTTATATTAATGCCACGACAGTACATGAACTCCTTCTCCGTGATATCTACTTACATTTAATGCGTGGTTGTCAATAATTGTAAAGTCCAAGTCACCAAGCAGTTCCTCTCTTGTTAACTTCGGAGGTCTCGGAGGTGGAGGCTCACCCTTCTTCTTCCTTGCATTAGGTTTAGTCGGTATTGGCTGAAATAATTAGTATGATCTATAATATTTGGCGAAATTAAAATGTCAAAAACTTTTATAACCACAACAAACCAAGCTATTTTCGACAAAGAAACCGTTGCTTCTTTATTATTACAGATTTTTTGTTTATACATTGAAATCTTCTAAATTTAACACGAAACTTTTGGTTAGTGTAATCATGTACGCACCCTTTTAGGCCTAGGTTTCTTTGGTTCATCCCACTTCTGTATAGGTTTCTTATTTCCGTTTTTCGTCTTTATGTTAGCGTTGTTGATTGCTTGCTTGTTTTTTCCCTTCTGCGCCTTAGATACAAACTGTACTTTGTTTTTTCTTCTTTTATTCTTGTCAACTTCTTCACTTTTCTTTCCTTTTTTTGTTTTGTTGTGGTCATTATTATCCGTAGACGCCGAGCTCCCCATTTCATGTGCTGTTATGCATTGTTTTTTTCTCGGCTCAAATAAAAATCGTTTAGGTATAGAATAAATGTGGCGAGAGTTCAGCAATTCCAATAACCTGATTAAATATTAATCTTTAATCTTTCTGAATTAATTACAAATCTCTAAATATATTTAAAAATCGTTATAAGCTGTATTATATTATTGACCTAAATTTTGTAGATGAACTACATCTGTATATAACTGTGCACTTTCTTATGCTTCGATTACACAATTCACTTCAAAATGGTACTTTTCAATTTTGGTCTCATTTCAACATTGTCTTAAAGTAAGATATAAGTTAAATAAATACTCGTCTTTTTGTATGGGATGTTGTATTTTTTCTAAGATATAAGTACATAAAATATGGGTAAGTCAGAATTCAATTCCGCTACAGGTATTCTAAATATTAAGTATTTAGAAAAAAAAGGAAAGAGGCCAGCCCCCCAAAGTGGATATCTTTACATAAGAATCATGCCTCTAAAAAAACTAGCATTTTGCATAAAAACAACTGACCACAGAAACTTTATAAAGGTATGTAATACCGCGATGTGCAACTTCTGACTGAAGCGACCTCAACTTCCCGATTGACGATTGCTATATAGTGCAGCGGACGACGAAGGATTTTTTCGAACTTTAATGGGCCTAGCGATATAGGCTATATTATATGTCAATGGAAAGATAAATCAATGTAGTTTTTGAATATAATTCTTTTCCTGCTATTTTGCAATAATTAGAGGAGGGGGCAAAGATCAATCGACCACAATACACTTTGATAAGGAATTTAAGTGAAATCGTTTATTGTAGGTATCGGGAAACAAGTAACATTTAAAGACCACGTATATAGAATGTCAAAAATGTAAAAAATAACTTATTCCGACAAAATTTGACTATTTAATCACTGAGCAAAAATGCCTCAAAATTGCTTTAATTTAAGTGCATTTTCAATGAATAAGAGATAATGAGACACCGTAAAATATTTCAATCTATATCTAAATGTTCTGTACTGAATAACAAATAAAATAAAAACAACGTCATCGATTCAATCTGCAACATAGGCTTTGCAAAATGAGTTTGAAGTTGCAAATTTCTAAAATGTACTAAAATTGTATAACACGGAATTGTTTCCGGACAATTTATGTAGTTTGCGGGCTGTTTTATGGCCAGAAACACATTTAAAGTATCGAGTCCACCTTACGTTTTGACGAAAGGACGTAAGGTTTTGAGATTTATTTTTGTACATACAAAAATCATACATATTTTTTTGCATTTTTCTTTATATGCGTGGACTTCAAATAAAACGTTAATGATTTAACCACGAATCAGGGATTCTCAAACAAAACCAAAAAAAAAAAAAAAATGCGACTCGGGGGTTATGATATGCTGGATTTCGTAAAAAATTTGACAATACATGTACTTTGAACTTTGCATGGAAGCATGTGCATACATGCACATGCATGTTGTCACAATATTTATGTCTTATGATGTTTAACTGTGCGCCAGCTGCAGGCTGATGCTTGTAATGCAATATCCTCTGCAGGGTCGGATCCACACTTTGAAAGGGAGGGGTGCCGACCAAGGTTCATCGGAAAAAGGGTATGTGTGCTAGGACATGATTTACCATTTGTCAATTTTACAATGACAAATTTTCCAATAAAAAAGGGGTGCCAATCCTCTGCACCCCCTCTGGATCCGCCGCTGCTCTGAACGGATTATACTAAACGGGTTGCTAAAAACAAACCATATTCCTTGTAAATTAGTTCAAAGGAAGCATCGCTGTCCAGGGCTGGGCGGATCAAGAAAAAGAGAGGGGCCCTGATCAAGACGTTTATAAACAGGATACAATCTATTATTTGCTATTTACTGTCTATAAATTGTTATAAAAGTACTTTTTGGCGGCGTAAACATACATGCACAGAGCAGTTGTAGTAAGTGGTTTGTACATGAATTGATTGGTATAAGAATGTATCGTTACTTCTGTTGTCATATTTTGATAAGGTAGATAAGTTTTTTTTTTACATTTACAATGTCATAATATTTGGGCAGCCAATGACGCCTGCCTGCTTCTCGTAAAGAATGAATAAGTGGTTCACTTCTCGAATTCTGATTGGATGTAATCTAAATACAAATAAAAATTAAACTGATTCTGGGATTTATCACAACTGTTAAAGCAGCTTCGCTAGCCAATGGTTACCGTCTTGCTCCCTAACTTCACGCAAAGGGAGGGGCAGGATCTTAACCCTTGCCTAGCAAATATGCTGTAAAAGCTAGGAATACGAAATAAGCCACTCATAACCAGGAAACTTTTAATCGGTCTATACGATAGTAAAGGTCGATTTTATTGGTAATAATCCATTTACAAAAAAAAATCCTTGTAACTTTCTCTTTTTCATCGTCACATATACTATATGACTTTTTCGCAATGCCGGAGATTCCCTCGATGGTTAAATCCGGAATAACATCATTTATATATATATAAGGAGAGAAAAGGCGTTGAAATTAGTATCCCACCAATGAACCTGGTCCAAACCCCAATTATTTTTTATCAAGCCTGGGTTGCTAATTAATTCTTTAAATTCATAAATGTTATTCTATGACTATTTTAAATATTCAAACTTATATCTGTCTGCTTAAAAAAAACTTAAAATATTGACCATGTCAAAAAAAAAAATAAATTACTTTGGATATTTATTATTCATGCTTTTCTGTTGTACCAACAGTTCGGAAACAGAACATGTCCGGAAATTGATTTCGGATTTTACAATTTTAGTATAATTAGTAGTTAAATGATGTAAAATTGTGCAACTTCAAACTCGTATTGCGAAGCTCATGTCGCAGATCGAATCGAGAATGTTGTTTTTATTTTAATTGTTATTTAGTACAGAATATTTAGATATACATTGTAATATTTTACAGTGCCTCATTATCTCTTAATCATTGAAAACGCACTAAAATGCAATCATTTTTGAGGCAATTTTGTTTTATGATTTAATATTCAATTTTTGTCCGAATAAGTATTTTTTTTTTTATATTTTTGACTATACATGGGATCTTTACATGTTACCTGTTCCCAAATACCTACAATAAACGATTTCACTTAAATTACTTATCAAAGTGTATTGGGGTCGAAATGCTTGAAATGGTTCATATTTCCTTTGGTTTTATTATAATGAACCAATGGTTTTCTGATGGTTGAGATGATTTTTTTTAAAATTATTAATTAAGAGACATTTCTTAAATCTACCTGGTCATGTAAAAGAGTGGACCCTGTCCAAACTGAATGATTTGTTCATTTCAGTCAGGTGATCGGACTAGATTTAAACTGCAATGACAGAAACTAAGATGTGTGGTTTAGAAGGTTTCCAGTTTGTACCAATAATTATTGTATTCGACTGTGCCACTTGTGTTATGAAGTATGGTAGAATTTCGAACATTTTATAGAAAAATTAGTACGTATATCCCTTCCCTCCTCCTTTATGAATGATTTCAATGCAGATGAAATTGAGGGTAAGTTTATACCACTTCTTACAAGCTTAGTGCGAATCTTTATTGCATGTGTTGTGTTGTGTTGTTTTGTTTTTAAACGCTTTTGAATTTCATACAGTGCCATTATAAGTCAGTGGGATATTTAGGTGTTCGTTGTACATGTCCCACAACAAAATGTGCTAAAACTGATGCTATTTAAAAAGTAAACACTTGGTTTAGGATGAATGTGGAATCTTACTTGACATGTTAAAACAACGCACTATTACATTGCTAGAAGAGGCAATATATAGGTCAGTGGAGACAGTTTTATTTCAGAATTAATACATATAATAAAATGTAATATCAAATCCGACAATCCGAAACAATATAGTCAAACGCATGAACTGTTCAAAAGACGGCTGGAACTTTAAACTCGGAACAAACAGATTTCCTCGGTGACGTATTTTACCGTTCACATACATATAAATTCATTTTCACAACAGACAAGTTCTCTTTCTCGGAATAATGTATTGTCCTGACTGCAGCAGTGTTTATATTTCTGCTTACCGTGCATGTTTCATATTGTTTTGCACAATACCTGTAGATAGATTGACGCAAATGAGTTCCCAATTCTAGCAAAATTCCAACAACTAGAAAAGCGACTTATGGCGCAAATGATACCTCTAAGAATATGCAATTGGCACAAAAGGACACTTCCCTCAACAGCATCTTCATTCAGTTTTAGATTTCCTCGTGGTTTTGATTTGTTTCGTTTGTTGAAAGGGCTTGCTCCCACTATCAAATATGGAGCCCCACTATATACTATTGATAGTGGGAGCCTCTGTGGCTTGTTTTTTTTTTCTACTTTTGTTGTTTGTTTGCCACGAATGCATTTTAAGTACTTTACTAATTTTTAATTTTGCTTCTTAAGGTAGCTGCTCATTTGGGATTAGTTTCCTCCAGCAGTTCTACTAGAATTGAACACATATTTTAACTCGGTGTCTTTAATGGGTTTTGTTTATTTACCACTCATGCATTTTTTAGTTGGCTGGTTCTATTTCAAACTGTTTCAAACGATTGTTGTGCGTTCAACAGCAAGCCACGGAACTAATGTTGGCTAGTATATGAAAACGTACAATATTTTATTATTAGACAAAGATCGTTATTAGTATAACAAAACTGTACAATTGTATATACATATTGTTCTTCATTCTATACAAATCTACCTACAGAACTTTTTGCTAATAGTTCATATCTTAACCACATATATGATTTTTAAAATCGTGGGTCTTTAATACTCATATACGTTTCATCAAGTTAGCCAATATACACCAACAGTGTTTCGTGATCGCTTGTCATATTCTGTCTTGCTTCACCACAGACATGTATGTACCAGAACAACACTTATTTAACTTTTTCTGGTTTTGCCCAAAGCCTTTCTAGGTTTTCTTTCTCTTCTTTGCGCTTAACATAGATGTCTTGGTAGCATTTGTTGTCTTTTAGATGAGGCTCCGGTGTTTTCTCGACACTGGGAGTTTTTGTAGGACTAACAGACTTAATACTTTTCCTCCTTGGTGTTTCAGGTTGTTTCTTTCTAGTTGGGCTGTTAGATTTCTGGTATTCCATTGCAACCTGGTTCTCCTTTCGTTTATTGAACAGAGATTTATAACCGTGAATATCTTCATTTTCAGGTTCGAGATCTGGAGTATTCTGATTACTTGTAATTGTCGAATGAAAGTCGTTGATTATACTTTCATAAGGATTTGAGGGAACATATCTCATATAACCATTATGCTGGGGCTCAGACATCAAATCTCCACTCTCTGGGATTGTGGAAAGTCCATCATGTGTATTTTCATCATCTATAATCCCGTCGCTTTTCTCCTGATCCTGCTTCTTTTTGAAATCCGATAAGTACGAACTAATACTATCATCAAAATCGTCGCCAGCTTTATCAATCGCCTTTTTGTGTGGCCGTTTAATTCGCGGATTTCTAACATCATCATTGCGATGACTTTTAGCGTTGTTATCTCGTTGGGTTTCATTGGAATGGTTTTGGTCTCGTGGTGTGCTGTCTTTCGAGGGTTGCCTACCCCGTACTATGTGTGGCCTAGTTGTATTTAAGTCAGTTTTGCCTGTGTGCTGATTGATAGATTTCCCGGGTCCTTTATTGAGTTGTGGTTTGGTAATGTTGCCCTGTATCTTTTTAAGTTGTGAGTCAACAGGGGAACTGTTTTTATTATTTACACCAACATTCGATTGCACATTCATGTTGATCTTGTTGGGTTTTATTGTCGATTTTTGCATTGGGCTGGGGCTTTTCCCCAAATTTATACTTTTCACTGCTTGGTTGTTTACGAATTGTTTTTGGTGGTTAGTCCCTCTGAACTTTTTCCTTGGTGATGCAGGAGGAATCGGGGTATCATCAATCAAAGAGCTAAGTGTCACTGTTACTGCGGGTTTAGGTTTCTTTTTTACCGGTGGTTGTGGCGGTTTCTTTTTGACGGGTTTGTTAATTTCAGTTTTTGCTCGTCTGTTTCTTGGGACCACCTTTTGCACACCAAGCGTTCCGGCATTGGATTCAATCTCTCGTATCATTCCATCAACCTATAGATTTAAAAAGCAGAACAACTGCCGAGTTATACCAAGTTTATTCTACATCGAATTGGAGCGGATACATAGCAGACTAAATGAGCCAGTGTAACACGAGCCAGCAAGAAATGGTTTTAACATACTTCTAGTTATTACTTTTATAATCAAGCTGTTGGGCTAAAGTTAGATCACTTACACAACAAACTTCTTTTGATTTCCTGATTTCATCAAATACATGTTTTAAAATACTTGCATGATGTGTATAAGTATTCATTATCACTACTCGTTAAGAGTATTTTAGCCTCTTAAAATAAAGTCAAATGAAAGACAAACTGCAATTCTCAATGTAACTTCCACAATAATTCAAAGGTGTACTTTAGAAGTTTTTTTCATGCGTAGTATAAGGGGTTGCTATATGTGTATATCAGTAAACGAAAATTTTATATGTAGTGAATTACTCACGACTAGTTCCTCGAAGTTTTGCCGTAAAACAGCATACTTGCCTAGAGATGCAACAAACGTGAAATGATACTTACCCACATAAATATCGCGGCTGCTTCGTGGCTTTCCTTGTGTATTTGTTTGGCAGTGTATAGTTCAATGGTTTTCTTTGCCTCTATTGCCAAATCTAAATTGACATCTTTGGGGTCAAAGGTTGACATCGTAGAGAGAAATGATTGCTTTCCTTGATAACTTAAAATATGTTGACAGTCTGGCCATGTCTAAAATAAAACGTTATATAAATGCTATTAATTTTCGATGATACGTATTAAGTTTAGTTGAACATTTTAATTTTTAATCTAATCACTAAAATTAAGAATTTGAGAATAAAACAAAAATATCAATTATGCTGACACAATATTTAGTATGGCCATAAGATGTAAAATCTATAAAAACCTCTACTCTGTATAATGGATATCCTAATAGCAAGAGGGCAGCCATGATCGTCTGATGCACACCAATAGGGGGTGAGACATACTGTCGTATCTCGCTAACTACCCGGTTATCCGTATTTTGAACAATATCCTGCATGGTTCGAAGGGCGGCAAGTCTGTCTCTCAATCTTTTAGCGTGTACTAGTTGGAGATCGAATGACCTATCAAGGTTGACAGATGACGCAGATGCTATGGCACGCTCTAAATTTGTCAGTTCTCTACATTTGTATGCTCTCAGGAGGTCTATTATCAAACGAGTAGAATACGATAGATAAAAAGGACAAACTATTATTGCTTATAATAAATCGATCATTAGATAAGTGCACAGTACATTTCACCAAGAATTTGACCTCTATTTACAGTGGTCACTTAACGATAAATTAATTATATAGTTCAAGGTTAATGATCTTCATATTCTTCTTTGATAACATGTTTTGTAAGCTTACAAGAATAATCATCAAGAAATTTCAGTAGGATTTCACAAACTTTACAACATAAGTAATTACCATATTTGGCCTCCAATTTTCGTGCCACATTTTGGGCTCGTGTTAGTAAAGCGTCTTTGTCATCAGGTTTGGATTTCTGGTAGTCAGTCAAAGCTCGTCTGATGGCTTGAAAATCATTGGTCTCTAAGGCCTCATTCAACTTTTGAGCTGCTACAATTTGTCCATCAACTATTAGAAAAAAAAATAGGTACAAAAGATTATTTTGATTGATTGATTGATTGTTGTTGTTTATTGCCGTTTCGGCGACCAGGGCCATATCACGGCAAGAACATTTAATGCAAGGAAAATATTAAAAGCAAGATCAAAGTCTCTTCATAAAATAATGAAATTAAAACAAACAGCTATTTACATATAAAAAGGTACATAAAAGGTGAACCTAAGACATAAAATACATATAGAAACATAACTTCGATAAAACATTTAAAATATTGAAAAATCAAGGAAGGTATCCAATTTAGATTTTATTAAATAAACCGATGAAGATTATTTTGATTGTTATTGACGTTTGTTTTGCAAAATCCGTTTTCATTAAATTACATTTCTTACAATTAAAAAAAATAAAACTTAGTTTTTACTGTACAAATCTAAGGCATATCGGTATAGTTCTTTGAATGCCATACTATAAGACTTCACTGTATTGTATTATTGGTTTTTTTTCGTTGTACATGTACCAGATTGCTATATTATTTTCTTTGTCTTCTTTCCTACCTACCATCGACGTATGATTTTATTCTACTCTCGTTGATATGTTGTTCCAGGTCCGTCACATCGGATCCAGCCTTCTCCCTTTCCTCTTTAATAACCTCTAACACCTCCTTAGCACTTGGTTCTAATTCTTCTTCCGTATCTTTCCGTGTTATGACATACCGACTTACAAGTCGTAGAAACGTCTGATGTTTTTGGTATATATTGAAAATGTAGTCACCGTTATCTTCTAGGTTAACTTTATATATATCGACTCCTTTCTCGTTGATTTTTTGAATTGAGCTGGAGCTCTGAGGCTCTGACTTGTCTGTTTTCTGTAGAAATGCTATTAGATTATCAATGTCTCGTGGAACAGGTACCGATATATCAGATTCTTGAGTAATTATAGATTTAACTTTGATTTCTGTAGTATTCTTCCAGAAGTTTTTACTCTTCTCTATTGTCTTGTTATTCAGTGTACCTACGTCAATTTTTCGTCCGTCTGAATTGACTAGAAATGCATAAGCATTATTAAGTTTGTGCGGATCATCTTTTCTAAAGGCATAAACATTGAAACCATACTCCCCCTTTACTGGACAATCTACTTCAAATGCCTGTCCACGTTTCTGTCTTTCCTGCTGAACTCGCATCCTGGGAATTGCTTCCGGGTCATTCGAATGAAGTTCACCAACCAATTCTACATCGTTATTCGTTGCAAACTTAATATTAGCCCTTCCATCCTTAGTTTCTATGTAGCCATTCTGGAATGTTGTGGCCATGATACCTAACTGCCCGATTGAAGCATTTGGCCCAAGATTATCCTGGGCAATATGCGGTAGGCACGGTGCTTTGCCATTCTTAAGGTTACAATGTATCAGGTAATTAAGAACATTTTTTTGCTCCATTGTACTTTCATTTCGGATGTAAAATTTCAGCCCGTAAAGTCCACTTTGTGGTAGTCTTGTCTTAACAATATAGTTGCCCTTGTTCCAATATATCATGGCATATTTAGACATATTTGCATTGTCAACAAATGAGTTGACTAATTTCATTTCCATCTTTAGTTCTTGCTTGCCACCGACCACTATTTCTAGGACACCTGTGTCTGTATGAATACTAGATTCTTCATGAGAAATAAGCACAAGTTTCAGACGTCTTGATAATTTATTCGGTCCCCATCCAATTAGAGGATAATCAGGCAAGGGTAGACATTCTTTTGAAAGTTTATCACAAATAACAACGAATGAACAAATCATGTCAAATTTCGACAGTTCTACTTCAGAAGGGTCATTTGCAAAAACGTTTACCCTGAATTTACCCAATATTGGAATATTAAACATGAAAGTTATCTTACTTTCATGTCGCTCATAAAGAATGAAATGGTGAAGAACTTTATCGAGTTTCCGAGCTGTATCACCTGCTGGTATCATGCGTATGAAGTTATGCTTAAAATGATAGTAAACGCCCCTTTTTGGCGGAAAGTTAAGCTCAAATCTGCCCTGACCATCAACTATTGGAACATTGACACTCATCATTGGAAATGTTATTCCCATTTCCCGAGATCTTTCGCGGACATATATATTGTTTATAAATTCTTCTTTTGTTATAGGCTCCTTTAACAGTTGCCATTTTACTTCATCTGGAAAATGAGTCCAAATTAAATGTTCTGCATCCGTAAAGAAATATTCCTCATCAGCGTCTTCCACAGGAGGTCTTGATGTTCTCGATATTGTACGCGATGTCGTTATAGTAGTATCGTCGTCGTCTCCCGAGTCGATTTTGAGACACTCTTTTGCCCAGAAAATATCTAGAAGGCGCCATTCTTTCTTTATATAGACTGCGTTCCATTGTGATCTCATTTCCGGAACTTCTGGTCCTCCCAAGACATAATCGCCATTTTTACTTATCCCGTCTATTACTTGACACGGAATTTCTGCCATTCTAAAATGAAAATGACAAAGATTTTCAGGACTTCCTTATGCATTTCTTTGTTTGATATGGGTGATAAGCAATACGTAAAACATTCCTTTCTCAATTCAATGATTTCAAATCACATGTAAAAAAATAAAAGCAGTTGTTCTGTATTACATTTTAATATGATAGATGATAGAATATTTAATTTACTGTCAACTTACGTGCAAAGAATATAAAACAGGTTTGCTAAATTGCCCATGTCACACTGAATCTTGCTGAAGTAATCTATGGGCGTGTCCGGTTGTGGGTTCTGACCAACGTCTACGGCATCAACATCGAAAGACGTTATCCATCTATATATAGCTCTGACCCGAACAAGATCATCAAAGACGTCATCTCCTGTCAGATATTGTATCAATTCCCAGAATGTTCCATTTAATAAAGATTTTGGAGCCTAGAAAAACAAAGAAGATCAGTTTAATAGCACGTACAATTGTGATATTGATGAAAAAGAGCTGTTCTTTCCTTGATTAAATGACCATTACCTGGTGAACTTCTTCGGGTAGTTAACAGGGCAATTCAGAAGGACGTCATACCAGTCATAGATTTTAAAATCTACATAGTATGTCAACATGTCTTAATCGGAGACGGAGTAATATTACATTAAGTTCAATGCTAACCGATCATTTCATCTTTTAATGTAAGAGTGATCAAGGGAACCAAGATTCTAGCGGAAATCAAAAGAATGTAATCCAGGAACAAGACCAGACATGGAAAACAGAAAAATACAATTAAGAACATAAAGTAACTAAAATAATACATACAAAGTAACAAAAGTGAATGAGCAACTCGGACGCCACTAAAAACTAGGAGCATGGACCAGGTGCACTGCTAGGGTAAGCGTCCTCTGCTTTTCCAGAAACACCCACCGAGTTGCTCATAAAAAGTAAAGTCCGGTGTAGCAAAAGGAAAGGAAAACCATGACACGTTGAACAAATCAGTTTTCATGGTGTAGATGGATACACCGTAACAATCCATGAGACGACCATAAAACTTCTGTAGTGATGACTTCAATCTTGTACCATCATAACCCTGTTCCAGAAGCCTAATTGTAAGAAGTCTAGCGCGAAACAAAAAGTCTGCGTAGTTACGGCAAGCTCTGGCATAACGTATGAGTTGTGATATGAAAATTCCATACGCTGGTGTAAACTTCCCGTTCTCATACAAACAAAAACACACGAAGAACACATGCGTACGATCTTTAAGAGATACAATTTGATCTCGTGTGAAGCTAGAATTGACGGTTTTCCGACACTGATCAACAGTATAATGTGGTGCAATAAAAGCTAATGATGCAATTCACATGCGAATGTAAAGTACTGAAATTACGAGCGCAAGAAGTCGCAAACAATATTAACGACTTAAAAATACTTATCAAATAATGATCAAAACAAACAATGCATTTCATCAGTGAATGGCGAAGAAAATCGAAGTTTGGAACACATATCAATGTGCCATTTTTCGACACTTGTGTCTGGATATTTTACCGTCTTCCTCTACAAAAAGCTCTACTTACCGAGATTGCATGTTGATCGACAATGGTAAAATCTATATCTTTAAAGGCTGTATCTTTTGTGGTTTTATTCGGCACTGGTTCAGGAATGTCTTCCTTCTTTTTGTTTTTCTTTTTCGTGTTTGAGTTTTCTTCAGTCTGTAATTCATTAATATTTGAACAGTATTTATGCTAAAAATAATCTATTTTTTTCAATATTAAATGAACTTTTTAGCATATAATCAAATTACGTTAGAACGTTTGCTTTCCGTCAAGACAAGATAGAAAAATCTGTTTATCTAATATGACATTAGACAAAACAATAACTGGTACTTTCCAAATATGCTATTATGATCCAAGCACTTAAATTCTTTGTTAACATTTCAGAAGTTTCCTTGTAGAACACAGTCCATTGATCTGCCTTACCTTTGCAGTCGACATTTTTTTAAGCTAATCTGGATTACGGCTCTTGCCTTTTTACCAACATCCAACAAATACTGCTGAAATACCATAAACAAGTCTCTTAAGCAGCTAACTGGCTTTTCATTAAAAACAAATAAAACGTGATCAATCGATATAGCACTTTTGTTTTGTTTTAGTCAGAAGTACTTATCTTTACTTTAATATAGTGTGGAACAGTGGATACCATATATAAGACAAGCAGACTCTTAAAGGAAGCTGAATGTGTGATGGCGAACGACAAGAAGAAGTAAAAGTACATTTTTGTCATGAGATTTAAAAGGCGAAGAGAGCTGAGACAATCAAGATTTTTAACTTACAAACTCGGCATGATGCATGGTGTATGGATTCATAAAAAAAACTTGTCCAAAATGATTTTGAGAATAGCAGAACATTTTGGATTAACGAAGATCGTGAAATTGAAACATACCTCATTGGTTTCCATTCATCTCATTCAAGAAATAGAAATTATTTTAATGGACGCCATTGTTCGGAAAAGATTAACTTCCTTAAGTTCAAATAATGCCAAAGATTAAAGATTAAAGACACATTCCTGTTCTACATCGATTGTTTTAAATTTGTGTGTTAATCCTTTTATTCTGAAATCAGTTTTATTTTAGTTAAAGTGTCAGTCGAGTTCACATTAGGGTTTAGTATACCGACATAATTTTTGTCATAAACTTTTTACGTAGATAATATAGAATAAGTTTTTCTTCAGACTTAAGAGATACGTGTAATATTGTAAGATTTGTTATGCTTTGTTTCTGCCTTTTTTTTTTGTTTCATTCAAATCAATTTTTAGAACGTTAGCACTTGTCTTTTACCATGATAACAAAACACATGCAACTTAAAGTTCGGTATTTCTAAACTATTTTTGCAAACCTTTAATCTTAGTAATTTTGATTCTGGGAACAACAGCAAACTTGCAAATGTTCTTCAAACAAACAAATTCACCTAACAGTAGGTTCTCAACCGATGTTTGGCCATGTAGTAGTTCACCTTGAAGCAAAGCCGCCCACCCTCTTGACAAATAATGCAAAGAATGCTTTAATAGTCCACACCAGACCTATCATTTCTACTTTTAATAATTACTAGTAAATTCAAATTTATGAGTTCAAAGGAATTTTAAAAAAATGTGATTTGTTTATGCCGTTACACCAATTAAACGATGACTCGTCCAACTCTTTCCTAAATTGAATTAAAATCTGAAGAAAACACTTAAAAGAATTTTAATTAACAAAAACCTGTCCAGATAACTTTGAAAATCTGTTTTCATTTAATATCGTTTCTGTGTGAACGTTTTAATAAACTTTGTTTTGTGTGACGACAGAAACTTCACTTACTAGATTTTATGATTTCCGAAACTTCAGAACTTGCGGATATCACATTTCCTCCAGTGATGCTCCTCGTCTGCTGTCCGTTTTTGTTTCAGTCTTTATTTTGTCCCGGATCTCCCCTCATTTCAAACTTCGACATTTTCACTCTATAAATATCATCTTTGACAATAATCATTGTACTGAATGCTTATTATAAATAGCATTCCGTCCTTCCGGCTGTCCTTCATACTTTCATATCCTATAGTCCTTCAAAACGCTGGGTGGATTTCATACAAATTTCAGATAAGTCATTCCGTAGTGTCGTTGTGCACTTGCTTTTTTTTGTATTTGTTCTATTGAGTTAGGCAACGTTTTTTCATTATCTCAACATGGACTTTCCTATAAACTAAAATTGATAGCAGGGGTATCAAATTTGTAAACACAACTCCAGCTAAACTGATAGTTGGTTTTCTCATTGCTTTTTTTTTAAATTTTAGATTGATTTTGGGTTTTCATTACTGGAACATCGACTTTGCTGTTAACTCAGGTGGTTGGTTGGTGATACACATGAAACTAATCCTAAATCACTTATCATTAGTAAATGCTTCTTAGTTAATGCTATTGTGGACCTGCTATTTTGACTTCCAATCCAAATTTATTACGGCATTTCCCATTGGTTCATTTCCATCTTGTCATTGACCCAAATACATTTGAAAGGTACCCATTGTTACTACGTGTATCATTTTCAAAGATGCCAAAAGTTTCTTTCGTGTCACTTTTGTGCATCTCGTTAGTTTTGGGTTCTTATAAAAAAAAATAGAATCGAAAGCAAATTTAATAACACACAGATATTCACAAACATCTCATGTGTGCTGGATGATTTTGTGTGAGTAATTCTGGTTTTGTAATTGAATTTATTTGTAAGTTGTTTCCAGATCTAAGTTTGAATTTGCCGCGTTTAATGCTATGAGGTTCACATTTAGGTCGAACTCCAAGCCTCGTTTTGAAATACAAACCATGCTTCAGGCGTCACGTTTATATTTGTTTGCTTCCCCTCCCACCTTTTAGTATCACTGTATATGGTTGCGGGGGCTACTCACTTGCACATCATATTATGCTATGTTTTGTATTGTAATATTGGCTGTTATGCTTACTTGTACCTTGTTGGACTTTTATTTGTATCATATGTGATTGGGGACATGTAATTGGGGTTTGTTTTCTTAGGATTCCAAGCTGATTAAATATTTCCACACCTTTTTCTTTATATAAATATACCAAGTTTATCCGCGAAATACTGCGGATATGCATCTTTTGTTTGTACCATACATTGATTTCGATGTAGGAGGCTTGCATCTTTAGTAAATCAATGGGACAACTTTTTGAGTCAAAAGCAAAAAGCAAAACAAAGAACGTATCTGTCGATAATGTGACGATGGACAAATCGGCAATTATATTTGTATATGCAAACATGGGCAAATAAGCCAACTCCGTCCACAGTATAACTCTCATTATTTCACAGAAAATCCACGTGAAGATAAATTATATGGCTTACTTCGACTCTGTAATGTTCGAGTACATAACAATTTGGCTATTTTTTAAAACGTTACGGATCAAGATTTTCTTCTAATAACTGCATACCTTATAAATTATCGTAAGTTAATTTGATTTATAGGAACAATCCAATATTCCATTAATAGAATATAATTATTGATAACTATACCCGCGCGACCCAATTGTTAACCGGACTTCTTGATTTGTCACGGTCACGTGGTCTATCATTTGTTCTAAATTGTATTAGTATCCCTTGCGTATTTCAAAATAATGTATTTATATACTATTCAATATTGTAAATGCATGTATATTATTATTAAGTTTAAGACCAGATCACTTGTATATATTGTAATGTCTGCCTCTTGTTGCAATCCTGTACTGTCTGAGAAAAATAAAATCTTTGCTCATAGATTAGCAAATTTACACCTATCTACGTCATATATATTATCCCGCCCATACGGGAGGCGCCACATAGGGCACACATTATAAAATTCGTAGTGGGAATAACATTTCCCGTTCGTGAAAATATTTTGTTGATTGTAGTATAAACACAATAATTAGATCTTGACTTCACTTAAAAGGAATTAAAGGATTCGGTACGATATGAGGTAACTGCGAGGCGGAGCCTCGCAGTTACCCCGTTTCTTCGCCTCATCCATTTATTCTTTTTTGTGAAGTTAAGACACTGCTATTGTCTATGTAATGTGTGCAAGACTTTATACTCAGTTTCTCATCATCTTCTTATTTGACGTAATGTTTGGTTGACTTTAAGGTTTCGTAATTTTTCGTTGTACATTGCCCAGGAACCTTAATATGAAAATGATGTGAAAATCGAATTGTAAATTCACCCAATCAACTCATAAATAATACTGGATGGATAGCTAGATTTTAATTATATTGTAAAACCGAACGGTTCAAACATGATAATATCTGTAATTACATTAATGAGATGTAACACTACGTTCGACAAAATGTACATATTATACCTGAACTTATGCACTGACAGCAATGTTGAAAAAACGGTAGGCATTTTCTAATACACCCAGTGTCTTATTTACTATAAATATTAAGAAAAAATATTATAAATTGCCACATGAATATGTTTTTATGTAAATTCGATGCGTTCAACAGTACAGACAGTACATGGTTACAAATAATTATTAAGTCTCGTAAAACATATATTTCATATCTTTACAAGTATATAAAGTAAAGGATACAGTTTATTAAAATGTTATGAGTATTGAACAAATGTAATATGCATATTTCGTTCAATAACAGCTTGCCTCCCGATACAAAAGCTAAATTATTGTTTATTTTGTTTTGACACTATTAGCCCACATTCTTTCGATCGCTTCTTTGTCGTCTTTTCGCCTATGATAAATGTCCTTATAGAGCTTGTTTTTGTCCCCTTCGACTGGTTCTTTAACTTCTCTGATAGGACGTCGAGCTAATGGGTCGCCACCATGGTAAGTACCATTAACAAGTTTCACAGGCTTCCCAGAATCCTCTGGGATACTTTGATTTCCGTCCATAGAACGCAGATCATCACCGTCCATTTCCTCCAATCTCTTTTTGTAATTGTTAAAATACGAACTGTGATCTTCGTGTTCTTTTGATTTTGAATGGACGATATTCTTGGCTATAAAATTTTTCGGTTTGGTATCACGTGATTTTGATTCTCTTGTTATGTTATCTTTATTGCCGTTAGCACTTGGTGCATTTGCCTGATTTGTAAACTTCGTAATATTTTGGCCAGTTTTGTTCTTCATGTATTCATTGTCTTTTGTGCTGCTTCTTTCTTCTGCTTCTTTTGGGTTTTGGGTTTTCTTTTGTTTTATCAGACGGTTATGTCTGTTGTATTTCGGTTCCAGAGCGTCTGGATCAATCAACAGACTTTCTAATGTTACAAAAGTCGGTTTATCACTCTTTTTCTCCCTCCTTGGAGATGGAGGAGGTGTTTTCTCTATTTCTGCTTTGGCTTGACTACTATCTGGAACCACGATTTGAACACCTAGAGTTCCCGCGTTTGCTTCTATGTCTCTCAACATTTGTTCCACCTGGAAATAGTAAATAATCCAAGTATTTATCCCGTTTTTATGAAAAGGGTGTATGTGAAAGAAAACACATTTCTCGTTGAAAACCAATTTTACATTGTTACAAGTAAGACTAGTATTACTATGTTTCCTAAACTTTAAAGTACACATATCTTATTTCATTTACGTTTGTTTTTAATAGATAAAACGAAGAGGTCATTAAGAACATAAATATACTAACACATTCAAAGTTGACGAATGTTTGTAAAATTTAGAAAAAACGCCTTACCCATAAAAATATAGATGCAGCTTCACGACTTCCAGCGTGTACTTGCTTTGCAGAGTATGGCTCTACTGTTTTCTTTGCCTCAAACGCAAGAGCAAGGTTGGCATCCTTCGGATCAAACGTAGACATCTGTGTTAGGTAAGACTTTTCTCCATGTTGCCCTAGTATCTTTTGGCATTGTTTCCAGGTCTGTAGTTACATTAAAACAAATCGTTACACTTTTTAACAGGTATTAAGTTTCTAATAGAATGCAAAGAAATTAAAATGGTTTTTCAAACTCATTCTAAAACACTCAAATCACGTATTATTTCATATTCTCAGGTTACATTCTCAAATACCTTATATTAGATTTTCAAAGTGAAACCCCTCAACATATCTTTTAGACAGTATACCGTGGAAACCTGTCGCTGTGCTTATTTCATTTTCTGTATTTTTGTTTGTTTTCGTCAGTTTTATATGTTTTCTCTAACGTTTTTTTTTTGCCCCTTGATTTCTGCTCTTTGATAACTCCTTTTCATTTGTAAAACGCATTTTTCGACTTTTATGGATATGACGTTTTACATGCCCTAAAAAACGAAATAGAACAATGCAATATAATATATAGTTATAATGAGATTTTTTTCAGCCGTATATTTTAAGGTATTTACGTAAAAGGTATTAACATGTCAATATCAAGGCTAACGTGGTTTTAATTGCATAACTACATTTAAATTCTCATTTACTTTGAATACAACCTCGTAAAGTCAACAGTGTTTGTTTACCTGATTTAGGTTGTTGACAGGTTCAAAAACAAGCTATAGTAATTACTGCAGGACATTTTATTTTTTGTGACGAATTATTATAAGAGTAAAACAGTACAAAATTACATCTGATAAATGCATAGTTAAAGAAGAAATCACCTGAATTTCGGCAGAACTATATCCTAGTAACAGTAGTGAAGCCATGACAGTTTGATGTACCCCGACTGGTGGTGTATTATATTGCCTTAGTTCCCCAATCATTCTGTTGTCGGTGTTTCTTACCATCTCCTGCATAGTTCGTACAGCTGCCAGTCTATCTCGCAGTCTTTTGGCGTGAATTATCTGCTGGTCAAAAATACCGTGCTCATTGGCTGCATAGGCTGCTGCTATAGCCCTGTCTAGATTGGTAAGTTCTCTTGCCTTATAAGCCCGTAGTAGGTCTGAAACAGTTGTAGCATGGTACAATACAGCCAAGTCCTTATAGTTTTAATTATTAAATTATGGAATTTTTCAGTAATAAGAATTGTTACAGTTTAATCCACCAGACTGAAATGAACACTGAAATCTTGATTAATTAAAAAAAAAATGAACGCATATAAACAAATACTGATTACAAACCTACCATCCTAGCAGTGAACGTGTTTAAGCTATTGATTATCAATAACTTAAGGTATTCTAAATGCGAAATTGAAACCTTAAATTGAAAAGCGAACTGTGTACTCACTATTATGTAATTAATGGGTCCTATATTAACTACAGTTTCAACTGTGTGGTCTTTTTGAATAATAATTGATTTCAAATTCATAAAACTACAGGTAAAAGTATTTGGTATGTTTACTTAAAGTAATAATACCTACTGATTTAAAATGGTTATATTTTATCTGAAGATTTAATTTATTGATAATTGCTGTACAATCTACCGATATTATTACGTATGTTGTGCTGTCAAGAAACGATTCTAATTTTAATTTACTTATTGGGCTAAAAAGTAACTCTGAAGACTCCTTGAGATAAACTTTAGATAAACAACGGTTTCTAATTTGTCGACTGGACAATTCAATGAAATTTAATCTATATTCTAAAAGTCCTGGCCTTCGGGCATCGTGAATACAGTTTTATTACCGTGTATATAACTGTTCTATTAATTTTTATCAGCTATAACGTGTCGACTATTCGCGGGTAGGAACCGTGTATCCGATCTTTCTTAGGTTCACGTCAACAATTAAACTTTTTGGCATTTCCGGCTTGATATCCGTGTCCAGTGCCGATGCATGCATTATATTCCCTCTGTTATTACAGTTTTGTATGTTACTCCTGGTTGTTGAAATTCTTGTCCAAGATTTTATCTTTCTTAACCATATACCAAGAAAAATATATGAATCATTTATCAAAATATTCCGTTGCACCTACCATATTTAGCTTCCAACATTTTGATTTGTTTTTTACTGTTAGTAATGAGGTCATCCTTTCCATCTGGGTTACTGATCTGGTATTGTGTCAGAGCTTGTCTGATTAGGTCAGGATCGTTGGATTGCAGTGCTTCTGCAAGTCTTTGTGCTGCTTCTATTCTTTTGTCAACTAGAATAATTTGACATCAGTAAGCGAAGAAACATTTGTCTTAAAGAGATATTGTCTTTATTGAATTATTTTTTTTTTAATTGCTGTTATTCTTTCCCCGTTTGCTTTAATTTTGTCTACGTTCTTTTATAGATCATAAGAATTTGCTTTGTGTTGTGTTTGATAGAACATGTTCACAACATAAATGAACATACAATATGCAATGAACAAATGGATTTTGAACAGTGATAATAGAGTAGGTGGACTTGCATACTTTAGTTTATTTTCTCTATACCAACCATCTACGTAAGTCTTCATTCTGCTGACAGTCATGTACCGCTCCATATCTGTTACGTCAGTTCCTGCCAACTGCCTCTCCTCTTTTATTATTTCCAAAACCTCTTTTGAATCATCTTCGATTTCGTTCATGTCGTCATTCCTAGTGATAAAATAGCTTTTTACAAGCCGCATACATTGTTGTTCTAGTTGAAACACGTTGAAAATGTAGTCTCCTGGGTCATTCAGTTTGACATTGTATATCTCAATACCCTTTTCAGTTATTCGATCAACTGAGTCCGAAGTCTGAGGTTCAGATCTGTCGGCTTTTTGTAAAAATGCCATGAGGTTGTTTTCTCCTCTAGGTACAGGGATCGATACTTCGTTAAGGATGGTTTTTATTCTTTCTGTTCTCACTTCTTTTGTCTGTCGTTGTATTTTCCTTTCTAGTGTTTTGTTTTTGTTTCCAATACTTATATTTCTACCATGCGAAATCACAAGAAACGAGTATGCATTTATTAATTTTTGAGGTTCATTCTTCCTCCTCGCGTATACGTTAAATCCATATTCACCCTGAATTGGTACATCCAATGAGAACCCTTGTTTATTACCCTTTCTATACGGGCTAAACCTCATTCTTGGAATGGCTTCTGGATCGTTAGTGTGAAGCTCCCCAACCAGTTCAATATCGGATTTTGCAATTACAAATTCAACATTAGCATGCCCATCCTTCGTTTCGATATATCCGCTTTCATGGATAGTGGCCATCAGGCCAAGGTTCTCGCCAGCAAGGTCAGCTCCAAGAACATCTTGCGCTATATGGGGTAGACTGTAAACCTTGCCCTTTTTCATTGAACAATGAATCAAATAATTAAGTACGTTGTCTAGCTCCATGGTTTGAGCGTTTCTAGCGAAAAATTTCATCCCATATATACCTTTCTGGGGTAGTCTAGTTTTAATAATGTATTTTCCGTTGTTCCAGTACATAATTGCGTATTTAGACGTATTCGTATTATCTACGTATGGATTCACAAGCTTCATTTCTAACTTTAAGCTCTGTTTTCCTTCAAGTTCTATATGTAAAACTCCATCAGATGTGAAAATACTTGACTCTTCGTGAGTAATAGGTATTAAACCCAATCTTCTAGATATTTTTGTCGGACCCCAACCAATTTTAGGGTAGTCGGGCATAGGTAAGCACTCTTTTGAAAGCTCGGATGAGAGTATACAAACAGAACATATTAAATCAAATTTCTCTAATCCTTCAGTTTCTGGGTCACTAGCAAAAATGTTTACACGAAATCTTCCAAGGACAGGTATATTAAAAATAAATTCTATTTTGTCATCATGGCGCTCAAATAAAATGAAATGATGGAGTATTTTATCCAGCCTGCGCATGTCTTCGCCTTCTGGAATCATTCGCTTGAAGTTGTGCTTCAAATGGTATTTCTGGCCTCTTTTTGGAGGGAAACTTAACTCAAAATTAGCTTTCCCGTCTTTAACTTTTATGATACAATTTTTCTGTGGGTATGCAATACCCAATTCACGTGATCGCTCTCGAACATACAGCATACTGAGAAATTCACTTTTAGACACTGGTTTTTTAAGTAATTGCCATTTATCATCATCTGGAAAGTGTGTCCATATTAAATCTTGGGCATCTGTGAAGAAGTATTCGTCGTCAGCTTCTTCTTCGTGTAGAGATCTTGCTATGGACGGATTTGATTCATCGTCATCTCCAGAATTTATCATGACGCAAGTTTTAGCCCAGTAAACATCCAAAAGACGCCATTCCCTCTGCACATAGACAGCATTCCACTGAGATTTCATTTCGGTATTTTCGGTTTCTCCTAATTTATAGTGTTTGTTCTTTGTAATGCCGTCGACTATTTTACAAGGTACTTCGGCCATCCTAGAATTTTACATGTCAACTTTCAACACACTTTCAAATTTTATACGTACAAAAAACAAAATAATCGAGAATACTGTATAGCCTTATCGTTTTCTGGTTAAGTACATTTTATGGGTATCTGTGATACTTCGAAAGCTTTTGTCCTTAGTCTTTAAGCTGTTGCAAAAAACTTTTCTTGAATAAAATTGTAACAGTGGTGCTGTGTATTGAAAAGCCTTATACATAATCACCAAAGAGTTCGGCTAAAAAGTCGACAGTTGTTCAGTTTAAATTGAATTAAATGGATCGTGGAAAATCGTGATGTGAAATTAAATGCTAGAAATACTGTATCTGATTTTCTTCCAATGTCGTAAATTGAATGTGATGACAAGTTTTTTTTCAGACGAAAAATTGTAAGTGTGGAGAGCAGTTACTGGTTATTACTTTCAACACTTTACGACATTGGAGAAAAGACCCATTTCAGACTAAGCATAACAATGTGTCGTTATTTTAAACAATTTGAGGAAGATAATATATGATTAATATGTGACACGATTTAATTTTGTTTTTTTTTTTCAGGAAAATGTAAAAATTAAAGAAAAACACTTTTTCTGAGATATACATATCGCTACCAAACGAATCGAACTTTGACCCTTGAATGAATTTTATCTTGTAAACTACTTGCGTGCAGAGTATGTAAAACAAATTCGGTATGTTTCCCATGTCACACTGTATCTTGCTGAAATACTCCATAGGTGTGTCTGGTTGAGGCTCTGGACCAACTTCGATAGCCTCAATATCAAATCTTGTGATCCACCTATAAATAGCTCTGACACGGACCAAATCATCAAACACATCGTCACCGGTGAGGTAATGAATCAACTCCCAGAAAGATTGATTCAGTAATGTTTGTGGGGCCTGGAATATGGAACACAACAATTTTAAAAAATTTCCAGATTGTCCATTCTGGATAGAGAAATATAGTTTTAATAGTGTACTTATACATCTGACAGAGGTATAAGTAACGCGATAAAAAATGGGAAGTATCTCTAAGCGATCTTTTTGATATTGCACCCACAACTGTTTTCCATCTAGATTTTTTTTGTTATCTTTATTCCATCTTATTGTGATAATTCTGTAATCTTAACATTAATACATTACATAAATTGTCTACTTTGCGTTGTGTAATAGACCCTTTGTGATAAGTTGATAAGCATGCTCAATATAAACACTCCCGCGATGTAGGGCAGAATTTTCATCGCGGAAATGTATATTGAGCATGATCTACGCATGCTTATCTACTATCCCACAGTTAGCACATAAGGGTCTATTCTGACTCTAAAAACTAGAAATAGGGTTTCTCTGGTTCTCAGGTCAGAGTATTTTGCCCTAGATGGCGTCTTGGGTAAACTAAGAAGTACAACATTTTTCTTACCGTTAAGGCTAGCTCATCTACCACTTCGAAATCGATTCCACTGAGGAAATCTTTTTTTGATATTTTCTGAGGTACTGGCTCCGGAATCTCTCCTTTCTTCACTGATTTCTTCCATTGTCCAACGTTGTTATCGTTTGTCTGTAAAGTTTCAATGTATCGCGACATGTAGAATTCTATTACGCTGTTCAATCATTTTTGAAATACGTATTCTACTTTTATAGTTTATTGTTCCCTTATTGCTTAAATGATTTAACCAATATACCTTTTATTAGAGTACATGAATCATTTGGTGATTATGAACATATATGAATAATTGTGCTAAACTATTGTGCCCTCTTAAATTGTTTTTATTACTTATTTCCTTATACCTGTTGTACAACGTATCATTTATACTAATATTTGCATAACATATTATTTAAAAGACATATTCCAATTTATATTTCCTGACAAATTTGTTTATTGTATTAACAGTGCAGGTATTTGAATAGCCTTGCACATTCATTAAAATACATTTTTATATGTTATAAATATCGAAGGGGCAATGTTTGATTTTTGATTGAACTAAATCTAATAAAAATATTAAATTCTATCATTTTAACTCACAATCGAACATGCTTGATTAGGAAAAGGGCATATCTTTTTTTTTTTTATAAAATGCTGCTTTTCTGGATATTTTGCAGAATTAGAATGGCATCCCGGGCATGAATTTAATTTATATATATATATATATATATATATATATATATCGATAACGTTTTGACGTTCAAATCCTTTGAAAAATTGACAGTTTTTGGGATAATGCTTATTATATTAATATGCGACTTGATATATAGAACTTGCACACAATTTTAAAACTGTTTACCAAGCGGATTTTGTTTTATTGTTTAACCAAGCAAATGTTCTTAGTTTTTTTTTTTACACTTGAGTGTGCAAATATATAACAATGCATGTCATTGTTAAACTGTTTATACCTTGTTGACATAGCTAGTTAGTGATGTACCATCGTCCCTATCCTTCTGTACGTTCTGTTTGCCTTTCTTTGTCTTGTTTTTATCTTTCTTTGAAGTTTCTTTTGGGGCGTATCCTCCAATTATACCATGGTGGTTCGTTGATCCCCTGGCTGCCATTGTTGGCATGCAAATGTAGCAATACGAGTCCCTCCTATTTTAAACTGGAATGAGAAATATATAGGTCATCAGCATGATCTGAGTAATCGCTGCACATGGAATGCCAGTTTCAAATATGATGATTTTTTTGTCACAAGAGTTCACTCCTGGTTATAGTCAGGTTCGTTTTTCTCTCTGAGTACTTTTTAGTTTGTTTTTTTTTGCATGTGTTGTTTTTGCCATGTTCTTTGTTTCTGTTTGATTTTTCCCTCTGAACTGTGTATATTTCCCGTCCATTGAAAGTTCTGTGCTTTATTAAGTCTTTGAATTTCACGATGTTTTTCACATTTAAAAAAATACAAAAAACATATAAGAGAGCACAGCCCTAGGTTCATTTCGAATCTTTTGTTGTAAGCATTCGAAGTAAGACTAGATGCTTAATATTCCGAATTTTACAGTATTCCTTGAATATCACTTTGATTGCTGGTTGAAAAAAGGTTGTTTAAGATTTACTGTTATTTTCAGGTTTCTTGGCTTTTGCTTTATCTGTCCGTAATATTTTTCATTTGTTTTCACTGGTAAAATTAAATGAGTTTGCTCTGTATATGAGCTGATATTGTACCACTTTATGCGTAATAAATTCTTTGCATGCACTGGAAAACATCAAGCGCATTATAGCTACTGTGTCGACACGTGTAGTGATACTATTGAGTTTTAAATAGAAAAAAAGAACGGATATGGTGAACCAGCGAGGAACCTGAATACAAAATAGGAAATACTTTCAGAGATCACCAAAAAGTCTTCAAGAAGTGTAAACACACCTTTAAGAAAGCTCTGAAAGGCCCCGACAACAAATGTAATAAAATCCACGGTAATAGACCGATAGCAATTCTTTAAAAAAAAAAATCGAACTAAAAGATAATATAATAACACAAAGACACATTAATGGCCAATATCTCCTGACTGTCGACAGGTTCATGAAATGTGCGGTTGGGTAAAACTTATTTTTAAGGCCTTCAGCATCCTCCTTTAATGCAAGGTCAAAAATGAACTGAAACAAACACACCATAAAATTCACTCAATGATACATCCAATTATCTCAATGGGATATCTCAACATACAACATATAGACAAAATGATATAATCCACTCAAAGAACGCTCGCATTTACTGAAAGGTAGTAGCTCAGAAAATGTTAAAGAATGACAATACCATCAAAACTACCAGCATTACACATAATCGGTCACTACAATTCCAGTGGACTGGATTTGGAGTAGTTACGACAAGGACTAAATAGTCCATGGGCTGGGAGGGTCCACCGTGCAACCCCCCCCCACTCATCAACTTCATGGTGATTTTAGGTACCTTTATACATGTGTACCTCCCATTACCGAATTAATTTGTCACCAAAGAATATTCTCGGATTCTTTTTCAGTATAAGCCTATATTTGTACCCCACTGGGTCAAAAAGCCAAGACTTTTGCGACTCAATTGTATGAGCGTAAAAAGCCTTGCTGGTGTAGCACGTGTAAACAAACTAAACAATTTTAGGTATCATCGTATAGCCTAGTGTTTCAGCTTTACAATGAGACCAAGGAAGTTGTAGTAACACTTAGGGTCATGGGATAAATGAAAAAAAATGTACGCTTACGCCGCCTGAAAATCGCTTAAAATGACATTTTTCCATGTATTAATGCGTCAGTAAAAATTGCTTATTTTGTATTTTCTGTTTAGTATTATCACAATTTATACTTCTTGGGTTCTTTTGAAGAACTTCAACGTGGCTGAACAGATTAAAATGAAAATTTGACCGCAGATAGATCTCATCATGCTGAGCACTGTTACCCGGATAAGATTGGGCTTAACCATTTTGGAGATATATGCGAAAAACTGTTGTCCGATCCCTATGTTCTATTTTTAGTAACGGTGGCCATGCTTTTCGACTAATAAAAAATCCCCACATCAGTTCTGTGTATGATACCCCAAGGAACATTCATATTAAGTTTGGTTTCAATTGGTCAAGTAGTGTCAGAGGAGAAGATTTTTGAAAGAAATAACATAAAAAATAGCAAAAAACGTTGAAAATGGGCAATGACTCCAACATGGCTTAATAGATTAAAATGAAAATTTGATCACAGATAGATCTCATCATGCTGAACACTTTTATCTCGTGTCAGAATTTGGCTAAACC
Organism: Perna viridis; assembly: GCA_037379345.1. Classification (NCBI taxonomy): domain Eukaryota; kingdom Metazoa; phylum Mollusca; class Bivalvia; order Mytilida; family Mytilidae; genus Perna; species Perna viridis. Next base: position 55,578,031 of record CM074511.1, read on the forward strand.
TAACCGTTTTGGAGATATATGCGAAAACTACTGTTTGACCCCTATGTTCTATTTTTAGTAATGTTTATGGCCATGTTTATCGACGGATCAAAAATCCCCACGTCAGTTCAATGCAGGATACCCCAAGAAACATTCATACCCGACTATGTTTCCTTAAGAAAAAACTGGGTGAGCAATACCATTTTTTATATACGTACCTGCAAGTCTATTTTATTTTTGTACCAAAGTTTCGTAACGGTAAAAACTTAATATTTTAAGAAGTTTGTGTTATCTATAAGGCCTTCTTATCTGACAAATTTATAATTAATCTGTCTTTTTTTGCCAGTTACGTTTGCGAATAACACCTATACTATAACACTTGGAGTTTATTTCGTGGATAAAATGATTGAGGTTCCAATTTCGTTTCAGACCATTGCTACTCTGCAACTGTATTGCGGTGCTTTAGATAATTTGTGCGATTGTTTCCGTTGACTTATTGGGAAAAGTTCCCAATGCTGTCAAATGATAATTGTTTTTTAATTATTTTTTGTATTATAATGCAACTTTGTTCTTTACAATTTATGTTTCACTACAAATGATTTTAACAAATATTACCCTGTATTGAGTTTTTGTCGATATCATTGTCTTACCTTCATCAAAACATTTTCCACAGCTACATTTTAGCATGATAATAAAGTTTACACGACCCCTTTTGTCCTGTATAATAATAGTTCTGTTCAAGATAAACCTATTCCCACAAGAGGATTAAAATTCATTTGGTTTAATACTAAATGTATGGTTGTTAAATTCAGATTTATTACAGCGGGGTGATTATGAAGTGTGTTTCCAATTAAATTATGTATGTTATTAACCGTTGTAATTATAGATTTAATTCTGGGGAAATCACAACAATTCTTTCAAAATATCTAAAGTATCATTATGAATATTCAATTCCAATAGTTGTTTTGTTATAATCTTTCCAAGGTAAGCCTAAAAGATTATAATCTATCAATTTCTCAGAAATTTCATTGTATCACTTAGCTTTTAAAGTAAAAATATATTATTATGTAATCAAAAGTAAGAATCTTCTAAGATATTAGCTCCTACGTTGTAATAACTTTCCACTTTACGCGCTGCATTTACACTTTATTATAATTTTAATTCTGTACTGTGACATAATTTTGATCGATAAGCACTGCGATAAAAAAAACTAGATATCTGATCACATTATTCAAATTTATCTATAAAAAAGTCACCAAAATTTTTGATATTGTCAAAGTCAAATGAAATTTGTCCCTTGCAATGATCATTCACCAATCGTCATCCGAGTCCCATTCTTCACTCTCAAATATTATGGTTCCATTTTTCTCAATAGAATATTCTGGAAGTATTCCCTTCCTTGGCGCTACTCTCTTGGACAGGACAGATTTTCCGGACTGGCATCGTTCTACGTTTCCTTGTTGGTACTCGATTACGCGAATTATTCCTTTGACCTGAAAAAAAACAACAGTAGTTTTTTTGTTTTGTTTTATGCATAAAACAACCGTTTCCGTCAAATTCATTGATAACAAATTAACTTATACCAAAAAAAATGACAGCAAGGATTTCGCTGTATTATTATGAGCCATACTCACATCCAAAAAGTAAGTATGTACATTTCTAGTATTCCAATATAGTTTCTATTAGCTATTTTCTAGATCTCCAAATCCATAGCTTTTGATATAAAAACATACCCAGAGGAAAACAGCAGCAGCCCCTTTGCTCACGTCACGTATCTGCCAGTATTTGTAAGGCTCTAGAATTTTCTTGGCTGCCTGCATGATCTTATCGTCCACAGTTCTGTGGTCAAACTGCGCCAATTTTCTTGTTAAACTTTCTTTTCCAGATTTACACAATAAGACCTGACATGCTTGCCAATCCTGTCAGAAAAAGAATTTGATTTTGAGAAATGCTTTTTCTAATATATTCTAAAACAGACAAAATTTCATCATCTTCAAAGACTTATAAAAGAAATCCGGTTAACCATAGATATGCCTCTTATATTGACTGCCATCTCGATTTTGACAAAAGAGAAACAAAACTCTCAACTAAACTCGATGTCAGACATAACTTAATATCCCAAATGTCTTAAAACTGCTAGCAATTACAGCAAGTAAACCAGATTCTAAAAAAAAGGAGAAACCCAGCGTCTTACGCAACTTAAACCACTAGGACAAGAATACATTCAATATTTTTAGGTTGTCACATGACTTCACCCTTTTTTTCTGTAAGCGGCGCACTGTTCGTTTTTCTATACATACTTTTTTCTTGTAGGTTTTGTTTTTTTTTGTCATGTGTCTTTTTTGTGTTTCTTCATACCCGACCCCGTGTGTATATTTGTACTGATACTTCTTCATATTATTAGTAGTAGCTTAACTATCATGTTACCTTGATTTGGTCGAGACCATATCCTAACAAAAGCAGGGCAGCCACCATAGTTTGGTGAACACCATTCGGTGGGACCTGATACTTCTTAAGCTCGGACAACGATTTCTGATCTATACCAGATCCTGTCTTTGAATCATTTTCAATTTTGTAAATTCTTCCTAAAAGTCTAGTTGCTATAATGATTTTAGAATGAAGGGTCCTAGAAAATCCAGCTTGTTTTGCGCGTTCAACGGCATCCTCCAACATGCCTCCTGTTTTTGATTGACAAGCTCTGTCTAAATCTACAATAATTGGAAATATTACAAACTCAAGCTTGATTGATGACGATTTTAGCAGGACCAACACCAAATACAAGAAACCAAGAGACAAAGAAAAAGGCGATGGAAACAAAAGAAAATGTAAATAGAAAACACCATTAAAAACTATATAAAAAACTGCGAACAATGCTTACTAAAATTGATACCCCCAATCCCAAATTGATAACATGTACCTTTTGACCTCCAAATCGATAAGGAGAAAAATCTAAAATAGAAGGTACACAATGATTATATCTAATAAAAATTCTGTATACGTTTCATTAAATTCTACTCAGCGATGCAGGAGAAGTGAAAGATAATACATGGGTCCCATGTTCCCATATACATAAATGACAATGTCCATGTTTTGCTATGTGAAACCTCAAAATTGAATCGGAATTAAATTGCACAATTGGATTAAGTAATTAAGATTCTGTGAAATTGTTAATCAATTCCATTCTGCGGTGTATGAGGAGTAACGGATAAGAGATGGGCCTTCTGTGTAGCGAGAGGAAGGAAGGGAGGTCACCCCTATCACTATATCATCCCATTTTGCAAGTTGGGGTATAAAGTTATTAGCAATTCGAATAAGACCTTAATTAAAAGTAAGCATGGTTTGAATCCAAGAACTTACCCATCAAGTTGCTACTGCTTGCAGTATATATATATATATATATATATATATATGTTATATTTTTAGTTATTTAAAAGTAATGTTAAACAATTTCTACAGAAGATTTCCATCTTTATGTTATATAGCTTTTTTTTTTTTTTTTTTTTAGAAAAACCGGATATTCATAAAAAACTTACATTTCTGAGCTTGAAGAAACTTGATCATTTTATTTGCTTCTAATGCGAGAGTATCTTCCCTCGTTAGATTTCTTGGGACAGAGGCAGCTCCATATACTTTCATATATCGTAATAACTTGTTCAGGTCTTTCTGGCTAATCGCCTTTTTAATATTCTTCTTTATAGTAGTTTTTGTTTCTACAACAAAATATTTTTGTCCTATATAATCGATCGTGCGATGCAAAAAAATATCCTCCTGCTTTGTTAATCAGATAAAAGAAATTATACCTAAATATTTCTGTTGTAAAATGATGCTAAATGTTCAGTATTTGGTATTATTTATATGCATAACTTAGACAAAGCGTAAGACTTCCTTCCATTCCAATACAGAAAAAATCCAGTTTCCTTTTTTTAATTTGATATAATTCGCGTCAGATATCTTGGTAACGCGTTTATTTGTGTATAGATTAACTAATCTTCTACGAAATACTTCATTTCGATTCATTTGACTACAATAGCCTTTTTTTTTTTATAGTAAATGCTTACCTTTTTTGTTTATTTGAACATACAGTGTAGAATGTATCAGTCCGGAGTATTTGAAGCCAGGTAACAGTAACGAAGGTGCCTGAATATACCTTATTGATCACATAACGATTCTCTTTTATACCATGTTTCGATTTTTATGAATTGTGTCTTGTTTTTTTATAAGAAAGTTTGTTTTATTTTTACTATTTGCTCCATAAAAACAAACAAAAAAAAAACTGAATAGTCAGAAATGTCAACAACAATATTTGACATACTAATGAATATAACTAGTTCTTTGTCGTTCACAAAAAGCAGTCGGATTGATTGTTATATATAATGCCCGAAGCACTTGTTTATTATGACCGCGATTTACATTTACAACAAGCAGTGTTTTTCCCTTCAGAAAAAAAGGCTGAATTCAATAAACTCTTATGGCCCTCAACTCTAAAAGGTTAAATAATGAACCTTTACCTTTGAATCTTACTTTACTCGCCTTTGTTACAGGGCGACTGAAGTAATCTGCCTCTTCCTCGTCAAATAGACCACCTAGGTCCATATCATCCCAGCTATCATGATCAATTTCAGGATTAAATTTTCTTACTATATAATATCTGGCTAAAGTTTTTAAGCCTTCTTCAGAATCTGACTTAAATATGTCAAGTGTAAACTCCCCAGGAAATTTCAAATGCACTTCCAGTTCGTTTTCTTTTTTCACCACTCTTGTGACTCTATGAAGTTGATCCTCTGGAATTGTGCTGCTCTGTAGAGAAGAAGATATATACCTGACATCTGTCAAAGCTGGAAGAACAACCAACGGTTCTTGAGTCACAATCGTTTCATGTTTTATTGACGTATGTTTGCTATCGTTCGTTTCTTTTAGCATATCTGGAAAAGGATGTCCCGATGAATTGATCAAACCGCTGTAAATTGGCTTTGTTTTGTTGTCAGCATTTCTACCCATTAAATTGAAAGAATACAGTCCTTTAATTGGCATATCCAGCTCAAAAATCCAATTTCCGTCATCGTCGGTATAGTTTTCGCATGTCATAACCTTTGAAGCTTCATCGTCTGTACTGCAAAGCTCTGGATATAAACGCACGTCCGGTTTTGCTTCAAACTTTAGCTTTACTATTCCGCCTTCAGCTATAACTTGACCACTCGACATTTCTGTTGCAGACACAAATCCGTCACTATTCTTTTTACTAGACCCACTTTCGTTGTTAATGTCTTGTCTTTTGTTATTGTTATCATTGGCATATTGATAGCCCATTGTAGACGTCTCAACAACATCGTTTCCTCCAGTTTGGTCTTCACCATTTACTCCGTTGCCTGCATAAGTGTCTTTTATTCGCGAACTAGCGTTTGTATTTGTTTTATTTGTCCCTTTCTTGTCCCTTTTTTTGGCAGTCGCAGAACGTGCTGTAGAAGAATCATTTTCATCAGCAGTTGATATTCCTCGAAGATCTTTATCGTTCATTCCCGGAATCGTAACACCGATTTCCTCTGCACTGTTCTGAATCCCGAGGTGATCTCCCATTATGGCTGGTAAAGGCTGTACTTCTATGTCTTGATTGTTTCCTTTAATCAAGAATGTCAAAAGATTTGTGAGTACGCTGTCTTCAGGCTCATTTAAAAGTTTTACAAACACCTTCAGTGCAAATTCTCCGTCAAATGGCACCTTTGTATGAATCAAATATTTTCCTTTCTCAAATCGACCAGTCGAGAATCGGCTTAGTTCAGCGTCACTCATTGTTTTACATTTCATTCGATGATTTACTGTTCGTAATTTATTCATTGCTATCGAGATATCAACTTCTCCTTTGATGGCTTCAATTATAGACACCTTCGGCGAAGGTATGACTCCGGATTTTAAAGCATACGCATTTGGACCCCAACCTAACTGCGGACAGTCAGGAAACTCTGTAACGTTTATTTCCTCTTCTCTAGCACATTTAATGCCGTATGTGCACAATAGATGGTACAGTTTATCAGAAACTGTGTCTTTGCCGTATATATCTAAACGATAGGTACCCGGGAACGGTACCCGTACCGTGTAGCTCAGCTTATTACTTGAGTGTTCAAACATTACAAAGTGTCTGAGACTTTTTCCTTCTGAATTGTGTTCAGATTTTATCAGCACTAAATTGTGGGCGTATCTAAAGTCATGACTTCTACTCTCAGGGAGATCAAAGCCAAGTTGAATTTTATCAGCTTTAGTTTTGAACAGACACTTATCTGAATTGTTTTTTGCATTCATTTTCATTCCCATCAGATGGAAGTGCTCTCGGATATAAGGAGCGTTTTGCCATTGTTTGACAGACCATGGCTTATCTAGTAACTGCCACTCAGGATCGTCAGGAAAATGGGTAAGAATCAATTCATCTGGATCTGCAAGGAAGAAAAATTCGTTGATCGGTCTTGCAGGTTTTCCCTGGCCAGCTCTCTTTATCTTTCCTTTTGCATCTACAGAAATTTTGTCGTCGTAGCATCCTTCTTCTATACAGGAGTAAGCCCAGTATGGATCAACCAATCGCCACTGACCTTTAACGTATACTGCATTCCATCTAGAATCCAGTAGTTCACGGTCAGGGTCGTCTCCTATGACGTATAACATGTTCTTTGTCATACCATTGATGATAACACACGGAATATCGGCAATCCTGTCGTAAAATGGTGAAAGGTTTATTTCAGAATTTTGTATTTTATGTTCATGTATAAGTGTTATATATGAAGAGATATCCCATTTTCGAAACAGAGTTTAGAAATTGTTAGGATAATTAAACTTGAAATATGTGTAAAACGATAAAAATCTCGCTATGATATTTGACTGTAAAATTTATGTTGCCTTGATTTTTTTTTATTGTTTTTTGACAAACTGTTAAATTACTTACTGGCATAACGCATAGAATAAATGACAATGGTCACCGAAATCCTGCTGAATATTCATGAGATAATCGATTGGAGAGTTTTCTGGGGGAAGCATTTCCATTTCAATACATTCAGTATCAAATGACGTCATCCATCGAAAAATAGCTCGTACACGCAGGACATCATCGATGTACTCAAACGACTTTTTTACAATGATGTGCTCGACTATATCCCAGAATGTCTCCATCAACAAGTCTGTTGAGACCTATAATTCGAAACCAATGACAAAGACGTATCACAGCATGCTGACATACAGATTCAAATATTTATCGAATTTCATTTGAAACAGACGTGACACAATTAACAATGAATTGACGTAAAGTAATTGCTGTATTTCAATGGATGTTGAAATCTTTTTAAAACTCACATTTTTGAAAATAAAAAACCACACAAGTGATATCAAGCTTAAGTTCTATCTCTTTTTACAATGCCAGCTGGTCTCCTTGCAATCTAATTAACATACGATCTATGAGTTTGATTGGTCAAATTTTAATTAGATTGGTCTCCTTGATATTTTATTTATTTAACAAATGCACAATTGATACAAACATATACTTTACTTACACTTAAAGCTTTTTCGTCTATTTTTGTGAAGTTAACATTCCGTACAAGTTCAGTCTTGGTAGTTTTGGATGGTTTTGGTGCTGGAACGTCTGCTGTACCAAAGGTTCCTTTGTCGTGGTGGAAGACATCTCCAAGCTATTTGTTATAAAACGTCAGGAGAAATAATATTATCAATTTCTTCTCCACAGAATGATTGATGCAAAATCATACCAGAGTTAACAATGGATATGCGTCAGATGTTTTGACATTTAAATTATGTTCTTGTTTCATCTACCATGTTTTTGTAGTATAGGGTGTTTTGGTAATGCTGAGGGAAAAACAGTATTCAACGGTTGCTTAAAAGTTCGTCTTGTTATATGGCTAACTTCGGCCTTCATCTTCTCAATAGTCCCCTTAGGAAATGTAGAATTCACCTTACTGGATTAGCATATGGTGGTGTTCACGCACGGATGTGTATTTGTACGCCAATAGTTGAATGGTAATTCATTTTTATTAATGTTTTGATTTGGTGTTTACATAAATAATTTTTTTCTTGCATTATTATTTTTGATTACATTATGGTGGAATTTTAATAACTTATGGGCCTTCATTTCTCTTTTAATCCTTCACAACATACGACTGCATATTAGTTTCATTTTACACCATGAATTTGATTTGAAGTTTAATTTATTATATCGATATTTAAAAAAAGGTTCTTACGCAATTATTACGTTGCCAGAGCAATATTGACCAAAAATGAAGAGCAAAGCTTTAAGTTTGATCATGACTAATATTTCTAGTAGATAATTTTTCCTAGTGTTTCTGGAAGAAGACATTACATAAACATTCTTTAGACTTTTATGAAAATTAATGTTTATTAATGCACAAAAATCATTAGTCAAAGATACTTGATCCTTTATAAAGGCAATTTTTATGTGTATTCTGTGGGTAGTTTCACTATTTTACAAACTAAAATAAAACGGGTTGATAGAATTTCTTCTACTTATACAAACAGCACTTAACTGACATTCTACCATATTTAAAAAAGAATATTGGGTCACCGATTTTTCTTGTAATAACAAAAAAACTAAAATCCTCATTACTTTTCTTTAAAACATTTCCCCGCCAATTTTCACCCCTTAAAAAGGGCTTAATGCAATTAATGTTTTTAATTTTACCATAATTTCTTTATGTCAGAACTATTTAAAAATAATCAAATCAATCAAGCATACTGTTTTACATCATTCTAAGCATCATGTCTATGATTTTGTATGATGACAGAAAAGAATGCTTAGGGTAATAGGAGGATAGTTATGATCTACCTTAAGAATTCATCTTTCGTCACTTTGATAAAACTCACTGCTATGACAAGTAGGTTCCATCTGTCGAAATTGTTTTTGATCAACTTCTTCCAAAGACAGGAAATCGTCAAAGCCGTTTAAGGAAAAATACTTACAACTAAAATATGTCTGTCAGTGACAAATTTCTACCCAAGTTTTTGTTTGGTCCATTGAATACTTATCATACCGAAACATAACAGATGAAAAAACAAAAATAAAACGGTTTGATTAGTACACCAAAAAATGCAAATGATACCATTCATTTAGATCACTCAGGTCTGTGTTTTTATCAAACTGTTAGCTTATGATGATCTTTGTTCCACGAAGAAGTAAATTTCAAAAGCATTGGCAAACATCAGCAAACATCAGCAAACATCAGCAAATTTGTCCAGTTCCATTTAACTGGCCATGTCCATCAAAATAAAATGAACTGTGACCATTGAATCACCCCGTCGTTGAAAAATATACAATCAGACCGTATATAATTATTATGTGGCTGTAAACTTACACCACGTTTTTATTCAAAAAGGAAAGAATGCAAAGGCGCTACATGATATATTTTATTCGGTTATCCGAATTATAATACCTCCATTAGCTTAAGGAGGTAGACCATAGGTGAGGGACACAACTCTTACAAATCATTGAACGTTTGTATTCAGCATTTCACATCAATCTCATGTAAGCATTGAAGTAACTTGGATTGATTTCATACTGTGTCAAATGAAAACTTGCTAGATTTTGGTGAAATTGAATGTAATGTAAACATATTAATGATTTCAAGAGTTATGACCCTTAACCTAGGTCTACCTCCTTAAGTAGGTTTCAGCGAATGGTATGTTTTATCCGCAATTTGCTGAATATTGTGGTGAACGAGTATCACACGTCCACGCCTGTCAAAAATGAAATTTACAATGACAAGAAGTCGTTAATCAACGCTGTTTTACCATGTTCAGCTGAATTAACTTTGACACAAACACGGTTTACCAAGCTTGGGCACGATGTCTTTACGAAGTTGCGAAAAAAGGAAATATTTATTCATCTACTTCATTTCTTGTATTACACTTGTTAGATTCTCTAGGTGATAGATTTGGCTTCCCATTTCGATATTTTTTGTTCTTCTTGTATAAAGTTTATTTATTTATTCTATTATTTTGGACTAAGATCGATCCTTTGTAGTTTGTTCTAATGCTGCTGATGAGAGTTTACTCCTTTAAACATGTGCATAGCATACCATAATTTGCGATATTTATATGAGCGGTATTGTTGTTTTTACCAGTAAAAAAGTATCCTACTGTTTCACTATATTTCTGTCTAAGGGCTGTAATCGAGTGTTTGAAATGGAATATATTGTTTATGACCGATATGACAGAGGCTACTATCTCATAGATGAGACTAGAAATTTTCAGTAAAACTTCACGATTCACGATTAAAAGTAGTCTTTTAACGTAAGCCTTAATTATTGTATGCGCTACGTTTGCACTGTCAATCAAGGACATTGGCTGTGTTCGTAATTATCATATGGTATTTTTATAAGTAAATAATGGCATTTTCAAAGTTTGGTAATGCTTAGTTTGCCAATATCGTTGACTGCATTCGGACTTAGGTATAAAACTGGATATTGAAGTATACATGGGTGATGTTCAGCCTCGGCTAAATATTTCATAAAGGAATTTCGATAGTATTCCGAGATGTGTGATGTACTGATACAGTAATCCAGATGAACTTCTGACTAATTTTTAGGTGTTTACGTGTTTTTAGGTTTCAGTGGATAGTATGTTTAACCAAAACAGAAAATGAACGTAGTATTACACTTGTCTTCGTGCAGTTTAATTTTGCATTTAAGCCCACGGAATAGAAGTATATTTTATGCTTGTGTGTAGTGCTTAGTATTATTTGTGACTGTATTCATCTGTTGTGTTTTGCAAATCTCCGCTGTTTTTATGCTCATTTGACATCTAACTATCCCTTTTTTTTCTTTTTATGTAAATATTTGCATGCTGATTTATCTTTTTTAGATCACCTGGCGAAAGGCCATGTGAGCTATTGCTATCACTTGGCGTCGTCGTTAACAATTATACAAAACTCTTCTCCTCTGAAACTACCTGACTAATTAGAACCAAACTTGGTATGAATGTTCCTTGGGGTATGCTGCATAGAACTGATGTTGGAATTTTTGATTCGTCAAAAAAAAAAAAACATATCCGCCATTACTAAAAATAGAACATAGGGGTCAGACAGTAGTTTTTCACATATATCTCCTAAACCGTTAGATTTAGCTAAATTCGGACATTGTTAAAAGTGTTCAGCATGATGAGATCTATCTCTGGTCAATTTTGGTTTTAATCCGTTAAACCATGTTATCGCCCTTTTTCAACGAATTTTGCTACTTTTAATGTTATTTCTTTCAAAAATCTTCTCCTCTGACACTACTTGACCTATTGAAAACAAACTTGGTATGAATGTTTCTTGGGGTATCCTGCATAGAACTGATGTGGGGATTTTTTATTCGTCAAAAAACATGGCCGCCCGTACTAAAAATAGAACAGGGGTCAGACAGTTGTTTTTCACATATATCTCCAAAACCGTTAAGTTTATTCAAATTCTTTCAATAGTTAAGACGATCCATAGTATTAGGACTACAAAAGTCTTCAGACTCCTTGTAAGAGTTATTGCCTTTGAAATTGTAAAATGACCTTTTTAATAGTTTTCAGTCAATATCTTGAAAACTATGATAGATTAAAAGAAACTTTCAATTGCTGAAAAGATCATGTGATATGTGCTACCAAAGACTTCTTGAGTCAAAATTGTTGGACAACTTCTTGTTTAATTTATTGCCCTTGAAAGGCAAAATTCAACAAGGCGAGCGATTCAGGCTCCTGGGAACCTCTTGTCTTGTTCATATACGGTATATTAGATGGAAACATACCTTAAAAGATTTAGCTGTTTGAGGTCTCTTAGATTCCGTATTCCCCATCCTTCCAACTAGATTGGCATCATTTATAGTGATTATTTTTCATGGAAAGTATGTAGGCTCTTTTGAAATGAGGCTACACCATGTAGTTATAATTCATAAATATAGAAATACAGAAAGTACAAATATTGTTATAACCTATATTTTTGAATAACCTCTTGCATTCAATACAATAGTAGGGTAAGCATCTTATCTCCATGGTATGACTTTTATAGAGTAGGACTTTAAATGCTGTCAAATAGCTGTATTTGCTTTAAGTATTTGATACATTTTCTTCAGTATACAGTGTTAAAGGGCTGGGTATAATCAGTAAAAACAATATCTTATTTCATTGTTGGAAAAAGGGAAAGAGTACAAGAAGATTAAATTTAATGACTTAACTAACCTATAATGTTTTTTATAATATATCAAATACATGTAAGTGATAAACTATGAATGGGCAAGACAAAATGAAAGAATATAAAAAAAAAACATTCTGTTTTGTCATCATTGACTATTCAATTTTCTGCAAATGATGTATATATTTCAGTCTATAAAGTATAACTCGTTTGATATATGCAGTATCTGGTACAAAATGTCATTTTAGAGGTATCTAAAGTCCATGTATGCTTTAAGAAGGCTAGATAAATATCCCATCCTTTCATTTGCATGTTGTTTTTTTTTTAACTTTTTTAAAAATAAAGAGTAATCAAGGGAACCAAAGTTATAGCGGTAATCAAAAGAATGTAATCCAGGGACAAAGACCAGACATGGATAACAGACATACACAACAACGAACATAAAGTAACTAAAATCATACATACAAAGTAACTAAAGTAAATGAGCAACTCGGACTCCACTAAAAACTGGGAGCATGGACCAGGTGCACCGGTAGGGTAAGCGTCCTCTGTTTTTTCTAGAAACACCCGCCGAGTTGCTCTTAAAAAGTCAAGTCCGGGTAGACAAAAGAGGAAAGGTAAACTATGACCCGTTGAATAAATCAGTTTTCATGGTGCTGATGGATACACAATAACGATCCATGAGTTCATGATGACGACCATAAAACTTCTGTAGTGATGACTTCAATCTTGTAGCAACATAACCCTGTTCCAGAAGCCTATTTGTTAGAGTTCTAGCGCGATATAAAAAGTCTGCGTAGTTTCGGCAAGCTCTGGCATAACGTATGAGTTGTGATATGAACACTCCATACGCAGGAGCCGAAGGGATGTTGCCACAGATGAAAGAATAGACTAAGTAACAGTCACGGCGTGGCTCGAAATGGCAAGTGCCCTTTGGTTATATGTTCCGGTCTTCGTGCACACAAACTAAATACAAAATGAAGTAAATACGAAATGAGAAAAATAGCTATATTTACATTTTTATCCGTTCCAGAACTAAATAAAGCTTTAAAATTGAGAAAAGTTCTGCAATATTCAGAAAAGCTACTCCATAAAACTGGAGAAGTATAGCGAAAAGAGTTTTTTTTTCTCCAAAAATGAGGTTTTTACCATTAGAATATCCATAACGATACTGCTTCTAAAAGAATAATTTGAATGCTTATCGGACCATTTTCTTTATACAAATAGGGTGTTAATAGTTGGAGATTTCGAGTGTGACGAAACTGTTGAGTAGACAGCATTGTTCTCTGTAGTATATCGAAATATAGCAATTTGACATCTCTGTACATAAACCAAAACGTGCCATTTCTGTCCTATATCTTTTCTCTTGATATTAGGCTCTGATGAAAATGCCAAGCCAAGGGAAATTAAAACAATTTAAACTTATTCACTATAGTTTGAGATTTTAAAAAAGCAACCATCTATACATTGTACAATTTAGTATTTCACAAATACAAAAAAACTCTATGTCTTCTATTTTCAGAAGTCCCTAAAAACAAACGTTTGTATAATGTTGCATGTTTAAGCCACTTTTTCAATTTACATAACAGAAAATTATAAACCAGAGAGTTACAAAGTATCTCAATCTTTGTCTTTCTATATTCTAACCACTGTTCGCTCCTTTGGTATAGCTGAAAGCATAGCAGGACGTGGTCTTGATGATTTAGGTGGCCTTTCTGACTTTCCTATTTTACTGCGATTTTGAATTTGATTAAGAATACCAGTAACCTGAATAAAATAATAGCTCAACAGTTGAGATAAAATATGAAGATATTAAGTTCCATTGCATGATTATTACGAAACCAAATAGTTGATTGAAATACACGGACCGCTTGGTAGCTTATACAGTTTTGTTTTCGATTGGTTGTTATTTCACTTTTTGTTCCTTTCGAACTTCAGGTAGTTTCTTTTGACAATTTTGCAATAACGCTTATCAATAAATTTTCAGTTATTTCAAATCATTACCGAAACTTTTTCTGATGTTTTATTCAGTTAATGGTATGATACATCGTTTTAAATATGTAGGATGGAATTTTTAACATGGGGATGTACACAAAAATGTATTTTGTAACTAAAACAAATGTTTAAATTCATTTTACCTACATTCATTCTTCAGAGTTGAAAAAAACATTGATATTTCCCTTATTCAAATTTATCTGTCTTACTTCAGATATGATCTTATTGTTAGTTAAATGATATCAGCCGATTAAAATTGTTGAGTTTTAATTTTTTTAAAAGTGACATTTTGTTTATATGCGAGAACTTGATGCCTACCCAGTTATAAAAAGTTGCAGCACCTTTACTAACGTCACGGATCTGTACAAAACTATAAGGTTCTAGAATTTTCTTTATTTTCGTCATCATTTCCGGTGTGACGGTGTTGATGTCAAATAAGGTAACACGACGCATAATATGTTCTTTTCCTGTTTTAAAAAGGATGGCCTGACATTCTTTCCAAGTCTAAGAAAAATGAAAAAAAATCAGAATTGGTATTTCAATATCAGTTCAAATTTTGATCTTCATAAAACATTCAATGTGTTTCCAAGGACACTATGCACCTAAGACCCTAATACAAGAAAATAGTTGTATGCTATAATAAAAGAGAATAGACAAATAAAAGAAACATTGGACCGTACTACCTTTGTTTTCAGACTTAGGTACTCCTCCATAATTGGTATTTTTGGAGTGAAGGTTCCAATTTTTTTCTAAAGAAGTTACTTTTAGTCCTAGGATATTTTTGGTTCTGTGCATTATGGGTTTTTTCTGTGTTTTTTTTCTGTGCTTTGTTACGGTCGAATTTTCTTTTATATGGCAAACCTTTATTTCACTTCCACTCATGTGGCCTACCTTTAAAGATTTGGGATTATCTCCAAGGAGTATGCATGTTGCTTTCAGGACATGAAGAACGCTTTCATGTGGTGTCTGATATTTCTTCATTTCAGTCAGAATGTTCTGGTTCATGATAAGTAATGGTTTTGTCAGTCTTTCTATCTCTCTCACTCTCTGTAAGATCTTTTTTGTCAGACTAATCTGCATGTCTAATTGATGGTCGTAATTTACGTCTTCTGCTCTTTCAATGTATTTCTCCATTACCTTTGGATCTCGTAAACGACATGCCTCAGCCATTTCTAGATAAAATTTGTATTGAATTAACATAAAAAGCATTATTAGTTTTTCCCTTGACTAACAAAAGGGAAGAATTGTGGAAGTGCTATATATACACAATGGTGTGAAATCAAGATAAGAGGAACGAAAGCGATGGTACATATGTTCGTAAGGAATTGAACAGATACTGTGATTATTGAAATAAATATACTTTTTTGGTTTGATACTATGCAATTAAAACAATTAATTATAATCCAAATTATACTGTGATTATTGGGTGTTGTAATCGACCATGAAACATTGACTATACATCAAAGCCTATAAATGGATCAAGTTTGCGCCTTTTCTCTCCTAATAATTCGCAAACCAAAAATTTAAAAAGAAATATTTTATCACTGATATCCGTTTTACCCCCCCTCCTTTTTTCATTAAACATGCTACTACAAAATGATTCATATATATGGAGTCAAAAACTACTATTTTCAAAGTACTTGTTTTTCGACGATTATTTTATATTGACAGGATAAGTTTGCCCACTGATTTTCCTTTTTTTATACCTCCTGCTCTGTTATTTCTTCTTATGCAGTAAATTGAGATAGACTTGTATTTCGTAACTGGCACATAAAAAGTCACATAGTAATTTCTTTTAATTACTTAATTTTGTATCGCCATTTCCATATATAACTTACTTTCTTTTGCGATAAGCCCTTTCACTACATTCTGGGTATACACATATATTTTGTCATCGGGATCCAACCCAACTTCTCGAAACTTCTTCAACTGGGATTTAAGTTGACAGAGATCTTTTGACTTTAGCGCTTTTGCCATCTTCTTTTTGATACTTTTTTCCTGGACTAGAATATAACATTTTAGCGTACTGTCACACCAGTGTATATTGATATGTTATTTTAATAATTAATGTTTTTGTTTGCTTTATGCTTTGTTTTGCTTTATATCTTTAAGAGTACATTGCTGTATATATAAAATATAGATCGGAGAATGCGGATCTAATAAGGGCTTTTTTTTTTTTAAACTTTTTACCTTTTTTGTATCGCTCTCTTGCTGCCTCCTCAAGTGGATCCATTTGTTCCAAATCCATGGCCTCCTCTGTTATAACCCCAGATGTCGTTTCTTCTGAAATAACTAAAGACTTTATATCTTCATTGACAGCTTCGATTTCCTGATATTCATTAGAAATTACTTCGTCGTCGTCTTCGTCCACCTCGGCATTGTCACTATCAGAATCTTCACTACAAATTTCTTCAAACTGTCCTTGCTCAAAAACACTGTTTTGCCTGTCAGGTATGGGTTCCTCTATCGGCATAGTATCATTTCTTGGTTTAAGTGTATTTACTAGCTCCTGAAAGTCGTCTTCAAATATGTCATCTTCTCTCTTCCTATGAATATAAAATCGTCCGGTTGTTGCTATGATATCTTCAAACTTGTCGTAAACAAATACCTCGAGTAAGTACTCGCCGTAGTCGTTTAATGTTACAAGAATCATGTCATCAACTGATTCAGCTTTTAGCCCCTTTCCATCTTCGTAAAATTTTTCGTCCGTTTTGCGTATCGTTGTAAATATTTTCTCATATAGCATCGGTTTAGGAATAGATAGACGGATTTCGGAGTCCGATGTTATAATTGTTTCTGATATTAGATTTTCGACAAAATTGTCATCTTTGAATCTGACTTTTCTGGTTACATTTCCATCTGAATGAATAAAGAAACTGTGAATTTGATACAGTTTTGTGTCATTGGTATTTTTGAAAGCAAAAACATTCACAGAGTACTCTCCTTCTATTGGCATATTTACATCAAATGACCATATGTCATTCTCTACCCTGCTGATTACAGATACCCGAGTATTGCCTTCACGTTTACAACAAGAGAGTTCACAGAGAAGTTTTAACTGTTTGTCAGACTGAAATCGAAGATTCGCTTTGCCTTCCGGAGCTTTTATAATGTCTCCTCCTTCATTTAGGTATTTTACGCCCAATGATATTGCGTCTAATTTAGCACCAAGTTTGCCATCTGGTATATTAGGAAAAGGTAAATTACATGGTCTGTCATCGCCTTTAAATTTTATGATAAAGTTCAACAAATCAGAAGGTAAATTTTGCGTAATTGTGCCCGACGTTTCTTCCACATAAAACTTGATTGCATATTCTCCTTCGCGTGGAAGTTTAACATTTGCTAAGTATCTGTCGCCCTCTCTTCGTGTCAATACATGTCTGCTTAGATTGCTTGGATCAATCAATAAGCTTTTAAGCATGTGTGACATTTCAAACTGCTTTTGAACATGGACGACAAACTCAAGAATACCATTCCCAGTTTTGACAAATGGTGTTGTAGGAGAAATTGCGTAGATGCCTAATTTATCTGCATGTGGATTATTACCGAACCCGATTTCAGGACAATCCGGGAACGGTAAACATTGGTCCTTAGGATCCACACAATCAATCATATATGTTGCTAGCAATGAAAAATTTGTTGTCTTTGTGAAATCACATGCATAAACGTCATACTGATATTTACCGTAAAAAGGCAAACGTATTTTAAATGTAACCTTTTCTAAGGAATGAATAACACTTACGAAACGTTCAAGTAAAATATCTACTGGTTTGTTTGTCTCAATTTGTGTTCTATGTTGGGTAAGCATGAATCTGAATGTTAAATTTGGACTTCTCTTCTGCTGAAGGTTAAATGTGATATTGACGGTTTCTTTGTCGGAGAACAGTTTACATTGATTTGAACTCTTTTCCACAGTACTCATTTCATAAATATGAAAATATTCTCGAAGGAAAGGCATCGTGATGAATTTTGACATCGCTATAGGTTCATGTAGAAGTTGCCACATTTCGTCATCTGGATAATGTGTATATATCAAATACTCTGGATCAGTTAAAAAATAAAATTCGTTGAATTTAACAATATCGTCAATATCTCCTCTGCGTGTCACAGTCCCATTAGTATCAATGAATAGGGTATTGTTTTCATTACCTCCAGATACACACGTGGATGCCCAAAATGTATCAACTAAACGCCATTGGCCATTTATATACACAGCATTCCACTGACCGCATGATTCCTCATAGTCAATGTCATTACCAACTTCATAAGCACCTGACTTTGTCACTCCATTTATTATAACACATGGTAGATCAGCCAATCTGCAAAATATTTTGCACAAAAATACAACATAAATGCAAAAGAAATGAGTTATAATGAATTCATATATATTTCAATACTGATGTGTAAGAGAACATTCTTCAGTACGAAGATAAATAGAATAAAAACAGTATGTAAACTGAAAAAAAAATACAGACCAAAAATAAATAAACACACCGCATTTAAGCAACTTTATGAGTAGAAACAACTTCGATTTATCGTAATAACATGCAAATATATTTTGCTGATGATTATTATGTACATGTGAAGCTGAAAGTTCTATTACTTAAACACAATAATTAGCATACAACACAATACTAGTAGTTTTATTGTTTATACATGTACTTACAGGCACAGTGAATACAACAGCTGAGCATGTGTTTCTAGACCACATTGTATCTTTAGCATATGTTCTAGTGGAGAGTTAGTTGGCGGAATCATTTCTGCGTCGATACTGTACACGTCATATGACGTCATCCATCGAAATATTGCTCGAATTTTCAACAAGTCACCGATCTGTTTGCCATCTGGTGTCAGGACTAAATACTCTACGACATCCCAGATAGTTTTTGTAAGAATCTCTAACGGAGCCTGGAATAATACAAACCGAAATAAATATATTCAGACGACTATACTCGTGGTCATGGTAACAGCTGAGATTAACCTTTTTGAAAGGGGTACTATAGTATATGCTGGTTTTTGAAATCATTTAAATTTATAGGATATGGTGATGCATGTGTTTTCATATTATAACATTATACATTTTATTGTTTGATGAAAAATACATGTTTTATGCACCCACAAAAACTGGACTCCAAGATGCCAAGATTACTGTCCCTAAAGTTATTCGACTGTCTTTTTGCATCCATTACTTAACTTTGGACCAGTTTTTTTTTTTAAATATAGATCCAATACTTAATTGCTTTTGGCTAACCAATTCATTTTTTTTCAAATTTGTCAATAAATGCCTACCTGAGACACTATATAATCTATATCCGTAAAGTCGACATTCTTTAGAACATTCTTCTTTGAAGTCCTCGGAGGCAATGGTCGGGGTTGATCAAGAGTACTGACTGTTCCACGTCTTACAGAAGAAGCATTTGAGCGATTGGTTTCTAGTGCCGATGATACCACACTGATTCGGTCGGTCACCGCTATTGTTTCTCTACGTTTCGCTGTATCTCTTGGTGATTCTCCGTTCACATTCTTTAAAATTTGTCGCTGAAATCATGGTTAACGAAAATCAAATCATTTGTAATTTTCATTTTAACAAGCTACAATAAACTTCTTAAATGCAAAAGGTGTGTAGTAAATGTCATTATTGTAATATTTAAGTATCTTTATAGAAAAAAAAATGATAAATAAAGCATTCAAATTCTACAAATGTATTCAAAATATTTGTAGCAGTTTTAAAATGTACAGGGCTTTAAGTAGCAAAAAAGTGCTTCATATATTAAAATAATAACTATTTATGTTACTAACCCCTTTTTTGAAGTTTGCATCGAATCCATTTTTCCTGTAGTACTCCTTTACTATTGCTCCTGATGTACCGTTGCCCATACCACTTTAAACATCAACTATCTTCACAGAATCCTTTGAAACATGAGCCATTTTTTTAGTTGACCCATTTTATGTGCAAATGTGGATTAAGATTACAAAGGTACAATTATTTAAAGATTATTGTAATAGCTTTGTTGTAACTTAGTTATTAGAATTAACCTCAATTCTTGGTCTTAGTTTTAACGGCTTTAGACATTTAATGACTTTCGAGACGAAGCAATATCGCTTTTCACGTGCTTTTAACATAATAAAGTAAGAACATAATCGTCTTTCTATTCAAGAGAAAATTATTAAATGGAGTAAGGTTCAAATGAAGTGAACACTAAGACAAAATACTAACCAGAAAATTGAAATTAGTGTATCAACTTATACTCTTCTTCAATTTAGATTAAGATAAAGGCATTGTATTTCTTTAAATTCACATCTTTTTGCCTCCAACGGGACAGATAGCTTCAAAAAAGCATGTTTGTATATACATTTGTAACTGTATATCTAAAACACACCTTCAGACAGATGTTTGCTCGGTTACTATTGTAACTTACTAAGATAATATGCATAAAGTATGGTGATGTAAATGGGTTTCTCTGAAGCATAGATAGTTTAACTGAAAAATACATTCAATTAATTATAGTGGTGCACTAGACCTGTTTTATGACTTCTTGCCGGTATTCAAAATAGACAATACCAAATCCGTTTTTTTTTTTATTGTTTTTTTTTTATGTTTTTGTGTTTTTTTTGTTTTTGTGTTTTTTTTGTTATTTTAACCAAATGGAATATTTTTCTAAGTTAAAAATACAATTTGTTTTTTAATCGGTGTAGTTATCAAGCTTCAAAACTTTTGTTTAAAACTAAAGAAATTGAAAGGAGCATTTTCCTACCTTTTAAAATCTTATTCTGAAAAAGTTGCTTAACAAAATTGTCAGTGAAGACTAGTACTGTCTAATTAAAATATCCAAAAGTTTGAAATTGTTCTTGCAAAAATAAAGGCGTCTTGGTTTTGAAGCCATATTTCTGTATCCCGTTTTAGAGAGCATTCCAGATGATAAAATAAAGTAGTTACAAAGGAATTGATTAATTAGCGACCTTTACATAATGACGGATTCATGTCTTTAAATGTTTGGTTTAGTTTACAAACTACTTCATTTTAAAGTTTGGTTTTAAAACATTAAAGAATATCTTCCCCATTGACTATGGATGATTAAGAGTTATCGTGAGATATGTATTTTGTGATATACAATTTGTCCCTGTTGTTGTCAGAATATATATCTCCTGCAAAGCTTACATATTTTATGAATCGTCAATCAGTTTCTTCAAATATGTTTTGCTTTGTCAAGTCAAAACTCAGAATACAGGCACTATGTATCCAACTTATACCGGAAGTGGATGTACCGAAACAAGAATTACAATCATACAACAGACATTATGAATAATATTTAAACTGTGGTATAGATCGTGATAAATCAGCGATAGTTATTTCATGTTTATCATGATTTTGTTTAATAACAACGCAATTAAAATTAAGACATTTTCAAAGTAAGTTTTGTTCGACCCGGAAGGGCTTCAATGTTTCTAAAGTAATTTTATTTTGAGTTATATTGTTTAGTTTTGTTTTGTTTTGTTTTTTGTTTTTGTTTTTGTTTGTTGTTGCTCCTTTAATTTTCTTTGAATTGTTATACAAAGGTGTAAGAGTCGCATTTTAATATCAATTTATCATATTTAGTCTCGTCGTCTCTGTTTAAATCCTTTTCAGTAAACATTAAATTGTGGTGTAAATTTGTTTATACATTGTTAAGCAAACCACCACTTCAGTGAAGAAATGTCCTGTAGTATGTATTTGTTGGTTCTATATGATCAACCAATCTTGTTTAATGACATGGAAATCATGTACTGTCTGTTTAAAATCAAAACGAGGTTTCCATCCATTGAGAACAATCAAAACTGTGTTATTGGCAGATAATTAATTGAAATGTACAAATTAAGTAACTGTTAAACAACACTTCTCAAATGGTTTAATTTGATCAAACTAATGAAGACGTGTAGACTCAATGTTAAAAATCTGTTACTCATGAATGAATGTGTTTTTGCGAACTTGTGAAAATGCTCATATATTGACTTTATACTAGCAGTACTACGAGCAAGCTCACAAAAAGAATTCATTCGCCATATTTCTAGTCCTTCACTTTTTTGTCTGTGACGTCTTGTTTCCCATATCCTCTCTTTTTTATACGATTCACTACATTGTGTATGTCTCTGTTTTATATGTTCACGTTCAGGTTTTTGGATGTCATCCATCTGCTGACGCTTCGGTATTTTTCCCCCGAAATTCAGTCGAAATCATGACTTATTTAACCTTTTTCTTTGAAATACCTCACCTTACATTCATCTGAAAACAGTCATCATGTTGTGTGCACATCTGCATGTGATATTCAACTTTCCTGCATGATTTTATTAAAAGCCGTAAAATTAACACAACTCTGACATCGGATTAGCTCTGATAGAAATTATATCCCTTCATGAATATCTACATAAAATATCTAACCTTCCTAAAACAAATCACAATATTCAAGTCAGTGGTAACGGAGGAATGCGCTTACAAGTTATGTGGATAGATGAACGGAGGGACACACGTCTGGACAGAACTGTTTCTATATAACCCCTATCTTGGTTTTGTGAAAAACAATTTGCGGAATTTTTTTAATACTATTAACGAACATACATGTGTCAATATAACTTCAATTGTCTTCTAGTTTGCTCTGGTTTTGACAGGCGTCAAAATATACCACTAAAATAATTGTTTAAAAGTCTTTGCAAAGCAAATACTCTTTATCTCTTTTACTTGTACTAGTATTGTATCAATATTTCTTTTGATCAGTTTTCGAAAGTTATGTTCTGTCCAAGCAATTTGTTTCATCGATCAATACAAATTCCATTGTTGCAATGCAATGAAGGCGCTTATCAAATTCGGTTGCAAGTGGTATCGACCGTTCTTGGTATATCCATTGCCTATTCGTATGCATTGATTTACGAGGCAGTTAAGCGCTATCAACCTGTAAGGTTACTCCCATTAAATTAGATCAACGATCAACGTTCAATGAATAATTACAATCAATACAGTACAAATAGCAGATAAACTCTCCTACTGTAGTGAATAAAAGCTGACTATTATAACGATTTATTTCATTACCATACTATTGATAGAAACATTTGTAAAGGAACTTTTAAGTAAAGTATATAAATATTTATCACAAAAGAATTGAAATGAAAATCACAAAAGATAATTTGCAGTGTGAAAATTTCAACACGAAATTTCCATGAAATATCTTCCTGAATATTCAAGAGGACGGAATAAAAAGAGATTTCAACATACAAGCAAATACTACATCAAATGTATAAATATAACCGTATCCATAAGACACGTTTGGACAGAATGTTAACAATAGATTAGCTTTTACAATTAATCACAGTCCATGCTTCGACAATTCTAACATAACCTCAGAGTATCTATTTACATATAAAGAAGTTTATCTATTTCATCAAAAAAAAAAAATAATAATAATAACAAAAATATAAGACATTAATGGAACATTAAGTGATGCCCGCAACGAAATGACAAAAGAAGAGGATGACAAAATGACTCGAAAACATTATTGAAATTTATGGATCCGTTTTATCGGACACGCAATTTCTCTGAGGGTATCACATAGCACGTCATAACTTTGTGCGGAAAGGTATGAAAACACATATAAACTAACAGTAGATAAGTATATATAAAATCGCAACTTCGATTATTTTTTTCTAGGGATTGTTTATGAGGGAAAAAGTCACAAATAATGAAATTAGACTTCATCTCTAACAATTCATAGAAAATGTAGCTATGGTATAGATTTTCCTTTATAATTTTCATCAAAACATACCATTAGATCTACAACAAATAATAAGCGGCGAATAACTGTGAATATATTAATGAATTGTACGCAAGAAATATATTCGACCAGTTTCCGCAATTCATAAACATCGTGAATACACACCAAACATAATTTACGTGACTTAGTTTTCATTCAAAAAGCAGTTTTTTTGTTAAAGTGAGTTTTTCAAGCCCTTTAACATTGCAATATTGTAAACATAGAATAATTAGGCGTAGATGGCATGGTATACTAGCAGCTACAATAAAGTTTATGTAAGCCCTCCAGTGATTCACACAGCTATATAATTTGATACATTTAAATTCCAATGATTGCACTTAGTTTAACAATGTTGATCAATGTTAATGAAAATCTCGCGTTTCATTTTTTAGGGGGAAGGGCTTTTGAAGGCATTCTGTATATTGTGCCCGTTTAGTTAATCGTGACTACTACACTTCAGTATCAAAATAAAGGAAAATAATAAATGGAGAGGTTGTAAAATGGAATGAAAACCTTCAAGACTCAAATATCTTTTGTTTTCTAGAACAGTCCGTACATTACTTCAATTTTATCAGCGTATCAAGATCAATATGCATATTAACATTAAGAAGGCACATAGCGATCCATAGAATTTAGAAACCAGTTCAACAATAGTATTTCACAAAAGATGCACAACAAAAATGGCTTAGAGAAATCATTCTTGACCCACGCAAGCTACCAAGATCCTCTAACGTTTCTTCTTCTTTCTTCCCTTGTTTGTTTTGGTACCACCTGTTACCGGATCCTCCTCTTGTTTACCTCCAGTAGACTCTACTTCTTCTATCATACCTTTGGCCTGAAACAGTAAATAATTTTTCATCTTTTGTGTTATTCTATTATTTTGTTTTCATTGTTTTTTGTTTTTTTTTTGGGGGGGTGGGGGTAGCGGGTTAGAATGTATTTTTTTGTATTAGAATGTGGTTATGTGAAAATTAACTGAGCTAGTAGTCAGAAATTGCAAAACCTGTTAACGATAGCTAAAATTTTGTAGTATGAAATACAAGACGCAGCCTTTTTTAATAAAATGTTTTATTTTTCTGTGTTCAACAAAAATCTAGGGAATCCAGATTTTTGCGGAAATCAAAAAAATGTAATCCAGGGACAAAGACCAGAAATGGAAAACAGACAAACACAATAAAGAACATAAAATAATCAAAATAATACATACATAGTATCAAATGAGCAAGTTGGACTCCACTAAAAATTGGGAGCATGGACCAGGTTCACCGGTAGGGTAAGCGTCCTCTGCTTTTCTAGAAACACCCGCCGAGATGCTCATAAAAAGTCAAGTCCGGGGTAGACAAGTTAAAAATACTTATTAGAAAATAATTAAGTTAGTGTATCATGAACACTGACAACAAATCCGTAAGCCAATAAGTCCGGACACAACACAAACTGTTACAATAATTAAGGTTACAAGACATATTCACAATTGGCTCATACCCCTATTAACATTTTGAACATATCTTTTCTTACCCAAACAAAGAATGTAGCGGCTCCGGCACTAACATCACGGATATGTTCTAATGTATAACCAGAAATTGCCTTTTTAGAAGCCAATGCAGCATCTAGGAAACAGTCTTTGGGGTCGAATTTTTGGATTTTTCTCATCACAGACTCTCTACCAGTTTTACCAAGTATAGACTGACATGTCTTCCACACCTGAAATATCACAAACATCATAGAAATATAACCCCTTGTAACATTGAGCACAATGTAGGTATCAACAATGATATTTTCTAGGAAAAACAGATGCACAAAAATAATTGACTTCGTTATCAACTAAACAAACAAGTAAAGTTCATATCAAGGAAATATCCGGACACAATAATGAATTACAAACTCAAATCCAAAGCCAAATCATTTGTTGCTTTACCTTAACTTCTTTCATTGTATGACCAAGTAGTAAGAAAGCTCCCATGAGAGATTGATGTACACCATCTGGTGGGTTAGAGTATGTTTTGATTTCAGCAATAGTTTTTTGGTCCATATTCAGCACTGAGTGTCTCAACTTCTCAATTCTGGCCAACTGATCTCTCAATCGCTGTGCGACCACGATCTGTAAATCAAGCTGGTTGTCAAAGTTGGCAGCTTTAGCTCTTGCAAGAGCTTTGTCGAGA
Organism: Perna viridis; assembly: GCA_037379345.1. NCBI lineage: Eukaryota > Metazoa > Mollusca > Bivalvia > Mytilida > Mytilidae > Perna > Perna viridis. The sequence continues at coordinate 55,604,100 of CM074511.1, forward strand.
GCATCAAGTTCTCTTCTTTGAGAAGCATTCTGTAGTTCTGAAATTCAACAAGAAGACTAGCTTTGAAAGAGACAAATATAAGTAGGATGATACCTAAAATGTTTTACATGAAGTTATGAAGGCAATAAAAACTATTTTCAAAACAATCACTTACCTGTTCTTTGTTTTGTTTTTTGTTTGGTTGGTTTTTTTTGTTTAAATCATTCTGCTGTAACATTCTCTAATTTAATTTTTTAAATTTTAATTTTTTAAAAGTGTAAAAAAAATATCCTAAACTTCAGCACATGGGACATTTGGCTACGGTCAACATAAAATAGGGCTCAGTACGTCCTAAAAAAACTCTCAATATACACATTCTGCATAACTTTAATGAGTTCAAATTGTAAACAAACCGAATACAATGACGTTATATATCAGGCAAAACCTTATTAAGATGAAGGAGATGTAAAGATTTGTTCTGATGTTTTGTGTTGGAATATATAAACTAAACACCAATCCTTGCTGGATGATACTTAGACAGGATGATAAAACAGACCTATGCTTTTAATTTTGGGAGTAATTTATGTTTGAATATGTCAAAACATGTTGTAGCTGACATATCTGTATAAAACATATCTTACCTTCCTTAGCCTGTAATAGCTCAAGCCATCTTCTTGCTTTCTTAACAAATTCGTCATCCTTTCCACCATTACTTTCATACATAGCAATAGCTTTCTCCAGGGAGTATTGGTCCTTCTGTTGGATTGCTCTATCCATAAGTTTTCTAGCATTTCGCCTCTGAACCTCGTCATCAGATAAGTCCCCGTCATCCTCTGGCACAATTTCTTCCTCTTTGGGTTTCTGCAGGAGTTGCTCCATAAGCATTTTAGCGTCATCTTTGTATAACTCAGATGCTGGTTTACGATTAATTTGGTACCTTGCCAGGTGAGTTAGAGTACCATTAACATCTCTATCGTAAATATCCATCATATATTCCCCAAAGTCTTCCAGTTTAGTAAGGAACAGCTTGAGACCATCTTGTTCCATTTGTTTAACATCTTCACTATTAGGTGGATCATCAGCATGTCTTCTATGGAAAGATGCAACAACACTATCATACCCTGTCGGAGCAGGAATCAATATTTCCGGTTCAGATGTTTCCACTGTTTCTATAATGACATTTGGTTCTTTCTTGTCGTCTTTCATAGTATCAATCTTTTCTTCGTCTATTCCATGACCATCTGACTCGATGAGATAGGAATGAACATTGTAAACACGTGATGGGTTGTTCTTTTCCCGAGCGAATACATTGAGAGAATATTCTCCTTCAATAGGCATGTCCATATCAAACGTCCAGGTCCCATTCTTGTTAGTTGGTTTGACCGTCATGTATTTTCTAGCATTTGGATCATTGCTATGTATTTCACAAACAAGTTCGACATCATTTCGTGCTTTGAAAGTAACCGAAGCCTTTCCATCTTTTGTGACTACTGAACCACCTGGGTGACTTACAGCTTTAACTCCAAGTTTCTCCGATATAGATTTCGTACCAATCTTTCCATCTGTAACATTCGGGAAAGGTTCGTTAGTTCCCTTTTCAATAAACTGCACTAAATAGTTCAGAACGTTTGAAGCATCACCATCCTCGCCCTCGTCATTTGCATAAAGCTTCAAAGCATACTCGCCATTTTGTGGTAATCTTAAATGAACGGTAAACTCGCCATTCTCTTCACGGATGACTGCGTATTTACTCAAAGTTGCCTCGTCTACTATTGCGTTCTTTAGCAGTTGATGAAGTCGGACATCTTTGTGTGCACCAAGTTTAATGTCAACTTTACCGTCCTTCGATACAATTATTGCTCCATCGTGGCTCTTTGCCTTCAAACCGGCATTTTTTGCCTCAACACCAGGACCCCAACCTATCTCAGGGCAGTCTGGTAATGGCATACAATTCTTCTGTGCTTCATTACAAGAAATCAAGTAGGTGCAACACAAGTCAAAAACATCGGACTCTCTTTCATCTAAACCAAAAATGTCCATTTTAAATTTGCCAACAACTGGAAAACGCAATGCAAATCGTAATAAATCAGAATTATGCTCAAACATAACAAATCTTTCCAACGACAAATTACCATCATCAAGTCCACTTTCTGCACGGTTTTGATACAACATATATTTGAATCTGAAATATTCACTTTTCTCCTTCGGAAGTCCGAATTCTAATCCAATTTCCCCTTTAGGTGCATTAAGTTTACACAGATCCTTACTCTTGTCAGTGTAAGACATGTCTAAGTAATAGAATCTTTCACGAACATACGTGTGGTTCTCAAAATCAGCCACTGTGCGTGGTTTTTCCAAAAGTTGCCAAGCTTTTTCATCCGGGAAATGTGTCCAGACAAACTGGTCAGGATCGGGTAAGAAATAAAACTCGTTTACTCTGTGTTGTGTTTCTCCTTCAGAGGTCTCCTCATCATCCTGTGTGACGTTGCCGTCTGTATCGACCAATGTCCATTCGCCAGATTTTTTACCGACGACACAAGCAGAGGCCCAAAAAGCGTCGACGAATCTCCATTCGCCGTCAATATACACGGCATTCCACTGAGCACCCATCATTTTACGGTCCACTTTGTTACCAACTTCGTATGCAGCACTTTTGTTCATACCACTGATAATAACGCAGGGTACACCGGCCATTCTGCAAAATAAAAAAAAATATTTCTAGTCAACAAAATTTCCATCCTTTATATATGTATGGTTCATTCTGCTTGACACCAATTAGGAATGGCACTGGTTGACAGTGATTTATATGATACATGTTTTAGTAATGTTTATTGGACTTGAGAAAGTTTTTACCATTTTTCTATTATCAGTTCATTTGACATTAAATCTGCAAATGGAATGATGATACTGCAAGATGAAAACTGGTACAAGAGAGTTATTGTATTACTTCATAATTTTACTAAACTGCTTTCGTTGGCAAATCAAAATATATGAGCTTGCAAACACTACAAAAAAGCCAATCAGTGAACATTAGTCTTCAATTCCACTGAAGTCACTAATACTTACTGACATAATCCCGATATAAGATGGGCGTGGTTACCCATATTTTTCTGTATTTTGATAAAGTATTCTAGAGGAGAATGGGTAGGTGGGTCACTCTCTGTCTTGAGACTATACACGTCTACTGAGGTCACCCATCTAAAGATGGCGCGCACTTTACTCATATCATCCCAGTTCGGATCCTTAGTTATATAGGCGATCAACTCCTTAAAAGTGCCCACTATCAAATTGGGAGGAGACTGAAAAAAAAATGCATTTTTATTCGAAAATACTAAACACAAGCTCAGTTGTAGCATTTTATTTAAACAATTTATATCCATGATTCTTCTGACAAGTAATTCTATGGAAGAAAAAATGGTTTGATATAAAATCGAGTTTTAACAGGCAAGAAGGTCGTATAGAAGTTTTTTTTTTCATTCCATCTGATGTTGTGTACGTGTGACGGATTGTATTTGTTTCGTGGATATAGTTTCATAAAATTTCTTATCAAAAACTTTTTTCAGAAAACAATGGGTATAATGTCATTAATCATTTAATCATGAAAGTTGATAAGTTTCCTTCTAATATCAAAAAACTGTCTCGTTATAACAACATAGTAATATAACGAGTTTTAAAAAATGCATATAATTTGTTATTCTAATTCCGGGTGTTGAGATACATAAATTCGAAATGGATTCATGCTGCCTTGTTGTGACATCAAAGTTAACCAAGCGTATGGAATCACACCCAGTTTGGCTCGAAATAACTTACGTTGAGTGCATAATCATCAACTTGTTTGAATCTTTCAATCTGAAACACTTCTGCTTTCCGTCTTTTTGGGGGGCATGGTGGAGGAACCTGGGGTTTGGATGATTTCCCTCTGTCTGTATTTGTGGTTTTCGGGCGAGAATCCTAAAAAATGAATCAAAATAATTAATCCTCAAAACAGTTAAGTTTCAAATTTTCTGGTGTATGATAATATGGGAGGGAAAATTGGCATTGGGTGTTTTAATGTAAGATGGGTGGGATGAGGTGGTGATTTCTTTTATGTAGTGATAACATTTAACTTGATTGAAACAACGAAGAACTATAAAGGATTACATGTAATGTTGCATAGAAAAATTAAAAGTGCTATGGGGAAATATTGGGAGTGAGATTAATTCTCTAAGAGGTATTGAATCGAATATGTACATGGTGCATGAGAATTTGGGGTTAATGGATGTGGTAAGTGGGAAGCAAACATTATCTAAGAGTTATACATAATACAAAACTTAATTATAGTCTTTCATTTTTTTTCATTTACGTGATAATATAATTATTTCAGTTAACTTTAGATATCATTTGATTGACTCGCAATCATAAAAGACCTTATCAAGTAAAAAAAAATATCCCACTGGTAAAGCATGTGGATATTGAAATCGTGTCTGCCTACTTCAAAAGTAAAAATGTTGATTAATAAGTATTAATTTTAAGATAATGCAAGTCATTTAATACAACTATACAACATCTATCACTCGGTGCAATAAACAATAATGTCAACTAAATATGACACACGTAGTCACTTAAAAAAAGAAAAACGGTGCTCACAGAGTCGTGAGACAAGCATGTTTTAAAACTCAACGACAGTGAAAGAAAGGGTGACTGATAGCATACAACTGGGAAAATTGAGTCAATTGTAGAAATTAATGCCTTGATTCCTGTAAAGGCTTAAAGTCATACAGTATTTCATAACATAATAATGGCGTAAATTTAAATAGTACTTCATGGAGAGGTTGTATAATGCAGCCTTGTGTTACATAATAAATTTTAATTTCGTTTTAAAGCCTCCTACACTCATATATCCCCAAAAATGTTGAATATTTCATTTATACAGCTTTGATAATTAAAATAAGGTTTAAATTGTCTAATAAGACAAGTCTAATTGAAACACGTTTTAAAAGTATTTTGCTATTTCTGAAATTTTCGGATGGAGAATTGAAATTATGGCTAGGATATTGGTTCGAACTATATTAAGTATGTTATTCAGAGGGCTGCTACCTTATTTGAAAATGATTAATATCAGTCAAGTTTTGTCATAAAATACTTTTCACAGTTAAATTTATGGTAAAATTTTAAAGCTATTTGTTTTAAAATCGTGTACAAAGAATAAATCTTGATCAGATGATAATGCAAATAAAAATTATGATATATCTATTAATTTTCGTATTTTTTATTACTATCCACATGCAAAATAAAAAGGCATTTATTATAACAAAATACAAAATCTTTTGTATTTACTTATACCACGAAAAAACTACATACATGAAGAATAGAGTTTGTAACACTCAGGCTTTTGGGTCAATTATTATAGGTTTTCCCAGAAGAGGAGCACTATAAAGAAAATTTACATTTGCGACTACAAGTTTTTCTATAGATCATCTATGAATTAAAACATTGAATATTAAAACATGCACGTACAAGTATAAATGAAATCATTCATTTATAATGTATATCTATAGAATTGGAACAAAGGTAAAAAGGAAAAAATATTTATAATTTTTTGGTAAAATTAGAGCAAGAATCTAAGTAGAAAGTTTTATACCTGTTTCAACCGCTCTTCATTCTTTCTTATACATTTATGTCGTAATAATTCTATTCTGCAACTCTCACGGTCGTTTGAAATTGCTTAAAACCCATCTCAAACCATATTCACTAAAATCTTAATTGCTTTATATCCTAAAATTTTCTTTTTATAGCCATTAATGGGTCTTCAAATTTTGCAAGTGAATTTAAATGTTGAGAACTAAAAACTTTATGTTGTGTCATAAAGGACCTTTTAAACTTTATTTTGTAACCACACACATTTGATTGAGAAAGTTACAACTTATTCACGTGTTTCTCTTTCGTAACTTGAAATTTAACATTAAACAATATTTTTGTGGTCTCATCAATATTTGTAATCATTACATCTTATAATAGATGTTGTTCTTTTTTATGATTTTGTTTTAAATAATTAAGACTTACAGTCTGTCGTTAATATTTTGAATTAATCTTTAAATTTCATAATTTAAAATCATAGATTGAAACAGGTTATTATAAGTGCAAGCAGACTCACAGGTGCCTTTTGTGTTTCGCCATTTACTTTGCTAACTTGAGGTGAAGACCTGGGTCTATCTTGTTTGACCTGAGAACTTGACCCGGAACCCATGGTGTTTTAGACTCTTCTAGACGATCATCACATGTCCATTAAAGAAATCTGAAACAACAAATAATCTTTTGAAATGTCGTTCTTGTGTAATCAAAACTTGCCTTATCATAATACATTGTAGCATATATCCCAGTTACAATGTTGGGCGGGGAGGGGGTTCGTTCCACATACGTCAGTATAGTATTTATAGAAAAATGGAGCAGAATGGAATCTGTAACAACAGGAATAAAAAAATACTGTCTCAGATATTCAGCATGCATGTAAAAACTAAGGTAAACAGTTCGACTATAAATATGGACAAACAAAATGAGACGCACGTCGTGTGACAAATCTTACCTGTCAAAATTTTCTGGATTGAAATAAATGTAACAAACAATCATATCTTTCCTAAGTAAATTGTATAAAGATTGGTTATTTTTTGATTGACCTGCAGTCTCACAGAGGGGATAACTGTATCGATAAGGGGGCCACACATGTCTTACAAAACTATGGTTGTAGGATGTAAAATATTATCTCTAAACTTACAAGTAAAAAGTCTTGTCTAACGGGTGTATAGAAGTATATAAATTATTATTTATTTAACTCTATTAAATATTCTGTTTGCAACGACAGAATTGGCTTCTCAAAATTCTAATAATTTATTATTCAGTCATTCTAAAGAAGATCGTGCTCTAAACCAAACACTTGTCAGATAGTTTTATAGACCGTCCAAAACTAATAGATAATTCTTTACATAGTTCCGCTATTAGGTTCTCTTTTTCTAAAGTAACGAGTGTAGCATATTGTGTATAACACTTATAAATGATGGATTTAAAACAAATACTCAGTTCTAGAACGGGAAATTTTTGCTGCTGACAAATCTGATAAAAAGCAACTAAAATCTCATTTCTTATACAGCAAATGCTAATATTGCCAACACTTTCGTAAAAGTTATAAATATATAAATAATAAACACTGTCAGTAAAAAAAATCAAGATTAAGCTTTATCATTCAAACGGCTATAGAAAATAAGCCTTACTTTAAAAAGATCACATGAACTTACTCCACAACAATGCGATTATTAAAAAAAAAATTGAACGAGTTTGAACATTTATAACATGGCACTGACGGCAAAGAACTACAAGGGGATTATATATATATAAATGACATTGTTTAAATAAGATGGGTGGATAAAGCTAAATATAGAGGTCAGTTAGCTTCTTTTATGTTTTAATAGATACTTGACATATTACTATAAAAGAAGAACACGGAAGATCCTTATCAATAAAAATTATTAAGAGAAGAAAGCTTTATTATCCATCTTCTCTGAGTAAATACATGGATAAAAGAAAGAGAATCCAAGGCTGGTGCAGACACTTTTTAATTAAAATAGTTCAATGGACCAGTAATCCGACCCTTATCGGCCTATTGTAGCCGATGGACATATCAAACACATGTTGTATTTATGAAAGCGACGGTGAACTTAAAGTTCCATGCAACAAATACAAATAATCATGGTCGTCTACCTAAAAGAGTAATCAAGGGAACCAAGGTTATAGCGGTAATCAAAAGAATGTAATCCAGGGACAAAGACCAGACATGGGAAACAGACATACACAACAAAGAACATGAAGTAACTAAAATCACACATACAAAGTAACAAAAGCAAATGAGCAACTCGGACTCCACTAAAAACTGGGAGCATGGACCAGGTGCACCGGTAGGGTAAGCGTCCTCTGTTTTTCTAGAAACACCCGCCGAATTGCTCATAAAAATTCAAGTCAAACGACTTCAAGTAGACAAACGAGGAAAGGAAAACTATGACCCATTGAATAAATCAGTTTTCATGGTGCAGATGGATACACAATAACTATCCACTAGTTCATGATAAAATTGTTGATTGGACAACAACAAAACGGTAATAAATACAATTGATAGAAATACATCTTGAGATGTTTAGTAAACCAGGTTATCACTGTAAATACAATAGTGACAACTTCACGCGTACAGAACTGCTTATTTACTGTGCAAAACAAGATTATATGTATATGAAATTATTGAACTGAATTAAAATGGCGAATAACCTTGGTATAAGATTCTTCAACTTTTGAACCTATAGGTTTTACGTACCATTCTGTGTAAGAATCAGGCAATGGGTGGCACGTCATTTTTTTCTCAATTTAGTCTTTATTGCCTAAAATATATTCAATACATCTAGAAAAGAACTGAAAAGCTATCTAAATTCACCCAAGAGCATCTGTGACGTAATATTTTTTACTGCTTATGTAGGTTGGGAAATGTTTCCGCCAATTTTTCAGTGCATTTCAACTAAATTTCACCAATCAATATCTTAAAAAGGCAAACTTTACAAACAATTAGACATTTCTAGATGTTATGAGATATAAAAATACTTGGATAATGGAAAAAATCTGCGTCTTTTTCTTCATGTGCTACAGCTTATATACATTTTGCCTGGTTCTAAGACAGAGAAGTATTTAAGGTACTGGCATTTCAGAATACAGTTGAAACAATTATGTTAACGTCATTAGAATTCTGAGATTCTTCAGAAGTCGCCCGTCGGATTTTGCCGGAACAATTAATTCTTATGAAAGTCATTCTGGTGCCGGAATATAGTAACTTATCACAGAGACTGTAAAACCACGAATAGCACACTACGAATAATGGCCATAATTCACGGTTTTACTTGTTAAACTTGATCATACTCATGGGAATATCATCGTCATACATTTTGATTTTCAAGATTTATCATGCAGTTTTCACAAATGACAAATCTTAAATGTCTCTACGATTTTAACTACAATTAAATAGTCTAAATCTGAAAGTTTGATATCAAACATGATACCAGTTTATAATTGACACGTGTATCTACTTTAAATCTTTCCGATTGTGTGAAAATTTGTAATAATTAGTCTTTGATTCTATCAAAAAAGTCATATCCATTTCTTTTGAATATTTCGATTCACGTCACTGCTTCCTAATGATAGTCTTACTAAGTAAAACGCCCTTCAGTTTGAACCCGTGTATTCATTTGTAGTCTAAAAATCTACTGATTACTTCAGCTGTAACCCCAGTAAACTGGATAAGATACCCCAGGGTTTCCTTTTGTAGCCCCAGTAAACTGGATAAGATACCCCATGGTGCCCTTTTATAATTGAGTTACTTATATCATAAAGTCTTACTATTAATGTGCCTGTGGCAACCTTTGCTGACCAGTCAAGCTGAAGTCACAAACATGTCGATTGCAAATACATTGAAAGGTATGAAATTAATACCACTGTATGGATAGCCTACAATTGATAGGTGTTACAAATATTTCTTTAATGTATAACTCTTGGAAAAAAGTTACTATACATCAAGCAAAATAAACTATTAATAAATCAGGAATTAAACCGATCCAATTCAATTCACTATAGATTCTGACGTTATACGTTAACTTCCTCATTAAAAACGTAATTAATTAATACTTAAGCCACCTTACCATGACCAATAAGACTTTATCGTCTAATTTAGTTTTATCCTAGATCATATAATGAATTATGTATGACGTAAAATGATTGTGACAATACAGAATAGTATTGTTCATCCAACCTAATATCACATGGTATCCAATAATTACAGATGTGATTACAGTGTCACAACTTCAGAAACATTACCAGTCGGAGAAGCAATGACAACACAAAGGTATAAAATCAATAGTGAATGCCCATTCATGCAAACATGACCCTTCATTCAAGCTTAACCCCTTATGAAACACTGTCATATCTCCTCTCAATTTCTGTACTTGACAAGCTTAAATCCAAATATGGCAAACCGAACATTTTATACAAACCAACATTACAGCAGACGCCCACAGATTCAGTTAATGGATTTCCTCTTTGAGATAGGTTTTCACTATCTTTCGATTGTACGTTAATAAATGAATTACTAATATGTTGTAAAAAATTAAAATATGGGTTTTTTATCAGGTAGTTTTAAAAGATGAAGGAAGACGGCTGTGAAGAAAGACTTCAACAAGAGTAATAAATGGGCGTTCATGTGGAAACGATTACAGAAATACTAGTTAAATTTACATTTCTAAACACTTACGACAGACAGAGGTATACCATATAATATGGTCGTGTGAAGGATTTCTGAAACCATAATACGATGCAAGTAACTTTTGCAGGCAATGTATATAAATGTATCGATGAGTTGCGTCTTGAACGCAGTACGCAGTCTGTAAGTTGGTTATTCTTTAAAATAATTTTAAACATAAAAAGTGTAGCACTCTGCAATGATTTAGAACTATATTTGTTCTTTTATAATTCTTATAAACAAAGATTAAACTAACATCCACATTAAGTTTGCAATAATATTCGTCGAAAAAAAATATTTTGAGAAAACACCGAAACTGGTCATCAGTGAACCTAGTCCTTTTGACGAAAAAAAAAGCTTCATATCGTAAATTATACTTACAACGTGGCAGAAGTCTCGGTTATCAGCAACTCATAGGTGGAATTTACCAAAGAGGTGTATGGATTTCCCAATTCAAAATAGTTTTTCTTATATCAGGTGATACACGTTCAAGTAAATAATACATTGTTAGTTGCTAAGCCATCAATTTTAAATTAAAATTTAGGGGCGAGTTATTAAATGAAGGAAATGATCTGTGAAATAACTTCATCAACATGCTATAAATGTTTGATCTGGTTTGGACCCTCCATAATATATCAAACAAAAAGTTATTTAAATTCCTGAACAGCAATGTTATCTACTTATCTGGAGACTGAAAATATTATGATTTTCCACTTTACAAATATGCTAGACAGGAAATGTGGGTAACGGTTGTCTTTTGCAATTGTTCATTTGAATCACACCGTCAATTTCAATTTCTCCTCATTGATGACTTAAGAGCATATTAAGATATGAGCCAGGTGATGCCTTAGCTGAAATTTCTGAAGGTAGTTAGGTGCAGAGTAAGTTTGCAAGAACAAAAATAACAAAAAAAACATGTATATATCTCTTTTCTTGAATCAAGCCTGCAATAAAGTCATTTCTTAAGATTGTAGAAATACATTAACTATAAAGGGGACAATGTGTTCTCATGGGAATGCTAACTGCTTGTCAAGACAAAATAATTCCAACCACATTAACAAATACGGGTGCAAATTTACTTTGCGACTAATGGCAATGTAAGTGCGAGATATTAAGAAAGAAATGGGGAAATGTAGATTTTGAAAGAAGGGAATACAAGAGAGTCATCATCATATTCATTGTTGAAGTTTGTAAAGCGAAGTTTCACACTTATATGTGGCTAGCAAAACAGATGTTCAATGACCCCATGATGTTTAAAATTAGTTGATGATTTTCAATATCCAGCAATGATAGGCAAAGACTTCAACTCCTAACGTGTACCCTGTTATACGTATGTAAACCTTGGAAAAAAAACTAAAAAATTTTCTTACATGATGTATTATATTTGGTAGATGTAATTGTAACAGTCAAATCTGAACCAATGTGGACAGCAGGGAAACATACCGCTGGTTATTTAAACCGAAAGTACTCTTCATCACCCTACATCAAGTTCGGACATATATATCATGACAACACCCATTTCTGCTGATAGCGTGTGCACATGTTTAACTTTACACAAGTTAAAAGTAATTCATGCTTCATAGTCTCAAAAGTTCACTTATCAAGTCTTTTTTACAACTGCTAAGATAGTACAGTATCAAATATTAACGCCAGTAATTACTTACTTTGTATAAGACAATCGTCAATCCACTATTGATTCATAAATCCAACGCGTATATTTGTCCTATAACAATAAAAATAAATGCTACTTATTGGAGCGTTAAAAATAACTTTTAAACAGGTACGCACCCGGACTTTTGATACACGAATTTCAAGTCAACCGTATCAGTTTACTTACATTGTTGTCAAAACTAAGCTAATATCGGACTTGTTCCTATTCAATTTCATAGTAAAGAAGGCATGCAAGAAAGGATTATATTTATTTGCTTGTCAGATATAGAAATTATCATTGGCACGACTTATATCGATTTTAAAAGGCTTCGTCCGTGACACATCATACCCGGAAGATATACATACATGTACATGTAAATCAGAATTGTAAAATTAAATCTTTTATATCTCTATTATGCATTCTAATCAAGTCTATCTATTTTTCGGATATACTGCTATATTGTATGGTCTCATGGATGTTACAATGCTTTTATTGTACATTTAACAAGAAAATATTGACAACATTATCATCGGATTCATGATGCATGAATTTTTTTTCAATCGGAACTGGGTAGAGTTCCAAGAATCACAAAAGGGTCATTCAGCAAGTTATGAACTGAATTTTTGATGAAGTAGCGTGTAGCTTTAACCGTATAGAGAGTATATAGAGGTCAATGTTACTGATTAGGATAGATAATGGGATACCGGTAATGGATGAAGTCGCAAATTGATAGAATTCATAATTACATCTAAAACATCTTTGTATACTAGCCCAGCTACCATGGTGCCACTTGTACATAGTACCTAAGGTGTTATGAAAATTGAAAGTGTCTGTTGCACTCCATTATATGAAAGGAATTGAATTCTAAGTTATAAACGGACACAACATATAAAAAGATCCAATATACAGATCCGGACAATGATTCGTGCCCCATATGACTGACGTATTTCCTCGTGTTGTCCTGTGAGTCTATACCCCTTTTGGAAACCCTAGTATCGCGTAATAATTGCTTTAGCTTATTCCGACTATTAGTGATAAAAGTTGTTTGATTTTTATGGGCAATTGTTATTCACTGAACTTGTCATCCTAGAGACTTGAATAGATTTTCAATCTGATTCCACGAATACGTATAATATTAATCCTTAACTTCTCGCTACACAAATCCTCATAAAATAAGAGTTTGTTTAAAGGATAAGTGATTACTGAATTCAATTAAAGATTAGTAAATAACAAGAAAGAGATCCCATACAACCTTTCGGTCAAAAGAAAGTACTTAGTCTTTCGTTAAGAAATATCTATCAGCAAGATTTTTCTCTCAAACAAAATTAGACAGATTAATTATACATTCAAACAGGTTTTAATGAAAATAACTAATTCAAGTCTGAACTCTGAACTCTAGGTTGCAGATTCGTACATGTATATTAGTTTGATTCGGATACCGACTATAGATATACAACAAGTGTTCTTGTAACTCAATTACTTAATACTGGTGATACTAGAGTGATCAAAAATGTCATTCCTGCAGAAATTTAACTATGTGCCCAGTATATGGATAAATATGGCAATAAGTTCCGGACAGTAATTACAACAGAGAATCAAAACAATACTTGCAATTATTCAGTGTGCTTCAAGTTATATTTATCCAAAGGTCATTTAGATTCTGTGAGACATTGTATTAGATTAATAAGCTTACCCCTAAATACTATATAAATATCCAATGAATTCCTGCTTCCTGACGTTTTATCAGATTTTGTGATATTCTCTGTAATAACCCAAGGCCTTATCGCCTGTTAGAACAGGTAAATGGTCACATGATCAAATTAAACAATATTGTCATTTATTGTTAACCTCACAATAAGAATCTAGCTTTAATTCAAACACAGGTAATTAAATCGGACGATAAGGCGTATACGTCAGAAAGAAACATTGTTTTTGACAAAATATTTTTGTTTCGCAAAAACATTATCTTCCTCTAGCAATTTTTAAGACCTTAAAGACATAGACAAATGTAATGAATTTAAAAATTCACATCAGAGGTTGTGGAGTGGGTTGTTTTAACAACACCGTGCAAGTAAAGATCTGCTGGATCAATAATGTATGTCTTGCCCATATATATATATATATATATATATATATATATATATATATATACTAATGTAACTGCCATCTGCCATTCTGCAGAAACCAATAAACGGATCGACGTGAATAGCATTTCTTAATATTAAGAAAGACAGAAAAAAATTAATGGCAAATTTTTAGTGGTGGAAATTACATTTAATATTTGAATTTTCACGAAGGTATTTTAAAAACATGGTTAAATCATACATCAGACAGTCCATTTCGTTGTTTAGGGTTGTCCCCTAGTTTCTGGAGTTTCGAAAGTGTGGGTTAAAAACCTACAGAATGATAGCATGTGCCTGAAGTCCGATCTAGTTTCTGAAACAAATTAACGAAACGCCCATAGTAAGCGTTATTACGAAACTTATAAAAAAAATCAATTGATCGCACACATGAAGCAAGGCGATTCAAGCTTTCATTCGCCTTTTAATTTGTTACAAAATTAATGAATAATATTTATACATCCAAGTTTTAAAACTAAACAAATATTTTCAAAATTAAAAATTCAATAAGCTTCTAACAACCAATAATTGTTATGCCCCCATGGAAAGTTACTAGCATATATTCAGTAATTCTAGCAAAAATATAACCTAACAGAATTTCTAAGTTTTAAACATAATTATACACTTATACACTATACTTTTTTTTACCAAATATAAAACTGATTTTCATTGAGAGTGAAGAGAAAGACAGAGTGCAAATGCAACTAACAGCATGTACGCACAAAAATATATAAGTGTTCGAGAAGTAAATAAAGCAACAAAAACAAGATTAAAAAAACAAAATCAAAAACGAATGAAAAAACAATTAACACGAACCCGGTACCGCGGAAGAGTAAGCAAAAATTGATTATAGCATCAACCAAGTTGTTCGTGTCAAGATAATAGTTTCCGAAGTTATTAGTAGACTTAAAAACATAGATGGTAATATACAGTCGGTTGTCAAGTAAAAACGGCGACATAGAATTTTCGAAGTACATGTAATGACCTTTGACCTTAAAGTTTAGTGTGATTAATTTAGTGCATATAACTTAAGTAAGCTAAAAAAAAACGAATGAGTTGAATTAAAAAAAAAAAAAAACAAACACCATGCACATTGAAGATTGCGATGTTGCCATACAGTTTTGTCATGATTTTTTCTTTTTACCTCACCTTTTTAATGATATAGACATACTAACCAAGTTTGAATGTTCCTTTTCTAGTGGCACAATTATACTGAGATCGACCTAGTGGAAAATGACAGACAAACTGTTGTTATGGCTGATTTTTATTGCATTAACGTGAAAACTTTAATATAGAATTATGTCACACTATAAAAAGATCAGAACATCATAAAAAAACAAATCCCAATACAAAAAAAAATCTAACAACGTTCCTTTTCAATGTTTGCTTACATACTGTACATAGATTATAACTATGTCTTAAAACAATGCAGTGGTCCTTGAACGACTCTAAATCCATATAAAATCATTACAGACGTGACATAATCCATTAATAGCCTTTTTCATGTTAGAACCGTATGACGTATTTTAAAAACCCTATCGGATTCCTGATAACGCCATGCGGGTATATAAATTTTATCAAGCAACTTAGCGATTTGCGAATCATCTTTAAAATCCCAAGACAAATACTCAAGTGACCATCAATTATTCAACAAGTATAAGTAAATTTGATATAAATTGTTAAGAAATATTGAACATTAACGGCCCTACCTGTAAGGTGATAAATCCGTGAATTGATCTGAGAGTGAACAACTCTGCTATAGTGATTATCAAAACAACTGTTTATTGAGTTTTAAGTGTTGGTAAACATCGAACCAATGGAAGTATTAAATGGTCTACTACAGTAGGTTTTCTGAGTGTTGAAAGCTTTGAAGCTTTGACCATTTTGAACTGTGTAAATTGAAAATGCATGTATGTAATGCATTCATCCTAGTTTAGAATGAGATTTTTAAAATGGTCAGTATTATTTTAAGTAGAAGCAAATGCATTAAAACAGAATATCTAATTATATAATATCATTCAATTCCTATATTCAATTCGTCTGAAATGACAGTTTGGTATTGATAAATTAACTGAAATGAATTATCAAAATGATAAATGTAAATAATATGGGCTTGAATGGGATATAGTTTTCTAGTACGTGACGCAGGACATTGCATGAGCGTTTTCAATGAATGGGCAATTGCTCATGTAATTAAAATTCAGTTTAAATTAAAAATTGTGTGAAGCATGCAAAACAAATGCTGCAATGTATGCATATTTGATGCAGACCTACGCATATAAATCATTTGATGTCTTCATATATAAAAATATATGATATATATTAATAAATTATTGAACTGAACTATAAAAATATATTACTTTCAAATGTATGAATCAGTAGTTGTATAAATGTACAAATCATTTGATTTCAAGATTTTGTCTACATGTAAAAATTAGTTTCTACGTGTAAAAATCAGTTGATCTAAGTGTAAAAATCAGTTTACTCAACGCGTCTGAACTTGATCGATTGATGGTTGATTATGAATCTGCCGAATGGATGAAGCATAGAAGCTTGCTCCAATCACCAAATATGCAGCCTGACTAGTAAACTACTTTAACCCCGCCGCATTATTTTTGCACCTGTCCGAAGTCCGGAATTTCTGGCATCTGTATGTATTGTTTCGTGTTCTCTTTCAATTTACTTTTTATGTTGCTGGAGTATATGGGGGCAACTATTTCGCTGTACCTGTTTTTACTGTGTTTTGGGACTAGCCGCAGCCTGTCCTGTAGTATAAGGGCTTCCTCGTCATTCATTGAAGACCCATGGGTGGCATAGAGCTAATCTTTTCAACCCAGTGGGGTTGTTGTCTCTGACATATTCAGGGTATCAATTCTCGTTATAGTATATACTAATTGAATTGATATTTGATAGTGGGAGCAAGCCCCTATGGGTGAAGCGAACAAGAATGAATTAAATAAATGGATTAGTCGAATGAATTAGTAGATTGGTTTAAACATATATACGTATATCCTAATTTGGTGAACTTAACATGTACTAACCTGTTGCTGCCGACTTGTCGCAATGTGAACATATGAATCAATTGTTGCCTACATGATGCCTATATTCATGAATCAGTTTTCACCTATATGGCAAAATATTCCTTATGAACTTTGATACGAGTCAGACCAAAAAGTAGTACTGGACAGACACTAAAGTCCAACCGAACTCTGGTGTGTAGCAAGAATAAGTTTTATGAATTACTCAGAGTGAAGTGTATGAGAAACTTTAAAATCTTTGGAATGCTTGAAAGAAATGATAGATGAAATAAAATACAAAAATGTATATGTTGAAGAGAATTTTCAAAGGGAGCAATTGATTGTTTCAAGAATTATTTGCGTGTTATTAGTGTTGTGGATTTAGAGAACAGCTGGAAAAATAAGTCCCACGATATTTGAAGTTGAATGTCCCATGAGAAATCCGGTCATTTTGAGTTATACAGATAAACTATATGCCCCGAATGTCAGTGAAAAAAAAATATATAGAAGCCTATTGACTGATACGTCCTATATACCAGTCGACCCCCATATATCAGAAAACTGCATATGGACATATTTGCTGTACATACGATTTTGTATTTTTTCTCTTTAACAAAAAAAAATAAAATGAAATAAAATAAAATAAAAATAAAAAATAAAAAAAAAATAATAACAAAAATAAAAAAATGAAAAAATTCCCACCCCAAATACCTGAGACGGAATCAATAACTAAGGTTATTTTGCCTATGTATCACTTAACTGCTTATAATGAACGTTTGAAAAGGTTGTTACCTACATGCATGCATCAGCAATTGCTCATCTGTATAATTCAGTAACTTTGTCTATCCGTATGAGTGAGTTATTACGGGGCGCCAAATGGGACTGTGATTTTGTACAGACAAGTCCAAGTATGTGGCCAAAATATAAAAGCAGGAAATAGAGACAATCTACAGAACCAATACTGAAACAAGAATAAAATTCGGTTACATATAGAAACTGAAGATGAGGAAAATAAAGACTTGCAACTTTAACAAAAACTGGGAGTAACATAAGTTGCTCTGGAAGGGTAAGCATGTCCTGCTCTGCCAGCAGCACCACCACATTGCAAATGACTAAATTCTGGTAAGTGTTAAGTAATTCTGCAAGATGTGAAATCTAATTGAAGATATCTTGTTTCATAAGATAAAAAACTTTACGTTGGTCAATCAAATTTGGCTGCATGTTGGAATCACTTTTTTTACAGTTTGAAAGTCCTTCAATGAAAACTGCTGACTGTATGAATATTCTAGTCTACTATTTATTCAATATAACAGAATACATAATGTTGTGTTCAAATATCAGTTGTTTCATTATTTTTCACATAGGTAAAGTATTAAAAGTAAATTTTGAAGTCTAAATTTAAAAGAGTTTTTATTATATATGTCATGATTATAAACTCCCTGGTTAGAATAAGGTTAATTGGCATTTAAATAATTACAATAACATAGTACTCAGACACCTTTATATACAGGTATCCTTAACAACTTTAAAAGGCATTTTATTTAAACTCTTTTTTAATGCATATAAAAAAATAATTGATTAGTGTATTAAGAAGTCCTAAAAACTACATTTATGTACATATAACAGTCATCTATAATATGTCATACAGAGCCCATACCCAGACAATTCAATGTATGTTGTGATAAAAAGTTGGGCCAGGCCTGAGCTTGTAACTCCCCCCCTTCCACCATGCCCCCAAAAAAATATAACAAATAAAATGTAACAATGAACATGAGAAAATTTTATATTTCTACTGTCGGACGAGAAGAAAAACAATTTCCATTGCTCAGTGGTGAGTAAGCATGTCTTGTGCTTGAATAAAAAACTTCATAAATATATCTAATAATGCAGATAAGACCACTTGTATAAAGGTAAAATTTACTCATTTCTGGTAGGAAAGTAATATTATATCTCATGAATTCTTACATAAAACTAAGGATTACTGAAATATAGTCAATGACTAGAAAACAATAATATAGCAATAATAAAAGATTTAAAATCAAAATTACAAAATGTACATATATATAAATCTAGTTCTACTTGTCCTGAAAACAATGTTGTATAAAACTTTTACAAATTGTTTTAAATATTGTATGTTATCATTGTAACAATAAACAATAAACAATCGTAACATTAAGAAAAGATTAGTATAAAAAATGTTAATCATTCAAAGATATAAACACAATATACCTACAACCAAAGCAAATAAAATGAAACTACAAGCATATCAATCAAACAAAAATTAATTTTCCTGAGTTCCACATCTTGTTTATCAATTCCAGTCATTTATTTTGATAGCGCTATAAAAAAATCTGAGGAATCAGAAAGAAAATTATCCATACTTGGTGTACTGAAGTGGTTCTTTTCTTGTTGACAAAAATGCATGAACTTTAGGCCAGATCTCATTGGAATATTTTCCTGTAAACTCTTCTAACAGTCCATGATCTCTGTAGAGAAGAATAAAACAACATTGAAATGTTAACTTATTTATAGAGAGAAATATGGGTACTAAAATACTTTGCAAGCTACAGCTCAATGAAACCACATAACAATGCTACTAGTTTGTCATGATAAAGAAAATACTAAAATACTTATAATAAATATAGGCTATGGAAGTATACTTGCTTCTGGGTAAATTTTGTTGGTTGGTCAAACCAAGTTCATTGTTTCCTGAAACCACACGGATGGTTGTATATCTGCATATCAAAGTTTTTAAAATCACATGTATGCATAATATACTTAAATGAAAAACAAGTCAAGCTGTCAATCTAATCAAAACCTACAACTGTTAGTGTAGAAATATATTTAAACTACTATAAAACAGGTTGTGTATTATTTTGATATGTATCCATGGTAACTTACATGTAAAACTGTAATATAGATTGTGTATTATTTTGATATGTATCCATGGTAACTTACTTGTAGAACTGTAATATAGATTATGTATTATTTCGATATGTATCCATGGTAACTTACTTGTAGAACTGTAATATAGATTGTGTATTATTTTGATATGTATCCATGGTAACTTACTTGTAGAACTGTAATATAGATTGTGTATTATTTTGATATGTATCCATGGTAACTTACTTGTAGAACTGTAATATAGATTTTGTATTATTTTGATGTGTATCCATGGTAACTTACATGTAAAACTGTAATATAGATTGTGTATTATTTTGATATGTATCCATGGTAACTTACTTGTAGAACTGTGATATAGATTGTGTATTAATTTGATATGTATCCATGGTAACTTACTTGTAGAACTGTAATATAGATTGTGTCTTATTTTGATATGTATCCATGGTAACTTACTTGTAGAACTGTAATACAGATTGTGTATTATTTTGATGTGTATCCATGATAACTTACTTGTAGAACTTTAATATAGACTGTGTATTATTTTGGTATGTATCCATGGTAACTTACTTGTAGAACTGCAAAACAGGTTGTGTATTATTTTGATATGTTTCTAGTCTCTTTCTGACTGTTTCTGGTTTGTCATCATCTCTCTGTGTCAAGTCTTCTCCAGTAATGTCATCTTTACCCTGGGTGGAAGAGTGAAAAATAGTAATTTGTGAGACAATTTGTTCATCTTTCCTTCAGTCTTTTTTTTATTTGAAGAAGAAATAAATTATAGTTCTTTAGTCTCTATGTTCAAATCTTGATTAAATATAATGATAATAAAACTAAATATGACAGTAATGCAATAAAGACAACAAGCTTGTCATATAATAAATGCTTCACATAGTGCAGCTTGATACAATCACAGAGGTTGAACCCTGAACAGTTGAGGCAAGTATGGATACACCATTCAAGCTTGATACAGCCCTGCATTGGTACATGATCAAACCTGTAAACATTTGAAAGCATGGCCACTAGTTTTTGCATTTGGGGTACAGAGTTTTTAAGGGTGCAAATGATCAATTCAATTGTTTCATAGTTTTCCTTTCCTCTTTTGACTACCCTGGACCGGACATTTTATAAGCAGCTCGGCATGTGTTTCTAGAAAAGCAGAGGGTGTTTATTGGTGCACTTGGTCCATGCTCCCAGTTTTTGGTGGAGTCAAACTTTCTCATGTGATTTTGTTTCTTTGTACATATTTTCTTGGTTATTTCATGTTCTTTGTTGTGTATGTCTGTTTTCCCTGTCTGGTCTTTATCCTTAGATTATATTTTGATTTCTGCTTGAATCTTGGTTCCGTTGATTACTCTTTAAATTTTTGGTCTTTGCTTCATATGATGCATGTGAAAATAACAGAGTTAAAAAAAATCAAATTATCCATCATACTCAGACTAATATTTCACTTTCTTGTTTGTTGGAACAAATATCACCCTTGAGTATTGATGCATTTTGAAAATGAACGGAACAGAAGACAAGAAATTCAAAGATTAAAATAGAAAATTGTTAATGTACGTGCATGAACACTTTGACTTTTGACACTGTACATACATAACTTTTATAGCACATGAAAAATGTACTGCGGTATGTGAATGTGCATATTGTATGACACACAAAATTTTGATCAGAATTGAAGTGGCTCTTATTTTTAAATGGTCCTAGTCACAACCTCAAAAATTATTTATAGCCTTCTTTAGTGCCGATGGCACTTCACACTAAAATTTCAATGAGAAACATACATTTCTACTCAACTTTTTATCCAAATATCAGAAGAATACTTGTTTCTTATACTTCTGGGTCCCTTATTTTTAAATCAATCAAATTCTTCCTTTTGAAATATGATAGCTTGTGGTACCTTTTCAAAGAGATCAATTCATTTGCTTTCAATTCAAGTCCTAAAAGGCAAATGCTTATTTCTGGCCCCTTTCCTGAATGGGTTGATGACCGTATGATTCCATTATATGACCTCAAATAAAACCAGATTGGCACAATTAAGTCTTCAACACAGAGCAAAACTAATATCAAACAGCAATCAAGTGTGCTATCACTACTACCGGTATATGATTTACATACCTCTACTTTAGGTGGATTGAACTCTGTATGGTAGATTCTACCACTGGGTGCATGAGTCCACCTGCCTTTAATTCTGTCTATGATTACTTCAAAAGGAACATTCAGGTTGAGAACAATGTCTACTGGCTCTTTCTTTAACAGGGCATCAGCCTGAGGAACCGTTCTAGGAAAACCTAGGAAAAAAGCAAAAATGAAAAAATGAAAAAAGAAGCTATTGGCATTATCCAACCTAATGCTCTCGTAAAAAAAACAACTTCTTAAAACATCTTTAGGGAAACTATCAATATGATTTAACTACAAGTTATGATAAAGTATACATGTAAGCATTATTAAAATTATATTTCCATTCACAAGTATTCCTTCTTAGAAACTTTGAAATATTATACTTCTGGACTTTCTCCATTCTTACCATCCAGTAACCAGCTGTCAGTTCTCATATTGTGTAGTTCATTCAAAATAAGTTCTACCATTACATTATCAGGAACTAATTTTCCCTGGTCAATATATCCTTTAGCTTCCTGTCCTGCATCTGCAATTACAAAATAAATGTTTCATACATATTGCATGTATTTAATGATTTTAGAGCAACTACATCTGGTAGTGTACTATTATAATTATCATTATTACTATATATGATCTCAACTGATTAAACCTAAACCTTCACTGTTGCTCCTCTTCACCCTCATACAAGATATAACAGCATCCAATGGATCAAGACAAAAAAGTACACAAACAGTAAAATTGTTTATCCATTTTTTTAGATTCTATATGTAATAACTAAATGTATTTATCATTTCCCTCTTCTTCAAAAATGGCCAATCCCACTGTCAATCCATTTGTCCACCTGACAACAATAACTGTGAGCTCAAAATCTAAAAACTAACTTATTACCTTTTGCAAATATGCATACAAATTTGGGTTAAAATCAGATTTACACATTTTTTCATGCAAACTCACAGATTACTCTCTATTAATGTACAGAACTCTTGGGTGGTAAAAAAATGTACCACATACAAAATACCAATCCACATGGGAACAGCCCTTACATGGCTTATAGTTCACCTAATACAATATTTAATTTCTACATTCCTAGTTACACTTTTTAATTTTTTTGGTTCTAGAACATGTATTAATTTTCATCAAAACAGTGTCACTGTCAATAGGCCTCTACAATACCTTTATAATTTGTTTCCATTATGGCAAGTATTCATGAAAATTTATTAATTAACTTGTCAGAATGTACTTGTGCCTTGTACAAAAAACAACCTCACTAACACTTCAATTGTTCATTGATTCAATGAACACTATGAAATAAAACAGTCAAACAGAATTTTATTCATATCATTTTAAATCCTTGTCAACTGTATAAATAACAAACAAGTCAACTGTATCGATTGGCCAAAGTTAATAATACTTATCATCAGGTTGTCTGTTGTAGCTATCAGAGCCCGGTAGGCCTCTCCAACAGTCTAAGCTTATTCAGATTTTTTCTATGACTAGACCAACATTGATTGAAGGTTGAATTGGTGTCAAATTGAATATCTGAGTGTGTGTGTTGAGAATCAAAATTTAGTCAATTTCAATGGTTAATGACTTGTCAAATAAGCACACTAAATTCCTACTGGTAAGAACAATTATATTGTTGGCATTTAAAAAAAAAAAACTACCTCATCCTTTTGTTACTTGAAAAAAATGCCTCATTTTTTTTTATTGAAAAAATTGGAGTATTAACTGTACAAAACAATAAATTTGTAGCAGATGTTTAAAAGGTATTCAGAAAAAAAAAGATAAACTATTCTAATAGCAGTGTAATTTTGAACTGAAACACCCCATGCTGCCCTTTGACTAGTAATTGGGAAAAGTTCATCTTATTATTTTGGGATTATTTTTTAGCAATTTTTTGACCAATTGAAAAACTTTCATCAGACCTTGTTTTGGAGGTTTTTAAAGGCAAACAATACACTGTATAAAAACTTTAAATTATTGCTTGCAAATACATTGTAACATGTCAAAATTAATAACACATTGTTTATTTTGTATTTGTTAATATGTTTTCTTAATATTTAGTTGACATGCCTTTATAAGTTTAAACATTGTAGGCATTTGATTTTTTAACTGATGCTTTATGTGCTTAAAGGTATCAATGATACTATGAACTTACTTGTTTTGTTTATGATTTGAGATCTTAGCAGATCACCACTCGATAAATGTTTTAAGTTAAAATCTTTAACTATCCTAGTTGAAATGGTTCCTTTACCTGAACCAGGAGGTCCCATTATAATTGCTCTAAATAATTTAGATATCATTTTGCCAATTTAGTGAAAATGTAAGCAAATAAAATTATTTTGAAGTATTCATCAAAAATACAACGTCCTAAATGTTGACCTTAATTGGCAGGTGCCCAATTGTCGTAATATGTCGCGGAGTTTGTCTTAATTTTTATGTAATGAAACAACAATTTTGTATTTAATGCATTTATTTGTCCCAATTATATCAAAATAGAGTACTATTTGATAAGACTGTAAATGAACATTTAGATATTTAGAAAAATTGCACGCCATATAATTTACGACATTGAAACGACTAGTTGTTGACCAAAATACCCACGAGGAAAAATTTGAAAATATTGAGAAAACGACAACAGTTAATGAATTGTAAGATACTTTTAAGAAAGGTTAAGAAATATGTGAAATTTTATCTGAGAAACACTATATTCTGGAAAAGGCAGAAGAAAATCAGTTCTATAACTATAAAAACAAATCACAACTGTTGGTGTTGCCACTGGCACTGTCAGCTGTTGCGTGCGTTTTTAAGTGGTTGTTTTCCATTTTTTTGTAATTAAAGGAATCTATATGAGTATAACAATGTTTTAATAAAAGAATTTAAAAAGTGCTTTTCCACAATGGTACAGTACAATACTATTCTAAGGTGTGTTCCCCACATTATGCTGACAGTCTGTGCCACTTTTCAGGTGACAATAGTTACTGGTCGAAGTAGTTCTTGCCAAAATATTATTCATTATCTCCTGTGACTCAAGTTTGTGCCCAAAATTTAAGACAAAACATCTAACAGATTGCTGATATATTGCCCTAAAATGAGCTATCATACAATTCTCATTGAGGAATGAACTTTTGGTGAGAATTGATCCTGTAATCCAGTGTTTGTCATTGTTTTTTTTATTCATTTTGGGTTTTTACTGTATACATTAGGTTGAATTAGACTTTTTTGAATTTGTCCATCATTGAAGACAGTAGGGTGACCTGTTTTTATTGTTTGTTGCTTGGTATTTGGTGGATGACTGTCTCATTAGCAATTAAAACCGTCTCTTGTATTTTTATATTCTGTCTTGAAAATGGCTAGTATCTACTCTCTGATCTGTAGTTCCCACCATTGCTCAGGTATTGACTATTGCACTTAGGAGGGAATCTTTGGTTTTCATTGAAACCTTAAGTAGATCACTGTCAAGGCATATCAAGTGAATAGTATTAAATAGGTAATAGCATCATGGCTTGTTCCAATCATGTTCAAGAAAAAAGGTTGACCTTCGAAAGTACAATGTACATGTGGGTTAGTGAAAAAAATGACTTTTATCTTTGATATATTATTTTAAAACAGCATTATGCATTATTTTGCTTTGATAACATTTAAAAAACTGAAGGAAATTTAATGTTTATATACAGAAAGTTGATTAACTGCTTGTAGTACTCCCCCCCTCAAAAAAAAAAAAACCAAAAAAAAACCCAAAACAAGAAAAACTACCAGAAGGGATGTCTTTCTTTAGTTCAAGTCACAAAAACACAAAATAGAATTTTAAGATTGTCTGCTTTCTTCCGGTAAGAATGGCACAACAATTGATATTCACACAACAGAAATCAATCTGTCTAAACATGAATTATAACTTTGCCTGTGGTAAATTATGTGTCATAGATAAAAAGAAAGAGAATGAAATTTTAGAGCAGTAATAGGTGAAAGTAAAAGTAAAGTTTTTCAGTTGTTTCTATGTAGTAAAATAATGACTTACATGCTTTTTATCTTTTGAAGATGAAATTTGGAATGGAAGCCGACTCCTCATTTGAGGATGAATTTTACCAACGACCAAGGAGAAAGCCAAAAGGTCTTAAACAGAAAGGTAGTCGTGGAAATCCAGAAGGTGACAGTAAACTAGGAAGAATCAGAGCACCACCTAATAGTGACAATGATTCATCATTTGACATAGCATCTCCCTCAAAAAGAAGGAAAACACACATTAACCATGATCAACTAGAAAGTGTAAAGCGTAAGCCAACAAAGCGCCATCTACAGATGTACAGTGACACAGACTTGTCTTCATTAGATCAGACTGATACTCCTGACACTCTAAGTCAGATCAGTTCTATCATGCCTGTATCAGATGTCTCAATGCAGACTACATTTTCTCGTATGAGAAAACCCAAAGGTAGAGCTGATGTAACTTTAGAAAGGGCAGTTCAAAAGGCTAGAGGTCAGCCTGATGGTGCTGAAAGGTCATTCCATCAGAAAAAAGCCAGTAAGACAACTTTACCAACCAGGTTGTCAACAGTTAGAGAAGCAGCAGAAGGAAGAACATCTGATAGTTCTACACAGGAAGTTTTTGTGGATGATGGTCCTCCATCACCAGAGGCCCAACCTTTCCAAAGAAGAAAATCTGTAAAGGTAAATGGTATTTAAAAATGTGAAGTTCTTGTTTATAGTAATGTTCATGAATGATTATCCAGTATACACATCTTCAATTAATCATTCTGCCAAGAAGAAAAATTTTCGCTTCATACGTGTATATTGATACATTTGACTGAGCTCCACAGTTCTTTCATTGTAGGAAACTACATGTATGCTTCATTTGTAAACATACATGTAATTTTAAACGTCTACATGTGTTATATTTTTATCAATTTTGTCTGGATGTACACCAAGTGGTGACCTCCACGAAGTTGTACAAACAGTTGCTTTCAGGTGTTTAAACCATGCTTCACTATTGGTTACTTCTTAATATTTTTTGGATGAAAGGTAAAATTGAAAAGAGCAGCCAGCACAGCAGCAGGTAAACTGAAACTAAAGTCATTGAAAGGGAAGAAAGCACAGCTAAGTGAAAGTCGGCTAGTGGCAAAACATAAGATGGAAGATTCACAGATAGAAGAAACTTCAGGTTTTCTTAGATTTTTTAATTAACTGTGAGAAATGTAGGGTACATTTCCTAAGGAGAACATTTTATCTTTTCATGAATACAAAGATTGTGTTGAAAAAATGATAACCAAATTTAGATCAAATTGGGCAGGAAATTTGTTAGCCTTCATTTGCATTGTGTTGTAACATGTATATAAACAAAAATACACATTCCACAACATCTTTATGAATGATAAGGACATGTGCAAAAATAGATGAATCGGTGTACAGTATTGAAAATTGATTTTTTGAAGCCCTAAAAATCCTTTTAAAGTATAGAACATGTCAAGCAAATACATGTATTGTAAATTTCATGTTGAAGATTTATTAGGAATTTAAACTTGATATCATTGAAATTAAAGATAATTTTCTATTTTTAAGTAGTAAAGAAGTTAATGTTCTTTAGTAGTCATTGATAATTGATTGACACGTTTAAGTAATGAGTATCATATTAGAATAATAATTTTTGTCCATTGTAGAAACAAAAAAGACAAAGTTAAAAGAACTTCCATTCAAGGAAAGGAAGAAAGTTCGTAAAATGTTGAAGAATAATTATAGTATGATTCAAAGATCAAAGAAGATTTGGGAAGAATTGAGGCAGTAAGTATGATTTAGGTATAGTACATCTTCTAGTACATAGTACATTGGCTAATCATTCAGAAAGTATATGGCATTCTGGGATTGCTTTTGTTCATGACAATCTGAATGATCAAGATAATTTTTATGAGTATGCTGTGATGGCACAATGTTTTTGACAAGGACATTTTCTGAATTAGTTTGTTATTTTTAATTCTTGATGTTACTGAAAGGATATTTTCTGTGTAAATCACTCATTTCTAATGTGTAGATAATGCATGACATAAACAAATCTAACTTGATTTTTTGTATGAAGAAGAAAATTTCATGTTCTCAGTGTATTGACCTTTGACCTTAAAATTTTTAAGTGAATTTTTTTAAACCTCCTATTATAGGTATATTGAAATCTTTCATACAAAATATATTTGTAAGTTGGTGCAGAATTTGAAAAAGAAAAAAAAAACTTGTTTTGAAAATGAATACTGTAAACGTTTTAAATTTTGCAATTTTGCAGTGTCAGAAAAGTGTGAAAAATAATACCCGCATAATTGGTTTTGAACACTATAACATTAATCATTTTTTGAAACTGGCAAAAATGATATCCACAAATATGTTCACTTGACAATAATCTGCGAAAATAATTAGTCTCCTACTTATATTTATCTTTTCAGGCAAAAAGTATCGCAGAGTAGAAAACAAGAGCTCTGTAAGGAACTGTTAGGTTTTGTCAAGGGAAACATGAAAGAGGTAAGGGAATAATGTTGTAAAAACTCTTCATTATCATGTAACAGTAAAGAGGCATATATGTATATCTTGAAAAGGTTGAAAATAAGTACAGGCTACCCACATTTTTATATAAAATGTTTTATACTGGCACTGTTCTATTTGAGCAGTCAAAATGCATTGACCGTATATTTACAAGTGATATATGGTCACTGACTAAATATAACTTTCTGTTGTAATGTCAAACATTTCAATGTTTTATAATTGCCAGGATGTCATCCTCAAATAAAAAACATTGCTTGAAACATCAGTTTTCTTTCAAAAACAAAAACAGTGCAATTACTTGACAAGATTTTAATATACAGCCTCACATTATCCCATGGTTCTGGCCTCATCCGTATATCAGTTTTCACTTGACATAAAACTGTAATTGTCTATGGTCTCACTAACCACTTCTAACGTTTCCATTACTTTACATGTTAAAAAAAATAATTTTCAAAGCCTCACTATGAATTCCCAGGACAAATGACATCTTAAAGTTGCATACCGTTGCGAAGCTTGGAAAATAAGGCTTCCAAAATCTTTATGCTAATGGTACGATGATTGTAGAAATTCTTCACAAAATTTATGTGAATAAATAATACTGAAAATCCACATTTTTACCTGTTCTGCTAACTGACAGCATGGTGGCAAATAACTCACACATGTAAACAATATTCATACACTTTTGTAGTTAATTACATATATGATTTTAAAGTACACATTCTCAGCTTTATTTTGACTACATTTAATCATAATACACACAAATAATGCACTTGCAATGCATATGTTTTGGTTCAGTGTGTTTTTGGTACTACATAGGGGGGTGGCCATTTGACCCGGAAGTGGTTAGTGAGACCTATGTGTCTTTGGAATATTATTTTTAGTCAATAATATTATTTTTTGTATTCAGATTAAAATACCTAACATTTTATGGCTTGCCTTGCCTGTGATATATTTATGAAGTATTTTAACCCTTAAGCTGCTATGCTATTTGCTATTGTTCTATTGTGTAATAGTAAATAAAAAGATGAAAATAATTACTTCATGTGCTTACTATGTTTGAATGTGCAAATTTTTGTTAATATTGATCTTAGACCAATTAAAGTTATATGTTAAAGTATCTTTGGCTTCTAGAGTTTCATATTTTGACATTAGTTTGTTTTCATCAGCAATTTTTACATGTCCATTTTCAATTAATTGTGAGATAATATAAGTTTTGATGATTTAATATTTGGAACAATTCCATGAACATAAAACTTCATTATAATTAAACACATGTAAACATCAGAATTTGGCAAAAAATCACTTGGAGGCAAATAGCAAAGATTAATTTCGATTCAGATTTATTTCTTCTGGTCCAGAATGTTTGAATTTGACATCAATGTCATCACTATCATTGAATAAATTGGTGACTTGATCATCGTCACTCCAATTGATGTCCTCAATTTTGAGACATTTTTCATCGATTATATTTACTTTAG
Source organism: Perna viridis (assembly GCA_037379345.1). NCBI lineage: Eukaryota > Metazoa > Mollusca > Bivalvia > Mytilida > Mytilidae > Perna > Perna viridis. The sequence goes on from CM074511.1 coordinate 55,634,183, forward strand.
ATTTTATCCTTGTAATTCATTAAAACATTTGGGAATCTGGAAAATACACAAGATTTCAACCAATCAAAACGTCTAAAAGAATTTATTTCCATTATTACTGCTTCTGGAACAACTATAAACAACTGTTTACAGAAAACGAAATTATAGATGTGCTTAGCAATCGTTAATAAAAATATCAGAATGACAATAGTCACACATAGCAGCTTAAGGGTTAAAGCTCACCTTTTTGCAAAATACATTACTGGTATATTTTCAGCTTGCCTTTGCCCATGATACAGCTAGAGTTTTACAGTGTCTTATACAGTATGGTACACCAGATCAGAGGGATGTTGTTTTTGAAGAACTTAAAGGTACAATTTGTTTTTGTTGTTGTGCATTATGCCATAAAAATGGTTTTGAAAAAGATAAAGAGAAACTATCAAAAGAAAATTTATGTTCTAAAACTCATTTGTCAAGGAAATGAGACAAGATGAGACACAAATAACTGAAATGAAAAAAAAATATTTGAAAACTGAAGATGCCTTAAAAAGTCAAAATAGAAATTATGAATTCTCGGTATAAAATTGTGACAGTTTTCTGACAGATGGAATTTTTCAAAAGCATGATTAAATAACAAGCAAAAAAAATATGTGGAAATAAATATATTTTCACTTGTATTTGAAGACATGGACAATAATATGATGATTCAATTTGTAAAGTATTAGTATATGTATAAAATATTGTTTGTCATGTCCAGTTTTTCTGAAAAAGAAACAGTAGAATTTATTGGTCTTTTATAGATAACTTCTTTTTTTATTTCAGACCAAATGTGTCTAATGGCTAAATCAAGATTTGCTAAATTCTTAGTGAAGAAATTCATTGTTTACGGGTAAGTGTAAATCATTTTAGCTTTTGACATGATTGTAAATCTGGACTTAGGGATTTGGAGAGAAAGGGATTTTTATGCAAATTGCTTTCGAAATTGGAAATGAACAGAATATTACAGCTAGTTGAAAATGGCTGGTTCAGATTTCAATACAAATCTAAGTAGGCTACTCAGTAATTTAAATAGCTCTGCCAATGTGTTCTACTTCATTACCACTGAACACCTTGTCTTTCAAGTTTGAAAAGCTGGTAAAATTTTTATCTATTTTTTCTTATAAAAAAAAATAATGCAAAAGCACAATAATTGAGAGTCAAGTTCCTGTCAAAATTTAATTTTTTATGCTGGTTTTGCAAATCATATTTTAAAAGTTTAAAAACTGCTTTAATAGTAGTAAAGTTGAACTTATTGTAAAGTAATTTTATAACATCATTAACTTCAGTTCACTCATGGTAAAGGACTTGTATACACTTCTTTTTGGCGAGGCACTTTTTTCAGTCAATATTTGAAGTCATTCATCAAGTTTTGATTAAATAGCTATTTCATTCTATTATTTGTTTAATATAGTTTTGATTTTATTTTAGGTCAAAACAACATAAAAACCATGTTTTCAAAAGCTTCCATGGCAATGTCAGAAAGCTGGTCAGACATAGGGTAAGATCAGTTCTGTATGGAAAGTTGAGCATGTACACTTAAAAAAATGTTTTTGAAAAAAAAAAAGCAAATGATAAATAAACTAAAATTCCCTCTCAAATGGTTGTGACTTGAATTAAATTAATGTAAAAAATTAATCTTTTTTTTTTTAATTTACCATTTGCAAGAGCCATTTTTTCTTTAAAATTGACCTTTACTTAAGCTGCACCTTTCAAAATCAAGGTAAATTTCTTTATTTTAGGTGAAGACAGATATTTGCACTAGAAACAATATTAATATTAATTGTTTGTTGTTTTTTTTCTAGGAAGCAGCAGATTTGGTTGAATTTGCATATAATGAATATGCAAATGCTCCACAAAGACTGACATTGTTGGAAGACTTCTATGGTCCAAGTTTTATACTATTCAAAGTTTGTATTCTCTGTTGTAAATACTGTAAACCATGAAATTTTTGCAACAGATTCATTACACTATATGCCCTGTAATGCAAAAATTAATCTGTTAATATTTTCTTCGTAAAAACAATTTAATAATCCCAACTTTAAAACTGAGCAAAAGTAGATTTATTGTAATCACAGGGAAAAAAAGATGATACAAAAATCTTCCAGTTAACAGTAGTTGCTTAGCACATTAATACTCCAAAATGATGCACCATTTTGATGAAACAGATTCATTGATATTTTTGCCATGTTTATGTATACTATCAGCTAAAAGTAAAATTTCCATTGTCAACATGAGAGCCTTAGGAGGCATCAAAAATAAAAACTGCTGTTGAGAGTAAAAAAAGTCTATATAACTTATGCTGTCAGAAGGGGAATGTATAGTATGAATATCTTGGTTAGTGAAATAGTGAAAAACTGCATGTGAATTTGTTTTTACTGCCTGGTGGTAAAATAATTATACTGATATATGTGTTGGTTATAAAAATACTTAGATCTGGATTAAAGATACTACATGTACATTTGAAAGATTTTTACATTGAAACTATATATGTTTTTGCACCACTTAACTATTGACATGCTGACTGTTATGAATAATGTGTACTTTTTGAAACAATGTAGAAGTAGGTATCCATAGATTATAGTATTTATATTCAATATATATAAAAACATTTGAATGGATGTACTTTTGGCAGACACCAGATATGAGATGCCTTGACCAGATGTTAATGATACAACCAGACAAGAAGGATATGATTCTTAGTAATATGAAAGAAGCCTTACTGCCTCTAATTGATAAGTAAGAATTATATTCAAGAAGATATATGGTTGCAAGCTTTACAAATAATATTTTTATATTAACTAATAACAGCTTGAGCAGCGGTCTACTGGTTACTTATGTGTATTGATACCACCTATTTTCATGTAGTGGGGAGCACTAAGGCTGATATCAGCTTTTTCCATTTCGAAAATATAAATTGTCTTCAGGATTTATATGTATGTTCTTAATCTGTATTTTAAGTTATATATTGTAGCAATTATTACATATAATGCCCATATCACTTAACAACTTAATGTTATTTAAGGCTGAAATACTTTGATATTTAAATAAAATACTTTACATTTTTGGCATCAAAAATTGTTGTGTGTTACCCTGGCAACAGTTCAAAAGATGAAAAGAAAGTTGATTGCTATGATTGATATAGGTCTTTACAAGATTTAAATTGTGAAATCATTTGTGCCACATGTTAAATGTTTATAGAGAATAACTGTTAATGTCTAATATTTCCCTAACCTATCAAATATTTACTGCTGATTTTCAGATCTATACTAGTCCATTCTATGGTACACAGAGTCTTCTTTGAATTCTTTGTGCATGCTGCTGACAAAATGAGATCTGTAAGTTTTCCATATATTTCTTTTAATTCAGCAGTTTTGCAACTGTTAGTGTGTAAAGTTCTATATTAAGAAGACACATGTAGAAGTCAAGTTATTTATCTTCATTTTCAAGCAAGTTTTAAAAATGTAGAATCAAATGTATTTTTTGTTTTAGTGAAGGTAATCAATGCTTTAGCCATAGTATTACTTGTAAATGTACAATCTACTAGTATGTAATACAGCTTGTATGTTGTAATTGTTTAAGCCAAAGGATAATCAGATGGGTATTAAAATGACAAAAAAATTTAATCAATTCACATCACTAATTTCATTCAACTACCAAGCAAAAACTGCATAAAAATACCTTTTCCAATTATTATTTTTATTTATGAACTTCTTATATTAATTACAGGAAATGATAGAAGCTCTGAGAGAATCTTTGATGCATATGATACATACCAGAGATGGTTCAAGGGTCGGCATGTATTGTTTCTGGTATGGTAATGCTAAGGTTAGTAGTTCATTTAATTATTGGTCATACCTGTTATTACAGTTAACCTTTGGAACTATTCATGTCGGAGATTCTCCCTGGCATTGACTCTGTCTCATTTTAGAGATTTTCATGTAAATGCGAATTTTTTATGTAAAAATTCAATTATTCAAAAATTCCAATATAGTAATTTTTACCAATTTCTTCCCAACAAATCTTTATGTGGGAGATTCCAAATTTTAAATTGATTTTGCGGGAGTCTCCCCCCTAACGTGGGAGGGTTAACAGGTATGATTTGTTCATCATATCCCCTCTTAACAAGTCAAACATTTTGTGATCTTCATAATTCACCAGTCTTTCACACTTTGGTTTCCAATAGTTATTCAAAGCCCTTCCACCAATTGAATTAAAACTTTTTTAAAGCATACATCATATTTACCTCTCATAAATTATAATGCTCTTGCTTCTCGTATCATCTGATCAACTTTTTATACATTTAGTTTAATGATAAGTATGACAAAAATTTCAAAATGCATCAATTCTATGTATACATGTACTGTACTTTAGAATTCTTTTATATATACTCATTCTTTGTTATTAATACAACTTTGAAATGCATGAGCATTCACATTATTTCACAAATCTTTTGATTAATAGTTTTCAGTAATATCTCAAGACAAGAAAATTAGCACCTCTTTCCCTAATTGTCCCCCTCCTAAATACTGAAGGGGACATAGAAATACTGGTGTGTGTGCTTGTGTGCTTCCGTCCGTCCTTCACACTTTTTGGAGGGTTGGTAGTCACCATATGTAGTTGATCATATTGTGCTGCCATTTTGAGTGGAAGAATTTTACAGGAGTTATGGGACTTAGTTGAACTTGTACAATCTACACAAAAGAAACACTTTGTGGATGCAATTCCTCAGAAACGACTGAACAGATTTTGATCAAATTTTGTATGATTTATAGTCACCATATGTAGTTAATCATATTATGCTGCCATTTTGATTTGACTAATTTTACTAGAGTTATGGGACTCTGTTGACTTAGTACATGCTACACTATAGGAATACTTTGTGGACACAACTCCTCGGACACTGGTGCTTAGATTTTACAAAACTGTTAGTAATAATAAATTCAAATTTTACAGGAGTTATTGGTTATTGCTGTTCCCAACTTTTTTTGTAACTGGGGGCCTGGGGTGGGGGACATATGGCTATTTGTAGCAAATTTTTCTTGTCTGTCTCTTCTAATATTTTTTCTAGCTAAATGTAATACGAAGACTGTTGAAACCCCAATTCTTTTATTATATCTTTAAAACAAATTATATATACAGGACAGAAAATTGATGATAAAATCTTTGAAGACCCACATACTGAAGATCTGTACAGAGGAGTACGGCCATTGGGTTCTGTTAGCAATGTTTGATGCAGTTGATGACACCAAACTCGTACAGAAAGCTATTCTTGATGTAAGTATAACCGAATCATTAATGCTTGTAGTATAAAGATTTTATAAACATGTTGGCAAACTGTTTGTATAGATCTATGTATAAACAAAACATTAGGCTTGGTCACTCAATTGATCCCATTAGTCTAGATGATATATATACACACACACACACACACACACACACACACACACACACACATAATTCATAGAAAGAATTATTTCATATAATTTATATTAGTTAACATTTACTTATTTATATTTTGTCTTAGATCATGTTTATAAAGAAGTTGTATTGCTGATTGAGTTAAGAGGCCAAGCTCATGTAGTACATTTTAATATTACCTTACAGGAAATAATAAAGAACTACCCAGAGATAGTGAAGAACCAGTATGGTAAGAAAGTGTTACTGTATCTACTGTCTCCAAGGGATTCGCGGTACTTCCATCCTGATGTCGTCAAAATATTACAGGAAGCTGATCTCAGCACAACCAGGTAAACCTGGAGTAATGAACAAGTTACTCTTTATATATCCTCTATGTGCTAGATTTTCAAATTAATAAAAACCCTAGTTCATAAGGTTTCTAATCTTTCACTATACATGTCTGCGATCCTTTATTCGTCTTGGGATTGAGAAAATCAATCAGAATGAAGTTGACCAATTATCCTATTTTGCTTATGACATTGATGTTATCAAAGACAATAGCGTCTGTGGGAGATTTCACAAAATGTTGTTACTGTAAAACCGTTTGTAAGTACTAATGTCACAATTCTAATTTCTACTATGACAATGTACAACTAATTTTACACATCTGACTTAGCTTGAAATCGACTACTGATTCCTTTGTTTCCATTCTCATTCTACTATGCTCCGATTGATAACCATCAATCTACAAGGACAGACACAAAAATTGAAAAATAATGGCGATAATAGCAAAATAATCATATCAGTTTAAGTCTATTTATTTGTCATTTTTACACACCTATGTATGAAAGCTGATGTTTCTTGAAGGGAAGGTTAGTGGTTAGTAGTATCACATGTTACTGATTTCACTGATGTTTCTTGAAGGGAAAGTTAGTGATTAGTAGTATCACATGTTATTGATATAACCTAGATTTGTAAAGGAAGAGTATGATAGGTTGCAATGCAAAACTATTTTCAAATAAAAAAAATTGACAGCAAAACACTATTGATATTGAAGTTGTCAGTATTGTTTGTTTAATTGTACTTGTTACTCTAGATTTGATAGATGTTGAGCTAACCATTTTGATTATTTTAGTAAGAAACAGAAGTCGATTAGACACAGGGAGTTATTGGATTACATATCACCCTCATTATTACAATATGTTGTGGATAACTGCTCAGAACTTGTCGCAGACAATGCATCATTACTGCTTGTATCAGCTACAATAATGCATGCTATAGGTAGGTGTTTTGAAAAAGATCATTGATTAGTGTGCTTGTTTATATAATAATTGATGAAAGTAATGAGAAATTTTATGTTAATTTGGATAGGTACACTATAGATTCATGAAAAAAACTTTGAAAGTAGACGCTGATCGATATGCTGTTAAGCTAAGGTCTTTATAATTTAGATTTTAACGTGTATCATCCAATGGAGGACGAAAAAAAAGTTTTGTTTTCTGCTACTAGCTACAATAAAAAAAGATAAGTAGGTAGGCAAATTATTTTATTTTTCAAAAACATTTTACATTGAGTTAATGAGGAAACAATCAACAGTTGCTTTAGCCTAAGTGGATATAAATTGTTTAGAATTAATGGTAGCAGGAAATAGACATTTTATTTTTTGGCCTTACATTACATCTTCAATTTATCTACCTGAAAATCTAAATGTCATATGACATCACATTGGAGGTCACTTTTATGGTAACCATAAATATATTATAAACTGAACAATCGTATGTGGTCATATTTATACTGAAGGTTTATGCTTTTTATATGTTAATTAAGAAAAAAAATGAGAGGATCAGAAATGATTCTATGTTTACCTGGAACACAGCCTCAACAGGATGTAGTGAGATCCGTTACAATCTTCTTTTCGCTTGGAGTCATTAATGAAAAAAAATATTGTGTATACAATGAATTCAGACAAAATATATTTACAACAGCTAAAACTTTGATCTCTTCAATTTTCTTTTGGAGCCAATAATGAGAAAAAATAGTGTATCATACTTTTCTACCTATAAGTTGATGTGGAGTATAAGTGGAGTTGGTGATTTTTTACCAAAATCCACATAAAGAAGTCAAATTGCCAATTAAGTTGAGGGCAAAACATTCATATAAAGTAGTTGGTATAAATGTTGAATGTCAAAGGATATCCAAGGTTAGGGTTTTTTTTACTCAGCATATTATTTCATTGAAGTAACTTTAAATGGTATTGTTAAGTTTGTATTAATTTAAAATAAAGTGACTTTAATTATTTTTATTAACTTGCTTGCTAATTGCTCTGAAGTCCTTAGATCAGGCGTACAAAATTGTTAACACATCAAGTGTGGGCATCCAGGTGTGAAATTAGTTTTTAATATTTTAACTCTTTAAAAGTACATTTGTAGTGTAAATGCATTGTAGATGAACATTTCTTCTTAAAAAAAAATCCTTACATAACTGACGGCTGGCTGAAAAAAATATCAACTTATAGTCTGATAAAATATGGTACAACATGAATCAAGAATTTTTTGCAATCTTGTAATTTTAGCCAAAAATATGATTTTTTTAATTTGGGAGGATGAGAGAAATATCCCTCATCAACAACGTGAACTGTTCCATAATGTAATTTTTAATGTATGGTAAATTTGAGTCAGTCATAAAGCAGTAAGCAATTATATCAAAATTGTAAGTAAATAACAAATTTTTTTATTTAACTGTAAATGTACTTTATTCTGAAGTGTTAATTTTTATGGCTTCTCAAAATTTCCTAGTTTTGAATTCAGGAATTTCAGTAAAACTTCTTATTTGTCACCTGGAGTTATACATTTTGTATTGAATTTGAATTGTTGTTTGACTGAATGATTAAAACAAAGAACAGTGGTGCCTAACAAACATTGTTTTTTGCTTTAAGAGGCTGTCCATGTAAAAATCTGGCAGATCCTATGATATCAATAGAACAGGGTAAATTAAATCCCACTGAATTTGTTCCAGTGTGGTGTATATCATATGAGTGTCAAATAGTATAAAGTTTGTTTTAAATAAACAATGAATGGTTGTGGAAATGATTTTAAAGTTCCCTATCAAACCAATAAACTTTGCTCATATTAAGGAATTATCTCCCTTTCTTCAATTAATTTCAATGCTTTCCATCTCATTTGCAATTAATCATTTGCAGTTAATCAAAAACCAACATTTGACTTAAGAGGATGGAAATGAAATTTTTTTTAAAACGAAATTTGTCATGTGCCATCCACTGCCTTGTTTTTGCATGGACTCCCTCTTAATTCGTTAACAGTGAAAATAGAGAAAATTTGTATATCTTGATGTAATTTACAGTAAATACTATACATGTAATTTGAAATTTTTTGTTTAGGTGATCCAACAGAAGCAATGACAGCTGTTGCTAAGCTGGCATCTGAACCATTTGTGGCAGGCAGCCTACAGAACATGCACATCATAGAGCATACTGCTGGTCACATGACTCTAAAAAAATTGATACAGAATGATAAAGAAAGGATTCAGGATGGTAAATCAGGTAGGATTTGTTTCCCTGAGCAGTGTTACCAGGTATAAAGCAAGACAGTAACTCAGGTAGGGTTTGTTTCCCTGAGCAATGTTACCGGGTATAAAGCTTTAGACAGTAAATCAGGTAGGGTTTGTTTCCCTGAGCAGTGTTACCGGGTATAAAACTTTAGACAGTAAATCAGGTAGGGTTTGTTTCCCTGAGCAATGTTACTCGGTATAAAGCTTTAGGATAATTTTGAGATAGACAAGGAAAGATTTGAATGAAAGTGGAGCTATTACCATGTATTTGATGTGCTACTTTTAGAATAGAACAGAAATACAATCATACAATGCCACCCTTAGAACTAAAGTTTAGGTTCCCATTTAATGTGGTCAAATTACAAATGGAAAGTCTACAGTAAATGTCAAATGTGTATAGTAGTTACATTCAATGCACATAAAAAATATTCTCAAATCCAGATATTCACAAGCTTATTTAAGTTATGTCTGTCCTGGAAGGATTCTCAAATCCAGATATTCACAACCTTATTTAAGTTATGTCTGTCCTGTTATAATTTACTGTTTGTTTCAGTTTTATTCTCTCAAGTGCTTCTGAATACTTTACCTGATGGAAGTCTGAAATCATGGGCTGCCTGTAGCAGGGGATGCTTTGCATTAGTATGGTAGGTTAGGCTATAAATTTGTATACAATAAAATCAATAGAGATGTGAAGCACTGTCATTCTGATATTCACCTCATACCTTCTTTTCAATATACTATCAATATTGATAACAGGTATTTAATTAGAAAACTATATAAAATACCGACACCCCCTATGATAGAGATGATTTGTGCTGTAGAAAAACTCACCAAACAAAAGATGCCTTTTCAGTTCACATTTTGTATTTTTACGTAACTAGAATCCTTCTGTATTCAGATCTGTATTTTTTAGGAAAAATGTCTATTTGTACAAGAAAACTTGACTGAAACATTCAATCATTTTACAGTTTATTGGACCTTGACCATCCAGAAGTTACAGATTTGGTAACAGCACAGCTGGTAGGAGTGAGAAAAGCATTAAAGAAAATGACATTTAAAGGAGCACAAGTTCTTATGCAGAAACTCGATGCTGTAAATGGAGAGTTCAAATTGTAAAGGGACATTTCAAGTTACTTATAAATGGGTATTTTGGCATTTAGTTGGAACCTTGCTAGGTTGTTGCATTTATGAAATATGATTTTGAGATTGAATATTGGAAAATATGCCATTTATTAACCTTTTTTGTTAACAGTAGTATGGCTTTACATCTAGCTGGCCAGGAATGTATGAAATAGAAACATCTATAATTACGTCCTGAAAATTAAATAGGGTATGAAGTATAGAATGTTTACTGTCAATTTAATAGTATGTTTATATTAGTGTACAATTTTTTTTAGCATGACTGGAAACATCAGTATGGTATTTATTTTGCATTGAGTTGTGAGACCAAAGAGTGTGCAATATTTGTAGATGTTCTCTGTAGATATGGTTTGATTTTTGTCCCATGTTTTTGATATGAAATTATGAGGTGTGTATACTTCAAATATGTGTGTGCATCCACATCCATTTATTGATGATAGTGTGGTTCTGCCTGTAAATGAACATTTTTGATGATCCTTCAGATTAATACCTGTCCATGTTTTAATAATATACAAGAAACTTGTCTGTTGGTCTTATTACATACATTTTAAAGAACTGAAAAGTCTATGTATACTGAGGAATAAATCTTTTGAATAAAGATTTAATTTTCTCAAAGGACATAGGATAAATCAGAAGAATGTATTTAATTAAAAATTACTATTAAAAAAATCTTCATCACTAACCAATTTTTAACCTTTTAAATTTGGTCACTTTTTATTTCCAATCAAATTTTCACTTTTTAAATTGCAGCAATTATTTTTCTGTATTTGTTTTTAATCAATTTTATGTCATATTTGTCTGTTATAAAAACACCTGTTACTGGTGTTCTCAAATTCAAATAAAATTGTTTTGTTGTAAATGCTGTTCTATTTTTTGCCTTTCATTGTTTTCACAGTCTTGTTGGATTGTTGTCTCGGAAATATAATCTGTTTTCACTTTCTTCTCCATGTTATGTAAGTCAGTGGATTTGATTCAACCAAAAAAAATGCAATTCATATTCTTTTGCAGAAATAGCATTCACAGGAAATAGTTCAACATAAAACATATGAAAAACTTGTGTAGCAATTCTTCTTGTGTACATAGTAATCACTGCTTACCCTCCTGATGATCCTTAAACTATTCTAGTAACATCTGAACACCACATAATCAATGTGCAATATGACATGAAACAATGGAGAAAATTTATTATCACAGACTTGTTTCTGGCTTATACTTGAACAGTATTAGGGCTCAATATGAAATCAACTATACAAAAAGATATATTTATTATAAAATACAACAATATTTATCACATACAGGTGGAAGATATTTTCATGTAAGATCACAATTATGTGAGTAAAAACACCTAAATAAGCAGATATGTTTGATTTATTTAAATATCAAATAATATAATTCAAATATTGTGCATGTCATGAATCAGGAAACTTTGTCAAAAATATGAATATGAGACAGATGACAAATATTTCTCCTTTAATTTTAAAATTCTAAATTAAAGGAAATCAAGCACTTTAAAATAAGAAGTCTTTTTCATTACTACAGCCTGGTGGTACTTTCAGGCATTTTTAGCTTCAGTTTTCCATCAGGACCACGAGTGACATCCATACTGTTAATACTGACAGTACGAAGTTCTACCATCTCCTTATCTGTAAACAAAATGATAAATTGAAGTTTTCACACTATAACCATTCTTTTATGAAGACCATACACTCAACTTAACCAAATTTTATAGGTATTCAGGGAATTCTCGGTTTAACTTAATTCCAGTCTGGTACTGATGAAGTATCAATTGAGGTGACATGAAACAATGAACATATAAACTGGCTATGAGTGGTAGGGACTCCACAAATTAGTATAAATAATATATTGATTTAAAAAAAAAGAATGATAAAATTCTTACCTTTCTTCTCTGTTTCCATTTCTTCATCATAAAGGTCTGTTTGGATTTTAGCAAAATTAATAAATACCTGAATTAAAAAGACAATGCATTTGGTAATGGAGAAATAATAAGAGATGATAAGCAGGTCTGAACTTGGCATCGTTTTACTTTAAAAGTTCAATCAATAGTTTTGGGGTTTTTGATTCTTCAGGAATAAAATACCTTATATCACTGGTCTATCGCTGGAACTTCCCTACTATTTCTGAACACTACACAAAAATATAGTCCTAATGTAATTCTTTTTATATCATTCAAAACCTCTTTTATAACAAGTAATATGTTTTTTGCAATTTATCTGCTCAATTATATTTTATTATTTTTGCTAATAAAATTAAGATCTAGTCTTCATATCAACTAAAGATTTGAGGGACTCCTTTTTGGCCTTGAAAGATATTTAGTAATAAATTTACATTTAGGGAATTTATTTCTTGCAGTAATGTGTCTGGAAGGATAAAATGTGTTTAAAATTTTCATTCTAACACACTTATAAGTCTTATTATCCATCCTATCATACATATTTTACCATTTATAAACAGGAAGTGAAGAGCAGTGATTTTAACCAAGTAAATTGGTGGGAAAATTCAAATTGATAAAATGACTAGATTTTGAAAATCTCGTGTTAAGGAAATTATTTTCTTCAGCTGATATTGGTTTAATTTAACTATAATTGTTATGTAGGATAAATACTCTGTTAATATAGCTTTACAATGTAAATGCACATTAACTTTTGGATAGATTTAATATTGGAGAAAAAGGTGAAAAGGAACAAAAATTTGTAAATGTGTGTGAAGTTGGATCAGTAGTAAAGATTGACTTTCAGTTTATACATATTACAAAAAGGACAGTTCTTAATAGCATTTTAAATGCAATATGATCACAATTTTATTTAACATCATTTAATCTTTGAAATTTTGTTCATGCTACAATTTTCACAAGAATCAAAAACTGTCAGTGCTATCAGCACTTTGATAATTATCTACCCATCTCATTCTAACCAAACTTTTAGCTATACACAACCATATGCTATGAACAGTTTAGCACTAGGTGCAACCACATCAACATACCTGGTCTAAGGTGGTCTGTGACACAGAATAGTCCTCAATATGGAGTAAATTTCTAGCTGATTCTAGTTGACCAAAGACATAAGACAGCCTAATCTCTAGTCTCAACTGGTACTGTAACATATTGTGGTGAGATTCCTTTAATATAGCACTAGGGAAAGTCTTCATTATAAAGTTATCTACTGATGTAAGATCAGGGTCATCTCCTGATATTCTTAGCTGTAATGTATAGCCTTCTCCAAACCTATAAAAACAAAATAGAGTAAAATCCGCACCTTATCATGCCACAGCAGTTTACTATAGAATTGCACATTTACTGGGACTCTCTCAACATTGTAATTTTTAGATGAAAATAAGCGCAGTCAAGTATTTTGACTTTTGCATTATCCAAATAATACTGCTAGATAATTTCATTTCAGACACCCCTATTTACAATACCAATATTTACCTATTTTTGAGATGTTGTGTACTGCCTAGACACCTAAATCTACCATTCACCATTATAGACAGTCTATCACACAAAGCTTCACATTCCTCCATACTGAAAAAAAAAAAAACAAGTAACCAAATTTATCATTATCTTAATAGTAAATGTTTCACTTTACTAAACAGAAAAAAAAGAAATGAAAAAAATGCTGATAAAGAATAATTAAAACATACTTTTGGTCAAATACTTTAGATTTATCACAGATAATTGTTGCAATTAGATTTAGTTGTAAAAACTGCATCAATAGAACAATACAAATACATGTACTACAATTTCTGAAAAATCAGTAAACAATTTAAAAGCAATGGAAATATACAGAAATCCAGCAGCTTCCTTACAACAATTATTAACCATAATACAATCATGTATCAATACACTCAATCAAAAGGCATAAATAAGATCAATCCTCGATATTGGAAATAGAAAACTTATTAACTAACCTGTGTGATGTTAGAATGACTGATCTACCCTCCTTTACAATATTATTTATACAGGTCCACAGAAATCTCCTGGCTTTGGGATCCATCCCTGTTGTAGGTTCATCCTAAAATTGATACATAAATCAAAATTAAAAATTAAAAAAATATTCTACACATATTTATTTGTATCATGGCAGCAAAGTAAGTGTATGTTAATTCTGCTTATAGGGAACAGGACAAACAATTCATATACAATATACTTATTTAAACAATATATTGTAATGCTAAATTACCTATATTTCTTTCATTACCATTGGTTGATCTGTTCCCATGATCAACAATTTATACTTGATACATATATATTTGAATATGAATGGGAGTCCCACATTGTTTCAAAACTACCAAGAATATTAGTGAAGGATTAGTTATGAAACCCATGGCTGATATGAATTGATGTCCTACATTGTACAAAACCTACCAGGAATATCAATGAAGGATTAGCTATGAGGGCCATGGCTGTAGACAACTTTCTTCTGTTTCCACCAGAGTAACAACCACATGTCTTATCTGCATACTGTACCAATCCTAACTTATTTATACCCCAGTTTGCAACCTATAGAAATAAATATATACATGTCTTGTAAATTTAGAAATTGTTGTGACTGACTCAATCTTTAAAACTCGCAATATTGACTTCCAGAGTAACTGAAGATTACTTTGCATTATACCATTAACATACAGATATTTCTTGATATCTACTATTTTGCAGATGAATGTACAATGCTTGTCAAATCTATGATTGATTAATTGACAGATTGTATTTTAATGCCGATGGTAGATATTATTAGGAACAGAATGTTTTATCAATAAAAAAAATCCTGTTTTGTCCAATATGCTGAGCCAGTTTTTTATGAGCTCAAAGAAACAAGAACTCACAGGTAAGCATGTCATTCCACTCCGACACATAATTCTGACTGCAAACCAGTCAACATTATATTTTTGATATGCTGAATGTATGGTGGAAAATCAGTCACTACCAATTTTTAAGTTTTTGGTAAAAAAAATATGCCTCTAATCTAATCATGAGTTATTCTATATATTCTATGCTGAAATTAAAACTTTATAATATACCCTATCTTACCTCTTTAACATCACATTCTGGAATTCCTCTGAGTCTGGCATAGAACTTGAGTATTTCTTTCCCAGTCAGTTGTGGATCTATAGCATCATATTGTGGACAATAACCTATATCTTTCTGTAGTTTACTGGTTTTAATACTGAAACACATCAATAAAGAACTTGTTCATTGGTATAAATTACAAATTGAAAATAATTAATTTTAAATATCTTCTAAAACATCAGATTACATGAGCTGGGATCAAAGATAGAAAGGCATTCAATTAATATTTGTCATTAATAAATCCTTTTTATGGATATTGTTTTTTATTTATGAAAAGTGTATGTAAAATTTGGACCTAAAACACCTAGGTGTTTGTAAGTGGACTACTATTTGATATTAAGGGGAGGGCTTGGAAGATTTCTTTAGATCAATATATTTATATTTCACATACATTAAATCCAATTATTTATTTACATATACATGAGTAAAAGTATATTGTTCAGATTGGACTGTTTTGAAAGGATTAAAATATTTTTTCTCTCATTTTCATGATCAAAATATTTATTTTCAAAAAGATCTGAGTCAAATACTTTAAAGTTCTTTCAAACCCCTCCTCAAAATCAATTGACTGTCTCCTTATGGAAGCAATAAAAAATATAGAAGTGGTATGATATTTTCATATGATGTTTTACCATTGAGACAAGGTGTCAAGTTGTCTAGTCAAAAATGCCCATTGAATGATTTGTTTCATTATCCTAGAAGAGTTAAAGATGAAAAAGTTCCAAAAATTGAATGGTTCCATATTATGTCTCATTTACCTATAAAAGTTAATGACAAAGCCAAAATTCCATTTTCATTTTCTTCAAAACCCTAAAATTACCTTTCATTTCTGATGTAAGCATTTCCCTCAGTAATACTAAGAGCACCTGTCAACATCTTGAACATTGTGGTCTTCCCAGCTCCATTCACACCAAGTAGACCAAAGCATTGTCCTTCAGGAATACCTAGACATACTCTGTCTACAGCAGTATGTTTACCTTTACTACCAGGTAGCTTATACACCTACAATGTACAGTATATCAAAATTTAATGCAGGAAACAGGTAGGGTATTTTATTGTCATGGAAGTACATGTAGAATGAAATACTTACTCTATAAAATTAACCTGAAGATCTTGAAACATCCATGTGAAAGTTATGCAAAGAACAAACAAACAGATTCTCTATGAAAAACCATATAGTATTATTATTAAAGCAAGCAATAAAGTTCCTCATTTTCAGCAAAAAATATTCTGAAATTTGTTTCTTCTTAAGAAAAGTTTCTGATAAAAAGTATGCAATACCTTCTTACAACTTCTGGTAAGTACCTTGACTTTCAAAGGAAATTATAACAGTAGATCTGTCATACATGTAACTTACATGCATGTAAAATCTTGAAGATACACATGAAAAGACACCAATCTCTTGGGCTAATAACATTGATTCACCATTACTGTTGGCTTTCACTGTTTTTATTGCCATCACATTTTTGTTGTAAGGAGCATCCCCAAATTTTAAGTGGTAGTAATTTACTTTATCTGTTATATTACTATTTCAATACTCCCAGTAAATGCATATATGTACAAATTTTCTGTGTTTATTTTTCCATCATTATCTTTATCCTTGCTCTAATCCAAAAACCTAGTGTAACAGCTTGTCTCTGCATAGCCTAAATATATTTGAACTTTTCTCATGAAAACTTGGTGCAATATAAATTGTATTCTGGTCAGCTTTGTACTTGTACCACTAACCTATCCATATGATTCATCTTACCTTGGTAAGGTTCTGTAACATCAGAATCTCCTCTGAGGCACCACCAGCTAAAATTCTGATCCTCTCCTTGGCTACATCTTCATCTTCATCCTCTGTATCCTCATCACGAGGTTTTACCACCCTTTAATCATAATACATACATTTTGTTTTCAGTCCGTCAGTTGACAAATAAACCAACTTAAAAATATTTGGTTCAATTTCCACCAAACTATCTATAGCTTACAGGTTATATAAAATTCCTTCTTTCTACTCAAGAGGTAGGCCATTTTAAATTTTAATTTTTCCAACTACACAAAAGTACTTTCCCCATTCAATTAACACAAAATCTGTTCATTAGCTAGCCTGTCTTTCAATATAAAAATGATATCTGTAACTTTGAACGAAAATGTATTTTTTTAAATGACACATTTCTAGTAAACACAAACATCACAAGTCAACAAAGTCAAGAATATCAGAAAAAATGATGTAACAGAATTTTCAGTGGCTATTTGAAGTATATACCTAGGTCTGGAGAATATTTTGTATTCAATCAGGATGTTAATGATAAAGAATGCTGTGCCTACAACTGCCATGGAGACAAGGTTCTTTCCAGACATGCTCCATTCAAGTGGACTCTTCATGGTGACTCCTGCAGGATCTATAAAAACCAAGATACTGTAAATTGTGTTACCTGTCAAATGTTCAAAAGTTAAAACAGACGAATTCAAATGATTTCAAGAGGTAAAAGAACAATAACATTTTGTGAGATTGTATGACATTAAGGAGGTAGACCTAGGGTAAGGGGCATAACTCATGAAATCAGTGATATGTTTATCATATTCAATTTCAACAAAGCCTCTCAAGCTTTCATTTGAAGCAGAATAAAATGAATCCAAGTTAATTAGATGCTGACATAAGATTAATGTTAAATGCTGAATACAAACATTCCAATGATTTTTAAGAGTTGTGTCCCTTACCCTAGGTCTATCTCCTTAAATCTATAAAGGTCTAAGCATATAGGGTAGAAAACAAATGTGGTGAAACACAACAAATGCACCATTGTGTAACACCTATAAACATAGTGAATACTTACAGAGAGAGCATTTTTCATTGAAATAAATTATTATTTCTGTGGATTTAAATAGAACTGGAAAAATAGCTGATAAACCATGAGGGATAGTAAATAAGTAGGACATTAATGGAACACTGATTTATACTCTGGCTAATGGTGAAAAAAGGGGGTGGCAAATGCCAAAAAAGCCAAACTGAAATGCTTTTGGGAAGTTAACCTGTATTTTATGATACTAAACAACTGTGCTTTGTTTAAAAACAAAAATCACTGATCTGTTCTCAAGTTATCATCTGGGAACTGTAGGGGGATGGACAGACATGCAACTTTTTGGAAAGTATCACATAATACCATGCCACTATGTGTTGGTGTATAATAATACCCTTTCACCAAATCAACTACATGTACTAAGCTAGATACCTAATTCAAACATCCATACAGAGGAACTCAGACTTACCATACTTTTTGAAGGCATCCCTATAAACCTGATTTCTAGATAGATCTAGTAAACCTCTACCCAAGCAGAACTGTGGCAGGAATAGTAGGGCTTCATTTAAAGCATCATTTATAGACTTTAGGGACTGAAACAAATGAATTAAAAATTAAATGTGGTACAAAGTATATGCTATTATGTGTAGAAGAGACAGTTATAACATGAATCAGAAAAATAACATACAGATTGAGAAAAAAGACATGCAAAAGCCTAAAAAGATTCAACATAAACATTTACAAAAAATGGTTACTTCTATAATGATGATCATCAATTCAATGAAACTTTCATTACAAGTTCAGACTTTACAAACAATATAAGAAAATTTACTGCAATTATTGACTTTTGCAAGACACCCCTTAACTATTATTATATTAACTGACCTCATCTTCCTCAGCTAAGAGTTCCAGTACAAATATAGCCAGAGTAGATGTTGTTCCAATGAATATGTTCACAGATTTTAGTATTACCATGGCAGTACTGGGTACTTCAAAGTATCTAGAGAACGGGTACATTATTGGAATCATAGCATACCTGGAAAAATAATTTGTTGAAATCTTTTATGTGGTCAAAATAAATATACTTCCAGAATACAATTTCTAAAAGTGTTCAGATTTCAATATTGAAAGCATTATCAGTTTAAAATAAAATGTGCTTTGTACTTCCAGAATATCATTTTGAAAATCTTTCAGATTTCAAAATTAAAAATTTGGTTAAAATAAAATGGAACATTAAAAAGTGAGACTTAAGAGTACTTACCCATATAACAACAACAGTGAAACCAGACAAGGGAGATTATCAAGTCCAATATAAGCCTCTCGTTGAAAAGCCATGAAAATCAGCAGACACAGACCAGTACATATAGAGTAATTAACCTGGGAAAATAATATATCCAAATATAATGCAAACTTGTCAGAAAGTAATTAAATTTAAGAGAAACATTTGGCTTTTAAAAACTAAATGGTTCAAAACTTTGTACGCTAGATGAATATTTATCCTTTAGATAACCATTTTTTCCTTGAATAGATTGTACTACAGTAATCCTTTGAATAACTTGGGCTACAACAGAAATTTAGCTTTGTTACGAAGCTTTCATCAAAAACATGCATTGTAAAAAAGAATACTTACCAAGTCCCAGAGAAAGTTTGTTAACCAGTAAATGAAAGGCTTGACACCACTAATGAACTGTAAGTGTTTGGAGTATGATACCCTCTCTTCTATCAAAATCATTACAAAACTGGCCGGGATAAAAGACATGGCAAAGATTATGCACACTGCTACTACCACATCTGCTTTGTTGTTAAACCTAAAAATAATAACTAGGATAATGACCCCTGGCTTATTTTGTGGAAGAGTATTACATAAAGCAATATTACATCCCAAACAACTGCTATTTGATGAAAGACAGCAGTAGTTTTAGACAACAAATGTGTAAGTACTTTAGAATTTTAATTGTCATTTAGTGTTAGTTTTGCAACAATAAATGTTAGGCACAAGTTTTTACAATCCTATTTATGGAAGATGAAACATAGATTATTTGTTTTTGTGAAGTAAAAAGCACATCAAGTGGAAACTTACTGAGATTGTTGTTGAGTCTGCTGTTTAGTAGGAGCCAGGGGATGAGTGAAGGCTGTAATACCATACTGAGATGGATCTTCATCTACAGGAAGGTTACTTCTTAGAATAATGTTATTCATCACATTCATATAAGCTACTACAGAAATCCACCCTTTGTTGTTGTACCATACCTATAAAACAAATATTACAATTATTCACACTGACATACTTACCCTTCCAGTGCACCTGATACACTGATATAATTACCCTTCCAGTGCACCTGTTTTCACACCTGATTTATTGTCAGAGTTCATATTGTAAGTGATTTAAGTGTTTAGTGCACAATCTTGTTTTTCATATATTCAGTTTTCATATGTAAATGTATTTTATTGTTTTCATATTTTGGCAATGTCATTGGATACAGATGTCTCTAAATTGTCATTCTATTTTGATGCTACAGTATTTTTTGCCCATATTCACAAAGCATAAAAAAAATTGTTCACAACATGAATGTTTATCACTTGAAATCTCTTGAAGTTTATCAGTGTTTGAATAAAGCTATGCTATTCATATGTTATTATACTGGTAAAGACTTCAGCAAAGGAATGTTTATAGGGCAGAGCAACAGTGGCATCTTATTTTTGTAGACATCCTTAAACATGAATAGCTCAACATTGTTCCATCAGAAGTGACACATTATTGAAATGATGTATGCACTTAGGAATTGATCGCCTGAAATTT
Source organism: Perna viridis (assembly GCA_037379345.1). NCBI lineage: Eukaryota > Metazoa > Mollusca > Bivalvia > Mytilida > Mytilidae > Perna > Perna viridis. The sequence goes on from CM074511.1 coordinate 55,654,974, forward strand.
TAATACAGATGCACAGCATGCGTTATAGAAAGTCTCACATATTCCAAAAGGTCAAGACATCAGTTATATAACATAGAGGTGCATTATCAACAAAGTCAAATGTTATTTCAGAACAAATAGATCTGTCCATCATAGATAAAGCCTAAAACCATATTAGGCTATATATCTATAATCTGTCATTATTATTCATTAAAAAGCTGCATATATCATATCTTTTGTAAACTGCATACCAGTCCTCTTTTCTTCAAAAACACCACAAAATGTATTTGCATAACAAAACATGAATAATAAATTGCAAAACAACTTATCCTCATTTCTCTGACCTTTTCTTTAGGTAAATAACAATGCTATGTGTTTGTGTTATCTTTGTGGGAACAAAAACACAATTAACAAATTCATCCCTACCTTATTGATATTCTGTGTGGAGAAGTGGCTCTTGATTTCAGTGATTTTTGACCATATTTTAGCATGTTCCCTATCCAGCTTATGGTCTGTCAGATTCAGTGATATCAGGGACTTCAGAATAGATGATACATGTCCAGTAGATTTTCTTTCTTGAATCTTTGAACCAAATGACAACCCACCATATCTTAAACATTAAAATGCAACTTTCAAAAAAGCAATTCAACAAGCATGTTCACCTAATGGGCTGCCAAATCAGTTTTGTTGCTCCAAGATTCAAAACTGACTTCAGCAACCTGACAATATCAATGTTAATGCATAACAAATTTTTAGTATTATACCAAATTCCTTGTGAATGACAAGTGCATATCAAATGCTTTAAGATGAATAAATTCCACAATTAAACCAAGAAAAAGCAGGATGAAAAAAACCTTCCATGTCTAATTTAGAAGCACTACTATCTTACCTGCGAGACAGAAATCTTGAGTTAGTTTTGACCAACCAGTCACTAATATTTCTGCCGGTCATGTTGTACAGATAATCTGGGGTGTGTAACAACTGTTTGGGTGGCTCAGCCATCTCTGAAAATTATACAAAATCTTATGTAAAGGTCAAGATTACTACATGTATATATAAATGTGATATATCCTGGAAATATGTGGCTTATGTACATACTATAAATTACAAAAGAAACAAAGAAAGAACAAGAACAATGGGGATGAATTTTGTGGTTGAGTAAGGAGGTATTTCTATATTGTATATTGATTTGATTACTCCTGGAGAGGAGAGGTGGAGAGTACTCCTGGTATGGAGAGGTGGAGATTACTGATAGAGGTTATTATGGTGACAGACCAATTACAATAGTCAAAACAAATGCAGTTATTATTACTATTTGACTCACCTGCAGGACACTGTTGTACCCCTGTAGAACATGAACATTGTGGCAGCTTACTGATGATAGGTTTGGTTTTGTACTTCAATACTCTATGTTTTTCATTGCATGGTAACCTGGAATGATTGTCACAACATTGGTTAGTAAGAACATAAAAAAAGATTAAATAATTTTATAAGCATTACTGATTTATTTCTTTACATAATGAATGAATAATTTACTGGTAAATGATAATAAATTTGATGTACCATATCACTCTAGATATAATATTTGTTCTAAAATATCATTGAACAGAACAATCACTTAGTTCTGACATGCTCATTACTGTTAATCTGATATATATATGCATTTTATCAGAGAAGGTAACTGGTAAGTGTACCAGACTTAAGTATTGAGGTGATTTGCAACCAGCAAGTATCAAGTTTACTATGATCCTACCATAGCCCTTGGATTTTTACTGATTTTTCAACACCAAACATAGGCCTTTATTACCCTTACATACATTGGCAATCTAGTAATGCCTTAATTGTGAAACATTCCATGAACATTATATTTCATATCTTACTTCAAGGACAGGTAGTCCCTAAGACAGGAATTACCAACACCATACTTAGAAAGTAAGACTTCTTCTGATGCTTCCCCTAATCTACTTCCTGGTCTGTCATTGCTGAAAGTAAGCAAAAAGGAATAATTATTAAAATGCTGCTACTGTTCACACTAGTACTTGTTTCATTTTTACAGTTTACCTTTATTCTCAACTTGATAATTTATATCTGTGCTGTAAATTTGATAATTGAAGGAACAATTTCCAAAAAATAAATTTTCCAGGTGGAATAGGTACTATGGGAAACAGGATACATATATATATATATATATACCTACCTATAAAACATATACAGATGGTGATCCCCTTTTTGTGGCACTAGATGCCATGGGTGGATTTCAAGGCTTGGTGGGTCACTATAGGGAGGATTGGTTTCAGAAAATAACATGGCAATCAGAATAAAAAGAGCTGGCATCACAATCTAAGAAAATATATAACAAACAAGACATTTATTATAATCCAGTATCTACCATTGTATTTTTACATCGATAAATGATGATTATGTTTTCTTCATGTAATGTATGTCTTTGTTTTAAGACTAAATGAAAAATACAGGTTCAAACATCTTAACAGGATACTGTTTGAAATCATAAATAGTATTATTTTATCATTACTTTGTAGAAAACTAAAACAATTGAAAACATTACCTCACATACAAAGCCCTTTTTACTTCTTTTGAAATGCTGGAATCTTTTAAGTAAGATAGCATATATCTGTTTCCACCACAGCACACACCCAGAAGCTAAAGTATCCTGTTTATGTGTAAAGGGAGTTTCTGGTTCTCTGTTCTCCTCTTAAAGTTAAGACAAATACATCATAGGTTAATGGAGACATGTAAATGATATCCTTTGTACTATCCTTTACAAATATTTAAAATTTTGATCTGAATTTCATAAACAAAGATAAAATACTTGATTCTGTGTCTTGGATGAACCCAATGCTACAGTTCCAAAGCAATAAAATACTTGATTTTGTGTTATGGATGAACCCAATTCTACAGTTAGAAATTTACATATTGATAACCATGAATTTATCTTTATGCTGAAATGATTTTTCATAATCTATGAAAATATGGCATCTAACAGGATATTAAATGATACCCTGTCACATTGCAAAAAAAAATCGGGGGATAAATAAAATTTCAAATGGCTATCACTTTTGTGTAAAAATCCACACAATCTGAAATTTAAACTTGATCTGTATTTTCATGATATTCAATAACTATACAAAGTTTGAAAAAGATCCTTCAATATCTTTTTAAGTTATCATTTGAAAATTGTCCAGGGACTGACAACTTTTCGGAGGGTACTACATAATACCTTTCCACTTCATGTGATGGGGTATAAAAACTAAAAGATATGGTACTGATAGGTTTTTTTGAATTACTCAAGAAAAGATTTAACAGGCAACAGCTTGATAATATTTACCTATTTCAACAGCATCAGTACCAAGCCTATTTTCTTCTGAAATACTTCTTAGAAAGGATCTTTTCTTGTTTCTTTTAAAACTTAGTTGAGTTACTGGCCGAGCTATTCTTCCACCTATTAAAAAAAATCAACAAAAGATTTCTCATCTTTATCTCTCAAGAAAATAAATGCAGTATTTTATTCTGCTACAGTACCTACAGAAAGTGAATATTTCATGAAAAAGAAATTGTTTAAAGAAATATGTTTCCTTTACTTGTACATTACTGTGTATAAAAATGAAAGGATATACGCTTACCATCAGTAACCTCTTCTAGTTTCTGTCTCTTAGATTCGTCTGAATTATCATAATCATCCTCTTCTGCTACTTTTAAAAATACCTACAAGATGAATAAAAACCATGAACCTATTAAGTACCATTCTTCTTTAGAATAAGACAATAGATGGCAAATCATTTTTCTAAATTCAGTCTTTTTTGCCACAAAAATATTCAACACATTTAAAAATCAACCTAAAAGCAACAATCTTGACTGGGTACAGGTAACTTGATGGAAAGACTGAAGGTAATATAACACTATAATTAAAAGAAAGAAATAAACCTCTTCAAGACTGGTATCAGAGATTCCATAACTCAATATTCCCAGATCATTGTGACAGTTTTCTAACTTCTCAAACAACATTTCAAAGTAACCATCTTGAGCAGCCTCAGATGGAAGTTGAAATATTATCTCAGTTGAGTTGTCTTCTACTAACTGGGCCCTTCTTACATACTTTCTAACAAATGCCACCAATCTTTTCAGAGAGTAACCTGTAAGCATAGGAGAATAAATTACATTACAACTTAAATATATCTATAAAAATATAGTTTGTATCAACATATGGTTTCAAATGTTAACAATTGATTAATTTCATCACACCAAAAATAGAAATTGCTTTTATACCTCTCATCAGCCTTGCACCATCAGCAGGTCTAGGTAATGAAGCTTCACCATCAGATCTGTCAGCAGTAAGGTCTGCATCAGATCCTGCTGTCTCCAAAAAGCCTTCATCAAATATATCAGACAACTACAAAATATACAAAATGATAACAAATTTATCAAATACAATTCAAATGCTTAGATGAAAATCTCAACTGTGAACTTGATACATATGTATTCAGTTCTCAATTTTTTTATTTTTGTAATTCTGTATATTTTTTAAAATCTATTATTAATACCCTTTAAAACTTGCCATCGGTACTCACACATGTATCTATGAATCTAATTACTATAATTTAATTATAATTAGGAACTTATCAATACAAATTGTCCTCTTGTACTACATTGAGAAAAAGATAGCTATCATTGCATTTTGTAAATCAACCAGTCAGTGATTATCTCCCCTACCTGTCTGTTAAACCTAATTCTATGTTCATTCTCAGTTCCTGTACTTCCACCTTTAACCATGGTCAAATAATACCCATTGCCATACTGTGATTTAAGGAAAAGACTGGAACCACAACAGAGTAGTTTTCCCTGTGAGATTATTGCTATCCTGTCTCCAAGAATGTCAGCTTCATCCATGTGGTGAGTTGACAAAATAATAGTCCTGTCTAAAATTGAAATTTAAACTCAAACGTAAAACGAAGAAAAAAATTCAGTCTCTAGGATGAATAGTAATTTTCACAAAAAAATACTGTGTCCCTGGTATGTGTTTTAATTTCATTCATTAAATCTGTTAGCCCTGTATGCTATATTAGAAAATAAAAACATAATAATTTATCAAAGAAAAACAAATCTCCCACTTCTACCATCCCTAGCCTAATACATAGTACATAAACATTACTGTTTACATGATGGTAAAACATTTCTACTACACTTATTTCAATCAAAACTGTTATCACTTGGGTCTCCAATCAATTTCACATTAGTAAATGCTAAATACTAGTACTCACTTTTCTTAAATTTAATGAGTAATTCCCATATAGCTCTCCTGGCCTGAGGGTCAACCCCAGCTGTTGGTTCATCCAATATAACTGTCTTAGCATTACCTACAAAGGCTATTGCTACTGATAACTTTCTTTTCATGCCACCTAAAAGTAAAAACAAACAAATTAGAAACGAGCATCTAAACCAAAATTCATCATAAAATAATATCTTTCAGTAAACTGATATTATCAGAAGCATTTATATATAAATTCATTTGATATTTTTCGTTTTAAGTTCATTATTAAGTATCTAAATAGTCATTTTAGAAATCTAGCCTTTCTTATCAACTGTGTACAATATAATATTTCACAATCAATTCTAATAGTATGATATACATATAGTCCAGTATATTTGATCATAGTACAGTATCTTCATAGGAAACCCTACCCAAGAGTTGATCTAGGAATTCTTTAGCCCTATGGTATAGTCCAGTATCTTCATAGGAAACCCAACCAAGAGTTGATCTGGGAATTCTTTAGCCCTATGATATAGTCCAGTATCTTCATAGGAAACCCTACCTGAGAGTTGATCTGGGAATTCTTTAGCCCTATGATATAGCCCTGTATCTTTCATCATCCTGTCACTCTCAGCATGGGCCTGCTTGTTAGGTTTACCCTTGAGGCTGGTGTAAAACCATATATGCTCCTCTACTGTTAAACTATTCAAAAAGAAATAACATATATTTTTAGACTTTTTGCAAGTATTTACATGTATCCAAATATCTGTTTGCCATATATATGACTAGGATAAATTTGATTGGGAAAATATTGAAATCTGCATAATATTAACTATACATTGAACATAAAAGGAATACCTGGAAACATATTTGTATCAGGAAGACAATTTCTTAGATAAAGACTAAAAATTATATTAATCTACAGAAAAATCTTAAAGCATAAATTTACGGCCACACTTTTTACTTACAAGTTGAAGAGAACATTATACTGTGGACACATCCCTAGACTGGTCCTTATCTTCTCCATGTCTGTCAGAATATTATGTCCATAAATATAGGCTGACCCCTGAGATGGTGGAAACAATCCAGTCAAAATAGACCTAAAAAGTAAAGCAGAAAAGTACTTAACTTAATTGAGGAAAACTTCATTCAAAGTGTTTAAAATTTCAAAGTTTCATCAGTTATAAAATTTTGATTATAGATATCAAAATGGCATGTAATATGTTTTATTAACTAGATATGCACAAGAACTCTTCAAATTTTACAGAAGGTTAAATTTTTAACCTCATGAAATAGATTTGGTTTTCCCTTGATAGAATGACCATTACCTGATTGACTACCCAAGGTAGTTAACTGAGAAATTGAGAAGGAGATTTAAACTTTCTACCAGACATAAATTCAAATACTTATGGAAGAAATGAAAGTCTAAATCACTACCTCAGACATTTTATCTGGTTATGTTCATTCAATCAATCTAACTATTTTACTTGCTGTAACAGCCTAATACATACATCGTAGTTGTCTTTCCTGCACCATTATGTCCTAGAAATGAGGTTATCTGCCCTTCATAGAAATTGACACTCAGTCCATCCACAGCATTCTTCTTCCCTTTCTTATACTGTTTCTTTAGATTCTTTATTGATACACCTAATGGTTTATCTGTTGGCTCTTCTTCTATTTTTGGAGCATCTACAGTTAATGAAAATATTTAAAATTATTCTTACTTAACAAAAAAGAAAAAGATGATTATATAATGAAACTCATGGTTCATTTCACTAAAGTATATACCTCTGTATCAAGACAAGACACAAATGATACTCAACTTGATATGTTCTTAAAGTTGCAGCTTTCTTAAAGGACTATAACAAATTTTGGTCTCTGATGAGTTCAGCCTACTGACTTTATTTAACATTGACTGATACCAGTTTCAGCCATGGTTAAATACCATATGAAGGGTATTTTTTTTGTGAGTTGATCAGAAGTTAAAAAGCTTATGCTACACCAGAGCACACATTTCAGGGAGCTTTAAGGTGTAGTGTACATATTTGTGGCCATTCAAATTGAAAACCTTTCCACATAGGCAAGGTTCTCAATAAGTTTTAAAGTAGGTGGAAGAAAATTAAAAGTAGGTGACACCAATGAGGGCCCTCATTTACCAAAAGATAGCAAATTTTTTTTTGAGCAACAAAATAGCCAGCGCCAATGTCAAAGTAGACGGCACTTATTGAGAACCCAGCACAGGAAAAAATTGTGAAATTTGGCAACAGCAAAAAAACCTGCCATACAGTATCATCTTTCATGTATTATAAAAACAATATCTAGAACTATACCTTTATTATTGTTTGAATCCTCTTCCTCGACTGTTCTACAACATGTAGCACCACACCAGTAGGATGGTAAGATGGGGAAATACCAGGGTCTGGGTAGGCCATAACTACCTGTGAAATACCGGTATATCCAGTTCATCATTATTTTACCACACCTTGAAATGTTTGTCGCATTATATTTTTTATTTTATCAGTAAATTTTTTTGTGGTAGCATTTTCATGCTTTTTCCACACCTTAAAAAGGTTTAAATTTCTTGTATTATATTTACTAAATGGTATAATTTAGACATCAATTTACTTTAATTTTACATTTGTTTTTTTTAATAAAATACAAAATGCAAATTATCTATTTTACATCTATTAACAAATTTAATATGGCATTATTTTGAATTCATTCCAATGAAAATTCTGAAAGTTTTCAGGTTACTCTTGTCTCATAGACATTTACCCACAATGCTACTTTTCTACTAACCTGGGAATACTGCCTCTATATACCATGTGAGTAGTCCATATATTCCAGCATCAGATAACATCATGATGATACACAGGTACAGATTGAAGTGGTCATCAGGGATGGGACTGCTGTTAATGTTATACCACTGAACACCAACAGCTTGTTCTTCAAACCTGGAGATATACGTACAGCCAAAACCAAAGGCTACATTAGATGACAAACTCTGTAAAGGAAAAAAAATATCACATTGACATAACTTGAACACAGTGAATGTTCAGTATCTTGTTATTAAACTTGAGAAAAATAAATGGTTTGGATATCAATTCATCATGGTCTTGTATTGTTTTTCCAATAGGCTTCAACAGTAAACCATCAATTATTCATTGTTTTATTTAAATAATAGACAAGGTGTTTCAATCTTACTTTTGACCATATATTTCCATTAAGGAAATGTTGGAAATAATTTTAAGGTGCAACAAGGCAGGAATTTGGGACACCAGAACAGGTCAAACTAAAAACACTTTTTTTTTACTTTCACTTAGAGTTCTTAAAATAGACTCCTTTTCTGAAACATTATTTTTCATGAAAATGCTGTTTTTTTTTCAAAGAAAAAAAAACAAACTTTTATCATAAAAATGTACAAGCAGTAAAAAGTTCCTATGGTCTACCACCATTTTAAAGACAGCATGTAATAAACTGTTTTTTATTACATAAGAAGTTCAACTTACAATAGCCAATTTCTGGTCTAGTGACATCAAATGTTCCCAATGTCTGGCTAACAGATAGGGTAAGTATAGGGCAAAATATATAAAGCTGGCACAACAGGCACATAGGTTAGATTTGTTGAAGAATGTGGTAATGAGGAAACACTGCATGATGGTAGATAAACCATAGACAGTCAGAAATACTAGGAGTATACTGGCATCTGTGTGCTCTATAACTTTACCAACCTGTAAAATTATTATAATGATAATGACCATACTTTTAATATAAAATTATAGTTTACAAAACACTGAAATTATTGTACTGTACATGCAGAAATTAATTGTTTCCATTTCAACACAATATCCAGTATTTCAAAATCATCTTTCTTTACATTTAGCAACATATGTTAATTTAACCATTCTCTATTTCAAGATAACATGCCAATTATTTTGTTAACAATTTTATTCACTGGATTCTGAAGTTATCATTTTTATATAATTCTAAGATTGTGATATTGAATAAAGAACCTAATATTCTTATGAATGCAGGCATGTAAAAGTCAATAGAGAAATGGAAGAACATAAAACTGGAATAAAAATATACCAAAAAACAGTTACTGTAAAATCCTAAGTAAAAACTTGATTTCTGATTTAAGTCAAAAATAATAATGTCTGTAAATAAATCATGAAAAATTCTATGAATCTTTAAACTATTTTACAAATGTTTAAAACAAACCTTGAGGACAACAACAAGAAGACAGACAGTGACAAACATAACAATGAAGGCATTAATAAACCATGCCAGCCAGTGTACACCATTACTCAGACCCATTATCTTCATCACTTCCTTCAGTCTCATCTCCTTCTCATATACAATGTTCTTACAAATCATAGCTACAGGAAACAACCAGGCTAACACCAGGAACAATGGCAAAGTCTTACTTATACCATATATAAACCTGAAAGTAGAGTTTACACATTGCATATCACCTTCATGGATATAAAAGTTAAATATTCAAGAATGATGCTTATTTATACCTACATTATACATCCTTTTCATACATGCAGTGATAATGTTGGCTTCTTTCAAAACTACCTCATCCTCTTTTAACTGAAATAAAATGCTACCCATGGTGCAGCTTTATACAACCACAGAGATTGAACTCTGAACAGTTGGGGCAATTACAGACACACCATTCAAGCTTTACTCAGAATTTGTTTGGGATTAAATATTTGACAGAGGAAAATAATTTGACCAGAATCACAGTGACTCCTTTTTGGCCCCTTAATCCTCAGTAAGCACAATCCCAAAAATCAATCCTAGCTTTTCCTTTCACTTGTGGTACAAGTTCAAGGAGATCCATGCACAATTTAACCATTTTTTATGAACATCATGAAAATGCTTGTTTTTGATCCCTTTTTTACCCCTAATTCCTACTACATGGTTAAGTCACAACCCCCAAAATCAATCCAAAGCTTCCTTTTTTGGTATGGCACCTTGTGGTATAATTTCATAAAGATCTATACACTTATACTCAATTACTGAAGGGACATGAAGTGTGTATGGACCACAAAGCAGGGAAATAGCCTTATTTAAGAAGTAACTTTATGGCAAACAACATCACTGACCTGGTAGATATTAGGCTAAATAGTTGAACTCAATAATATAAGAGCCGTTTTTTTTAAATTTTGGTAATTAGAAGGCAGTGACTTTTCTAGCACTCATCATTTTCACCAATTACAAAAGACTTTTCAGAATGACGAAAATAATCTAGTCTCAATTTCGTCTTCTGAAATCCTTGAAAGTACAAAAAACATTAAGAGCTGTAACCCAAACATTGGTTCAAGTGACAAAAGCAACAATTTTATTACCCCAAGCTAATTACAACTCCCCATAGGTGTCAAAAAAAATTTTGTGTAAACAATCATGTAATTTGCTAATTAAACTAATCAGGCACGTGGAGTAAATATCGATCTCTGAAAACTCAAGTATGAAAATTCAAATGGTGGTAACAATTGCTGCTTGGAAAATTCCTTTACTTCTCATTATCTTTGTATCAAAATGACATAAAAAGTAATTTATCATTTATTTTTGTACATGCAAACTTGAGTGTAAACCAAATGTGGGTAATTTTGTCACTACCCCGGTGTCCCTACATTTTGTAGTTGCACATCAGAAATTCCGGTATTTACACTCTTGAAATATATCATTTATGCTATCAATGAATTCCTCAGGGACCAATACTAAACATAACTGAAAAATAATGACATAAATTTGTCATTAACTCGGTCTGATTTCCAAAAGCACGTTGAAAATTGTGCTAAATATAGATTAATATATAAGAGTGTAAAGGGATTTCTAATTTTGATGATTCTTAAAAGCTGGGTTTTTTTCTTTTTTAATTAAAACTCAGGCATGCTATTTGGATTCTCTGGAAAACATGCTTGCACAATTGTGGAAAAAAAATGTGCTTTATTCATATGCAATGTACATGTAGATTCAAGTTTTATTTAATGTCTTTACACAGTGCTGTAAATAACAGATGATTCTGAAATATCTTATGTCAGATGCAAATATTAGCATACTTTAAAAAATGTATCATTAAAATGGTCCTCATTTTCTCATACAAAAATGACTAAAGCTTTCAAAATCCTGGAAAAAATCCTAAAAGGCAATATAATTTTTCCATCCACATTTTTATATACCTTAAAACATTTGTTTACTCAACATAACATATGTTATAACTGTTTTTGCAGCACATACATTAATGATGTATATGTTGTGAATGACTTACTGATCTTCTATGTAACAAGGATAAGGAAACTGTTGAAGGATCAGTCCTATGTTATCCTTCATCCCTGTTTGGGCCTTTATAATGGCATGTTCTATAATATCCTGGATGTAGGCAAACCCATAGGTTAAGTATTTGGTCTGTGGTCCTGGCCTACTACGGGGACCTGGAGTCCAAAATCTGCAAAATAACTTATCATGAAACAACAACATCATTTAGCACTATAAATAAACTTTTAACCTCCAATAGAACACTAATGAACTATGAAATAACATTGCAACTCCACCTACTTCCCAATATATATTTTTTATATTTAGCAAATTGATTGTAAAGAATGTACTACAAAATGCACTTTTCCTATCAGAGTACTTATTATACGCATTTACTGATAAGAAAAATGAACCTTTTACGCATTGTTCAATAGATTTTGTCAATGCTTCAATCAATTCAATAGATGGTTTATTTTTAATGAATTTGTTTCAATTACTGCCCTAATTTTCAATAGATTTTTGAAAGTGCGGTTTGAACTCTAACAAACTTACTGAGAAGCTGACATAACTGTAAAATAATTTACCCAAGTTTTATCTTACCTATCAGTAACTTGTTTGGTATTGTCAACTCTGTCTGTGTCCATTCTGATTTTATAACTGACATGTTTAGGAAGTCTATTGGGAGTTCTCTTGTCAACATCAAATACAATAGCTGAAATTTTCACAAAAATTACAATAAAATTATTATTTTAGTTAAGAACTAATTTTTTGTAGATATCATGGTAGGTCTAACTTTCAACAATACGTTTTTTTGTAGATAAAATTTCCATTGAAAAGTCAGTTAAAAATCATACCACTTATTCTAAACTTAATTCTAATCTGTTGGCAGATATGGAATTCAAGAACTAATAACATACAATAAAAGTATCTCACCAGTTTAAACATATAGGAATTGTAGAAGGTAATAATACATGGGTGGATCCAAGGGGCTGGTGACCCCATATGCTTGAAAAGTTGCTTGATTATAAAGTTAAAATTGGTTCCCCCCTTAGGACAGTCAGCACCCCTCTTCCCTTTTCAGAATTTCTAAATTTGCCAATGCAATGATGCATGTTATAGATTTAATGAATTTTTTGGATGAATTGAACGTTGCTTCTACTTATAACAGATCATTTAGTGATAGACTTAGGCATTTAGAAATCTGCCATTGAACTTATCTGATAATTTACTCTGAATAAAATTTCATAACATGATAAAAAAAATCATGTTCAAAATCTGTATTACCAGCAAAGAATGTCCTGTTCTGTATCATGGCTAAGCTATCCTTTACTAAATCTGCTTCAGATGGATATGGTACAAACTTGTCAAAAACTATGCACTGAAAAGTTTGAAAATACATCTAAAGATGCTTTTATGAACAAAACCACATCACAGAAGAAAAATGTTGTTTTTCCAATGGTAAAAAATGATGATTTAAACTACACTGGCCAATTTTAACAGTTAGATTTCATAGATTAGTTTTGACTATTTAATGCAAAATCTACACAGAAACCCTTGTTAAAGTTACCTCCCCTTACCATGTATTGTGGTAATACTTTTATTTATTGGTGCCAATTTTCCTGGTTAGGGGGAAATGATTAGTTCGTAGATTCAAGAATTTGTGAATTTGACAAGTCTATCATACAAACAATTGAAAAATTTTCTTTTAATTAGGAACCAAATATCGTGGTTAACAAAATCCACAAAACCACAAAAAATTGGAACCTCCCAAACAATAATATTTTCACATTATATATTCAACTACAATTGATATGATGCCTGGTTGGTAAGTTGTAGACAGGTTCATTTATTAGATGTTTTGCATCATCATCATTTAAAAATCAATCAGCTAACAAAGAAGTTGCTTACCTGTCCATAATCTGCTATTATTTTTGCTAGTCCCTTTGAATAAACAAGTATCTTTTGAAAGTTGACTGAACTATTGTCATCGGTCAGAAATTCTTCTAAAAATTTGCAGGTTACACTGTTTGATTTTTTCTCCATCAAATTACACAGACAGGATCCAGAAAAACTCTAGAAAAAAAGATTGATGCATAACCATTATGTTAGGGAAAATAAGCAAATATAAATAATCCATTTCATATCATTAGGTTTAATATCTAAAAAACATGTATATTAATTTCAACAAGTGGTAGGAAATCTTCAGCCTAATCAAATGATTTATGATTTTCAGGCCATATTATTTGCCATAAACTTTAAAAAATATATAACGCGACGAAGCTAAAACCTTGTATTTGTAATATCATGTCAAGACCATAACGTGACATACATTTTAAAGTGTTATTCCTTGAAATGCATGATAAGAAAAAAGGTAAAACTTAATCTGAACAATGTAAATATATATAGCCCTCTGACTTTTTGGATGGGCATAAAAATTTCCTTTCTTACTGTACAATGATAGCATTTTAAAAAGAATTTACCTATGAATTAGAATGTTGTCATACTTAAACAAAGAATATTCACTTATATATAGTGAATATGTGTACCTTAAAAAGATCAAATCCAGGACTGTGGCTAAGATAATCTAAAACACTATCCACATAATCACCCCAGTTCTTGGCAATCTCTATCAGATCTGATAAGTCTGAGAATGTTTGGTTGGCCTAAAAAAATACAAGATAGAAATAACATGGAAAGGTTCAAAAAAAGAAAATACGGTGAAACTTCTCCAAACCGGACCCTAAAAAACTGGTCTTCCTTTCAAACTGGCCGTTTTCCAAAGTCCCAATGATGTACCTAAAAACCTGTGTGTGTCGTCTTCAATAGACTGGCCACCCCCTAAACCTGTACATCTGCCAGTTTTTCACAGTTTTAGTTACATAATTCAAGTAAAAACAACCTCTCAAATTCTATACCCAAACCAAAGCAATAAAGAGGTGAAGTTTACTAAAACAATTCAAATGATTAATTATCATCAATAGCCCTGTGATCTTTAATACACATTCTTTCAAAACCGTGACAATTATTTTGTCGACAATACCGTTTGTAAAATAAAATCATTTACAAATGATGCAAGCATTGAAATGTAATAAAAGGCCCGAAGTTTTGAATTGGCATTAAATATGCCCCAACCAACAAACTGACATGTAGGGTTATAGAACACATAAATGGAGACAACTCTTAGAATGCATTGATATTTTTCACAAAACCAGCCACTCCTATAAACCGGCCATTTCATCTTGTCCCAGTGGTGGCTGGTTTGGAGAAGTTTCACTGTAATGAAAATATGTGTGTAAAATAACTTATTAATTATGAAACAAAAACAAAAACTCAACAAAACCCAATCAATGTAGAATCCTGCAATAAACAACATACATATATATGGCTATATAGTGTATAATAAAACATACCTGAATGAGTAGGGCTGCATGTATACTTACCAATTTGATTACATTCCTCACTGCTGGAATATCTGGAGCATAAGGAATCTTCCCTAAAACCACAGCTTTTAAAAACCTCCATAACATTTTAGTATTAGGGTTAGAGTTCAATTCATTTACAAGGTTTCTGCAAACTGGAGCTGAAAATAATTAAAATGATAAGAAAAACTAATAAAAGAAAAAATAAAGAGTAAGACCTTCTCTAAATGTACAAATAAAATAATGAAAGTTGTGGAATGTCTTAGTTAACTGTACATATGAATAATAAATAAATAAAAAGTAGCCACAATCAAAAAGTTGAGCTAAATACAAATAAAAAAGAAAGGGGGTCTAATTTGTGAATAAGAATGAATAGTTTTGCTTTTTTTTGGACTGAGAAAAGAAAATAGAACTAATAAAAAACTGAACAAACTTTGCAAACACAAAATATATGTACTCATGAAAATATAAATGGAAGAAATAATAAATAGGTTTGCAGAGTACAGAAGATAGGACCACTGCATGTCAAACTCTCTTCACTTGGGGCAAGTGTGGACACAATACTAGTTTTTGACACACTTAAGCATAGGGACTTGCAGCTCATTATGGACACAACAATTGGTTTGGACACAATGTAGCAAAAATATTTGAAATTTAATCAAAATGTTTAAGAAAGTGGCCAGATATAAAAAAGATAATTTTTTAGGCGTGGCCAAATTTTGTATCCCTATAACTCAAAAATAGTTAAAGCACAACCTATAAACAAATTTTAGAACAGAATTTCAAAAAGAACAGCATCTGAATCATACAGTCAGGATCAACAAAGAACTTTTTCTATCAATTCTTATGATAACTATCCTTTTCCCCCTTATTTCATAATGAGGAGGGGCAAAAACCTCCAAAAACTACAGTGTCCTCTGCCATGTCCCTTGGAAAAATGTGGATAATTTCAAAAAGATCAGATTAGCTTTATCAAAGTTATTGTATATAAACCTATGTTAATTGATGCCAACCATGACAACGACCCCAGGGTGATACCATTATACAACCCAAAAATTTGTTTGCAGTCATACATGAAGTATTCCCATAATCTCTTACCATTAGGTCCATACTCATTATAGGCTTTCTCTGAATGGTAGTCCTTGACTCCAGTAATCAGAAACCTGGACAGTAAATCACTTGGTCTCTCACTCTGGATCTGTAGGAAGGAATGATGACCACACACAAACTGGCCCAGAGCCTGTATAATGTGGGTGGAGTTCATTGTCTGTCCATCTACTGTAGACCTCATCAGTTTTTCAAAAGTGGACCTCATCTTTGGATGATGAAAACTGTCCATTGATTTCACCTTTAAAAATAACTTACAACATTATTGTCAGTCATCTTTCTAACATCCAGAAAGTATACAAGTTTTGTTTATAAAGTGTTTTTATAGTGTAGAATGCAGAAAAAAAGTTACAATCTGATTCCTGCAATATTTTTTTATTCAAAATGGTTGTGTAACAGGATCAAGTACAAGTGGTTAGTAACAATCCCAGAAAATTTGAAAAAAATCCATTTAACAGTCTAAGAGGAGTTGTGTCTACAAATAACTATGTAAGATGGATGCAACAAACAGACACATGGATGCATAGATACAGACCATTTCAAGGTCCCTCCATGGCATTGTAGCAGGGAACAATAGAAATAAACATTTAGCATACCAGTACTTACTGACTCATAGATGTCTTTCAGAGTACCAAATAGTCCATTTATATTAGGAAATTTTCCGGTGTTGAGGAACACAAACCTTACCATCTACAATTATCAAGAACATTACAATGAAAATATATAGTTGTGTACAATTCTGTAAAACATGTGATTCCATCTACTTTGAATGAGTATCTGACCAAGAGAAAAAAAAAAATGAAATTGCTAGTACATTTTGAAACACAATTGAAAAATACCTTTTTCTTTATAAATCAAGAGAAGTTTCGAAGTCTGTCATGAAATATTAACGGAAGCATAAAGTGCATACCTGAAGTAGAAACTTGGGTAAATTAAAACCCATCCTTAGAATGTGTAGAAAATCGGCCTTTCGTTTATCTGATAATCCACATATCTTATTGACAACGCTAGATTTGGCAGATTCTGGGTAAAACTTCAGATTCTCTAAAAGTCCATATGAGGCACAGAGTGTCGAATCTGCCATTGATGCCCAAGCCTCATGCTGGATGGTTTGACTGCCTGGACAGCTGTCAAAACTTCTTAATGCTGTGTTCAGATTGGAAAGATGGACCTGATTGAAAAAAAAAAACTAAGATAATTGATAGATTATTTATGTTTTAATGTCCTGTGGCAGATTTTTCATGCAATTCTCAGGACGAGAATGATTGATCAATGGAGCAAACCCTGCTTTATAACCCACTCACTTACTTTATTCTGACTCCAAGCAAAGCAGTCACTCCTCAATCCCCTAAATACTTTGTGCTTTGGGAGAAGCAGTGACTACTAATTTAGAAGTCTTAGCTGTGACTCAGCTGGAGATTGAACCCACAATCTCCCACAGTGGAGATGGACATAATATCCCTGAGACCACAAGGCGATCAATTGAAAATGAGTAAGCTCAAGTAAAAATAATGAAGTTACAAAAATCCTTTTCAATATTTTGACCATACTGCCATTATGGTATACTGTATTTCAGAGGCAGCAAAGTCTTCATCAATCTTCTCAATTTAATATGTTGGTTAAAGATATCTTGGGTCAGCATAAACTAGAAATACTGTGAGCAAGCTCAAAAAGAGAATACCCCATTCAAATAATGGATTAAAATGTTTAGCTCAAATATATCCCTTTGGAATCCTCCAGCAGCAATTATATTCCTTCATGAACATCTGCATATGATGCCAAAACTTCATACATAATTTTTTCAAAATCTCTTGAGTGGTTTAGGAGAAGTTGCACTGAAAAGAAATGAGGGCAGACAGACAGACAGGTTGATTCTTATATACCTCCCCCAAACTTTGTTTGTGGGGGTATAACAAACTTAAGAAAAATATCATATCCAATTGAAAACTTACTATAATAGTACATTGTAGTATGATTGGTATCTAATCAAAAACTGCCTGTAGTTAATTCAGTTACTGTGAAAGTACAACTGTTCATTGGGTATACCAATTTTTGTGGTTTTCGTGGGTAGGCTAAACCACTGAATTTGGTTCCCAACAAAATGGAGATTACCATTTATGTGTATATTGAAAACCACAAAACCATGAGTTCAAGAATAAACAAATTTGTGTTTCTTCCCTAATCCACGAAAATTGGTTTCCATGAATTAAAGTACTTTCACAGTATAAGAAATCATACATAGACTAATAAGGTTTTTTTGTGATCAATGCATATTAAAAACACAATATAGGCTGAAGAAACTACATGTGCTGCAAGATGAAAAAGGGAAATAGTAAGTAACATCACAAATACAGATTGACTTATAAAAATGATTCTGCCCACCCCCCCCCACCAAAAACAAGGATAATAAGTTCATGTTTATCAAACAGTATGACCCTATGACAAAACATCGTTCCAGGCAATGAATATCAACTGTATTTTGAGAATTGTATACTTAACACATTTGTAAGTAAAAACAAATTCTGAAATGATTTGGGTGATTCATTTTTTTACTATAAAAATGTAATGTAATATATAATCAGCAAAAAAAAAACTAATTTAAAAAAAAACCACAATTACTTTCAAGTCTTTGAATCATAAACTGAAAATTTTATATGTTTGCTTCAAATTTGGATTAGGCTTTTCATACAACAATTTAAAAATTTTAGTCAGCACTCAGAAAAATAGTTAAAATATTTTCACACCTTTTGGAAGTCAACTGAAGCATTAGCTAAATGTAGAAATTCCCCAAGTGTAAGATCTATCCCCTTGTCATTCATCTGTATCTTCAACTCAGTCAAATTGGTAAAAAGACTTGCAACTTTCATCTCCCCTAAAAATGAGAACATAAAATAAATTTATAAGAATAAGCTATATCAGATTTATACGAAAATCAATTGGAAAGACTGAATACCAATAACCAAAAAAATGTGTGCCTAAGACGTGCAGATTTAAGGAGTATTATTTTGGTCATTCACACCAATTTATTGTCCTATTTATGATATAGATATTCTCTATAATTTATTGTATTTACAACATGATTTTTAAATTTTGTGATTTGTAAAAGTCTGAAGAGTGAAATTGCCAAATATTTCTTTTCATATGTGAATTATTAATTTTTTTTACACAAGGAACTTTCAGTAAATAATTGCTATCTATTTAACTTTGCTATGGTTATATAATCCTTAACATAATACTTCTCTTTAATTATAATACTATAAGAAAGCAATTTTTATTTTATCTATCCCAGAGACCATTTTCATCATAGGAGCAAAATTACAATTGTTTTGCTAAATTTTAGTATTTGTTGAACATGCAAGCATCATATATCAGGCTTTGCATTTCTGCATCCAACCATGTCGAGACTACATTTATTGCAAAATGAACACCATTATCATTCTGCAGTATACAGTAACTGTTGAAATAGAAGACAAATTATGTGGAAACTAATTTTCTAATTTCTAATTTCTAATTTTTTCATATTAAAAAAAAATTCTTTGGCAGATAAATTTGTTTTACCTCATGTAAAATTCCCCAGTACCTAATCAGAATGTTTATATTACTGTAAATTAGTGGATCAGTCATCAGAAAAAAGGTTTTTTTGACACTTTTTTTACTTCACATGAATGTACTGTTATTGTCTTCATACTGCAATTCCAATCAAGTTTGATACATGTATTTTTTTATATTTTTTATTACCCCACTGGTGGCCCTTGCCAGTGACATGAAGTTAAGCAGGTATTACATGCAAAGGTATAAATAACACAGGGCTAAGTACACAATAACAGCGTACTTACTTGAAATAAAAACAAATACCAAGTAAGGCTTAGAATTTTGGTAAAATGCAAGCGTTTCTTTTTTTTTTATATATGTCCAGAATTTGTATATCATTTTTATTTCTTGTCAATATACCGTTCGTGTCTTTATACTGCAATCCTAATAATTTTTTCATCAAGTTTAATTTCATACAATTTATTATTAGATTTTTATGCCAAGGTAGGAAAATAGGCACAGCAAAGGTGTTGTATCCTATTGGTGACTGTTTATCAATATATACTATTGGTGACTGTTTATCAATATATACTATCAATCGATTTTGGTTGCTCAAACAAAAAGATTGCAGTATAAAAAAAGCAATATACCCTCAGCTGTGCTATTCTGAACATTTTGGGAGATTGTTCTACCCATCCACAGAAGTTTTCACCATATTGATACCACTAATAAGTTCATCCTCATGTAGATTTCACCTGCATCAGAACCTAATACAGTGAAAAACTATTTTTTCGTGCTGACAATTATTTATATGTATTTATGGGATAGCATACCCTTAGCTGTGCCATTCTGAACTTTATGGAAGATTGTTCCACCCATCTCTAAAATACTCTGTATTTCTGTCACAGTACTACTGTCTACATGGTTATGTAACAAATTGTCAATATCATTAGATAACTGTGTAAATCTAAAGAAAAACAAAACATGCTGGGTCTCAGTTGTATTACATACAGTAACTGTTTTCCAATTGTGAGCAAAATGAAAATAAATTTTGTCTCTGTATGCAGCATATTATTTTTTCTTTAGATGTAGAGTGATCAATTCTTCAAATGGCTGTTGATTGTAAGGGTTTTTTTTTTCAGATATATGGTTTGCACTCACAGAAATATTTTCCTTTCCATTACCATGACTAATTGAAGAAAAACAAGATTTCATGAGTTGTTTCTTCTTTAGAATATAGCAGTTGGACATGAATAAAGTTTTAAGTACTGCAAATACAGATATTATTTCATGATTAATTACTCTGATTTTGTCATTTAGTAGAAAATGAGATTTTAATGTTTGTGATATGGTAAAAATTCCCATATCAGTTATGGTAAATATTCCACAACCCAAGTTTTTATTCATATTGTCATTTTAAATCAGTGCATTTTCACCATAATGAAAAAAGTTGAAAGTACCATAATCACACCTTGACTTTGATATCACAAAGGGGTGTTGTAGGGAAACCATTAAACAGTAATATATAAATGTCACAATAAAACAAGACAAATACATGTCTGGAGCGGCTTCATTGTTATATCTTAGTTAGCACATGAGTATCTTTAATATGAAAACACTAAGGAAATCAATTAAGAAGTTAACTATTGGGATTACAAGTTTCCTAAAGTCATGTACTTATGATACCATATACTGCTGAAAAAATGGCTAAGTTCAATATGTAAAAATTTGGGAATTTATCCATTACAGAAGGTGTAAACCTTCAATTACCTCATACAAACAAAGAATTAGCAGATTTGGTAAATGTATGATTTACACAGGTTCAAAATACATTGCTTATTTGTTCACATAAATATAAAAAATTTGTATTAACCTTAAATGCAATATCATAAAGAATACTGGTTCTGACAAGTTTCTTTTTATTCAAAATGAACTAAAGACAAGTTCCTACCTTAATTCAGAATGTAGTTAAGACAAGTTTCTTATTCAGAATGTGATTAAGATAAGTTTCTATGTTATTCAGAATGTGGTTAAGACAAGTTTCTTATTCAGAATGTGGTTAAGATAAGTTTCTATGTTATTCAGAATGTGGTTAAGACAAGTTTCTTATTCAGAACGTGGTTAAGCAAATTTTCATTTTCAGAATATGGTTAAGGCAAGTTCCATATTCAGAATATAGTTAAGGCAAGTTTCATATTCAGAATGTGGTTAAGACAAGTTTTTACCTTATTCAGAATTTGGTTGAGACAAGTTCCTACCATCTAAGAGAATGGTTAAGATACAGTTTTTTTAGGAAATAAACTTAAGACTTACATAGACTTGTTAAAGCTGTCAACAGTTCCCATAGATTCTGTTGGTGTCATCTCTTTATAACATGTATTGTTGAAATTACAGAAGAAAGACTGTAGGAAGGGAAATAACCCAGCACTAGGCATTACTTTACCATTAAAATGACCTATTAATAAAATTGAAACAATAATAAATATAATAGTCATATACATTTAGTAAAGACATAGGTGTTCAGTCCCAAAAGTTTTTTTTTTCAAAAAAAAAGGGTAATTCAAGTTGGGCTTTAATGATTTACATCAATTTTTATACATGATTATCTATAATCAACAAATGTACAAACTATAAACTTTTGCTTTGCTACAGATTCTTAAGTGAAAATAGCAGAAATATGAAAAATAAACTTTGTTGATAAAGGAGGAACACTGGAGTGACTTAGATAGGATAGGGAAGTATTTTCTGCAATAATAAAGTTACAGCAAATAAAATAGTTAACTTTAGTGATAGATTTTGCCCCCTTTTGATTGAATGAATTGCTTTAGGTAGTTAACAGGGCAAGATTGACGAGAGTTAAAATTTCTATTATTCAAAATGTACTTGAATCTGTATCTAGTGAAAAGGACAAATCTCCTTCTGAAATGTCCAGTCAACCACCAAAAGCATTTCATCAAGTAACAATCATTCTATCAAAGGAGGACCAATTCTAATCCCTGAAGTTAACTGTTTTACTTGCTATAATGTATCTTAAAAATAACATAGCACTATTTATATAATAATATAACACAATACTTACACTCATGGTGATATCTCTTTAAACCAGGACTTGTCCTTATACCAATTAATATCAGGAATAAAACTAATGGTGCTATCAACTCTATCAGGAGGTGGTACTGGAAAATAACAGTATATCTGTAATCATTTTTATTCTAATGGTGCTATCAACAATGTGAGAGGGTGGTACTGGAGAATTATAGTGTATATCTGTAATCATTTTTATTCTAATGGTGCTATCAACAATGTGAGAGGGCGGTACTGGAGAATTATAGTGTATATCTGTAATCATTTTTATTCTAATGGTGCTATCAACGCTGTGAGAGGGTGGTACTGAAGAATTATAGTGTATATCAGTAATCATTTTTATTCTAACGATGCTATCAACTCTTTAAGGTGGTACTGGAGAATTATAGTGAATATCAGTAATCATATACTCTAATGGGGGACTGTTTATACTGTATAAGCAAAATGATGAGTCTAAATGAATTAATTTATTTAGAATAGTGTCAGAAACAAAACCTTCCTTTTTATAAATTCATATTTAAGTACATTAATATGTAAACATTTTTCTTGAATTTAGATGCAAAATAACACACAGGTTGGCATTGCTTACTTACAGAACCAAAACAACAGTATCATCTAGAACAGACAGTTTGCTAGATACTTATATCAAGGACTAGTGTAATCTTCTGCAGAAATTAAACTGACTAGACCAATATCAATGCTTCACAAATTGTAAACACTTTCTTTAAATATATGGTCTGAAATCCTGACACCTTATCATACCATGTGCTATCATTACCTTCTGTCTTTTCCTTAAAGTAAAGTTCTTCCAGCAAAGAAGATAGAGTTGTTTCCAAAATCCCATTTTTCTTTTATGCTACAATACTTAAAAAAAAAACAAAAAAACTTTAATACTCTTAACTTTCTTATTATACTAATCAAATTTAAAACAAACAAAAATAAACTAATGAATTGAATAAATTTCACTTGTACTACAAAAATCAATTATTCATTAAATTAATTTATAAAAATGTTTTATATATTTGTAAAAATATATAAAAAAAGAAAATACAAATACTTGGTGAAAATGTTAACTTACTGTTAAAATTTTTACTTCACTTCTCAGCTGTCATTTCTTTAATTCTCCTCTTTCAGGTTATTGTTATGGTGATAATGATGGAACAAATTTTTGTAAACAAAATATTAATCTTGTAAATCCTTTGTTCAGGGTAGATAACTTTTGATGATTTGTACTTCCTAATAGAATGACATCAGATTTATTACCTCAGGCAAATACAGGTACCAAGGAATCATGTTTATACTTTATAACCTGGGAAATCCTAAGAAAAGGTCAGGTGTCAAAGTTACATGTAACTCATAATTCTCTATTTTGGACAAATATTGAAATGAGCAAATGAGCTAGCTACTTATATTAATACGTGAACTATAATGATGATTTCTCTCTTGAGTATCAACACCACAATATAAAATGGGAGAAAATATTTTAAATTGCTAACAAGTTCATGTAATACATCTTCTAAAAAAAGTAATCTATATGGATAACTTTTGAACACATAGAAATATTGACAAGTTTAGGTCATCATCACAATAGTTCTCCTGCATGCCAAACCAAGTGACAGCAGTAGAAAAAGAAACAGATGTGGTGAAATGCAACAAATTCACCATGGTATAATCTTCATAAAAATAGTTAACACTTACAGTGATCACCTTTAAGTAAGCCCTGAAAAGTCTTCATCAAGTGTAAACACATCTTTAAAAAAGTGTTGAAAGGTCTTCAACAAGTGTAAACACACTTATAAGTAAGTCCTGAAAAGTCTTCTTTGCCCTTATTGAATATTACAATAGATGGTTACTTCAGAAATAATTCTCTTTTTCATCTCAAAACTTGTGTTTTTGTTTCAAATACTTTGAAGTTTTCTTGAAACAAGAAAATAAATTATAGCATAACTAAATTCAAAATAAATGGTGTAATCTCTTCCTCAGTTTAAGAGTACAATAGTGTGTGTGTGTCCCCTTGTCATATACTTCAAAACTGCACAAAACAACATGTATTAGAAATTGGTACTAACAACCGTTTGTCCTACGCATTGACAAGACTCAGAAAGGCATCTGCAGAAAGTATAACATCAAAACTATTGGTAATATTGTTAAATTCCCTTACTTTTAGAATTACAATTGAACATTGTCAGCAATCAACCTGATATAATAGTATCAAGTTGTGAATATATATCTGCAAATGTATATAAAAAATATCACAGCATTTAAACTGAAAACCAATAAGACATATTGGAATCCAAAGACATGCCCAAAACATAAAAATAAAAGAACAGCGTTCCAATGTCCCCCGCAAAAAAAGAATGTGGAAAACTTGAAATTCACTGAAACTTCCATAAAAATCAATCAACCATAACCTAAGTCAAACTTAACCTGTAATTTCTCATAGTAAGACTACATACAAAAGATAAAATCAATTGGTAAAAGCATTACAAAAAAAGTGTGGAAAACTGCACATTCACTGAAATTTTCTAAGTCCAAGGGCTTCCATAAAAATCATTCAACCATAACCAAAGTCGATCTTAATCTGTAACTCTTCATAATAACGCCACATACCAAAAACAAACTTATTTGGTAAAAGCATAACAAAAAAAGTGCGGAAAATGCAGACGGACGGATGCCCGGCATTTCCATGTCCCCTCGTGATGCATCGCAGGAGACAAACACGGAAAATAGATTGAGACATGTAGACAACAGAATGAAGTAATGATTTCATCATACAATATATATAAAACATACATGTATATGTTATGCATGTAAACAAAAAAGAACGAAAAACCAAGAAAACACTACACATGAAATGAATGCAATGGCAGAGAAAACTTCAAAATGCAACTACAAACTTGGTGATATTGTTTTCTCTACCAAAAAAAAAACAATGCATTATTTTTATATCTGATAGTTTCTGATATTTCTATATATATCATAGACAGGATGCCGAAAACTGTTCCAGAAATAGATTTGTTAGGATACCTGATGGCATGTTTTAAACTCCACCACCCACGTACAATTTAAATCTACTATCAAAAATCATCAATTAATTTTATGAAAGTGCTTTCACACCTTCATCATGAAAGTATTATATAATTTTCCAAAAATTTGAGGACTTTTTTCATTGAAAGTGCATTTAACACCTTCTTCATGACTTCAAATAAACCAAAGTTTCTATTTTTCCAATAATTGATTAAAACTGGAAATGTTGCTACTTCTCCAAGTTCTTAGGAATCATAGATATGACACTAACAATGACACAAAGTAGAAAGACAGGCATGTCCTTGAAACACAAAAACACCATAAATCTATTTTTATATTGTTTTTTTTTTTTTTGTTCAGACATTTCTTTGTTGCTAGCTAGACTCAAACATTTCCAATAGTACATGTATAAAGAACCTGGCAATGTCTCTTGTTGTTAAATCTGAAGTCTTTGAATCTAATCACCTAATTTTCTTGCCTTTTTTAAAATTTTATTGATGGTACTTGATCTTCATTGTCATACTTGTTTAAAATTGTCTTCCCTATTTCCTCATTAGGCATCTTGTAGCTATAGAAATGCTGTTATCTAAACATTATTCCAGAGTCTTGACATTTTAAACACACCTTGGAGTCATTTAAAATCAATAGATAGTAATTTTTCAAAACAGTTTATTCTTTAACTTCTCTCAATACAAGCTGTAAAATGTGTAAAATAAAGATAATAGAAGTAAAAGAGCAAATAAATGGGACTTGAGAATTTCATTTTCCTGATAAAATAATCATTATAATTCTACTATTAATATTTTAAAACAGCAACAACATGTTGAGTTGAACACACTAAAATTAGTAAAAAAAAATTCAATTTACACGACACACAGCGATGATGTTCAATGGATAGATTGGTCTTTCCTTGATTAAATAACAATCACCAGAAAAAATCTTTTAATATGTAGTAAACTTGAGAACATATTCCATTGGTAGCTGAAAGAAAGTTTAAAACTCCTTCTCAATTGTCAACCTAACAATTGATCAGGTGATTGCCATTTAATCAAAGGAAGACAAATGTTTTCCCATGAATATCACCATTGCATGCACTGTAATAGAAAATAAGGGAGGTGACATAAAAATGATACAATAGCCTAGTTCTTTTCACAGGTTATATAGTAATCAGAGACAATTAATTTATTTTCACATTGTCTTTTTACTTATCAGAGATATTTGTGTGTTATTTCATGAAACTACATTCATAAAAGAAACATGGAATTTTTTCAATAATATATTTACAGGCAATAAAGATGATTAACAAAATATCACTGTGCTTTCATTTATTTCTTTTTTTAGAAAGACAATGGTAAACATAATGTATCTGCAGATAACGTTCTTAAACTCTGGAATGACAGTTGATGTTTTAATATGATATAATTAAAACAAAAATCAAAAGAGTTACATAAACATTGTCACAGAATGTAAGTTGTCAATAGTTGAAGCATTATGCTGTAAAAAAAACAAAAAAAAAACCGAAAGAATTTTGAAATAAAAAAAAAACAAAAAGAAAAAACAACAATTTTCCTGGAACCATTAAATCTAGATTTCTTTCAAACAATGAGTGAAAACAATTATTAAGCATAAGTAATAACAAAGGAAGATAGAAACAAACAACTGGTGGGAGTTAAGGTTCATGAAAATAAACCCTGGATATTATGAGATAAAGGACATTTCACTACAGTATAAAAATCATTTTAAATACAAACCACAAGAGTTACTTCCTCACATGGAATTCTTAATACACTAAAACCATTTAACAATCGTAGAAGATGTTCATTGACTCCTCTCATAGGTATACCTAAATCAGCTTTATGTGCCTTAAATTTACAATATGAAGTACTAATCAAAGATCGTCAAAGAAAAAAATATCCTAATCCAACTTTACTGAGTCAATGCCATGAACTTTTATCCTCTAGGGTAAGAAAATTAACTTTGAAAAAGAAAACATTAAAAATGAAATATTGAACTTCCAGTGGAGTGAAAAATCACTAATTTTAATCTCTGCAAGATGTCATACATCACACATTATAAAAAAGTTAACTAAACAAAGTATAATCATGTGGTGATGATGCATTAAGAAGGTAAAAATGAAAAACACAATAGTTCATGTAGCACCAACAATCTACAACTGATTTTATAAAAGTAGATAGTCAGTCATGACATCATTATGTTATGTGACATCCTGATTTATAATCAACTCAACTCTGATGACTCTTTGTGAAATGTATGCCAAGTCATTTTTTTTAAATACGTAGATTACTTAATATATATATGAGTATTACATAAAGGAGAATATAATTTCTACAATAAACCCTAAAACAACTGTTTCATAGCATGTCCCTTCAGTGTCACTGATGACCTGTTTAGAACATTTCATTTAGTAACAGTATTTTTGATACAACATTCATTGTAGTGGAAAGCACAAATGTTATTCTTCAGGTCTTAATTTTTACAGAATTATTCAACAATTGCAAGAGCACACTCTGTGCCTAGATCCATGCATTGTAAATGCATAAAATCTGTGTACAATTGATCAAATTAGCCAAATTTCATGGACCAGATGCACTGGTAGGGTAAGCGTCCTCTGCTTTTCTAGAAACACCCACCGAGTTACTCATAAAAAGTCAAGTCCAGGGTAGACAAAAGAGGAAAGGAAAACCATGACACACTGAACAAATCAGTTTTTATGGTGCAGATGGACACAATGTAACAATCCATGAGTTCATGATGACGACCATAAATCTTCTGTAGTGAAGACTTCAATCTTGTAGCAACATAATCTTGTTCCAGAAGCCTATTTGAAGAAGTCTAGCGGGATGCAAAAAGTCCACTTAGTTACAGCAAGCTCTGACATAAGGTATGTATGTAGAAAATTCAATTAACTATTGACTGATAACAAATTTGAGATGTTTTAGTTGAGCAATAACTTGTAGAGTCAAATTTACGTAATTTTTTACCAAAAAAATGAAAAATCCCAATTTTGCATTATTTTTTGGTTATATAAATTCTGACTACGAAAATTGTCACAAGTCATCAAAAGGACCCCCAGAAATATCAACTGTGATAATACTTAACAGAAAATACCAAATAAGACAATTTTACAGGAGTATAAATACTCTAGGGTTTTTGACATTTCAAATTCATTAACTTTGTCACAAAACTTGCTACACATCTGAGGACCATGGGAAAATCATTTGAAAATATTTTGCAAGTGTATGTGCTTAAACTGAGCTTATAAAAAGAAAAAAACACCAATTGAGAATTATGGTGTTATAGTAGAGAATAAATCACCATCAATGATATGGACTAGATATCTATAATGCAAACAATAAATAGCATGTAAACAATTACTATAAATCAGATCCTAAAATATCTCTTTATGTCTATGGTTATCTAGCTGGGGTCTCAAATAGTCACAAATAATTGTTACAAAAAAAAAACTAACAGCAGTCTAATGACTATTCAAATGTATGTTCCATGTGATACATGATAGCCATTAATTAAACACAACACCAAGAGACAAGTGAGTAGCAGATAGCAATAAGCTGAGTATTTCTGAGATCCATCATTCACTGCAACTTCTCAACAGCTTTTACATCTGATTCAGCAATGAAATCCCCATGCTAAAATAAAATAAATCCTTAGTTTTGCTAAATTTGACAAGAATAAGTAAAACACATTGTAAGCATGGACCTTGATGGAAAAGCTCCCTTAAGTGTTTTAAAAACATTTATTCATTGTTTTATTACTTAAGTCTATATGATTTCTTACAGACGGCAATGAATAACAATCTAGATGGGATTTGATGAATGTTTCCTGATCTTTAGTTCTGACACTTTTACTTTACAAGAAACAAAATAAAACAAGAAGTGTTAAGTCATAACTTCTTGGTTTCTATTTGAAGATTACACATGTCTTAACATACAGTTAACAAAGCCAAATAATTCTACCCCCTACAAACAAAGTTTGGGCAGTATATAGGTTTCATCCTGTCTGTCCGTCTGTTTGTCCAGACTATTTTCTTTGCAGCTTGCAGCATTGTTATGAAATTTTGTGGGGTGTAATATAACCACATGGAGATGTGCACACAGTCAGGAATTTATTTTTCGACATAAATTGTAGAAATGACAGCTGTTGGACTTAGGTGTTTTTCAACAAAACTTGGTCTCGTGCATTGTCCACATCTCCTTCTCAACTTGCAGGATTGTTATGAAACTTAATGGGGTGTTCAATTACCATATTGGGCTGTGCAAATTGTCAGGAATTTATGTTTAAAGTAAATTTGCAGTCATATCCTGTCATTGTGTTTTCAACAAAAAAAAATAGTTATGATTGTGGTTTGGAATTGAGTGTTTTAGCAAAATTGTGTGCCAAAAGTGCCATAAAAATTGTGTACAATATGAATCGTGTCCACATTGGTCCCCAAATGTACAGGGTTCAACAGGCTGTGGGGGTATTAGTATAAGGTAGGGGCAATGACTAGTTGTAATCAAACTTATTTGTAAATCTTTATTTTGTCTCATAAATGTATTTTTCAAACTTGTAGCAACTAATTTTAATGATTTTCCAAAAATATTTAGTGAGGAATATTAATCGTTAACCATGCTTTAACTGGTAGTTGAACATAACAAAAACTGGGTTCCTGTCATTAAGTTTGTGTTTTACAGCCTTTAGTAGTGCATCATGATGATATCAGCACATTTAGATGGACTTAAAATACATTTATGATCTGGGGCTGTTTTCTGATTTTTGAGTTCTGGCAATGTTATTTTTAGCTAAGGAGAGTATAATTTGTTTCCTTCTATAAGCAGAGTGAATGTGCTTTAAAATGAGACAGACTTATGTAGAGTTTGATAAAAAATAGTACCGTAACTTGAGAGCTGAACAAAATTTTTTGAGGAACAGTGGCCACAAAAAAGATTTTTTAGGGGTAGGGCTCATTTCTTGGCCACTCACCACAGCAGAATTTATCCATAATGCTTTGTTTTACCTGAAACCTAACAAAAAATGATGTCTCTCATCACTCTCAGTATGTCAACCCCATGCCAAAAATTAAAAAAGTCCTCCTTTTTTCATATGAATGACCCTTCTAGGGACCCCTGACCTTCCACATTCAACTGTAATCAACCTTTTTTGGCATCAATTGCTTTTATAGGGTACATACAAGCTTTGGTTATATTGCACTTGTATTTTGTCTTAACCCAATGAGCCCCACATCCGGGAAAAAATGGAAAAAAAAACAACAAAAATTCAGCTTGGTAAGGTTTAAAATAGCATTGTTGTCCTAACCATAATCACAGAGTAAAACAGCATAAATTTTCAGTTAAAGTATGTACAATAGGATCTACATCTTCTGAAATTTAATTTAGGTTAAGAAAATCAAAAACTGTTTCACTGTAAACACACAATCAAAATTAAACTATATAATGCATGCCAAACCATATTAAAAAATGTACTCACCCTGTGTTTCATAAATGATAAAAATGTGTTCCAACATAAAGTCAGTGTACATACATATACAACTCTGTATTCTACTGGTAAAAATCTAAAGTTGATGTACTGTGCAGGGGGCCAAAAACACCAGTCTGCCTAAAGATTAGGTATGGTAATAAACATTACAATTATCCAAAAAGACAGGGTTGATAATGCAGTCTCATGTTGATATGCAGGCTGGTATGGAAAATGCAATGTAATACAGGAAATCTATGAATATTTACTCACATGTATCCATAGATAATTAGGTGCCATTTTTCTATGCTGTTCTTACCTCAATAATTTAATTTCAGATGTAACACGCTTTGTGATTGTATAAAAAAGTTTGTCCATCAGCTCCTAGACCAAACTTTGTTATGTGACTGTGACATCAACAACCCCCTTTTTGATGATTTACTTGTAAAAGTTTGATAATAAAATAAAATTATAAGGAATGGCTGCTATATTTTTCTGTCTATATAGCCTCAATGCACATAGTGCATACTTAAAAATAGCCAGCTAAACAGATATTTAGTGAGCATCACATGATTGAGGTTATTTCTTCATAGACCGTAACAAATATAACATTCATTTCTTAATTGACATACAATGACTGCATGAATACCAGGTTGTTTTGTCTCAACTTATACATGTACCTGTACTGTACCTACCATGTAGACGGGTAGAAAATTTTCTTTGACCTCTCCTATAGCACCTTTCAATCCTCTTCCTTCCATCATACCCATACCTGTTAAATAATAGGATACATACAAGTTAATGTATAGTCCTATGCCTTCCTTCCATCATATCCATACCTGTTAAATAATAGGATACATACAAGTTAATGTATAGTCCTATGCCTTCCTTCCATCATACCCATACCTGTTAAATAATAGAATACATACAAGTTAATGTATAGTCCTATGTCTTCCTTCCACCATATCCATACCTGTTAAATAATAGAATACATACAAGTTAATGTATAGTCCTATGCCTTCCTTCCATCATATCCATACCTGTTAAATAATAGAATACATACAAGTTAATGTATAGTCCTATGTCTTCCTTCCATCATATTCATACCTGTTAAATAATAGAATACATACAAGTTAATGTATAGTCCTATGCCTTCCTTCCATCATACCCATACCTGTTAAATAATAGAATACATACAAGTTAATGTATAGTCCTATGCCTTCCTTCCATCATATCCATACCTGTTAAATAATAAGATACATACAAGTTAATGTATAGTCCTATGCCTTCCTTCCATCATATCCATACCTGTTAAATAATAAGATACATACAAGTTAATGTATAGTCCTATGCCTTCCTTCCATCATATCCATACCTGTTAATTAATAGAATACATACAAGTTAATGTATAGTCCTATGTTGTCCACCTCATTTGATTTTGAAGTTGAACTTGAAAAATTAATTCTATTTTTTAAAAATGCCAAGGAAAAAAGGTCAGGACAACATAAAACTTATATGTATATGTTCACGGGTCATAATTCAGCCAAAAATCATTCCACCAAAAAAAATTTTTACACATGTAGATATTAGTTAATATTTTAATATGATATCTTTAAGAAAGTTAAGAAAACCAACATCGACTTTCAAGTCAAATGGTCACCCCTATATTTAGAACAAAAAAATAAAACAATCTGAACCTAGATCCATGCATTGCAGGTGCATAAAATCTGTGCACAATTGATCAAAGTTGCCAAATATAACTGAGAATGTGCACTTTAAAACCATAATTGTAATTTACTACAAAAATGTATGAATATTGTTAACATGTGACACAATTTTTTTGCCATGTGTAATAAACACTTTAATGTACCATATATTTAAATAGTATTACTGTAAAAAAAAAAGCTCTCATGAGATTCTGCAACAAAAATGAAATAGAATCCCAAGAAGTGGTGCGATAAAGGTTCAGATATGAGATACAGGGGTGCGATAATGGTTCAGATATGAGATACAGGGGTGTGATATAGTTTCAGATATGAGATACAGGGGTGCGATAACGGTTCAGATATGAGATACAGGGGTGTGATAAAAGTGTGTTGTCATAGTGTTTGATATGGGTTTAACATTTTAGAATTTATCAGATATTAAAAACTTGTAAATATATCATAAAGTTTTACACCAAAAATCAAGCCAATATGTCAAAGAATGTTTGACAAAAATCTGCACAGACAGACAGACAGACAGAACCTAAAATCATAGTCTCAAGGATCAACATATACTGTGAAAGTACTTTATTTTGTGGTTATCAATTATCATGGAATAGGGAAAAAACACAAGTTTGTGGATTCTTGAATTTGTGGTTTTAAGGTTTTAGATATACACATCAATGGAAATCTCCTTTTCCTTAGAAACCAAATTTCGTGGTTTGGCCTTCCTACAAAAATCACGAAAATTAGTTCCCCAAGAACAATAGTACTTTCACAGTAATGAACCAAATTTAAGATTACGTTACATCTAACTGCATATCTCATAAAGTCAATTCGTTTCTACGATTTTTCTTGTACCATGGATCTAAATGTATTTTTACTGTTATGCAATATAAAAGAAAAAACTCCCTTCTGTATCATGAAGGGTGTGAATTTGAATCATCTTCACATATCGTTTATAAAAAACTGCCATAAAAAATTGCAGCAACTTCAGAATTTACATGCATTTGTAAAAAAGAATAATTTCTCTTCATAGTTAAAGAGGAAAATGGCAATTAGAAGTGATAACAAATGTCTATGATGTACAGTGATGAACTCAAGGTGACTTAATGATTCCTTTATGTCCCCTTGTAGTATAAAAAGCAGTTAAGACTTAGAAAGATAAGGAAGTGCAGACTTTAAATACAAATCCTAGATATAGTCATTATTCTTCCACAGTTAGCATTATACGCAAGATAGTTGTAAACATGTTACAAATATGGTATTTTAGTTCTTTAGAAAATTATTACATAAGTTTTTGTACAATGCTATCAGATCCAGCAGTGTCTTATTTAACTGATAAAACAAATCATTTCAACAACACAGCTAGGAAACTTGTTATAAACAGAAGTAAAATAATAATTTCTAGAGAAAAATTATCAAAAGTTAAAATAAAAGGCTGCATGAGTAGACTTTTAAAGAAAGACATTATGTAAAAATGTAGGAGTGTTATAAAATCAAATTCTATGATAGATTTAGGTACAAATTCATCATTATCTGGAAATAAAGCTGTTCATTAAGTTACATTATATACACATTATAAAATGTTACTTAATATAGCTTGATGCCTCTAGAATTTCTTAAATAGTTTTTGATAATCTTAAATATGGTTCATTCTTAATGAACTCAGATATAATTCTAAGTTAAACCTCAAAGTTAAATTCATGGCATGATTAAGATCCAAAATTTGGCACAAATAGAAAAAGCTAGGCAAGAATGAGATAAATTAATTCCCTAAACAGAGCAGAAGTCCATGAGTTAAAGTCAAGCTTCTGAAATTTGTGAAAAACAGGGCATTAATGGGACATTAATTGATACCCCATCATGTAATGGTAAAAACTGGGGGATGGCAAAATGTTCAAAATAGCCCAACTTGAAAACGACATTCTGGATTTTGTTGAAAGCTGAACTTAACTTGTATTTCATGGTACTAAAAGAACAAATATGCAAAGTTCATTCATCTGTTCTCAAGTTTATCTGGACTGACAGATGGGTGGACCTGCACAAAATTTTTTTAAGGGTGTTGCTTAATACATTGTACCTCACCATTTCAGAAATTAAAAAATACACTTCACGCTTATATTCTAAAGTAAATCACAATGAATGACTTGCTTGTCTCTTTTAACATAAAAAAAATAATAAAAACTGAATGTATGATCTCTGTTTTTCTAATAAATGTTAAAATCAAGTTAAGTGAAATGGTTTATACCTTAAACTGGGGAGGATATTAAAGGTTTTTCCTCCTTCAATCTTAAGCATGTCAATCAAGATGTCCTTGAAAATAATTGATGTTTAAAGTTAAGGATCAATTTTCAGTGAGAACTTGTCGAATCTAAAAAAGCCACAGACATAAACCTATAAATGAAATTTAGTGCTGAAAGGAAGAGTCTCAGAAACTGTCTTTATAATAAAAAAATGTCTTGATCGACTGATAAATCATTCGCTTCATAAATCACCAATGTAATCACAGAATCATGTTCAGTTGCTTGTAAAATGGAAACTGGTTGATTGGATTTGATTGGGGACACATATAAAATCATGTGTGTGTGTGTAGTCTAGTACAAGTCAAATTCATGTAATTCCTTTTATATCACTAAATATTAAGGTAAAGAAAGTGTACAAAGTCATTTGTCAAAACTTCTGGACAAAAATAATTAAAAACAATTTTGATACATGCTTAAAGAACATATTGTGGTATATGTGACCTATACTGACCCCCAACTACTATCAAGGACTCTCTAAAGTTCATGCATTTATTCATAGCCAATTATTTTATTTGTCAGTTTCTGAACCTGTATATTGAACAAAGATTGTCCTCTCATGCTTTCCGTATACAATACAAAGTACACAGTTAGATGGACAGACAGAGTGATTTCTATATACCTTTCAAACTTTTTCCCAGAGTATAAGCTTAAGCATACTCTCCTGGAGAGAAATTTTTCAGCTAATCCTGCAATTTGATTTAGTCAGCTTGACAGGGGATATGTGCATATATTCCTGTGGAAGACCCTGTGATATGAAAGCTGATAATAAATTTATTGCTTTCATGAAATAGTAATTTAAATAAGTATCTAATCATATCTATATAGGAGGTCTATATCTCAGGGGAATATGGAAAACAGACAGGAAATGTAAGCCATAATCCACTACAAAGATCCTGACTAACATATATATGTTTAGCAATGAGCTATAAACATAACAAAAACAATAATATTACTCAATTTCTTTATACATGTAGATTACTTCCATTTAAGTTATATTCATGTACAGAAAACATAATAAAAAAGCCATCTTTAT
Organism: Perna viridis; assembly: GCA_037379345.1. Lineage (NCBI taxonomy): Eukaryota > Metazoa > Mollusca > Bivalvia > Mytilida > Mytilidae > Perna > Perna viridis. The sequence continues at coordinate 55,691,189 of CM074511.1, forward strand.
ATTTCTTGAAGGGTAAAAGGAGAAACAGTGAAGACACAGCCATAATTCTTTCCAACATAGTAAGGAAACACTCAGCACTTTGAAACTCTACTTTACTATTTGTAAAGTCAAATTTCTGTATAGAGAACATTTTCCACTTTATTTGGGTCAAATAAACTTGAAAAGAACTACAAATTACATGTAGCAATTTACGCGAAGAAAATTCCAAGTGTCATATATTTTAACATTCTATTGAATTTTCAATTGCATAAATGAAGTGAATATACTTTATTGCATAAAGACCAAAGGGATTGGACAAAAGTTATTTCATCTTATAAAGTCCCCAAAATGCATAAATTAGATACAATGTAGGAATCAAATGATTAATTTGATTAATTCCAACACAAGGAACCTTTAAGGTCATGTTGGTTTGATTGCATTTTAACATTTTAATCTGCATGAACTTGGCGGAATCATACAAAGACTTGTACTAAAATTCATGCATCCAATTTCTGATTGGTCTAGTAGTTTCAGAGGAGTAGAGTTTTGAAAGAAATAACATTAAAAATAGGAAAAAAATATGGAAACATGACTCCAAACATGGCTTAACAGATTGTAAAGCAAAAATTTGAACAGTGATAGATTTCATCATGCTGAACACTTTTACCTAAGTCAGAATTTTTCAAAACCTAACGGTTTCTGAGATACATGCAAAAAAACTTCTGTCCGACTCCTATGTTCTATTTTTAGTAATAATGGTCATGTTTTTTTTTTTTGATGGATCAAAAAGACCCACATCAGTTCTATGCAGAGTACCCCAAGAAACATTCATACCAAGTTTGGTTCTGCTTGCTCCTGTAGTTTCAGAAGAAAAGAGTTTTGAAAAGTTATTAAGGACGGCAGATGATGACGATGAGAGACGCCAAGTGATGGCAATAGCTCACATAACCTATAGCCAGTGAGCTAAAAATAAACCTATTTGATTTCTTCAAAAGTGCAATAGCTTATATTAAATGTATTATCTTACCAAAGAAAAAAGAAGAGCAGAATATAGGTCCAGCAACAAACTGATCAGCTAGAATCTTCTTGAATACCATCTTGTTTCCAACTCCTTTTATTATCTTATCGATAACAACATTATACCACAGATGTGTCAGAGGTCCTAAAGAGATTCCCATCATAAACATCCTACCTGAAATTTACAATGAACTATAAAATCATGAAGTAAGTGAGAAAAAGCATTAGTGAGTGTAATCTCAACAATAATCATGACATTAGAAGTTTGCTTATTCACTCTATCATAGAACCATTATGTACACCCAATATCCCATTACCAGAGATAGATCTCATCATGCTGATCACTTTTGTCCACATCAGAATTTGGTTAAACGTAACAGTTTTGGAGATATATGCAAAATAAACTTCTGTCTGACCCCTATATTCTATTTTTAGTAACAGCAGCCATGTTTTTCAAAGGATAAAAAATCCCCATTTTAGTTCTAGAATATCCTAAGGAACATTCATACTAAACTTCTGTCTGACTCCTAATCATTACTATAACTATGGTACTAGTAACATGTGCATCAAATAAAGATTCTAAAGGAGGGATATTGAACTAACCCATAAATAGACCAGTATGACAAAGGTTAAAAGTTCACTATTCCATCTAACATATTCTAGTTTTCAAAATAGAAACAAATAAAAAGGTAAAACTATAATATTTGGATTTTCATAAACAATAACTATTTCAGTGATGATTAACCCAAAGCAGACTTTCATAGTCCTGATTATGAGGAACTATTCATCGATCATTCTATCTGACACATGGTTTTATGATAAGAGCAAAAAAAAACCACCAACAAGCCCTTCAACTATTTTTAGGCTTCATTTCCCTAATTTCAATTCTTTTGAGACATCAATGTATAAGACATGAAATATTCTTATTTTTACACTTTAAATATAACAACATCTAAATAAGGCTAAAACTAACACCTACACCTTTGAATTACAGATATGTATTTATTTAATCTTTTTTTCTTTTTCTAGTACAATCATTGTTATTTATACAGTAATTATTTGATTTTTCATGGTAGTTCAACTTAGTTCTTATTGCCGCAATAACCAATTTTGTAGATTACTATGATGTAAGTGAATATCTTTCTAAGTCTTATGTCCTCGAACCAGATTATAAAAGCCATATATCAAATGGTTAAAGGGCAAAATATGGAGTTTTTTTAATTTTGTAACATCAAATTAGAAATAATCATATTCTACCAGCTATGAATCAAATGCACCTCCAAGAGGCTGAGAAGACAGGAAACAGTTCCCTAATACTTGAATGCTCAATTTCAATTAAACAACTCATCATTTTATTATTTATAAGAAAGTTATATGATCATGGTGATTTTGTCTCATTAAACTGAACAACCCTGCAGTTTAGGAAATAATTATTTCAAGTCTTTCAATCAGATTACCAATTTAAACAGGTTCACAATTAATTCTAAAGCTTTACAAAATTATAACAGAATCTCAAATACAAGTTGTTTTCATTTTTGTTCTTTAGATAGAGCATTATCCTACTAGCTGTTAGTTATTATATCATTAGTTACCACTAGGTGTGTGTGGCATAGAAACAAATTACTCTAATTTTATTATGTTGGTGGTCTGTTTTTTTTTATTTTTGGGTCTTTTGGGTACTAATACTACATTCTCACAGCACTATGAATTAAGAACTTTTAAAACGTCATAGTAAATCATCAAGAAATAGTTAGAAGGTACACACAGATAAAATTACAAATTGATGAAAAAAACACAGGCGTTAGACGGTTGATAGTAACATCAATAACAATCAAATTGACAATGGACAAATACTAATGAGTTTTATCTTGAAGGATTTCTTAGATTACAGAATATCAGTAAAAGTTCCTCAACCTGAGTACTTCTTTAGATTTAAAAATGGGAGATGTGGTATGATTGCCAATGAAATACAAAAAGTAGTCATCCACCTAATACAAACCAATGAACAATTTAAATTGGACAGGGTCACAACATGATGGGCAAAACCCATACCATAAAGCAAGCCATAAAAGGCTCCGAAATAAAGATGTGAAACTATACATAAAAGACGAAATACCTAATCTATAGAAAAAAAAACTAAAACGAATAACAATGAACATAAAAAACAACAACTACTGGACTACAGGTTCCTGGCTTGGGTCAGGCACATAAAGTTTGTGGCAGGTTACACATGTTTTTTAGTGCTAAACCCTTCCCCTAACCTGGGACAACGGTGGGAGAAAACTACATTAGATCTAACTACAGTGAGACCTGTCCAAACCCTCCCCCTAACCTGGGACAACGGTGGGAGAATACTACAATAGAACTAACTACAGTGAGACCTTCCAAACCCTCCCCCTAACCTGGGACACTGGTGGGAGAAAACTACATTAGAACTAACTACAGTGAAACCTGTCCAAACCCTCCCCCTAACCTGGGACAACGGTGGGAGAATACTACAATAGAACTAACTACAGTGAGACCTGTCCAAACCCTCCCCCTAACCTGGGACAACGGTGGGAGAATACTACAATAGAACTAACTACAGTGAGACCTGTCCAAACCCTCCCCCTAACCTGGGACAACGGTGGGAGAATACTACAATAGAACTAACTACAGTGAGACCTGTCCAAACCCTCCCCCTAACCTGGGACAACGGTGGGAGAATACTACAATAGAACTAACTACAGTGAGACCTGTCCAAACCCTCCCCCTAACCTGGGACAATGGTGGTAGAATACTACAATAGTATACAGTTATTAAATGGGTTGGATGCAATAGACCAAAATATTTGTCCTGAGGTACTGAGAATGATCAAGTGTTCTATTGCACGAGGCCAAAATGAAAAATAGAACATAGGGGTCAGACAGTAGTTTTTCACATATATCTCCAAAACCTTTAGATTCAGCCAAATTTTGACGAGGTAACATTGTTCAACATGATGAGATCTATCTGAGGTTAAATTTTCATTTTAATCTGTTAAGCCATGTTGGAGTTATTGCCCTTTTTCTATGTTTCCTTTGCTATTTTTAATGTTATTTCTTTCAAAAATCATGTCCTCTGACAATACTTGACCAATTCCAACCAAACTTGGTATGAATGTTCCTTGGGTTATCGTGCATAGAACTGATGTGGGGATTTTCAATCTGTCGAAAAAATGGCCACCATTACTAAAAACAGAACAAAGAGGTCAGACAGTAGTTTTTCACATATATCTCCTAAACTATTAGATTTAGCAAAATTATTTCTATAGCTGAAATGACCCTTATCATAAGGCTTTTAAAAGTCATCAGGGATCGAAGTTGTCAGGTGACTCCTTGAAAGATGAATTTTTACAGTTTTCTGCTAATATCTTGAAAACTATAATAGATAGGAAGAAACTTTCTATCACTGAAATCATCCTTATGATAGTCCTACCAAAGTCTTCTTGAGTCAAAATTGTTGGACAACTTGTTAAATTTATTGCCCTTGAATTACAAACTTTAACCAGGTGAGCGATTCAGGTTCTTGGGAGCCTCTTGTTTACTTTAACATCTGTATGGTTTGGATATGTGATTGTTTTACCGAGGTTCAAAATACACTGAATGGATATATCTGAACTTTAAAAAATGTCTGATTTAGACAGGTCATCGGATTATTCAGGGTTCAGTTTGGACAGGTTTCACTCTGTACGAAAATCTGTCTAAATCGTATTTAACTCTTGAGATCAATACAGAGCACAATAGGACAAAAGGCAACAGGCTGTCTCTACCTCAGAAGAGTTCTCCCTTTTTCTTTAAGCTAGTTCAAAATCCAAAAGCAACTGACAAGCATTGTAACCTAGTTTTCTCAGACAAAAGTATCAATAAAAACAAGTCCAATAGGATAAAGTGAAAACATATCATGAAATGTCTAAGAAAAACAAGGTCTTCATGCAAATGCCAAGATAAAAAGTATAGGCAGGATGTAGGATGAAATGTAATAGAGTTAATTAATTTTTAATTTATTAATAAGAGAGTCAAATATTAAAACCAATAAAAACATAATTCAAAGATTTAACAAGATATGTGAAGATAACCTTTACAGATAAATTTATTCAAATATTATTTTCTAGAATAAAGGCTACAAATTACTAATTCCACTTCCCATAGGCTTCTATGCTAATTTCACAATATTCAATAGCTTCTCTGGACTTTACCTTAACTTTAACCTGCAGAGAACTATATATCAGCATGATTCTACACATGTCAGCTCACAATCCTCAGAACAGCATGTGAGGTTAGCAGACTTGCAGTGCAGTGCTGGTCACCAGAAGTGAAGGGTCTATAAATAGCTTGGGAAATCCCAGTGTTTTCACAAGATAGGAGTATATTTAGTAATCATTATGGAGATTAGACTTCAGATCACAAGAAGCAAAATGCACCTACAAAATATACAGAAATGTTTTTCCTTTCAGGAACTGTTTCAATTTTTAAAATAAAATGAGAATTTTTTTCACAGTACTATGAGGAACATGGGGTAATTTCTGCGTAGGACTATTTTTGCGTATGTTCCAAATGCTCATTGGTTGAATTGGTGGTCTGTAACCTAAAAGGATTTTGTTTAAACTTTTGAGCTTTATTTATTACATTTCCATAAAAACAGGAATGTGAAATCCCATTTTTAATAAAGTTAAGACAAGTATAACCAATCTAAAGCATTAAATCCTTATATTTTTGAAAGAATTTAGTAAAACCATTTACCTCTCCCTCTAAAAAAAAAAGTTAAATGTGTAAGAATATGGTTTAAAAACGTAGGATTAAAAATGTAGCCTGACTTGATATTTATTGTTCTTAATAGGTGTTAGTCACCAATACAAAATCTGTTTCATTGTATATAATGCATGTAAAACAACAAAATGCTTCATGCATTTACTTTGGAAAACAAAGTACAAAGGGACTTAACTCCAACAAATACAAATGTATTTTTGATGCACAATCCTTACTACTTACAAATTGGTGTTACTTATCAACCTTATAACATCTGTGGGGACTTTAAACCAAAATTTGGTGATTAGTTTAGGTAAACTTGTTCATGCAAACAGGTTTTGATTTTAGTTTATATTAGTATGAAGTTTTTTTCAATTTTGTGTACAATCAATTACCTAAATCTGGTGTGTTTTTTTTCTCACTTTTAAAAATGCTTGATGAAATCAGGTTTCAAAAAAAAAAAAACATGCCATTCCTAGTTCTGAGTCAAACACAAACTTAACAGAGCTATCATTTGCATACAAGAGTTTCACAAAAGTATACATTTCAGCTGCATGGAAAATTGTGCAGATATGCTTAGCCTCTCAACTCTTGTGGCTCAATACAGTAGAAAAAAAGAACAAATTATGCTGAAATGCAACAAATGCACCAGTGTATACTTAAATGGTTATACATATAAATATCTCACCTGTTCTATGCCAATTTATTTTTACGCCTCCATCTCCATCTTTCTTTCTTTCCATAAATCTCTGTTCTATATTTTGTGTGATGATGTCTCCAGTTCCCAGTAAACAGCCACATGTTATCGTATTGGTCACAACAAGATATTTGGAAAACACCTTTTTAATCATCTGTGCCATCTTGTGTCTTTTGATTCTAATATTTTGTGTCCAGATAAAGTTGGTTACATGTTATCTTTATCTTGGGTCTACAAATTCAGAAGATAAGAAATATTACATTAACTTATATACTCTTATCAACCTCTGTCATTACAAGTAAAGGGTCAGAACAAAAGTTTGGTATTTTTGGTTTGACTTCCTTTAATTTCTGCAGCCAATGATGGAAAAATATTATTCATCTCTAGAGAGTTTTGAGTTCTCATATGCTGATGATCAAAATACAAAGGAGCATGGCTATCATAAACATATTTTTAAAAGCTATTTGTAACTGATCATACATGTAATTTGTTTTCTTTGATATGCATTTTTTATTTATGTCATTTATTGTTGATAATATCAAAATATAAGCTGTGTAATCCCAAAAGCGGCAGAAACTGTCTAAGAAATAGTTAAAAACTTAAAGTCCTGATTGCACGTTGCAACCATGACATCTAAAACAGATGATGGGAGAAGTTGAATCCTATTCAGAGAAGCAGAATCTACAATTTTAGCTCAGTTACTGGTACAAGCCTCATTATTAAAAATAAGAAAATTAATTTCTTTTGATGTGAGAAATTTTATAATCAATTTGCTATCATTGTAGATTCTAAATACTGTTTTAGTAAGAGAGACTATAACATATTCCACACCAAACTGTTTCTCTTATCAAAGTGGTCATAAGTCAGTACATTTATTAGCAATGTTGCAAAATTTGAATTTATGGATGTTGCATGGTGGTGTACACAGTCATTAACTTAATTATTTCGTGGTAACATGAAACTTAAAGTGCTCCTTCTGGATCTGGCTGACACGAGGTCATATGTACAAGTACATATCTCTAAAATTCAAAGTATTTAAGAGTTATCAAGTTAAGTGTTATGATTGTAGGCCAGCAAAGAAACTTTGCTACCATTTGATTTTTGTTTCTATTGGGGGGCTAGGACCAAATTTAAAATAATACGGCAAGATAGTAAATACATGCAAAATATTTTTCAAGCACTAATTACAATAAAACAATTGAATTCAAATTCAAAAACTTAACATGAAGTGAGTTCGTTTGTCATTCTAACTATATTATAGATACTAAAATAAGTATTTTAATGTATTATATCATGTCTTAAGGGAAATCATTACTGGAAAATGTTACAGAAAACAATAGTGTCCTTGGAACATTAGGTAACGTTCAACAGATGAAGCAGTTTTGTATGTTTAAAAAATCGATATTCAGATATTCTCATGATACAATAGTTCAATAAAGACTTATACTCTTACTTTCACTAATTTGGTCGAAGAACTTCTCTAAATCATTCAATCAAAATGCATTCAGATACTGTTAAATCAAGTCCAATCTTCAGTTTATTCTACATTTTTGTTACCCCCTTGCCCTTTTTGCATAACCTACAGCAATGGTAAGGACCTAAGTGGCCATGAGGAATGAACTTGACCTTTTTTTCTCAATGAATTATGTACAAGTATAGCATGTACATGCACAATGTATGTATAGGTCTCTTTAACATCATGATATAACATAAAACCCAAAGCACAATCCCATAAAAGTCTCATAAAAAATAAATATTTTTAAAACATTAAATATCTAAATAACACATTTTGTATATGTACATGTACAATACAAATATCTGGATTGGATAATTCAGTTTGTTAGACATACATAGACATAGCATATTATCATTCACATTGTGTACCATAAATCATCTCTGAAATAAGGCTGGTTACCCAGATAAGAATCCAAATTCGTTCAAAAATGGCACAAAAATGATTAATCCACATCAGTAGTCAAAGTATAGGGTATAATTTTTCTGTTCAATATGACACACTAGACTTCTGACTGGAGAGTTTATCTTCTTGGGAACATTGAAAGAATAAGTTTTAATTAAAGCAGTTTATTCTTTATCATATATTACCATTTCAAAACGATAAACAGATACATGTTCTTCATTATTCCAAATTTCCCAGCAAGTTGCCTGTTTTCCCAATAAAAGAGAGAATGGGATAGTTTTGAATAAAAAGCTTTGTCAAGCGCAGCATTGTATAACCACAGCCAGTTGAACAGTTGCTTGGGGTAAGTGTTGACATAATATTTGCTTTTGACACACTACAACAAAGAGCTTACACAACAACTGGTTTGAATACATATTGTATAAAATTTAGAAATTCAATTTAAGTAAAAATTTGGCAAAAAAAAATTATCTATAGTACACCATCTGTGAAATAATATACAGTACAATGTTGGATAGACACAATGGCCATTGCATGTTTTTGACACCTTCTTGGTGTTACAACTGGTTGCTAAAGTCTCAAGCTCAGTTTTCCCCTTGATAAAAGTTGTCCCTGCTAAAGTCTCAAGCTCAGTTTCCCCCTTGATAAAAGTTGTCCCTGCTAAAGTCTCAAGCTCAGTTTCCCCCTTGATAAAAGTTGTCCCTGCTAAAGTCTCAAGCTCACTTTTCCCCTTGATAAAAGTTGTCTCTGCTAAAGTCTCAAGCTCAATTTTCCCCATGACAACAGTTGTCTCTGCTAAAGTCTCAAGCTCAGTTTTCCCCATGATAAAAGTTGTCCCAAATTTTTATCATTTTGTTTTAGTTTTAGTTTCCTTTATTTTTTTAATGTTGTTTCAGTGTTCCTCTTATCATTGTTATCGCCTCATGAATTTCTTACATTGTCCTTCCTCAGCTATGTACATTGCTCACTGAGAGTAATACACATTGTAAACTTATCACTTTCCTTCATGGGATTTGGCTGATGTTTTTACACAAGTAATTCCAGCCAAAATTTCAAAATATTCTAGATCATTCAAATTTAATCTAAAAAAGTTCAGTTGGTGGAAGTATTAACTGGAAAGGTGTTTTCAGAAAACAGGTTACAGAGACTGGTTCATAGTTACATTGAAGACAGCAGGAGACCTCAAAGGGGTGAAAAAATGCATTTTCTTTTTACTGAAAATTGACTTTAAAATTTTTGTACAACTCAGTATTAAAGAAAGGGCTAGAAACCTGCTAAATCGATGAAATATAGATATTGAACAAATTTTTAGACTATATGGCAAAGCTGTAAGGCCTCCAGATATAGCAGTCAGTACATTCAGGACACCCTTTGAGGATTTCTTTTTGGTCCTAAACCAAGTCAGAAAATTATTAGTTTTGTTGCAGTAAGCCTTTCAGGTCAAATTAGCCAAAATAAAGTACAAAATGTAATGGACAGCTATCAATTATCAAAAGGAATTACTATTGATTGATAAATAAACGATTAAAGCTAAAAATATCATATGTTATTAAGATTAAATTTTAATTATTATTTTTTTTTTATCATTTTCATCATAAACTGTAGCCAGGTTTTCTTAGATTAACACTTTAAACGCATTAATTTAAAGTCTGTAAAAAAAAGTGCAAGGTTTTAATACTTCTTTTCACAATTTTTACCTTTTCGTTTGGAATACCTGTACCAAGTCATGACCATTGCAGTGCAAGATGTTCCAGTGGTGTAATATCTATTCTGTCAGATTTATTTTGGATTTGATTAATGTTCGGTAATTTTGTTGTTACCCTTTTTTACCTTGAAAATACAATGAAAAAACAAAACTTTTGGTTTAATATCATATTAAACATTTTTGTTTAAAAAATTCGGTTTAATTGTGAAACAAATGTATTTTACAACAGCCCAGATACATTGTACTCTATAATTATATACTGTATATACATGTACTGTAGGTTAGGAAATGTGTAATAAATACATGTATCTTTATTTAACAATAATTCATCTATACAATAATGACTGGGTTAAGGGTGTATCTTTCATGTTTAATTCCCAATAGCATTTTAAAATAATACAACAAACAAGACCTAAAAATGTGAAAAACTTGTATTCTGTTATAGAATCTCAAGAGGTTAAATATTAAATAGAAAGGGAAACTGGTTGCATTTAATGTTTCTATATATATTACCCATTGCAGGGAGTATTGCCCAACCTAGGTAAGCCCTGGTTTTCTACCTGGGAAAACTGGACAGGGAATAATACTTTGCCAACCCTGTTAGTATGCAATGTTTACTATTTGCTAATCCCTAAACACTTGATTATGTTCATTCTACATAAAATGTTGTATTTAAAGTTGAGAATGTGAACATACTCATGTATTGAAATTCAATTACTACTCAAATAACTGATTTGCAAATGATTGCTACTTTGTGTAATCCTTGTCCATCTCTACTTCAAATGACAAATATTATTAGTTCATCCTTAAAAGTTCATCAAGACCAAAGCACTCATGTGACACTGTTTTAAACAGTTTAATTGATTGTTGACTTAAATATATAGATGAAGGGAAGTTAACAGATGTTTTATTTATAGACCTGAGTTAAGCGATTGATATGATTAACCATTTTGTATTCTTGCATAAACTTAAAATGTTTGGTGTTTGTGAAAATAGTTTGAAATGGTTTAATTCATATTTGTCTAACAGAGAGAAATGTGTTCGGTGGAATGGTATTTTATCAGAGCCAAGTATTACTATAGGTGTTCCTCAAGGATCTATCCTTGGACCCTTGTTTTTTATATTATTTATCAATGACTATCCAGATTGTTTAGTTCATTCAAATGCAACTATTTATGCAGATGATAAATCACGAGATCATTTAGATGTTGCTGATAAATGTATAAATGTAATTGAGATAAAATTAAAAGAAGACAATGAAAACTCTATTCAACTGATGAAGTGTAACAAACTTACAATGAATCTTAATAAGACTCAGCACATGCTTCTTGGCACAAAGCAGAAACTATCTAAATGTAGAAAAATATGTATTAACATAGATTATATTGTACTAGAAACTGTTGAAAATTCTATTGATTGTAATTTATCTTGGTCTTACTATATTGATATTTTAACTAATAAAATTTCAAAGAAAATTGGTGTGCTAAAGCATCTTAGAAGTTTCATGTCTACTGAAGCTCTACTTAAAGTATACAACTCTATTATTTTCCAACATTTTAATTATTATTGTACTGTACGGTCCAATTCAAAAAGTGTAAACAATGTAAATAAATTATTTAAATTACAAAAAGGGCTTCAAATATCAATTTAAATGTGCATTATGTTATGACACCATCACATATATTATTTGACAATTGAGGTGGATGCCAATGCCTGATTATTTTATATATAGAAAAAGCTATACTAGTGTTTAAGTCTTTGAATCAAATAACACCTGAGTACTTGTAAGGTTACAGACCACCAATTCAACCAATGAGCATTTGGAACGTGTACAAAAATAGTCCTACAGAGAAAGTATCCCCTGTTCCTCATAGTGCTGTGAAAAAAGTTCTCATTTTATTTTAAAAATTTAAACAGTTTCTGAAAGGAAAAACATTTCTGTACATTTTATAGGTGCATTTTGCTTTCTGTGATGTGAAGTCTAATCTACACAATGATTTCTAAATATACCCCTATCTTGTGAAAACACTGGGATTTTCCATGCTACATGTATTTATAGACCCTTCACTTCCAGTGACCAGTACTGCACTGCAAGTCTGCTAACAGTGCATGCCATTCTGAGGATTGTGAGCTGACATATGTAGAATCATGCTGATGTATAGTCCTCTGCAGGTTAAAGTTAAGGTTAAGTCCAGAGAAGCCATTGAATATTGTGAAATTAGCATAGAAGTCTATGGGAAGTGGAATTAGTGGTTTCTAGCCTATATGTTTTTAAATTTGTTCATCAAATAAATTCTAGAAATACTAGACAGAGTGAAAGTAATATGTTATTTATGCGAAGAGCCGAACTGAATATTTTAAACGATCATTCACTGTATCAGGTAATGTATTACGGAACAATATGCAAACAAATATTAGAAATTGTACAACAACTGAGAGTTTCAAAAAAGCATATCTAGAAAATTATTTTAGAAATGTCACTGCTAATATGTAATACATTAATATGTGCAGTAATTATCTTTTCCTTTATGTCCTTTAATGTGTTACTTTTAATTGCATTTTATTCCTTATGTTGTATACTATGTACATATACAATGTATTAAGGACCATATTGTAAACTAGTTCACAGACTAAATATTCTATTGTTTAAATTAAGGAAAATATTATAATTATTATTATTATAAATGATCCTGAAATTATTTTTCACATTTTTTACATTTATTTATACTTCAGTGATTATAGCAATTTCGTAACGATTCTTGCACAAGAATAATACACCACTGAAGGAGGTGAAAATGACTGCAATATCAACTGGTTCCTGCAAACTTATGGGCAGAAAAAGCATCAATATCCGTTTAAGGAGCTTGAATACAGTACATTACCAGCTTCATTTTTGTTTACTTGGTAAATGCAATTGAGGACCACACCAATCTAGGAAAACTAACCTAGTTTTGATGATTAAATACAAATCAAATAGAGCTTTTTCTAAGATAGAAAATTCAACCCAAAGACATTTTGGACCATGACAACCCACAATTCCTTACCAAAGCTGGAGATTTGGCCCATACATATTTCAGACCATGACAATAGGAGAATGCATAAGGACAATAAAAACTGTATATCATTACACGTTTTACCATTTACAAAAAATAGACTTAGGTGCTTGAATTCCTATGTTTCTTTGGAAGCGTTTGATGTTTCACCTTCCTCATATTAAATAAGTTATTTCATTATAGTTAAAGACATATTTAACATCTAGGCAAAACACCCCAAGGTAAATGAGGGTGTACTCATGATGTAGGCAAAACCTCTTGGTAACATTGTTTTCATACTGAACTCCCCTTCAAGAAAATGAATGATGTTACAATGTTAAATTACACTGTTTCTCTGATATCAAAGAGTCATTCAAAACAAATTGACAAGCGTGAATGTCGTGTACAAGAACATTTATGTATTACAAGGTCGTGATTACCTACAATTATATTGCATATGTACACAACAGAGTACAGCCACAGCTAATGCAATATAAACCAAAAAAAGACTCACCATTTATTGCTGTATAATGTAAAAGTACTTTAACTCGTTTTCATGAAGATTGCATCAGTAATCTAGCTATAATCACTTGAAAGTTCTGATGCAAAAACCAGCCGATCGAGAATAGAGGACATTGATTGGGAAGGGGATAGAAACGATAACACGTACGGGCGAAATAGGTGACAAGTCGTACCAAATTTACTCGTGCTCTATTTAATTACTCTGGAGAGGCTAATGTTGATCACAAAACGTCTTATCTAGTTTTTTTTATTCTCCTGTTTAGTGGGCTATTACTTTAAATTTCATCTGTGTAACTCGAATCACATATTACCGTGTATATACTGGTCGTTTGGTCTGCGAGATCTTGTCAGAGTAGTCATCAGTCTCGACTTTTTGTTACACCATAATTTTGTAATCAAAGATACCATTCCTGATATCATGCACCATTGAAAACTACTCAGATTTTATATAACTAAAAACTTTATTATACTAGATTATTATAAAAAAATATTTGCACCATAGATTATTTTTCGTTAAATATCACGAACAAGTAGTATTTTCCTTTATCAGGGTCACCTAGAGGGGGAGAGTGCTAAAGTCATTGTTTAATACTGCATGAGTTTGCTTATTGCACGTCTACATGTATTGATACCATCATCTAAAGAATATATCGTTGAAAGACTTATTTCAAGAAAGACAGAGAAAAATAGGGTATTTCATACGTTTACATGTTTTAAATAAACATACAAAATAATTCACTTATGGAGTAGTCATGTTATGCAGAGAGATGACCCCATACAACGTTTGTCATGAGCAGCTGAGGGTTATTTTTATTATTTTTTCTTTATCCTTTTATTGTTATTCTTCTTTTTTAAACAAATGTCCTTTTGCTATTATCAGAAACAATACAAATTATAGAAGTAAATCTGCCAGTATGTTACCAACTATTAACTAAGCTGCGTAGATGGCTTTCATTAAAACTCTACTTATTAAACTCTAAGTTTACTTACCGGAATGTTTATCATCTTGTCATATTGTTGTTGTTTTGAATTATCTGTCTCTCGCTGTGTGAATGTTCCAAGTGAAGCGATAGAGCTTAGGCACCGACCATTTTTTTATATTGAAGGGGTGGGGGGGGGGGGCTCGGGTATTTTTGAAAAAAAATTTTACTTTGAAAAAAAAAAATTTTAAAATAAATGAAGTTGCTTAGTGGTGAAAAAAAAAATGTTTATTTCTGTTTTTCATAAAAAAAATTTTGGTAGATTAAAAAGAAAAGAAAAGAAAAGAAAGGGAAAGGAGTGCAGAGGAATGTCATGTACATATATTGAATGTACCATAAACTGCCATTAAACATGTTAAATTATGTATAAAGAAGTATGTAACAAATGTTTACAATTTTAACATCTTACGGTTTATAGCCGAAAATTTCATAATGTTATAATGAGCAACTAAATGGATATCAATATCCAGTAACTGTTATGTTATATTATACATTGTGTTGTTAAACAAACTATTAGAAAGATGCAAAATATACATGAACTACCACTAAACATTCTAATCAATTAAGATTTTATTTCCAATAGAGAAAAAATAAGAATACTATGCCGTTCGATTATTCCCCACTGTGGAAATTGCGTAGACTTCTTGACTATTTTTTGCTACCTATAGTTAAAGACTTTTATACAAGCAGGTTCAGTAATGAACTAATTAAGGCGGCTGAAAACGTTCACTTTGAAATGAAAAAAAGAAGACTATGCTATACTTTTGAGCAATGAGAACTTACTCCTAATATTATGATATGTTCTATTAGAATAAGTTCTTAATGCGATGTGCAATGAGGACAGTCCCTAGCCCTGATATATGCGACATACAAGCGAAGAACTTATTAACTTTATGGTTGAAAAGTTCCCAAACAAGCACAACATAATTAGCTCCGAGATGATGGCTTTATTGTCTTTAATGTGTGTTTTGATCAACTTCAAATGTTATTTAACATTGCTAATAAGAACCTGAACTACTCAAATTTACTTCTATGTTGTCTAAGTCCTCAGTAAATTTCTTAGAAAAAGTGCAATTTCATCCAAATGGAATAGGGTGAAACCTTACGACACTCAAGACTTAATATTAGTCCAATGTGCCTAATGCACAATCTAAAATTTTTTAATTCATTAAAAAGTTACTCGACTGCAAAATATATAGCTTGTGCTGCCCACTAGCAGAGCTTGTGCTCTCAGACTTAGAGTCAATGAAAAAATAATAAGTTAGTAACATTTGTAACAAAACACTATCCAACATTACACACAATCTCGTATTTGTTACGAAAGCACTGGTCTTATATGATTAATGACCCTGAATGATCTGAACTATTAGAACCACGATTAAAGCAGACCCTGGTCAAACCTTTATAATGCACGTCTTTCATGAACAATTAAACCATAAATATTACTCCATAGCACTTTTTATCTGTTGATGATAAATAATCACACGTATATACCGTTCTTTATATATGCATCTTTTACATAATACATTTAATTACGAAACTAATTAATATTTTCATAATATGATATGAAGCCAATGCAACATTCCTGAAATATACTTGTGATATGTGTATATGTATTACAAAATACATTCGATTTCACTTAACTATAATTTTTCATCCGGCAGTGAAACTTTTCTCCCTTAAGACTGCCTCAATGATTGCAAGCTGGAGCGTGGAGACATACGAAACCGGAAATGCTGCCAAAGCTACAATAGAAATGGAGCGCTACAACCTTGATATTTTGGGACGAAGTTAGATAGACATCATCGTGAGCGGTCAGGACAAACTCTACTGTACTCTGGACCACAAAACAAGGATGGCAACCATCAACATGGAGTAGAAATCTCACTCAACATGAAGGCCAAATCATCATTCATCGAATGGAATCCTGTGAGTGAGATTTGTAGTGACAAGATTTATATCAAAGATACAGAAGGTAACACTCAATGCTATTCTCCTAACAATGTAGCAGAAGAAGAAGACAAAGAAGAGTTTTACAGCCATCTTCAAGCTACCAAAAATTGAACAACACTTGGGGCATCTTGATTGTAATGGGTGACATGAATGACATTACTAAAGGGCTATAGACTCTAGATTGGCCATGCATAATTGATTGTGACGTGGGCTGCTTTCCTGTACAAGTCCCAGACTTTCTCGTGCTCTGTATGGTTCAGAACAAAAGCAGCTCCACATCAATTCCTGGCTACAGACAAAGCCATGTCTTGTTTAGGCCAAGTAAATTTCATCCCTCACCAAAAATATGGGGTGGTTGGGAGGATTTTTATTTTTTATTCCTTACCAGACTTGCTGGACTAATTTTATCTTTTTGGTGTATAGACATGTTCTAAATCCATAGCCACATCAGTTTCGGAGAAACATTATTTTGCTCTCCAAGAATTGAAAGATTTGTATATTATAGTGCCTAAATATTAGAAACTGAAGTGAAAAAAATCTTTTCTATGAGTGGGAGGGGATGTAAACCTATTAATTAATTTTATTTGGTCTTAACACGAATACAATATCTGATTATCTGAGTCTTTACTTTCAAATGTCCTCCCTTGATATTTATATAATATTTTACATTTATTGTTTATCGTAAATGACTAGCCAAAAAAAAAAGAAAAAAAAAAAAATCTTGCCATATTCATCAAAAGAAAACAAATATTTCAATTGCTATTGAAAAAAAGATAATTTTAAGAAGAGCAGAAAAAAATTATTTAGCAACATTGCAACAGTTTCTCTTCGAATAAGTTTATGATAAAGAATATGCCCAAGCTTAAATTCAACCGTTTTACATGTACATATATATGCCGATATTGCATTTAATGATCAGCTATCCAGTATTTTTGTAGGAACCCCTGTACTTCGTTAAATGGGATTGATAACCACTTACGACAGCTCATGGGAACCAGGGAGCCCTTGAAATCGACTTCTTCTAGAGTCCTATCTTGTTCCAGATAATAATAATTGCCGCCTTGCAAATGAAGCTGGTTGTTTTGAACTTACCGTACATCAGCGTCTAGGAGGAAAGAAAAATTTTAAATACGTTTTCAGTTAGGTTTGATCTTGACATCTTCAGATGTTGTTTTGGTTCTGAGGACAGTTGTATTGTACAAAGATTTCTCAAAGCTGACATAACAAGCTGAATGCCCAAGGACGAGGTTTGAAAATCGCCTTTCCATTTCGTTTGATGCAAAAACTCCAAATGAGAAAAGTGTATATAGCTGAAAACGGAATACTTGCGTCCAAAACTATGTCAATTGAAACATTAAAATTAACTTGTACGGCAGAAGTTTGTTCATTCGACCAAGAGTAAGTGGAGTCAGAATTATGCAATGTCGGACGAATTTTCAGAGTACAGCAAATCGAAATTTGATGCTTCTTTTAAAGCAGTTTCATCTCGGAATAGTGTTTCTCCTTGCCTCCATAAATAATTTTTGGACAAAGGAGATATATGCGATAAACTACTGTCTGACCCCTATGTTCAATTTTTAGTAACGGCGGCCATGCTTTTCAACGGATCAAAAATCCATCATCAGTCCCATGCAGGATACCCCAAAGAACAGTCATATCAAGTCTGGTTCCAATTGGTCAAGTAGTGTCAGAGGAGAAGATTTTGGAAAGAAATGACATTTAAAATAGAAAAAAAAACGTCAAAAAGGGCAATAATTCCAACATGGCTTAACAGATTATAACGAAAATTGGACCACAGACAGATCTCATCATGCTGAACACTTTTACTTATTCTGAATTTGGCTAAACATAACGGTTTTTGGAGATATATAGGAAAAACTACTCTCTGATCCCTAAGTTCTATTTTTAGAAACAGCGACCACGTTTTTCAACGAATCAAAAAATCCTCATATCAGTTCTACTCAGGATACCCCAAGGAATATTCATACTAAGTTTGGTTCCAATTGGTCTAGTAGTATCAGAGGAGCAGAATTTTGAAAAAAATTGTTGACGACGACGATGACGACGGACGCAAAGTGATGGTAATAGCGACCATAAAATTATATTGTCCATTGATAAACAGAGATCTCAAGTATCTTTCAATTGGACTTCGGTTTCTTAAAGGTTTCCACAATTTCACGTTTATATTATCACTATCAACATTTATTGTAATTGGAATACATTCTTAGAACTGTTGAAAATTATCTGAGCTGAAGTAGCAACTATGCGATATAGGTGATTATTTATTGCATACATTTGACCGATTAAAAGACCACCTGGCTTAAATTCCATTTCATTTTTGCCTCCCATTTGAGTTTGATTCTTGACTTTCCTCGTAATAATTTCTGTTGTGCTATTAGACAATCTTTGATCATCCGTCTAAGCAAAATAGTTGCTCTTTCAGATAACAACGATGACAGCTGTAACAGAACAATTTTGAATTAGATTTATATAAAGAAGCATATCCGTGTTTTTTTTTTACTCTTTCACCTTACTATAGGGGGTTTACAGTGACTTTGGGTTTTATAGTGAAAAAAAAAAACATGCTTTTTCTTTGTTCTTTCTCGTTTTTCTATATTAGGTAATCTTTTAGGAACAAATTCAATCATGGTTTAATAATAAAAAAAACTGCAGTTTCAAACCATTGTAAAAAATTCAGAACATTTAATCAGTTGCTTTGTGTCGAGTCAAATATGACGATAAGACGACATATTATTATTTCTGGCGTATTTTAATAACAACCACATTGCTTAGTTTACAATGTGTATCGGCAATAATCGGTTAAATTCGTAAGGTAAACATATCTTTAAACATCATTCCAACTTAAAAAGTGCAAGTGATTTAACAACCTTAACAAGCTTAAAAGAAACTTTCTGCAAGATAAACAATCTTTCCTTCTGAAATTATAGTCAAAATATAAAAAGCCACCTTTGATTACAGAAAACGTCAACTCTAATTTACATCTTGCTTCAATGTAGTAAACAAAAACACCTCTTAGAAACATTGAACTTTTCAATTATCAAATGTTCTTTTGTTAATGAATACTGACTCGTAACAATATTGTTTTCCAAAGCCACGTTTGCACAACGAAAGTGTTAAGAAGAACAGCTCCTACGATTGATCAAGCAATGTGTAAAACTTCAACTTGACGTCTAATCTGCACACATCAGACAAGTACGATAGTTCTTGATTCTAACCATGCAATTTCCATTATCCATATAATGTTTGGCTTTCTATTTAAATCTCTATAATCGCCAACTCTTCAGACAGTATGATCTAAATGAAATGCTTTTAATCACTGGTAAAGCTTAAGTTAAGTATTATCATTAATGGCGAAATCTTTAAGTTCAAAATGACATGGAAAGTACAACGTCTAAATTTTTAAAATCAGTACAATTCCATTAGAACCGTAAGCAGCTAGATAATCCTAGGTACCCTATAGACAAGGATACCCGAGGTAAACGGACTACCCAAAATCCTTCTTGACATACATGATACCTGCTATGCAGGACTGCAAAAAAAAATCCTACTTACACAGCCTTAGACCAGAATCCAGAAACAATGATCAAAATAAGGGATCGACATACGCGATAAGACCTTATGCTCTCTACTATAGAATAGTTAATTGATACCAATCATCGGCCCATAAAGTGCATATTACACAAATGATTACAAAATTATATAATAATTAAGCTGATATACGTACAAATAGCAAGTAAATATTAACGGAGAATAAGGACTTATACACATATTTTCATTATATAAGACTATAACAATAATGCTGAAAAATATAGCACTTTTCATATATCTGTTACATCCTTCACTTCATCTATTACAAAGCTATAGGACAACTTAACTGCGAGGACATAATTTTACTGTGTTAGTGAATATAAACCACAAAAAAAACCCAAAACCTTTCGTAACGTAGAATTAACCAATCAAACGCATGATACGAGTGACGCTGACGATCAACTGACTGTTCCTATATTTCTTACTTCTCCCTTACTTCTCCAGTTCCCTTACAAACAAAACCTTCCATACAAGAAGTCACGATGACTTAAGTTGCAAATCAACAAACTTAATATATGGATTAGAATGCAACTTATGTGGTTTAATATATGTCGGAGAAACGCAAGAACGATTAAATAAAAGAATGTGCGGTCATCGTTCGGGAATTAACACCACCAAATTCCCGACAATTTATCAACGCTTTAATCAACAAGATCATTCAATCCTCTCCATGAAAGTTCGTATTTTAGAAAAAAAATTACCATCCTACGAACAGTCCCGTTCTAAGTAAAAACTATCGTAGGGAAAGAGAGGAGTACTGGATACGCAGAATAGGTACTGCAATACCTTACGGATGCAAAATGACAACATCAAAAGTATAGGAAACCTTTCAAGCCAATATAACAATAACATAAATGTGATGAATTTATTTGACAAAAATCCAAGACGGGAAAGGAGTCATGGCCATCGCCACTATACGTCACCTAAGTTACATGATGTCTCTATAGATGGTCTCCTTCCTTTTTCATACAAAAACCTCTTGGACTTCATCACATTAGAACCAAACTGTATTCTATACCTCTCACTCTACTACACTCCCTTTACAAAACAAGTCTTGACGCTCCTGTTTCTGACCCCACGTCTTCATTATACAGACTTGTTGCCATCATTTTGGATATTGGTTTCCACAGACTCTTTAAGCAGTTTGTGTGAAAAGTCAAGATGAAGAAAAACGATCATTTCTTCCACTACCGTTTGTCAACAAAGGTATAGATGCAATTAATTTGGCTAACATCCTCCATCACAAAAACGTTACCAACAAAATTCCCCCATATTTCAAAGAAAAATCCATACCAATTATTTCATATTCCTATACCTCACCCATCGCATCCAAAATTTTCAATTATAAAAGGCTATTGCAGAACCTCGAGATTGATGACTTCAAGGCTAAACCACTTGACTGTTCTTGCAAAACCTCTCTATTCAAATATGGTCCTTCTGGTCACGTCGTTACGGGAGATTTAACCATTATCGAAAACGAATCTCTGCGTAATATCCTTTCTAAAGGTCCCAAGTACCGTGAACCACGCTCCATAAATTGGAATTATAAATTTAAAGTTCTTATGGATGCCGTCGAGGACAATGCAAGAAAATGGATAAAACGAGAACAGGAAGACATTGATTCTCTGTCAGAGTGGTTAAAGGCCGTGAGGTCTTTAATTTTGAAACGAATGAAAGTTTTAAGTAGGTCAATGAGTGCCAAGGCTACATCAGTTTTCAAAGACCCCGATGTAGCAAAAACATTGTCTACTATACATGACAAATATGTTGTCGTACCAGCAGACAAAGCCCAAAACAACATCGTTTTTGTCTGCAAAACGTTTTATATCCATTGTTTATTATCAGAGGTAGACGTAGAAAATAATAGCAGTGATAGGACCTACACTGCTACCACACTCTCCAAAGAAGAGATTGTGGAAAACCATATATCTGTGCTATCCTCTTTTGGTCTCTCTACCAAGGACGATGATTGTGATTTACCGTCTGTGTATTGGATTCCTAAACTTTACATGAATCCATACAAACAACGTTTCATAGCTGGATCTGCAAAATGTACCACCAAACCTCTTTCAAAACTTTTAACTTCTATACCCACAACTGTCAAAGAGGGTCTACAGTCCTACCACAACACTTGTTACTCCCGTAGTGGTATTAATTCAATGTGGATCCTGAAAAAATTCGAAAGATCTTTTAGAGACAATCAGTTCAAGACTATTATCTGAATATAATAGCATTAAAACTTATGATTTTTCAACACTGTATACTTCTATTCCCCATACTCAGTTAAAATCCCGACTTAAAAACATTATACATCGTTGTTTTTCCAAAAAAGTTGGTACACCTAGATACAAATATATAGTTCTTGGTAGAGATTCCTCATACTTTGTAAGAAATAATTCCAAATCATCTTCCAAATATACAGAGGAAGATGTTCACAAAATGCTGGAATTTTTAATCGACAACATATTTGTCCAGTGTGGTGGATGTGTTTTTCAACAAACGGTCGGCATTCCAATGGGAACAAATTGTGCTCCTTTACTTGCTGACCTATTCCTTCACTCTTATGAGGCTGACTTTATAGCTGATCTGATCAGAAAGAAAGAATATCGTTTAGCTAGATTCCTTAATCTCAGTTTCCGCTATATAGATGACGTATTATTTTTAAACAATCCTAATTTTTGGGGTTTGATACATCGCATCTACCCAAAAGAACTTGAGATAAAGGATACTACAGACACTGTGAAGTCAGCCTCATATCTTCACCTACACTTAGAAATCGATGGTAAAGGAAAACTATTGACCAAACTTTACGACAAACGTGATGACTTTTCATTCAGCATTGCTAACTTTCCTTTCATATGTGGCAACATCCCTTCGGCTCCTGCGTATGGAGTGTTCATATCACAACTCATACGTTATGCCAGAGCTTGCCGAGACTACGAAGACTTCTTGTATCGCGCTAGAATTCTAACAAATAGGCTTCTGGAGCAGGGTTATATTGCTACACGAAGTCAACAATACAAAAGTTTTATGGTCGTCATCATGAACTCGTGGATCGTTATGGTGTATCCATCTGCACCATGAAAACTTGTTCAACGTGTCATAGTTTTCCTTCCCTCTTTCGTCTACCTCGGACTTGACTTTTTATGAGTAACTCGGTGAATGTTTCTAGAAAAGCAGAGGACGCTTACTCTACCGGTGCACCTGGTCCATGCTCCCAGTTTTTTAGTGGAGTCCGAGTTGCTCATTTGCTTTTGTTACTTTGTAAGTATGATTTTAGTTACTCTATGTTCTTTGTTATGTGTGTCTGTTTTCTATGTCTGGTCTTTGTCCCTGGATTGCATTCTTTTGATTACCACTATAACCTTGGTTCCCTTGATTACTCTTCCACAGTGACAGTCGAATTATCAGTTCAAAGCAACGATGTCATAGCTTTATAATGCACGAAATGAAGGGTGTAACGGATACGCGGAAAGTGCTATCGTTTTTAACTTCATTGTTATTAAATTATTTAATGGAATATTAATATTGATGCTCGTGATGCACACTCGATACTCCAGTGTGTTCAGTCAATATGTGTTGTTTATGAAAGCAAGTCATCGACATGATTGTTTATAGTCAACAATAATCCAAAAATCAAATAATGAAATAAATAAAATAATTTATGTTGTCTGATTATATTGGTATTTAAGGGAGGGGAACTACATGTATGGTAATTTATTGTGGAGAAGGGGAATAACATGTATCAAGTGTTTACTGATGCTGAGTTCTATTTTAACATTCAAATTCAGTTAAAGTGCCCCAATAGGAACAGAAAAGCGGCCAAACATTTTGAACACTGAAAACAACCCAAATGCTTTAATTTCAATACAACAAAGTTTGAATTGCAAGAAAACGCATAAGATAGCTCTTGACGGGTTGATTTATGTTGAATTTGAACATGCCCGGTTTATTTTGGTAGTGAATTACGTTACTTCTGGACATCAATGTTGAATAACGATTAGTTTCCTCATACAATTATTCAAAACTGCGCTTCAAATGATACCATTCGATAGATCAACAATACATTCATACACGCAACAAATATGTATTCAAAAATTGTTATCTTTTTTAAGATACTCTATATTTTATAACATCTAATAAAAAATAATGAAATAAAATGAAATTAAAAAAAAAGTTATTTTCATTATTCTTTGGAAACATAATTAGCAAAAGATAAAGGCCACTTTAGCAACATATTTCCATTCATACATCTTTTAGGTGATACATAGGAAACAACTGTGCATTCAAATCCAATTGGAATGTTTAAAAATTGACTTAAAGGGAATGACCGACGTTATAACGTAATTCACTTACAACAGTGTAATATATATTCCATGGCTTTCTCATGCTTTAATTGGTGGAGCACATAACAAAATTGCAAAGGTTAAACACGAAAAACAACTAATTTCAATACGCTGGCAAGTAATATTTGAAAAATATATATATATATGTAATATCTATTGAAGTTGGCATTTTTATATACGCTACATGAAGAAATATCGAAGTCTTCAGTGGCATGTAATGAAACGATAAAGGTAAAATTGGTTCGATCAATTGTTTAATATATTATAACAAATATTTCTGGTATACTTTCAAAACGTAAGATGTTTGATCAAGGAGTAATCTTCTACCGGAAATTATTATAATGTCTAAATTAATTGTAACGTAATTCACATAAACAACTTTTCGCTGGTATTGTAACGTCACTTGAAAATAGTAATCAAAGGAACCAGATTCTAGCGAAAATTAAAAGAATGTAATCCAGGGGCAAAGAAAAGACACGGAAAAAAGACAAACACAACAAAGAACATAAAGTAACTAAAATCATACAAACAAAGTAACAAAAGTAAATGAGCAACTCGGGCTCCACTAAAAACTAGGAGCATGTACCAGGTGCACCGGTAGGGTAAGCGTCCTTTGCTTTTCCAGAAACACCCGTCGAGCTGCTCATCAAAATCAAATCTGGGGTAGACGAAAGAGGGAAGGAAAACTATAACACGTTGAACAAATCAGTTTTCATGGTGCAGATAGATACACCATAACGATCCACGAGTTCATGATGACGACCATAAAACTTCTGTAGTGATGACTTCAATCTTGTAGCAACATAACCCTGTTCCAGAAGCCTAATTGCAAGAAGTCTAGCGTGATACAAAAAGTTTGTGTAGTAAAGGCAAGCTCTGGCATAACGTTTGAGTTGTGATATGAAAATCCATACGCAGGCTGAAGGGATGTTGCCAGAGATGAAATGAAAGTTGACAATTCTGAATGAAAAGTCATCACGTTTCTCGTAAAGTTTGGTCAATAGTTTTCATTTACCATCGATCTCTACGTGTAGGTCAAGATATGAGGCTGACTTAACAGTGTCTGTGGTATCCTTTATCTCAAGTTCATTGGGGAAGATGCGATGTATCAAATCCCCGGAACTAGGATAATACGTCTTCTATATAGCTGAGAAATTGAAATTGATCGTTGATATATGCTTAAAGGTGCATTATCAAATATTTTATTGTAGTTATGCTTGAGTTCAATATATATTCCTTGTTTTCAAGTGGTCCGAATAAACAAAAACAAAAAAAAAAATAAGTTATCTAAGTCAGTTCACGAAGAAGCACACATCTTTTTGTGATTACTTAAATTCTTGCAATGATTAGTTTTTGAATGGCTTTTATTTTTTGAAAATTACTCCTATCTTTGTTTAGCATTAATTCAATGTTCTCAAGACAAGTTGTCATGTAAAACCATTTTCTGTAATAAAAATACACAGTTTATGAACCGGTGAATTACGTTACAATGTTGGGAAGTACGTTACACCGTAATAAATACCAATGCTTAATTCATATATCATAAATATAGCAATATATTATTGTCATAGCATCTTACCAATACATGTATTCTCCGTTTCTTAATTAAATTAAACTGAAAATCAATAATATCTAAATAATTGTACTTAACAGAAATTAAGGACATTTACGACTAGAGGGAATGTTTGCCTCAGGAACCTCAAAAATTGTTCCCGTGTCACAACTTCCCTTCTAAAGATGTCCGTTTGATAGGCGATGTCACTGATAATAATTTTTAGTTAATTTGTTCCGAGAACAGTGTTTTTTATCCGTCTAAAAGAAATTACCGTAACGTAATTCACTATAACGTAATTCATGGATTAGTACTTGACCAAGAATGTGACGAAATATAATGCACCTGAAAAATCTGTTTAAGGGTCATTTATGACGAACATTGATGTGTGTTTAAATAATAATATGGAAAGTTTGCTACCACCATTAACAGATGCAAGAGACACCGTAACGTAATTCACAATTAAATGCACATTTGGAAAAAGAGATAAAAATCATGTATTTTTTTCAATAAAAACATTACCCTTTACGTGTGAAACATTCATTTTTATTTTGCTTATCATTTTATGGTATTTTTTCTTCACATAGACTTACCGTTTGTGTCAGTTACATTTACATTACAGCTTCAGGGAAATTGTAACGTAATTCACTGTGTTTCATGGGACATCCATATTTTGTGGAATTTTTAAAAAATCGTTTTCGATGTTAAATAACAGTTAAAATTATGTTTTCTAGCCATTTTTCTCCCTAGAAAACCTATTGGTTGTTCTTCATTTGGAATATTTTATATTTCCTATGTATTTCTTTAGGGGAACCCTAATTTGTGACATAGGGTTTTTGTCGATTGAGTCTTATAGATATTTATTGTTTTTGTTAAGTGAACCGGATCAATGTCCCCTAAACTATGTTTTTACAATCTGGCATAACCCTGATAGAAATTTGAACCCAAAGCTATATCAGGAAATAGCTTTTTGTCTTTGAAAATAGCTTGTGACTACAAAAAATTGGCTTTGGCGCACTTGAACTGAATTTGAGTGTTTAGATAAATATGTAATTATCACGTGCATGAAAATAAGTTATTTGGGGAATTTATTATTTATCTTTAAGTATTAGAAAAGCATTTTTATGCTTAAGAAATACTTTCAGTGAAAAAGCTTGGAAAAATGCTAAAATTATAAATTAACAATAATTAGTTGACGAATCATCTGAGAGAAGATGTCATTAATCTCATCATTATTGCGAAAAGGTCACGCAAAAATTTCCTCAGCATTGAATTGAGTTTTCTTTGAATGACTAATGATAATTGTCGTATTCACATCACTCCGCCCACTGAACCATAAAGTCAATATAAATCATATATAAACAATTTTTTAGTTCATTCCGCCTACATCCCTTGTGCTCTTGGACATAGTTTTATTCGCCGATTAGGCCAATTCATGAAAAAGAACCGACATCATGCAGATCTAAGATAAACCATTCAATGTTCACAATTCGTGCACAAGGTGGTCTGACAATTAATAGACTTATACATGAACGCCATGACCTTTTCACTTTCACTGATTTTGAAAAAACAGAGATGATCTTTTTGCAAATTAGCGGAAATGATTTATCCAATGAGCAACGTTCGGCTGAGCAAGTGGCACATGGCATTCATTCGTTCGCCTGTTACCTTCATATAGGCATGGAGGTTAAATATGTGATTAAGTGCAATACAAAATTACTAAGTCTTTGCCAAGAGAGATTTTCAAATGTTATATTTTGGAGACGGCATGGTTTCTGGACTGATCCCTGGTTATATTTGAGCCGTGATGAGGTTCATTTAAATTATAGTGGAATGTTGAAATATTTACGCAGTGTCCGGAGTGCTGTGCTGCAGTCACAAACTCTTGGTAATATCAGTTTTAGTTATTTT
This sequence comes from Perna viridis, assembly GCA_037379345.1. Lineage (NCBI taxonomy): Eukaryota > Metazoa > Mollusca > Bivalvia > Mytilida > Mytilidae > Perna > Perna viridis. The sequence continues at coordinate 55,719,176 of CM074511.1, forward strand.
TTCTCTTATATAGAACTTTGCATAGTAAACCAATTATACATAAAAAATACGGTGTTGAAGTGGATTAATATCCAGCCAAACTGTTCTATGTTAATTTCAACTTTTATTTCTACATGTACAATATATATCCTTGAGTTAGACACTAAATTATTCACAATATAACCAGAAACATTTACACTACGATGCAATACAACAAAATTATATCAGTTGCACAAACTGTTTACACACCTATCCTAGGTGGGTATTATGAATGTATTTAGACACCTATTTTTGAATAGATTTATGAATGTATTTAGACATTTACTATTGAATAGGTTTTTGAATGCATTTAGACACCTATTTTTGAATAGGTCTATGAATGTATTTAGACACCTATTTTTGAATAGGTTTATGAATGTATTTAGATACCTATTTTTGAATAGGTTTATGAATGTATTTAGATACCTTTTGTTTATAGGTACTATGAATGTGTTTAGACAACTACATATACCTAAGTACAAATAACATGTACATGTGGGAAGTATCAATTTTTCAATGTGGTTAGTGAAGGCATACATGTATGTAGGCTTGTCAACATATATATCATACGAAATTGAGCAATATCATCGGTAAATACATATATCTGTGTTTAAAATTTGTGGCTGTACAAGGAAGTACTTGCCTGTGCAAGCTACATTTAACCACATCATTTAGCTTTCAGCGAACTCCATGATACTGTAGATTCTATATCTGACATCTTATTGTTACACCTTATTAATATGGCTGTTATATGTTCATAAATATAATTTATTAACTTGCATACTATCATATTATTACACATGCATATATGGATTTTTCAATACACATACTGCAATTCACAAAAGTACACAATGAATCTCAAACGTCATTGTTAGATACATAGAGTTTGAGAGGGTGAATACTGTCTGAAATTTAATAACATTATATTAATATATACTAGTACTGTCATGTTTATCATTCCCTTTTTAGCCACTCCACATTATGGGTCCTAAGAGGTAACAACAGAATGTCATACCAGTAGATAGTATTCTACAAGATGGCCGTCCGGCCAGAAAAACCAACTCTAAATACAAAAAGGCTAAGACTCAGCAGGCCAGTCGAAGTGTACATGTCTCAAACATACAACCTTCAGTGAATTTGAATGACAGTAATAATAATTCATGCACCAGTACTGAACGATCACTCACCCATTCATCAGTGATTGACATTGAATACTCTTGTCTGGCAAGAGAGATAATTCGACAACAATCAAATGAAGACATTAACAGCCAAAATCCTTCTGACAATGCAGATACATGTAATCCACACGTTCAGATCCCAAGTATGCAAGACTCAACTGCTAATACCAATTCATGGACTATGCACCAAACTTTCCCCGTCAAATTGTTCTCAGTATGACACCGATCAACAAAATCAATACAGCTGTCAATATGAGAATGCAGAGGAACACAACCAATGATTTTTTTCAGATGGACAAAATCCCTTACACACTTTTGTTGATTTTTCAGCAAAATGCTCCAGCCACAGTACCAACAGGTAGAAATATGGGCCTGTTATTGATTATTCTGGGGGGTATTCCATTAGGTGCTCACTTATCTCAGAGTCAAGCATTCAAACTGTGCTGATGAATTTATTGAGTTTGGACCTCTACTCCCTTCCCAAAAAACTGAAGAGCCTTGGTCTGTTACTTTGGCTCCACATACTATGACCATAAATGCTAGATTGATAATATACATTCATGTTCTTTTCCATTTCATATCTATTGACAAATCGTACATTTGTACATTACAAACAGATTAAGTGTTCCTTTTTCGTAAATATACCTCACATTATAGAACGCTCTAAAAGCTTATGTTGGTTAAAAAAAAAAACTCATTAGAACTTGTGTGTGTATCGACTTTACTTTTGAACTTAGTTGTGAAACGCAACAAATCGTCAATCGGCTAAGATCGGCAAACTTCAAGTGAAGTTGCTATATGCTCTATTTGAAACCGGGTGACTTCGTAACTGTGATGACCTGAATGTTTCACATTTAAAAAACAACTCGGAGACCAAGCGTTTCTCAGCTATATTACAGAAACTTCAATGCTAAACAATCATTTCATCTTTTAATGTAAACTTCCCGCTCTCATACAAGTAAAAAAGCACACGTAGAAGACATGTATGGTATTTAAGAGGTAAATTTGATCTTTTATGAAGCTTGAATTAATTGACAGTTCTACGGCACTGACCTGCAGCATAAGGTGATGTAGTATCATATAATTATGCAAATCATATACGAATGTACAGTATTGAAATTACAAGTACAAGAAGTCGCTTACAATATAAAAGACGTAAAGAAAAGACTTCTATACAGAAGATGTAATGCAAACAAACAAAAAACAATACAAACAAAACAAACAAACAAACAAACAAAAACAAAAACAAAAACAAAAACAAATAACGCCAAAACTAGTAAGTAGCAATCTTAATACAATTTTTTGAGATATTTGGTGGTTTCGTGCATGTCAAAAACCACCCGAGACAAATACAAAAGTAAATTTCTTCAACGATTTAAAATCATCAACTAATTTTAAACATCATGGAGTCATTGAACATCTGTTTTGCTAGCCACATATAAGTGTGAAACTTCGCTTTACAAACTTCAAGTTCAACTTAAAGAGATATATACATGTTTTTTTTTGTTATTTTTGTTCTTGCAAACTTACTCTGCACCTAACTACCTTCAGAAATTTCAGCTAAGGCATCACCTGGCTCATATCTTAATATGCTCTTAAGTCATCAATGAGGAGAAATTGAAATTGACGGTGTGATTCAAATGAACAATTGCAAAAGACAACCGTTACCCACATTTCCTGTCTAGCATATTTGTAAAGTGGAAAATCATAATATTTTCAGTCTCCAGATAAGTAGATAACATTGATGTTCAGGAATTTAAATAACTTTTTGTTTGATATACTATGGAGGGTCCAAACCAGATCAAACATTTATAGCATGTTGATGAAGTTATTTCACAGATCATTTCCTTCATTTAATAACTCGCCCCTAAATTTTAATTTAAAATTGATGGCTTAGCAACTAACAATGTATTATTTACTTGAACGTGTATCACCTGATATAAGAAAAACTATTTTGAATTGGGAAATCCATGCACCTCTTTGGTAAATTCCACCCATGAGTTGCTGATAACCGAGACTTCTGCCACGTTGTAAGTATAATTTACGATATGAAGCTTTTTTTTCGTCAAAAGGACTAGGTTCACTGATGACCAGTTTCGGTCTTTTCTCAAAATATATTTTTTTCGACGAATATTATTGCAAACTTAACGTGGATGCTAGTTTAATCTTTGTTTGATTAGAATTATAAAAGAACAAATATAGTTCTAAATCATTGCATAGTGCTACACTTTTTATGTTTAAAATTATTTTAAAGAATAATCAAATTACAGACTGCGTACTGCATTCAAGGCTCAACTCATCGATACATTTATATACATTGCCTGCAAAAGTTACTTGCATCGTATAATGGTTTCAGAAATCCTTCACACGACCATATTATATGGTATACCTCTGTCTGTCGTAAGTGTTTAGAAATGTAAATTTAACTAGTATTTCTGTAATCGTTTCCACATGAACGCCCATTTATTACTCAATTTGAAGTCTTTCTTCACAGCCGTCTTCCTTCATCCTTTAAAACTACATGATAAAAAACCCATATTTTTTACAACATATTAGTAATTCATTTATTAACGTACAATCCAACAGTACGCTCTAAAAGCTTATGTTGGTTTAAAAAAACTCATTAGAACTTGTGTGTGTATCGACTTTACTTTTGAACTTAGTTGTGAAACGCAACAAATCGTCATTCGGCTAAGATCGGCAAACTTGAAATTACAAGTGCAAGAAGTCGCTTACAATATAAGCGACATAAAGGAAAGACTTCTAAAAATCTGATCGATACAAGTGCCTTATACAGAAGATGTAATGCAAACAAAAAAAAAACAATACAAACAAAACGAACAAACAAACAAACAAAAACAAAAACAAATAACGCCAAAACTAGTAAGTAGCAATCTTAATACAATTTTTGAGATATTTGGTGGTTTCATGCATGTCAAAAACCACCCGAATTCACACCTTTTTCTATTCAGGAACAGTAGTGTTTCTTTTAACATCATTGAATTACCTCCACCATAGGCGGTGTCTAAATTTTTTTGAATGGATTGGTACTTACCTACCTATTCAAAAATAATTCATGCATATTTTTTTTTGCTCTTTGATGACAAAATATCATAATCAAATAAAAAATATATGCCTTGAAACTATGAATGTGTGATTTATTTTTTCAAACTTTGCCCTATATATAGAAATTTACAAATGCGAAGACGAGATAAATAACAAGGACGACCTCCAGTTATATCAATCTAATATAAAAAAAATACTGGAATATATCAAATGACCAATTTATATTAATATTTATCACAAAGACATCCAAGGTACTGATAGAAGTACAGCTGCCAAAGTAATCCATAGTCTAGCCTAGTAGTCATTTCTATGTGCGTAGGTAGATGCCTTTTTTGTCCTAATATATAATCAACAAATTAAAATAAATTTCAGAAATTTGCAACTTCTATAACAAGGGTATTCGAAACTGGAAATAGTCATTTCGATTTTTTTAAATTAAAGAATACCCTAGGGCAACCCGGTACGATTAACCTAGATAAACCGTCATCAGACTCTCATTAAAGCTGAGGACAAATAGAACGATACACCATTCGACATGATTGTCGTAGGAATACGTATGATAAAAAATATTCAGTGATTAAGAGCAATGCCCAGCAATGGAATATAAAATAAAAACAAAAAGCCAAACATAAAATACAAACAACCGGAGAAAACGACCAACAAAAACAAATAAAATGAAACAAATTAACAAATAAATGACAAAAATAAACAGAAACAAACAACAAAAATAAAAAAAAAGTAAACGAGACAAATACAAAAGTAAATTTCTTCAATGATTTAAAAGTGTGCCTAGCGCAAAGATCAAGACAAAAATTACATTCAATGTCTGTTCTCACATGATAGATCAGTTTTATCAACATTATTCAATTTATAACTGATAATTTATTTGTTGTTGACAACGTTAAGTAAGGTATTTTCAATTGTGAAAAAAGAAATGAAATAAAAGAAAACTTTACACCAATGTAAAAGGACGTAATCAGGCTCAGTGCCATGTGATAAAAATCCCATTGTATTACATTTAATCACGGAAAATTAAACCAATTTCAGAATTACTGGTTAAGGAAATAAATATATTGAAATAAGTTCTTTTGTACATTGGCTTGAGTCTTTGTTGTATGAAGTGATGAGTACTTACGTCTCTATTGATCAGCCAATCCCAATCAGAGGATGCCACTGTACTTCTATGTCATTTATAGGTTAGCTAATGGAAGCTACAGATTGTAGGAAGAAAATAACAACTCAATAAAGTTTAGAAGGATTTTCTTGGTGAAATGAATGCACATGGAGAACATATCGCCAGCAATAGCGGAGTCTACCGAGAAAGTGTTAATTACAGCAATTTAATTTCAAAGCTAAGGTCTTTTAACAAAACTGAGAATTTAACGGGAAATTTATCGAATTCTGAGACAATGCATGTGACAGAAAATTCATCGTATTGGGATTATGATTACGATTATGATTATAATGCAGCACAAGCTTACTTGCCAATTAATGAGTTAATACCCGTAACAATTATCTACTCAATAACTTTATTATCAGGACTTATTGGAAATATGTTAGTCATCATATCAGTAGCAAGGTTCAAGAAAATGCAGAATACAACAAATACATTTCTTCTAAGCCTGTCCACCGCTGACCTCTTGTTGGTTGTTGTATGTGTTCCTGTCAGGGTATGTTATTTATATATAATAGATAAGTTAATATGCTTCTTTTGATTACCTTACTTTTTTTTTAATTTTATTTAAAATTCCTTCAAAAACAACACACTTTAACAAGCAATCAACCCAAACAAAAGAAAAAAAAGAAAAGAAAAAGAAATACAAACATAAACGTATGAATATAAACTAAATAAAAAAAACTATTAAAGCAAAAAAAGAAAAAATAAACAAAACAAAACATAACAAACAAAAAACAAAAAATAAAACAGAAACAAATAAAAAAAGTATATGGAGTGACTTAATCGTAGTATTCAACAACACAAGAATTTGCATTAAAATTAAAGTACATTTAAAAAGAAACAACTCAGACATTGATTTAACTAATACGTAGATATCACAGAGACTTATGTACCCCTCACTAAAAACACAACCCCCGAACACGCAAAAGAACATGTAATTTAGCAGTACTTGCGTTACCCTACTACTCCCTTTTATTACAATTTAATTTATCATGTAACTAGACACGGTGATTTGATTTCTTTCCTACATGCATTTATAAAACGTGTCTAGAAAGTCAGATTGTTATTTGCACTTCTGCACTACAATGTATCTTTCGATTTGCAAGTCTCATGGGCTTAATAATAAAGTCGGGTGTCATATTTAGTGTTATCTCGGGCAATAGAAACGATTTTTGCGTGTTATTACACATTTAAACGCGGACAAAATCTCGGACATTAAGGAAGTGTCAAAGTATTTAATTTTTAATCATCATTTGTAAGTAACAGCGATTACATATTCCCTAGTAGACAATGTCTGATATTTTAATCGTTTAGTAAATTGTTATTTAAATGTAACGGGATTTACACAGCTTTTATTCTTCCTTTGGATTAAGGTAGATCATACCGAACACTTTTAGTTCATAGATTGTCTTATTCTTTTCTCATATATAACATTGAACGAACATGCTGTAAAATTTTATGATAAAAGACGTAGGTCAATTTCGAGATAATTGAGCTTAAATATTGGCGATTTTTTAAACAAAATTTTACATGTATGCTGTTGGGAATTTTCATTGTTTAAATTCCAATACCGCAAATAACCTCTCCCTCGACAGAATGTTTTTAAAATTAGTGCTTGTTATTTATTATATATAGTTTTATGCCCATAATTCTTTAAAGACATATATTTTACATCATTTCCAACACTATATGCTCTTTAAAAATACATATTTCTGTATGATTTTGCAAGATGCCAGAAAAGAACGGTCCGTATAATAGGTATACTTTAAACTTATGTTCAAGTGCAAAATAATATGCATAAACCATCACTATAAAAAAGTGTAATCTAAGCATTGGCACATAACTTAAAAATTCAAACCATTGTTTTTTTTCTATATCTTATGCTCAACCCAATACTGTGCCATTTATATTATCACATACATGATGCTTAGTTTTTTTTCCAGTTTTAGTTGTATTGACAAGCATTGAAATCTATATCATGGTTTCAGTGTACTACATCATTTACCTTTTATTTTCTTTCACACATTGTGCTGCCAATTTCGTTTGCATATACATCACTTCAGGTTTGCGAATAGAATAGTTGAGAATACGATGACGTTCTGACAAAAACGCCATACCTTATTTAGACATAACTCGTGGTTCATGAAGTGTAAACAATGTACAATAAGAAAGCAAGCAAATGAAAATATTCTTGAATACCCCAACCATAGTAGTTATATGCAATAAAGTCCCAAAGCTCGCCATATTGACATATCTTGACCTTTTCATATCATGTATGTGTAGTCACTCGAGAAGGAGAAGTCTGTCAGAACGTCTGAAGTTTGAAATGAAGTTTTAATAGCCAGTAAATCGACTTGGCTTAGGTAACACCCCTTTAGACAAACTGAGTTGTTACTCTGCTGTTTCCAAGGAGTCAAGGACTCCTCACTGACGGATGGCATCGTTTTGTAATGTGTCCAGTTACTTATGGTTATACTGACATATGTGTTGTAACTTCAACTAGAACGATGCACGTATTGCTTTGTTATGAAAAAGATTTTAAAAAAATGACAGGAGCAACTTCAATCGACTACAAGAGAAAACAATTATACGATCAATCCAGCCGAACTGAAAACATCGGTATATGTAGGAATAGTGTCCTTAAATTTTCCAGAGAGATAAAAATGTTTTATGGTGGATTTTCTATATTGACCAACAACTTCATTTTTGAAGTAACGTTTTATTGTATAAAAATGTAATTGTGAACATTCCTAGTGGACAAAACAAATACTATAGAAAACTTAGATACTATGGAGTGATTAACATCGAAGAAATAAAAAGCTAATCTAAAGATTTCCACCAACGTACAACCTTAATGAGTTTGTCATGATATTTGATTTGTTTTTAGAGTTCCTGATCTACAATGGGTGTATTTTGTATGAAACACTCAATCTTGACTCTTGTACCTTTTAACGACATTTGTCAGAGGTGTAATTCAGTGGGATGACCGAATACAGTTCTTTTCTTCAAACGAATGAAAATAGTGTGCTATATACAATCCAACAACCACAGACACATTGACGAAAATATTGTGGGTAACACACTCGTGTAGTTTGAATAAAAAATTTTACAACTCATATCAATACGCCTTTTGTCTGTCGTATATGACCTGAATCACACAAAACACCTATGGTTTGTATTCACATTTGACATGTAAAATTAGAATTCAACAACACGACGTCATGTCACACACGGTAATAACTTTCAAGATGTAACATGCACTTTTATGTAAATATTTTTTTCGTATTGCTGCATCAAAATATACAATATCAGTTCGATTTTAATCACAATCTTGATCAATGTGTCATAACATACGTATTAACTGATCAAAGCAGTTCTATATAGGTACTGTCATATTAGAGTTATGTTATAAGAATGTCTATATTATTAATAAGTTAATGTTACCTTTGTTTAACATTGGCAGTGTATGTAATTACATTCTTTTAAAACCCTACAAATCCTGTCAAGATGTTTTTGGACTCAAAAGTTTTATCTAATTTGAAAGAAAATGTTACGAACTCGGTGATTTTAATCGTATGCTGTAATCAACTCCTTGATAGCTAATTGTTGTCTGAAGCTATGAAATAACATGCTGATTCAGTTACATCACCAAACTTCCTTGTCATATAGAAGATCCCTATTTGATATAATGTATTGGGTTTTCCATTATAAATACCAATTATATACGAATTTAATGTACGCAAACTATCATGACTTTCAAATAAACGTATCTTCTAATTTGTCGCGCAAAATTTTCAAATTTTGCATTTTAAGATAAATTCCTTGTTATTAATCTGTTTATTACCACCCCAGAGATTAGTAATTCAACAGTCTAGACACGAATGGTCATATCTACTAAATAAACGTGCTAATCCAATTATATGTAGAAATATAAATACTTTCTGTTTCGACATTATGGTGCATAGATGTAACATCTTGTAACATCTATATTAAAATATTTATGCCTCCGTAGAAAGAATACACAAAAGGCAAAAATTAACAGAAATGTATTGATAAATGAGTATCAAAATACCATTTTGTTTACAATAAATAGTAATACACTAACCACAGAAGCAAAATACAATTTCTGCTGTTTTTCTACTGAATGCATTTTCTATATGATTTGTGTGGTAAATGTTAATTCGCTGGTAAATGATTGTTAAATCATATATTTATATATTCAATAACATTTCAGTGACTAGACGCATAATTGATAAACGGAAGGGTCTTGAACCGCAGGAAAATACGAGGCTGTGTCGTGCATTTCACCGGTTCGAGCCAAATTTGTATTATGTATTAAGTTCGTGCACTGTAATTGTATTACAAAACAAAAAAAAGTTTTAAGCAAGAGAACATTATTTTATTCGAAGCGGGCAGCATCCTGTCTTTTAGAAAATGTAACGATGTGACGTTACAACAACAACAACAACAACAAAAAAGATATTTAATCAGTAACCGTATATTTGTAAGTATACGACCAGTATAATTTCGTTATTCAAACCTTTCGCGATACAACCTTTGTAATATAAATTATTTGTTACATATCACAGTTGTTAACAACATGTCGGTTACATAAATAGTTACACAATTAATTTAGCCACTTTTTTCCAATAACCTTATCATTGAAACAATGCTAATAGAGCTGTCTTTTCGTTCTGAGCCTAAATACACAAACAACAGTCTAAACAGTTCACTAATAGACACATATCAGTTAAACTTGATTAATGTTTGTGCAACGAATTCTTGTTTAAACGTCATAAAAAAATTAAAAAGTAACAGTGATACCTGATTATTTTTGTTTGCTTGTGTATTTACATATTGATAAGCTTTCTGCATGAAGAAGATGCTATATATTGATATATATGATTGCATATTTCATTCCGTCTATATTCAGTTTTTATTGGGACCCGGTTGCTTGTTTACCTTTATTCTTTTCTGTCTGAAATTGCGTCGTTGGACAATGACTATAAGTTATCAATGACAAATCTTAACTTATCCATTTTTACTATTGAAACGAAAATACGAAAAAAATCATCTATGTAAGTTTTGAATAATCTGGTGCACATTACCTGTTTTACTCTATCAGTTATTTGTTTTAAAACATCACCTACAAAGTAGATGTTATTTATGATAAGTGGTGCCCGTTTCTCCGTCAAATAAAACTGATCTAGAATCCCTTTTGTACTATAGAATTAGTTTTGTTAAGATAGGTGTTCGGTTTACCCAGGTTCAAAATGACACAAAGAACGTCAAAAAAGTGTCTTACTAGTGTTAACATGTTTTTAGTTTATTCCGGGTTCGGTTTAGGTAGTTTTTACTGTATATGGACCCATCACTTATCCACAAATCTGAATGGATTTCAATGCCTTTATAACACATTATCATTTTGCACCTCCAAATCAATTTGGAGGTCAAAAGGTGCATGTTATGAAACAGGGTAAGGGGAGAGTGTGTTAGTTTAGATTATGAGCAGTGTTCACATGTTGTTCTAGCTTATGTCTATATTCGGTGTCCAATAATCGTGTATATTAGACTTGAGGTACGGTATTGTAGAAGCAAATGCTGACTTGAATATCGATTTCTGTTGAAGTTTTTGCGACAAGTATGTAAGCTTTTCGACTCAATACCTTTTTCATTTCTGTAGATTTGCCGTTTATGAAATTTATAAAACTGCAAAGTACACTATCTTAAGCATGATTTGAATTAATTTCAATAGTGTTTAAATGTCAGATAATTATTCTGTGCAGTAAATACACGACGAAAGTCTTTAAAGCCTTTTGTTTTGAATAGTAGTTATCAAATATTATATAGTTTCATTCATTCTTAATCGAGGATCCTGTTATCGTTATGTAACAGCTATTAAAAAGTTAATTAAATCTGACGCCAGAATATCTTAGGTAATGATGTTGGTATTTGTACAGATTCTTTTGCATTGATATGAATTAACTTAAAGTACACAGTCTTTGAAGGAATTATTTTATTACTTATAAGGATTCAAAATATCTTCCAGGTTAATTTAAGGTTTATTTAAAGGAGTAATTTCAAACTGTTCCTTGAATCTTATGAGAATTTCCTCTACGTTTTCCATGTAATTTTATTTTATGATCGTTGGAATTTTTCATCATATTTCTTTATCAGCTTAAATGAAACTAGTTTGGCAATGATTATTAAAGCATAAAATGGGTAATTACAATGTTTAAACTTTCTTGAATGCCAAGTATAATTTTGCTGACTTTGAATTAATGCCAATCCTCAACAAATGGATTTGTAATGGTCAATCGAAGGTATGTTTCAAATACATGTATATCTTTGGATAATATTTTTTTCTTTGTACTGAATTTGGTCCTAAATTTCCTATTTAGATTTGTTTGTTTGTAAATACTGTTTATACATCAGGCTTCTTATTATCTTGGATCTTACTGCAGTTTTTGAAAGATTACATCTTGAATAACGTGTACAATATTTACATTAGTTTAGTTGTTTTGTATTTGTACTGATAAATGTCTGGCGACATAAATATAAAATTTAACCGCTTTTTGGTAAAATCTATAAAAAAAAAACCATCTAGGCAAATTGTATGCTCATTGCAATTTACTTATTAATCTACATAGTAACACTCATTCACTGATACATTTTTTTTTCATTCACGAAAATAGGCATACTTGGGTTTGTTAGTTGCAAAAGATGTAAATGTATTTCTTAACTTTAATATATGGCCACCATTTATAAACAAAATATGGTATCACATTGTGTATCGGCAAAAAAAAAAAAACCAAACAAAACAAAACAAAACAAAAAACAAAAACCAAAAAACACCATATCTAAATATTTCGATCACAATAGAACCATTGTATGCATCATCGCTACCCAAGACAGTCCCTACACTGACTAAACAAAAACAGCCATCGTTCAACAATATAAAGTGACATGACTATTGGTTTACTCTCACTGGTTAACTATGTAATGTTCAAATTATAACCGCACGTAGCTGGAATTATATAGTAATCATGGTGTCTGTTAATCCGCTCGTTCTTTTTTTGTCTATTCACCATTTTGTGGTTACAGTTTCCTCTGTTTTACATGGTATTTTTACAGAAGATTTATATAGGTAAGCATTGATGTGGAATTCAGTTTAAGACATAACCGACATCAACTTTCTGTTTGACAACTTCAACTTCTTTAAAGCTGCATTAGCTGCCAAATTGATCAGTTTTGATTCTGCTGAATTTTGCTGATTCAATGATTGTAGTAATGCAATTGAAGCAGTAAATGTCAATAATACCTACAGAATATTGTGAAAACAACGTTTTTTTCATTCAGAGAAGATCGATACCTCTAATCTAATTATTTTTCGCCATTACTTCCGAAGATTGCCGACGGGACATTCACTTGGGTTAAAAATTCTTCAACCTTAGTAAATAAAATAACAATAACGGATATACAGGTAAGCACGTGTCTTGTTTACATTTCATTTCATCTATTTCTTGATTAGTTTTCAAATAAATAATGACCATATTTCAGCCACATTATATCACAATAGGTAAATTTCAAAAGGATCCTTGCGCTATATATTCGAACTTTTTTCTTTTACGGCTTGAGTCCGTCAGTCTTCCTGGCTGTTGGGTAACCACTTTCGTTTGCAAATCAGATTTGTTATTAAAGAAGCGACCATTACAGCACATGCGCGGATTAAGGTCACCAGAAGTCACGTGCATACGAATTTGTGTAGGTCGATTTTTTGTCTTGCAAGACAATACATATATAGACACCTATTTAATGTATTTAATGCATTTTATGTGTGGATATCAAATGAAATTATACATGGAAGTACAATTCAGTAGAAATAATTCAAAGTTAAGGTGTATTTCAACAGAAACAAGAACAGAAACAAAAATTTACGAAAATGACAGCTAATGAAGCTTTGAATGAACAAATTCTATTAAGTCAATGAAACAGACCAAGTCCTATTAAATTACTTTGATGTTCCTTAGTGCATTCAATGGTTGATAGCGACTACTATGCTATCGCCTATGATGGTAAGAACAGTAACTATTCCGTGACTCTTAACGCATTGGTTACTACTCATGTTCCTTTGAACCAACGCTTTATATAATAAACCATGTTTTATTGAATATAGAATACAAATCGAAAGCATTTCATGTCATCAATAAAATGTAAAGATTTCACAATTGAAAGATTAAGAACATTCAGTTGCGTGCATTGATGTGCACAGTACATATAATTGTTTCCATCATTTGTCTTTAGATATCAGCTTTATTTTCAGTATGATTTCCAATTCCGTTTCAGACAGCCCGTCTTCCTTCAACTGAAATTCTTTTTGAAACAGTTTCTACGCAATTAAGTACGATATCAATTCATTCAATACTTCAATCAATCAACATTTTTCTATTTATAATTCTTAAAAGAAGAAATTAACACAATGTTGAATGGCATGTGCTGTTTTTGTTGAATTTACCAACCAAACTGTCAATATAAAACACATTTTAAAATAAAAGCGGCCATTTAGACTTGTGTCACGTTACTACAATATTGCTAGACCAATTTCTTTCAAAATCACTTAGTGGCATGATAAAATAAAATTGAAATTTGTTTTACCATCAATAACCTTGTATTAATCCGCGGATATCAAACCCACATTTCACAAATATAACTAGAAGATTGCTTCTTTTCTTTTTCGTCTACCCTGGACTTGCCTTTTTATGAGTGGCTCGGCGGTTGTTTCTAAAATGGCAAATGACGCGTCATCTACAGGTGCACTTGTCCATGTTCCAAGTTTTTAGTGGAGTCCGAGTTGCTCATTTACTTTTGTTACTTTGTATATATTATTTTGGTCATTTATGTTCATTGTAGTGTGTGTCTGTTTTCCATGCCTTGTCTTTGTAATAGTTTTGTAACATAATTAAGAAAGAAGCCATATCTCTTATGCACAGTCTCCCAGGCTTCAAGTGGGGATACAATGACATTTTGTTTCAAACCAACTTAAATAAACGAAGAATTAGAAGTTTCCTTTTTATACTGGAATATCTGTGTAATGTTTCATGTTATCATATTTTCCAAACAAATTTAGATTGATACAAATGTAGAAGTCATTAAAATAATCTTAAAATCAACTCTTCTAAACCCGTTCTATTGATGCAGTAAAAACTTTATTTGTACGCATTCTTTATATGGAGGTACACGGTAGAAGACCAAAAAAGATACTTTAAGGTTCATCTATTAAGTACCAGTCCACATAAAATTCAGACACTGCTTATAATTAAGTGATTCAAGCTGTAGAAAAAACCCACGGAATAAACGATGCTTTTTTGGTCTGCATATATTATATTTTTATGTGACAATAGTCATTTCTGTAGTTAGATCTGTACTTTTGAGTAATTTGCCTTCAATAATTCTGATATAAAAAAAAATCAAACCAAATCAAGAACAATAAATTTTGTAAAGTGCTAATTTGAACCTGGGTAAACTAAGTACCTGTGGTATATAAATTTTATCTTAGAAGCACAACACCCAAATGAATAGCTAAGACTGATTATGTGATCTATAGCAGAGAGTAATCAAGGGAACCAAGGTTATAGCGGTAACAAAAAAATGTAATCCGGGTACAAAGACCAGATATGGAAAACAGACATACACAACAAAGAATATAGAGTAACTAAAATCATACATACAAAGTAACAAAAGCAAATGAGCAACTCGGACTCCACTAAAAACTGGGCCTCAGAACAAGAAATAAAATTTGATGGGTTTTTGATAAGCATGAATTACCTCCTGTTTGATTTTGATAATGACTGCTGCTTAATATTTCTAGCATCCATTGGAACTGAGTGTGTTGATTCTATGAGCTTGCTCACTTTATTTCTAGTTACATTAAAATCAAGGGAAGAAAATTCAGAGGTCAAACAGTTTTCATGTTGTTCTTAGATAATAAATCTTGTGTATGCTTATAAATCAAGTCGTAGGATACTTACTTTATATAATGATTTCATGTAGATAATGTTAGAGAAGGAGAAAAAGGAATAAATAATGGAACGAATAGTTTAATAAATACGGTTTCGGTAAATACGACAAACGTTTTCTGACATAAATACGACCGGTGATAAAGAGTGGTCAACAAATACATATCATTTAACAACATAATAGGATGTATGATTTTTTTTGTTGTCTACAATTTGCTTCCATAAATGTGTCTTATTTGATTTCTGCAAAGCACTTTCTTTAAAACGTAACTTTGTCATTTGTCAAGAGCAATAATACCACAAATCTTGATGCTTAAATGATATTACTGAAACATTAGCTGCAGAACATGTCTTAAAATCCTTCAGAGATAGAAATGCCGTTATAATATTATCAAAACAAACTATTTCATTGTATAATTTGTCGTGACATTCTTATAATTTAGATTATATTTGTACAAGTGTGTACACAGACTGGCATTGCCCGAGGGGCAAGTATGGACGCAGACTGGTATTGCCCGAAAAGCAAATTTGAACATACATACGATTTGTCTTGAACATGTTTGCATTGTCTAGAAACCTTCTCCATTTATTGATATCAATAATTGAATTATGCACATGTTATGAATAAATATGCATTAATATGTGTTACTAAACATCTAAATGGGGAACACATTCCACTATGGATTGCCATAAGACAAGTTATAAACATATGACAATGCTTCTTCCTTGAATGCGTGCTTGCGTGGATGTTTTGAACTTGCTATGTCATGTTCAGGATTGGCCATTTCTTTTTATACAGGTCAGCTTGATAAAATTCTGGCCTCTCAGTTTTGGATTAACATAAACCTACAGTGTGATATCTGTCAGTTACATGGATGGCCTTTATTTCAAAATGGTAGGGGTCATAAACTCAAAATTAAATAAGAGCATTTCTATAGTAGTTAGTAAAATCATATCAAAATTTCATAACAATTGATCAACCTCAACTATAAAGTCATCGCACGAAAACCAAGTGAATATGGACGATGACGCGGACGCCGCCCACGGTGACGCCGCTGTAAGCACCATACCAATATACAATGTTTTGCGGTGACACTATTATATTAAATACATACATACATACATACATACATACATATATATATATAGAGGCTAATTCGGGGTTTGGGAATGCTCCATTTTCAATTCCCTAAAGGCCTGTCAATAACTCTTCCTTAGGACCAATTTGGTAGTGTGTGATTTCCAAAGTTTTTACATTAGTCCTAGTTAAACAGTTCTCTAGCAAAAGAGAATAAAACTGCATAATGAAAAAAAAATTCCCACTCACATTCATGTACTCTACAAATAACATTCGAAATTCTTATGAAACAGAATTACAATACCGGTATATAATGGACTTTAAGACTAAATCCATCGATACTGGCTCACAGTTAACACTTTAAAATCAATATTACAATTAAATCTTAAATCTTGTATCAAACAATTTTAATCAACTTCTAAATAGTTATATACATTTGTAGCCTGAAAAATGTTTCCTTGGACAAAAACTGTATACTGTAGTATTTGTTTCGCGGCTGTATAAAATATATCCAGAGGCACTGTCAGTATCGTTTGGTTTCAGAACCAACGTAACATGTATGTATATTCAGCATGTCAAAACACTGTCATTGACTTTTATTTTCTTTAGAATCTCTATTTCATTAAATCATGTAAACCTTCACAATTTACTAAAACTTGTGTGTTACTCTACATCTATAATTATATACAGTAAACTATTTGTGCAATTCGAAATCATTGTCTATTGAATATTCTAAGGACAACATCATCTGACATCACTATGGTTATAAAACATTTTTAAAGAACATTGCATGTGCAATATGTATTTTATCTTCCATGCACATATTTCTACAATATCATAATAAAGTAAGCTAAGACCACTGCCATCAAAACAAAAAAAAAATATATCTCAAGCGCCGAATCCTTAAAGAGATTTGGCCGTGGACTAAGTCTAAAATTATTACAATGTAGTTGTTTAGTCTTTGCATATTTGGTCTTCATTGTATTCTGAGTTTGGTGTCACTATAATGACTTATTTCATTTTAAAAGTTTTAAATAAAAGTAAATCGCTACCTACCGACTCTACAAAATTTCAGAATGGTGATCGGATATATAACTATTTTTACGGCCTTGGAGATTTCTCATCAATTAACTGACATGCACCAATAAGTTGACTTACCTATCTGTCTTACATGGACTTGAAACTGTTGATTTTAACACGAAAAGTATTTTGCTGGGCCAAAGATTCATCCGTGCGTGGGAGACCCCAAATGATAGCAAAGGGTGTTAAGAAACCCCTCAGTCCGTCGTGAATAGCTAATACCACATATGAGGGCATACAGGGTCCAACAGTATTTAGAGTATATATATATATATATGTTAGCACGAAAGCAAATATTAAACCAAGTATAGGAATAGTCAACTGATGGTCAGTGTCTCTCTTATCGTGCAAATGACTGGCTAAAACTGTGTTACGAAAGATTTTTGGGTATTTTAGTGGTTTATACCTACAAAGACAGTCGAATTATCAACCCAATTATCTGCTTGAAGCAACGATGTCCTAGCTTTATAATACACGAAATGAAGGGTGTAACGGATATACAGAAAGTGCTAGCGTTTTCAACTTTATTGTCATAGTGTTATTTAAGAAGGGTATGTTATAACGTGTATAAAAATCGTTAAGTTTATATGGCATAAGAAATTTTCTGATGCTAAACTGCTAAGTTGAAAAATAGTAAATAGCTCTATTTGAATGTAATGAAGATTGACATTAAACATGTGATGGACACAAAGTAGACAATACATATCCTTTACAGTAAATCTGTATACCTACTAAGAGAAACCTATTAGCAAAGTGTTATTGCAAACGACACAAACCTTAATAGGCGCAGTTAATAAAATAATGTGTCACTTTTGTCTAAAGAACCATATTTTTCTGGAAAACGTTACATTGTTTATGTTTCTAATTAAGATAACAATCATGCCATTAACCATTGATATCACCGTCAATGTTAGACAATACAACCAATTACTACTGCTGTCTGTTTCCAATGGAATAGCAGCATCTAAACAGGGCCATATTGAACAAAATTGATTGTTACTGAATAAAACATAGATTAATCTCCATTTTGTCTGATAGGTTGCTTTCATTAGGACAGATCCCCGAAATCAAAAGCAAAACAACCATAGTTATTCACAACCTGCATTTATCTTAGTTAAGTTACATCACTTTTACGTAAAGTGGTTAAATTCATTCAAATTCTCGCTGCTTACTTGTTCGCCTTAATGTCTATTACTGGAATAATTTTAGTAAAGTACAGTAATAACTTTGAAAATTAACATTACGTTTTTATTGTATAATTGTCTTGGAAATACAAACGTTTTACTTTAAATATTAGAACGAAAATTGAAAGCAATTAATGAATGCTGATAACTGAGTTCGCTTTATTAAAATTGAGGGAGGTGGCTTCCATCCTGGAGTCGTACTTAGCGATGTTTAAAATAATTGTCTTAACACTGTTTGATTAAACGGTGAATGCTGTTTTACTATTAATTATTGTATCTATTAATTGATTTAACTTGTAGAACTTAGAATATTGTTTAAGTTTTATTTAAATAAATGAAGTTACAGTAAGAATGAAACGAATTGGTACATCGGGGATAAAGTTATGAAACATTGACAGAAACACTTAAGTTAAATTGTTTGATGAATCTTTATGAAACTATCAAAAATATGCTTGTCAGACATGTTCATTTACTCACTTGATACGACTTTTAACTAGCATGTACGGCGGATGTTTTCAAGAAAGAAGAACTGCTCACAATACCTAAGGACCCGAAATTAACCAGTGTTTTAGCGTGCAACAACTTCGACAAGGTAGATGGTGTAGTGGTGGTGTGCTTGCCTTGGGAACAAAACATCGTGGGTACGATTCCCGGTCTAGTCATATCAAAGAATAATCAAGGGAACAAAGGTTAAGGCGGTAATCAAAAGAATGTAACAAAGGACATAAAGTAACTAAAATCATACAAAGTAACAAAAGCAAATGAGCAACTGGGACTCCACTAAAAACGGGAGCATGGACTAGGTGCAAAGCGTCCTCTGCTTTTCTAGAAACACCCGCCGAGTTGCTCATAAAAGTCAAGTCCGGGATAGACAAACGAGGAAAGGAAAACTATGACCGGTTGAATAAATAAGTTTTTATGGTGCAGATGGATACACCTTAACAATCCACGAATTCCAAGCAAACCACAATCAAGCAAGCGAATTAATATGATGTAAAATCTGTAACCTTAACTGTTGTTTTGTGACGCATATTTATTCCTGCCATTTAGTTTTCTTTTGTTTTAATTTCACGAACGTGCATCATTCGTTGCTAAATAATATATATTGTCTATTTACTGTTCTAGCTTTCGTTTTGACGTTTTCGATATTGCTCTTAACATCTGCTAAATAAGTCTTCTTTGATCAAAATAGAGGTTACCCTTTCTGCCGCAATGTGCACTATGTCTATATACATGATATCAATCCTTAAAAGATACTCTTAGCCTTTTTATAAATTATAGTTCCACCAAGGGCTGTGTTTTAATGTATTTGTTTAATCCTTGTTCTGTTTTAATAATCCGTTTTTAAAATCCTCCAGAGACAGCACATTTCCGAAATTAATATCATTGTTCATAATATGGTGTGTGTGAAAAAGATTTTGCATATTTTCAACAATTTTTTTCCGTGTTTTAGACTAAAACTACTTTGGTAAAGCCGAGGGGATTATGGGATTTAAAACGTGGAAAAGTACTTATGACCATGGGATTATAACATCTAGATATTTTTCCTCTTTAGAACAAAAGAAGATCGTCAAGATATAGTCTATTTTTCCTTAAGAATAAATGATAAATCTAATATGACCACTTGATTACGAATGTCTTCATGTCATTAGTTTGTTTAGAAATAGATTAAACCAGAGGAGTCAGAAAATCTGTCAAGAGCTGCGAACATCCTAAAGAAAATGTTACAAATGTTTGTGACAAGTTAGGACCAGACATATATTCGGTCATTTATAGTATAAATGTAAGCTTGTCGTGTGTGACTGGAATTATTTGGTTCTTATCAAAATTAGACATTGCGTTTTTTGATGTTCGCATGCAAATAAAATTTGGAGGGGCTAATTTTAATTAGATTGAGCTGGAATTAATATTTCACAAATCTAGATCGACCTTTCTGTATTTCTAGTGTTAGAATTAGATTAACATTGGGAAACTTCTATATATCTATAAGCACTAAATATACAACATAGCACATTGATATAATTTATACATTATGGGAAATAAGACATTGTCGAGTACAGTTATGTACGTTCAAAATGAAAATAAGAAAGTTATAAGATATAACACAATGCTACAACTATGAATATTTTCATAGGTTTATCATTTTTTCAGAATGTATTTAAAATAACCTTTGAAAATTAAAAAATAATACGCAAAAAACCAATATGAAAACAATAACTCCTTTCAAAAACTTTCAAACTGAGTTCTTAGTTTCTTATGTAGAAATGTTTAAAATTAACTGCTGCGCAGTAAACAAAATGTAATGAGTGTTGTTGGGGTTTCAGGTTTCTTGTCATGATACCTTAGTAATCAATATAACAAACAAAATACTACGGAAGTCGGAAATGACTTTTCTTGATAGTTTAATACTATCCTGATTTGCTAGAAGTTACGCCGCATGGAAAGAATTATAAACACTGCATATTGTGGTGCACTATTATGTAATGCTTTAGTCGACTTAACATGTCATGTTTCTCAGCATGAATCTCCACGTCTATGTCTGTCTTTTAAAGAATAGAAATTTTCGTACTCAACAAACTACATATCCCTAACGCAAACAATTTACATTTATAAAGTTCTATAAGCGTTGACTTTATATTACTCGAATGGTTTTTAGTTTACATCCAAAGCTGCGTTGAATGAATAAGAAGTTACAGTTTCAGGAAATATTGCTAAAATTGTTAATACCTTACTTTTATTTTTTCGACACGTTAACTCACGAAGAAAAAAAAACAATACTGAAAAGAAAAAATGCTCATTTGTTATTTGACATTACTTTACCAAATTTTATATTAAAATTTATTCTACCTCTACCTTCGGGCTAAAAAGATCATACTTCCACCATAACTTTTCTTATAACAAGTCTATAAAGCACAATCAAAATATATAGGATGGTTTGTTCGACCCATACTTTCTATTCCTTCATATCAGTCGGCAATTTTTTAAAATTTATAATGTAAGTCTACATTTTCCATTCTATAAATAAAAAAGTGACGTCATAATTGTCCTTCATGTCGAGGAGACGGTATAGTTTTATTTTGATAGCCGAAAATATCAAGGTTAAATCTTGAATAAAGTATAAATGTTTGTCTGTACTCTAACCATGTTTTCTTTACGCAAAACATGCATTTTAATATGTGAATCATTGATATTGAATATTGACATATGGTATAAAGTAAATATGTAAATCTTTAAGCTCAGCTTTGTTTATGTGTCGTAAATGATTTGGTAATTACTTGTTCGTTGACAGAAATTTTCGCTTACGAGCGACTTCCAACAGTGTCACTTATACTAAGAAAGTGTTCCACTTAAACCGTTGAATGTACATTTCGAAATCCCATATTTCATTCAGAGATGACTGCTGAATTTGCTAAACAAAATGCATATATATATATATATATAATGCCTTTAAGAAGAAATGTTGTTTTTTGAAAACGGGTTCCTGCTATATAACAAACTATTTTAACAACTTAAACCACTCTCTTTCAAATGTTATTACAAGGTTTGCCTGGTCATTAAAATAACGATTAGATAATTTAGTTGAAAATAAAAACTTTTAATAAATCACACGCTAAAGTATGTTATCTTATCTGTTTTTTGAGGAGAAAATGTCGCCTTTAATATGGAGTGTCAACGAACAAGTAACACAGAGCAGATTGTTAAAATGCCAAATACATTTCTGTATATTTAAAGTTAACCGCATATCATTCATTAATAACCCAAAAATATTTAAGTAGCAGTCTTTATGCAATTTAAACAGGAGGTTATTCAAACCCACCGAATTCATATGTGTCTCTTATTTAAAAACTGCTAGAGACCACATAACTAGCCTTAGTCTGTCTTTTGTATGTTGCACTTTTGAGTTAAAATTTGCAAAGATTGGACCTGATTGCGTTTTTCAAACGCTATCGTTCCGGATTTGGTTGATTTATGTTGGAATTGATGTGCCATTTTCTCAAAAATGAAGATCTGTACACGGAAAGGGCTATAGATCTGCGAAAAGACGGTGTATATACATAATGTTGCCAAAAAAGCTATGCTTTTGTGCATGGATTTTTCTTTACCATGAATCACTTTACCTTACGCAGTGTAAGATTTTTTAAAAATTAATTGGTACCCTAAGTGTAAAACAAAAAAAAATATCGTTTTAACGATTATACTAATTAACTATAATGATATGATTTCATTGAGGATATATAGGGCTATAATGACGGTTGAAATATATAAACTGTTATTTTCAGAGTGCTATGATCATGTGATAGATTGTTGAAACCATTTTTTGGGAAAAATATCTACTATGAAATCATGAAAAAGTAACCTGTATCATCGAATGGCGTGACAGGAATAACAGGAAAAGCTCAGGTTAACGCTCAGACATGGCAACAGGAAATTCATTTCCTATCTAAATCAATGAACATATTTTAAAATGACAAACTAAATAATCAATGTTTCTGCTGATAAAGTTATACACTTTTTTATAAGTAATTCTTTAAATGCTGCTGTTGTATTTTGTTAAGGACATTTATCACAGTCATGCAGAGAAATGTGCATGCCGTAAAATATCTTACTTATTTGTATTAGTCAGTCAGAACAAATTTCGTTATCTAAATCGAGCAACCAACCTGTGAAAAAAGTTCAGTTTATACATATTCAATGGAATCCTCATTCATTATTATTTCATTAAAGACAACTATGTTTTATCATTAAATTAAGTAAATTTGATTTTAACGCATGTTGGTGATGTTGACAATATTTCACGATGACGCGTATGTTTCCCAAGTGATTTGACCCCAATTAATCTTGCTATAAAAAATACATAAATTTTACAGAAGTAAGTAATGACTATTCAGAATATCTAGCGCTCAATTTCTCTTATACTCGTGGAAGCTATTTCAATGTTTCTCCTAATTTTTGTAGTACAGCGAGCGATACTGGAACGGAATTCATTCGGTTATTCCTGTAACTTACTAAGAATAAACTACTCGATATCACTGCATGCATTTTGACCAGTGTATGTTAATATTTAAGGTTAGTAGCTTTCTCCTATATTTTTCTGATGGGAAAAAATTTTGTGCTTTAAGTTGTCCATTTATTTAGTTTTGAAATAAGACATTATAATAATGTTGTTTTATTCAATATAATCAGATAGTACTTTGAAAAAAAAAAAAAAAAAAAACACCGTTTGAATGGGATCACGGATGTGCGCAACAACACAATAGACATTCCCTTTTTGCGCTTACTTAGGACTAATTTACTTTGCTTTACACGTCATTATTCCAAGATGTATGTCCATATTCATTTGTTGTTTATTGTTTGTAAACTCTAACACAAGCTTCGAAATATTTAATGTTTTCCTAATTTGAAAACATAGTGGCTGACGTCAACTTGGTTCGTTTTCTAGTTGTCAGTTGTGGCATTATATCTATTTTCAGTAGATTTGCTCATTTTCAAAGAAGAGAAAAACAAATTATATCAAAATTAATGTATGAAGTATGATTTTTAATAAAAAATAAACCTGTTATTCAGATCGAACCCTTAACGAGATTTTTAGATAATAAGGAAGGTGGAAAGTTTGGGTTTATTTTAATAATACCTCTATTTGTTCATTGAATTTTTTTTTTGAATGAATACTTTACAGCCTACCGTTTGATGTATACAACTCATTTGTTAGGACAAACAGTTAATGGTTAACTAAAAATACATCAAACGTCGCCGAACATGACTGTATCATTAGCTTTATTGTTTCATGTGCTTTGTTGACGCGATTGACAATTTGACAGCATGTACAAAAACCATATAAGTACAATTGATGCAGGTCTAATGTTTAGCTATAAAAGTGGTCAATAAAGTGTAAGTAATAGTTGATGAAGTCCTCATAACCGTAATCATTACTAATTGTACCTTTGACCTAAGAAGCACCGATAGACCAATTTAAGTCTGACAGGAAGTAAACATTTAATTACAAGTAAGGATCTTTACTACATTTGTAGTTTCGTATCTTTAACAAACACAAATTTTCACCTGTTTATAGCTCATTTCTTGATGCTTTGTCAAATTATGAAGAAAAAATAAATCATAGTTGATGTTAGGGTAATCAAGGGAACAAAGGTTATAGCGGTAATCAAAAGAATGTAATCCAGGGACAAAGATCAGCCATGGAAAACAGACATACACAACAAAGAACATAAAGTAACTAAAATCATACATACAAAGTAACAAAAGCAAATGAGCAACTCGGACTCCACTAAAAACTGGGAGCATGGACCAGGTGCACCGGTAGGGTAAGCGTCCTCTGCCTTTCTAGAAACACCCGCCGAGTTGCTCATAAAAAGTCAAGTCCGGAGTAGACAAACGAGGAAAGGAAAACTATGACCCGTTGAATAAATCAGTTTCCATGGTGCAGATGGATACACCATAACGATCCACGAGTTCATGATGACGACCATAAAACTTCTGTAGTGATGACTTCAATCTTGTAGCAACATAACCCTCTTCCAGAAGCCTATTTGTTAGAGGTCTAGCGCGATACAAAAAGTCTGCGTAGTTTCGGCAAGCTTTGGCATAACATATGAGTTGTGATATGCTCTATACGCAGGTGCTGAAGGGATGTTGCCACAGATGAAAGGAAAGTTGACAATTCTGAATGAAAAGTCATCACGTTTGTCGTAAAGTTTGGTAAATAGTTTTCATTTACCATCGATTTCTAAGTATAGGTCAATATATAAGGCTGACTTCACAGTGTCTGTAGTATCCTTAATCTCAAGTTCTTTTAGATAGGTGTGATGTTTCAAACCCCCTAAATTAGGATTTTTTAAAGATAATACGTCATCTATTAGCGGAAACTGATATTGAAGGATCTAGCCAAACGATATTCTTTCTTTCTGATCAGATCAGCTTTAAAGTCAGCCTCATAAGAGTGAAGGAATAGGTCAGCAAGTAAAGGAGCACAACTTGTTTCCATTGGAATGCCGACCGTTTGTTGAAAAAACACGTCCACCACACTGGACAAATATTTTGTCGATTAAAAATTCCAGCAGTTTGTAAACATCTTCCTCTGTATATTTGGAAAATGATTTGGAATTATTTCTTACAAAGTATGAGGAATCTCTACCAAGAACTATATATTTGTATTTAGGTGTACCATCTTTTTTTGGAAAAAACAACGATGTATAATGTTTTTAAATCGGGATTTTAACTGAGTATGGGAAATAGAAGTATACGGTGTTGAAAAATCATAGGTTTTAATGCTATTATATTCAGATAATTGTCTGGAACTAATTGTCTCCAAAAGATCTTTCGTATTTTTCAGGATCCACATTGAATTAATACCACTACGGGATTAACAAGTGTTGTGGTAGGACTGCAGGCCCTCTTTGACAGTTGTGAGTATAGAAGTTTAAACAATGACAAAAACAATGTTGTTTTGGGCTGTGTCTGCTGTTACGACAACATATTTGTCATGTATAGTAGACAATGTTTTTTCTACATCGGGGTCTTTGAAAACTGATGTAGCCTTGACACTCATTGACCTACTTAAAACTTTCATTCGTTTCAAAATTAAAGACCTCACGGCCTTTAACCACTCTTACAGAGAATCAATGTCTTCTTGTTCTCGTTTTATCCATTTTCTAGCATAGTCCTCGACGGCATCCATAAAAACTTTAAAGTTATAATTCCAATTTATGGAGCGTGGTTCACGGTACATGGGACCTTTAGAAAGGATAATACGGTTAAATCTCCCGTTACGACGTGACCAGAAGGACCATACTTGAATGGATAGGTTTTGCAAGAACAGTCAGGTGGAAAACTGTAATAGGCATCAGTATTTAAAAAAAATATCAATATAAATTCAATTTCGCTCTTTTACAAGTTACATGTACCTCTTATAAGCCATATTGGTTTATTTTCTTTTTTTCATATCGTAAGTCTTGATGAATGTATAATTAAAGTGGTATACTAATGTGTTTTTAAAGAAAAAATACACTGACATGGAATTTTTCTGCAAGATTATACTTTGAATATAAGAACGATTTCCGTAAGAGAAAACATAATATGCATCAACATCTCATTTAATCGCCACATTATTTCCACTTTGACGCAATATAAGACTTGAAACATTAATTTAAACATTTCCTTTTTATGTTAATTATTTACATTTTAAAATATAACATGTAGAAATAGAGCGCTAGATGTAAAATGATTATATTAAGACACGTTTAGCAGAATGTAACTTTCAAATGGTAAGATAATGCACTAAAGCTCGATTTTAAATTAGTAATATTAATAGACCAGGTGCACCGGTAGTGTAAGCGTCCTCTGCTTTTCTAGAAGCACCCGCCGAGTTGATCGTAAAAAGTCAAATCCGGTGAAAACGAAAGAGGAAAGGAAAACTAAGACACGTTGAACAAATCAGTGTTCATGGTGCAGATTGATACACCGTCATGATGACGACCATAAAACTTATGTAATGATGACTTCACAATCAATCTAGTAACAACATAATCCTTTTACAGAAGCCTAACTGTAAGAAGTCTAGCATGGTACAAAAAGTCTGCATAGTTATTGAAAGCTCTGGCATAACATATGAATTGTGATAATAACACTCCATAAGCAGGTGCTGAGGGGATGTTGCCAAAGATGAAAGGAAAGTGATGAACACTTAAGCAAAGATAATCATAAGCACAAATTAGAACATGAGAACAATTAGACGTAAACCATTATGTTATATCGCTCCTTTGCCATATTTGACATCAGTGCTGGATCTGGCTTTCTTTTTTTATGTCTTTTTATTTTCATGATTTCTTATATACAATTTTTTTTTAAAATCTTGAAATTCCTAAGTTTTTTGTTATAATGCTGGTGCTGTAAGGTTACTTCTTGAAACACGTGAACAGCATTCCGAAATTTACAAATATTTATACATTTGTATAGGTAATTTGGTAGGCTTGTTTGTATTTAGTAACCGAAATAACGATTGTCATGTGAAGTAATATGCACTTGTTTTGTCTTTCATGTTCTTTTTAAAATGGCCATTCCGTACTTAAGGATTTGTAAAAATATATCTTACTATGAAGCTGCTGAGGCTAATGAATGTGTGTTCTTTAAAATTGTCGCTTTATTAACCGAACAAAGCAATAAATATAAACGTTTATATTGCTGCATGCCTAAATAGTAACTAGTATATTTTTAAACGACAAATACTCTATTAGCGTCATCTCTGAACAGTCGATATTTTTTGTCTTGATACGATATTAACTTGACATTCTTTATTGCAAACATTTGGGAAAACAATGTTTTCGAACAGTTCTAGACCAACGAAGTGGTGATCAAGAGATGCGACTATATGTTTCCGAATCTTGGATATTCAACCATAAAAGCCGGTGATTTGAGTAATTAGATAATCTATCAAACTTAAGGGATGATTATGTCTCACTTTATGAGGAGCATTTTCCTATAACATTAGCTGGTATAATATAGGAGTCAGTGATGAATATTCAAGAGTTAAATTTCACAAAAGCATGAAATTCTTGTATTTCAAAGGATCCTTTATACATCGTTCTCCTTTTTATTTGTAGCTTGGCCAACCCAAATCCTGTGTTTTATAAAAGAAATCACGGGATGAGTTCTGGAAAGAAAACTGCCACTGAATTTAAAAAAAAAATAAGTATTGTGTATTAATGACAAAAACTGTCGTCTACTTGATAGTAAGACGTGAGAAATGTTTTTGTATTCGATATCATTTCAAAAGCAAAAATATATCCGACCTTCATGTTTTTACATAAATAAGTTGTTCTATGTTTTTGTAGAGCATCTATAATCTGTTACAAAACAGTTCAGCCGCTTGTGTAATATTTTCTTTATTAAAACCAAAGTACAAACATACTTGAAACAAGCTATACATTAGAAAATCGAATTGTAACAAAAACGACATAACAAATAGTAAATAAAGCGTTTGTAATAGTAATCAGGCGATACATATCTGTAACTTATCAGAAAAATAAAAAAAAGAAATGAATGACCTGTGCTTCAAAAAGACATTTTCACAACTGCGAACAACTTGGAGGTATCATCCTTTCTTTCGGTATTTCAGTTCGTCTGTTCATATAACTCAACTTTCTTTTTTTTCTTTATTTACTCAAACACTTTAATACAATCATACAAAGAAACAAGTACGCAGTAAAATTTGTTCTTTTTACTTATAATTTTCATCAGGAAATAACGCATGGCACGCAATTTCAATTTCCTTTTTCGAACCCCACTAATTTATCAGTATTTGGCCAACCTGGAGACAGAATCTTTATAAGCTTGCTTTCCCAGTGTATTTCTTGTATTATACAGGATAATCGAACATTTTTCTTGAAAACTACGTGATGCGTGATGAAATATTTTCAAAACATTTACAAAAAAAAATGACCGTTCTATTATAAACTTTGATTTAGCTAATTAGGGTTTTAATTCAAGAGTTTTCTGTCCAAATATAAATACAGATATGGGTTTACAGTAAATAACAGCATTAAGACGGTCAGATAATTGAATAAACTGAACTACATAAGAAAATTGAATAAACTGAATTACATGACAAAAAATATTTAAATATTATTTAACAAATAGCTGATAAGCAATTTTGACCTTGGCGACATAAACATAAACGAGTTCTAAAAGGTTATACTTTACATATTGATATCAGAAGGTATCCCAGGTTACAACGGTTTACATATAGATAAGAATATCTTCTTATAAGGTGTATGTTACGCTAATGGTCTAAGCAATGACCGACGCCTTAACCTTAAAAGAGCTCAACTTCGACATAAATCTATGATACGACAACATTACCGAACTCTTTATATTTGAATAATTACATAATAAAACAGAGAGCAAGTAGTTCGTATAGATAAATAACATTTGGTTTGTGGAATGTCAGTTACTTTCTTGGTACTTTTTTCTTCTGAAATGAATCCTGCTAGCTTCTGCTAGAAAATAAGATTAATCTCCAAAAGTATGAATTAAGAATTAATAATTTTTGCGAAACGTGCCAGTTGTCATGTTTTATGT
Source organism: Perna viridis (assembly GCA_037379345.1). NCBI lineage: Eukaryota > Metazoa > Mollusca > Bivalvia > Mytilida > Mytilidae > Perna > Perna viridis. The sequence goes on from CM074511.1 coordinate 55,749,064, forward strand.
TCTAACGCAAAATTATATTTCTGTTAAGAGCTGCAATGTCTTTGGCGTTTTTAAGAAACAGAATGTTTAGCTATTAGTTATGAACTTCTTCAAGTATAATGCATCATGTGCCTGGATATACAATATACTATACCTAGCTGCTACCAAATTATCTGACAACAGGCTTGTCATGCTTCAAATTAATTTAGAAACTTGGAGTATCTTAATATAAGAAGAAACAACCACCTTTCATTTGGTCAAGAAAATTAGCCAGGAACCATATAAACAAAGGCACTTTTAAGGTGTCTATAGTGATGGCCATCCTAATAGATCCAATTTGTATCAGGAAGCTGTACCAGAGGATTTGTCAAGTAAATCAATTAAGTTAAATGATAGAGGTGCAATATTACTCACGAGAATTGACATCAGTAAACATATATTGTGTCGTAAGTCTTATTAAGGAAAGTAATAAGACGATGAAAAATGAATTATTAATACAAAATAACAACAGATAAGTAAATTTAATGTCCAACAATCATACTTCCTGGTACCTTTTCCTGGAGTACATTTTTAGGATTTGTGTAATGTGAAAGTTATTTACGGATATTTAAAAAAAACCATTTAGGATCAAAACGTCAAGCTAATATACAGACCATAAAGTAAAGAATAAAAAATCAAAGTTACAACATGCTAAATATTGGAAAGGGACGTAAATGAGCCATTAGGTTCAGCTAAGAGTAATAAAGGGAAGCACAATTCAAGCTGTAATCAAAATAAAATAATCAAAAGAAAAAGACTAAATAGTGAAAATAGACACACACAACAGAGGACATGAAATAACCAAAATAACACGTACATAGAAACGAAAGTTCATGAGCAACATGGACTAAACTACATATTGATAGCATGGAGTTTGGACTTCGTCAATAAGGTTTTAGTCTTGTTTTTAATGTCATTCTTAATTTTTTCTTCTTGTAACCTTTGAAAAATACAACTAAATCTGACATTTTTTGAGAAATGTTTTTCGTAAAAAAAATAATAATCTGGTGACACTTTTTTTTCAATTTTAAACTTGGCCAGTTTACTAGTTAGCAGAGGAAAGAAGTCGTACATACTTATTTAAACTGTTATCTGTCAGGTTTTTAAAGTTAATGACGTCGTCGGCCAACGGCTAATTCCCCACAGTTCTATATAACTATTGTGTGCTGTTGTTGAGTGCCATAATTTTCATTTCGATATCGTACAATGAATTCAAAGTTAATTCATTTAATATCACCGCCTTAACCTGCCAGTCACGCTTTACAATGTTAATATGGTGGATAAAGTGTAAGTTAAATTTGGTCATTTATTTTTTTACATTTAATTGTCAGTCTTGTACTTAAAAGAGAGAATCAAATCTGAACAAAATCTATACAAACCATTGAAACAGTTTTTCTTACGGCGTCAATATATGTATGTTTTTTCAAAGTTCCACTTTTAAAAACATGACAAGTTTGTTAGACATAAGGCACATTTTTTAACAATTTAGGTTTTAAAATTACTACAAATATTTATATTTAATTTGTATTAATTCTTTTTTACCCTTTATAGTGTGAGCAATATTTCAAATATGAAACGCAATATCTTATATGTTTATCTTTTTCAGGGAATAGCTTTCTTTTCTTACACATGGAAACTTGGCGAAGTTTTATGTAAACTTGTGAATTATCTACAGAGCGTTTCTATCATTTGCTCTGTGATGAACCTAACAGGACTGAGTTTAGAAAGGTACAAAATAAATCAATATCTATTACTAATGATTCTTTCTTGTCTGGTATCTTAATCTGTCTGGTATCTTAGTCTGTCTGGTATCTTAGTCTGTCTGGTATCTTAGTGTGTCCGGTATCTTAGTCTTTCTGGTATCTTAGTCTGTCCGGTATCTTAGTCTGTCCGGTATCTTAGTCTTTCTGGTATCTTAGTCTGTCCGGTATCTTAGTCTGTCTGGTATCTTAGTCTGTCCGGTATCTTAGTCTGTGTGATATCTTAGTCTTTCTGGTACCTTTGTCTGGTATCTTAGTCTGTCTGGTATCTTAGTCTGTCTGGTATCTTAGTCTGTCCGGTATCTTAGTCTTTCTGGTATCTTAGTCTGTCTGGTATCTTAGTCTGTCTGGTATCTTAGTCTGTCTGGTATCTTAGTCTGTCCGGTATCTTAGTCTTTCTGGTATCTTAGTCTGTCCGGTATCTTAGTCTGTCCGGTATCTTAGTCTTTCTGGTTTCTTAGTCTGTCCGGTATCTTAGTCTGTGTGATATCTTAGTCTTTCTGGTACCTTTGTCTGGTATCTTAGTCTGTCTGGTATCTTAGTCTGTCCGGTATCTTAGTCTGTCTGGTATCTTAGTCTGTCTGGTATCTTAGTCTGTCCGGTATCTTAGTCTGTCTGGTATCTTAGTCTGTCTGGTATCTTAGTCTGTCTGGTATCTTAGTCTGTCTGGTATCTTAGTCTGTCTGGTATCTTAGTCTGTCCGGTATCTTAGTCTTTCTGGTATCTTAGTCTGTGTGGTATCTTCGTCTGTCTGGTATCTTGGTCTGTCTGGTATCTTGGTCTGTCTGGTATCTTAGTCTGTCTGGTATCTTGGTCTGTCTGGTATCTTAGTCTGTCTGGTATCTTGGTCTGTCCGGTATCTTAGTCTTTCTGGTATCTTAGTCTGTGTGGTATCTTAGTCTGTCTGGTATTTTGGTCTGTCTGGTATCTTGGTCTGTCTGGTATCTTAGTCTGTCTGGTATCTTAGTCTGTCCGGTATCTTAGTCTGTGTGATATCTTAGTCTGTCTGGTATCTTAGTCTGTCTGGTATCTTAGTCTTTCTGGTATCTTGGTCTGTCTGGTATCTTAGTCTGTCCGGTATCTTAGTCTGTGTGGTATCTTAGTCTTTCTGGTATCTTAGTCTGTCTGGTATCTTAGTCTTTCTGGTATCTTGGTCTGTCTGGTATCTTAGTCTGTCCGGTATCTTAGTCTGTCTGGTATCTTAGTCTGTCTGGTATCTTAGTCTGTGTGGTATCTTCGTCTGTCTGGTATTTTGGTCTGTCCGGTATCTTAGTCTGTCTGGTATCTTAGTCTGTCTGGTATCTTAGTCTGTGTGGTATCTTCGTCTGTCTGGTATTTTGGTCTGTCCGGTATCTTAGTCTGTCTGGTATCTTAGTCTGTCTGGTATCTTAGTCTGTGTGGTATCTTCGTCTGTCTGGTATTTTGGTCTGTCTGGTATCTTAGTCTGTCTGGTATCTTAGTCTGTGTGGTATCTTCGTCTGTCTGGTATTTTGGTCTGTCTGGTATCTTGGTCTGTCTGGTATCTTAGTCTGTCTGGTATCTTGGTCTGTCTGGTATCTTAGTCTGTCCGGTATCTTAGTCTGTCTGGTATCTTATTCTGTCTGGTATCTTGGTCTGTCTGGTACCTTAGTCTGTGTGATATCTTAGTCTGTCTGGTATCTTAGTCTGTCTGGTATCTTAGTCTTTCTGGTATCTTAGTCTGTGTGGTATCTTCGTCTGTCTGGTATCTTGGTCTGTCTGGTATCTTGGTCTGTCTGGTATCTTAGTCTGTCTGGTATCTTGGTCTGTCTGGTATCTTAGTCTGTCTGGTATCTTGGTCTGTCCGGTATCTTAGTCTTTCTGGTATCTTAGTCTGTGTGGTATCTTCGTCTGTCTGGTATTTTGGTCTGTCTGGTATCTTGGTCTGTCTGGTATCTTAGTCTGTCTGGTATTTTGGTCTGTCTGGTATCTTAGTCTTTCTGGTATCTTAGTCTGTGTGGTATCTTCGTCTGTCTGGTATTTTGGTCTGTCTGGTATCTTGGTCTGTCTGGTATCTTAGTCTGTCTGGTATCTTGGTCTGTCTGGTATCTTAGTCTGTCTGGTATCTTAGTCTGTCTGGTATCTTATTCTGTCTGGTATCTTGGTCTGTCTGGTACCTTAGTTTGTGTGATATCTTAGTCTGTCTGGTATCTTAGTCTGTGTGGTATCTTAGTCTGACTGGTATCTTAGTCTGTCTGGTATCTTAGTCTGTCTGGTATCTTGGTCTGTCTGGTATCTTAGTCTGTCTGGTATCTTTGTCTCTCTGGTATCTTAGTCTGTCTGGTATCTTTGTCTCCCTGGTATCTTAGTCTGTCTGGTATCTTAGTCTGTCTGGTATTTTAGTCTGTCTGATATCTTAGTCTGTGTGGTATCAGTCTGTCTGGTATCCTGGTCTGTCTGGTATCTTAGTCTGTCTGGTATCTTGGTCTGTCTGGTATCTTTGTCTGGTATCTTAGTCTGTCTGGTATCTTAGTCTGTCTGGTATCTTAGTCTGTCTGGTATCAGGCTGTCTTGTATTTTGGTCTGTCCGGTATCTTAGTCTTTCTGGTATCTTAGTCTGTGTGGTATCTTCGTCTGTCTGGTATTTTGGTCTGTCTGGTATCATAGTCTTTCTGGTATCTTAGTCTTTGTGGTATCTTCGTCTGTCTGGTATTTTGGTCTGTCTGGTATCTTGGTCTGTCTGGTATCTTGGTCTGTCTGGTATCTTAGTCTGTCTGGTATCTTAGTCTGTGTGGTATCTTGGTCTGTCTGGTATTTTGGTCTGTCTGGTATCTTGGTCTGTCTGGTATCTTATTCTGTCTGGTATCTTGGTCTGTCTGGTACCTTAGTCTGTGTGATATCTTAGTCTGTCTGGTATCTTAGTCTGTCTGGTATCTTAGTCTGTGTGGTATCTTAGTCTGACTGGTATCTTAGTCTGTCTGGTATCTTAGTCTGTCTGGTATCTTGGTCTGTCTGGTATCTTAGTCTGTCTGGTATCTTTGTCTCTCTGGTATCTTAGTCTGTCTGGTATCTTTGTCTCTCTGGTATCTTAGTCTGTCTGGTATCTTTGTCTGGTATCTTAGTCTGTCTGGTATTTTAGTCTGTCTGGTATCTTAGTCTGTGTGGTATCAGTCTGTCTGGTATCCTGGTCTGTCTGGTATCTTAGTCTGTCTGGTATCTTGGTCTGTCTGGTATCTTAGTCTGTCTGGTATCTTTGTCTGTCTGGTATCTTAGTCTGTCTGGTATCTTAGTCTGTCTGGTATCTTAGTCTGTGTGGTATCTTAGTCTGTCTGGTATCAGGCTGTCTGGTATCTTGGTCTGTCTGGTATCTTAGTCTGTCTGGTATCTTAGTCTGTCTGGTATCTTGGACGGTCTGGTATCTTTGTCTGTCTGGTATCTTAGTCTGTCTGGTATCTTTGTCTGTCTGGTATCTTAGTCTCTGGTGTCTTTGTCTGGTATCTTAGTATGTCTGGTATCTTAGTCTGTCTGGTATCTTAGTCTGTCTGGTATCTTAGTCTGTCTGGTATCTTATTCTGTCTGGTATCTTAGTCTGTCTGGTATCTTAGTCTGTCTGGTATCTTATTCTGTCTGGTATCTTGGTCTGTCTGGTACCTTAGTCTGTGTGATATCTTAGTCTGTCTGGTATCTTGGTCTGTCTGGTACCTTAGTCTGTGTGATATCTTAGTCTGTCTGGTATCTTGGTCTGTCTGGTATCTTGGTCTGTCTGGTATCTTAGTCTGTGTGGTATCATAGTCTGTCTGGTATCTTGGTCTATCTGGTATCTTAGTCTGTCTGGTATCTTAGTCTGTGTGGTATCTTAGTCTGTCTGGTATCTTGGTCTGTCTGGTATCTTAGTCTGTGTGATATCTTAGTCTGACTGGTATCTTAGTCTGTGTGGTATCTTAGTCTGTCTGGTATCTTGGTCTCTCTGGTATCTTAGTCTGTCTGGTATCTTTGTCTGGTATCTTAGTCTGTCTGGTATTTTAGTCTGTCTGGTATCTTAGTCTGTGTGGTATCAGTCTGTCTGGTATCCTGGTCTGTCTGGTATCTTAGTCTGTCTGGTATCTTGGTCTGTCTGGTATCTTAGTCTGTCTGGTATCTTTGTCTGGTATCTTAGTCTGTGTGGTATCTTAGTCTGTCTGGTATCAGTCTGTCTGGTATCTTGGTCTGTCTGGTATCTTAGTCTGTCTGGTATCTTAGTCTGTCTGGTATCTTGGTCTGTCTGGTATCTTTGTCTGTCTGGTATCTTAGTCTGTCTGGTATCTTTGTCTGTCTGGTATCTTAGTCTCTGGTGTCTTTGTCTGGTATCTTAATCTGTCTGGTATCTTGGTCTGTCTGGTATCTTAGTCTGTCTGGTATCTTAGTCTGTCTGGTATCTTAATCTGTCTGGTATCTTGGTCTGTCTGGTATCTTAATCTGTCTGGTATCTTAGTCTGTCTGGTATCTTGGTCTGTCTGGTATCTTAGTCTGTCTGGTATCTTTGTCTGTCTGGTATCTTAGTCTGTCTGGTATCTTAGTCTGTCTAGTATCTTAATCTTTCTGGTATCTTAGTCTGTCTGGTATCTTGGTCTGTCTGGTATCTTGGTCTGTCTGGTATCTTAGTCTGTCTTGTATCTTTGTCTGTCTGGTATCTTAGTCTGTCTGGTATCTTAGTCTGTCTGGTATCTTAGTCTGTCTGGTATCTTTGTCTGTCTGGTATCTTAGTCTGTCTGGTATCTTTGTCTGGTATCTTAGTCTGTCTGGTATCTTAGTCTGTCTGGTATTTTGGTCTGTCTGGTATCTTGGTCTGTTTGGTATCTTAGTCTGTCTGGTGTCTTTGTCCGTCTGGTATCTTAGTCTGTCTGGTATCTCAGTCTGTGTGCACATAAAACATATATTGTTCAACCATTTTTGCAACAGAAACACACCCTTTGAGATTTTGATAGAGTAATAATGCTAATAAAGATGATGGTTAACATCTACATGTTAGTGCGTGCCTGCAAGTATGTGTTTTCTGTGAAACGTTGTCCTTTAACTATGGATTTTTTTCTCCTTGTTTGCACATTCCATTTATAGTATATTCGGAAATCACCGGAGTAATATTACCGAAAGCTAATCATCTATTACTTTCATTATAAATATAATCAAGATGCATTGCATTCGCTGTAGTTAAACAGGTCAACTGTTTAAAATAAAGAAGTTTCAATTAAGTATATGTAAAAAAAAAATAAAGTACCAAAACACAAAATACTACTTTGATGTCGACTAAAAATAAGAATGACTCAATGAAAGATGTCATATCACTGACCCAATGTCAACGATTCTTTCATAAACCCTTTCAATATCGGTATACCTATCTTACCCATAGAACCTAGTCATATTTGTCTTGCTCACTTTCGTCAAAAGTGTTTCTATTCATTCAATGATTTATTTTATTAAGTGATTCTTTATCTCTGGATATATCCTACCATCAACTATCCAAGTGACCCTCTAATTTAATCACGTTTACGTAGTAAGGCAAAACTTATGCTCTTGTTGTTTTTCGATTTCATGATATGTTAACATAAATGTCAAAGATATACATATGAGAAAATATGTTTTCTTTACCAAAGTCGTACATGAGACATGGGCCGTTCCTTCGTATTAAGTTTCATTATTTGTCGTAGCATATTGGTAGATACAACGACCGATTTATTTAATTTACTATATTGGTTTAAAGTGAACTTGTTTCAAACTGTTTAGTGCACAAATGCCCGACAACTTTCCATGCTTTTATTTCTTTTCCCCTATCAAATTATTGACAGGACGTCATAAGATGCTATTTGCCGGAAAAAAGTTCTTATTTCGTAGATCAAGTTACACATGTAATGACACGTTGTTCTTTGTTTTTATATCATATCATGTTTTGTATTTACACTCATGGTACATCTCAATCTTTATTTATTACAAAAGGCGTCATTAAGAAAATTTCGACATCCTGAAATATTTGAAAAATGAATCATTAAATTACAGTGTTACCTAGAAGTAAACAGTTACGTGGGTTTACTACTTGTAGATACTATGCCATCATTCATCCTTTAAAAGCCAAATACAGATGCACGCTGACGTTGGCTAAAAAGACGGTTGTTTGTATTTGGATATCAAGTTTAATTTTGGCAGCACCTACAGCTATTGGGCAGGTAGGTAGAATTAATTCAAACTTAATTGCAAAGAAAATGCAGTGAAGGGTGATGAAAACGGGAACACAGTCCAAGAATCTTTAAAGGAAAATGTGTTACGAAATTCTTCATCGGATAAAACACTTTCATTTGAAATGACATTAAAAACTTAATAAAATTTCAGTCTATTTTAAAAAAATGTTTAAATATCCCATGTTGCTGTGAAGAATGTGAGAAAACTTTGAGGATGTGAATTAAATATTGAAAGTAAAAGTTTCTTTGAAAAAATGTAAACATGAAACAAACAACGTAATCAAATTACAGCGTGTTTATATTTTCTCTTATTGTGGGTTTCAATTCAAATAAAGTGACTTTTTTAGTTTCTGCATCGTATTCATATTATATGTCATGAAAAATAAATGGTAATATATCTTTACTTATTGCAGATCTTGAAAAGTGTAGGCAATGCTAAAAGAACAGGTTATTGGTGTATAGTAGAATGGGAAAGTGATTTTCTTGGCAGACTTTACGGTGTTTACATGTTCCTTTTAGTCCTTGTCATCCCAGTGGTACTTATGACGTTCTCCTATGGAAGCATATCATTCAAACTGTGGCGACTACGTTACTGTAAAGCAGTCGAAAGTAATAATAAGTAAGGCACAAGTGTCTTGAGTGGGTTAGATTTCGGTTAGAACTATACATCACTGCCTACCTATTAGTGCTTATATGTCGAAAAATAGTTTTTAACAAAAAATATTAAAAAAAAATAATAATAATAATTACCAACTCATTCTAATAAAGTACCAAAAAATTGGAAATAGTAAAAGTAGGAAACAACAAGCAAAATAACCTAGCGTATCTTTCTTCTTGAACAAAAAAAACCCCAAAAAACTAAACAAATAAAATTAAAAAAAAAACAAAACAAAACAAAAACAAAATGTGTATTAAAGTATCCTTTTTTAAACGTTCCTTATGTTTATCGAATATTGCTTTTGATATAACATTATTTAGGAATATATAAGACAAAATTTAAAATATGTCTCTGATAAAGACCAGATTACATTAAATTGTTCTAAAATGACGCTTAAGGGTTACTGCATTTTTCAAATACTGCTATATATATTGTAATTGAAGGTAATAATATTAAAATAGTTTTCCAGATATTGACGTAGATATAGGTAAATCAATTATATCTAGACAAATTCAATATACAATTTATACCAGACTTTGACGACAAATCTATCTATTACAGAGTTTCCAACGGTGGTTTAAGAGTATCATTTACGGCTTATAGGAGTCGAGATTCTGTTAATTTACAATGTGCTAAGCCTATCATTACAGATGAAAATGCAACTAGAAAACAGGTTGGTGGAAGCAAATTATATACAATTACACCTTAGACAGGAAGTGTGCCTGAGTAGTTTGGGCATTTCAACACAAAAATGCGATACAAAACAATAACCCGATGATATAGAGTATACTATTAGTGTACAATCTTCGCCATTCCGGTATATTCTTTTTATAGTATAATGAGTATTACATGAACAAATATAACAAATTGATATACAAAAAAGATCTCCGAAAATGAATATATCTGAAATGATATTGAAGTTGTCAAAAACAACTCCTTTTCTAAATTATGAATATCATTATGCATTGTCTGAAAGAGTAATCAAGGGTACCAAGGTTATAGCGAGTTCATGATGACGACCATAAAACTTCTGTAGTGATGACTTCAATCTTGTAGCAACATAACCCTGTTCCAGAAGCCTATTTGTTAGAGTTCTAGTGCGATTTCTGAAGAAATTAATGTTATTTTATATTCATTAAATGTCCATCTGCAAACATTTCATACATTTCAGTATCGTTTATATTTAATATCTAATATCAAATCTGTTCACCAGTGTTATCTTTTGAAATCAATAATGTTAATTCATTGTGTGTTAAGGTGTGTTAAGTAGACAGTCGCTCAAAGAGTACATGTACAGTATAGGGGTAATATAAAAAAATGATGTCTGTATGTGAATGAATCTATAGACCTGGGCAAACTGCAAGTAAGGCTTGGTTCGAACATTTCACCGTCCCGCGCTACTGACAAATACAGACAGTACTTTTTTTTTTAACAATTTCTTAAGATATTTTTTACCTTGAAATTGAAAGGCAATTAAATTTATTTATGACATAATTAGAATTTGTTTGCAGTATTGTGCCCCGTCGAATCGATTTCATTTTGATAGATTGAATAAACTGTGATTACTTAGTGTCTAAGTAATCTTAGATTATTGTTGACTTGCCTACATTAAAGGTAAAGTGTATATGTATTGAAATACAGCACAATTTGTATATGTATATGAAGACGATAAATTCTCATAGAGGCAGATTCTTTTCAACTCTGTCATACATGAAATGACGTAAAACCTATACGAATATTCCGATGAAGCGAGTCTTTTCTAAACGACGTTAATTTAAAGCTAAAAGGGTCAACATGGAAACATGATGAAAATTATATACTTTAGAAAAAAAAATGATAAATTTCTAGAAACGAATAAATTGGACAAAGAAAACACGTCACTATGATATAATCGTTACAAAAAGCTATAAATGACGCGGCAATTTGGCGATAATTACCTTCTTTTTGTCAGAGAAATTGGTCATTTCAATTGCCTTATAATTGACATTCTAGTACCTGAAAATATGCCAGATAGTTCTTCTCATTAAAATAAATATTGTGAGTCTTGAACGTCTTATTTGAAGATATTATTAGACTATTAGACGAACACAATGAAAAAATTAAAATCAACCTTAGAAATTTCAATAGACCAAGACAAATATTAGATGGTCATGAACCGGCAAACTGAAAAAAAATCAGATTAACTTCGTTTACTTTTAAAGTTAATGACACGAAAGAAGTTACAATAATTTTTTACTGAACAGAAAACAAGTGACATGTTAAAGTTATATTAATTTGGGGTTAATTAGTTCAAGTCGACAATCCTTTGTTCAGGTTAATATACTGCTTCACACAATTCAAAATATCTATATAAATTATCTTACAAACATATTCCCATATGTCAAAACTTTATGCCCCTATTAATTGCCAAGTGCTCTAACAGATGTCCCGGTTGTGTGTGTATAGATATATACGTCTCAAAATATGACGTTTGTATAATATTGATCTATTGTGATATGTATCGTTAATTTGATCTTCTATCCTACATTACAACACTTAGATGAGCTGTCCCGTACTACCATATATCATGTACTAAGTTACGACCCTAGATTAATCCTTTGAGGAAGAAAGACCCGGCCAGCGAAAACTTTATTTTTTTATATAGCCTAGCTGGCCGAGTCGTCTAGGGAGCTGGACTTTGAGCAGGCGGTGTTGCCATAGATGTCACAGCGCTACGAATTCGAATCCCGCTAAGGGAATGACCAAAAATTTGCTTCGCAAATTGACAATTCTTTCATCGTTGGAAATTACATTATCTTTCCTGTATCAATTTGATCCGATGGAGCAGTGTAGCGAATAGAGTCGTCAAATTCTGAGACGTTTATATATTAATGACATAAACTCATAAACTGAAGAATTCTAAGTGTTTAAGAAAAAAAATCAATATTTAACCAGAAATATTTAAAAACCGTGCATTTTTACAGTAATGCCACGGGATATTATTTTGTATTTACCTTCAAGTTTTGTTTTAAAATTGTAGGTCATGAAGATGTTAATTGCGGTAGTGGTGCTGTTTCTCTGCTGCTGGGGACCGATCATGACAAACAATCTCCTGGTAGCATTTAATATTATTGACAGTTTGAACTTGGGAAGCCTGAAACAACTCCGCCAGGCCATGCATGTCATGTCCTATTTCAATAGCTGTATTAACCCCTTCCTTTACGCTTTTATGTCAAAGAACTTTAGAAATGCATTTAAACAGACTTGTTTGCTGATATGTCGTCCAAGGCCAGTAATGCAAACAAGACAAGGGTCTTTTATACGATATTCTTTCCAATCTCGATCAACTTCATTTATATCTGGAAAATTTGTGGATTGTAGAGAAACTACAACTATATCTAAAGACAGCACGACCTTGTCTATTCCTTCGTATAATAGGATTTATCAGCCACATAATGCTAACTGACCATTCACCTGAAACGTGGAATTGACCACTTAACATCTTTAAACCTCTAATATACGAGTTTCTCTTTCCCCAAATGTCACTGAACTTGATTAATTCAGCTGTGTCTGACAAATTCTTTTTGTTGAGTTGATACCAAGGATAGTTATTACGTCAATCATTCTACGAGAGAACAGCATTTTTCGACAAAGATGGATTCCGATTAGATTTGATATTTTTATGAAGAAAAATCATTAGAAATTTAAATGCAATGCTACCAAAAAGTAGGATTGATTAACACGTACAAAATCGACAAAACACATACTCTAAGAATTTAAAGTAAAAAAAGAGCGACCATGACTACAGTCCATCTAAAGATACATACCTTGTCCGGTTTGATATGAAAGATGACGACAATTATATATTCATGGAAAAAACAGCACTTTTTTATCAGCTTTTAATGACTCACGTAGGACAGTTTAAGTGATGATAAGTGACGACTCAAGTGCTGAAACATCAAAGCCTATCTAAAACGGTTTTCTTTAAAATGTTGAACATGAAACAAAAACAGTTCGTGTACATCGCATGAAAATATCAAATTCGTTTGTACGAGCTTTACAAACAGTTAGATGGCAACGGTTTCTCGAGCGATTCTGACTATTTCGTACAGAGTACAAATGAATTAGAAATTGTCAGCAATTTGCTTGTATTGTAAATCACTAATAGTAAAAATCTTAAAAATACACAGAAAAAAAATGTTGAAAAATCATCGTTTCATTTTATGCCATCTCTTGTACGCAGACTTATTCTAAAAGCAGCAGAAGTGTTCTGTCCTTTCTCTATTGCATTGAGTGAATCAAGATACATTTCACTGATATTAGAAACAAGGCCTGTTATGTCGTTTATTTTTTAGAATTGAAATAATAGAATCAATCATCTAATTAGATTTTTTCAGCAGGTACAATTCTGTAGTAGAGTTTTATAGTTCGTCTTTCATTGAAGAAAGAAGAATCACCTGATGAAAATAAAACCTTATATTTGTTAAATACATTGTTCTCGAACTGTTCAATTTGATTTTTGAGATGTACAATTAATTTCTTGTTTCTATATTTAAAAAAACTTTTTCTATTTTCACATTTATGGGTTTGTCTGTCAAATGAAATATGCACTCATTTGCAATTGGTTACCTTTCATTTATACTAAATACTGTAAACGTATTAATTTTTGCGGTGTACCAATTTTCGCTATTTCGGTGAACCGAAAAACCGCGAAAAACAGTACCCACAAAATTAATTTTTAACACTATATTGCGCCTTACCTATTTTGAAACCGCGAAAATTGATACCAGCAAATGTGTTCGCTTGACAGAATCCGCGAAAATTAATATGTTTACAATGCCTACACACAATATTAGACACAGCTAAATAATTTTACAATATGGACAAAGGTTCAGCCTCTACAGTCAGAAACTTAATTCATTTCTCATTATAGTTTTGATGATGCAGTTTTTAGAAAAGCATATAAACATCTAACAATATTTTGAAGCACTATGGTTTCCTCAGATAAGTTAACCAAATAAATATAATGAAAACAAAATCTGCAGTGAAATGGTAATTTATCATATCCATCATGAAGAAATGTAAGAACAATTTCGAATAAATTGCAAGGATTATAATTCTTTGGAGTTTTCTTCTGCTTACTCCTTTTTCCTTAACACATACGATGCAGTTGAATAGGTTTCCACTGATAAAATTTCAGCCATTCTAAGGCAAGAATCGGTTTACTTAAAACCATCTTAGTCTACAGTTTAAGATTAATTTTCTCCAAAAGCTGCAGTAAAACACTATGTAGTGTAAGAAATATGATTTTACCTCCCAAACTTTACCACGAATCATTCGTTACACGTCATTATTTTTCATGTAAAAAGATGCCAAACAAACATAAGAGGTTTGAAAAAAATATACAACACTATTCTTTAATATCAAATAACAAATAATAACTGGAAATTTCTGGAAAGGTAACTCGGAGAACAAATTATTGAGAATTTATGAACAGGTGAATGGTCTAGTCTGATAGGTAGACTATTGACCAGTTCATTACGTCATTTAATTAGGTGTCTGTCATTTAAATCGGTTGAAGACCGACTCTATCCTTTTACTTTTTCACTGTATTTGCTGTAAAACACCTGCCAAAATCATTAATTACTTTGATATAAGTCATACCCATGGAGAGGAGTAACGACGAAATAAAACGCAATTAATCTCATTAAAATAGGACTGTTAATTTAAGAAAAAATACGTACACTACACTTGACAATACTGTTGTCAATTAGAAAACGTACGTCTTATACAAAGTATTCTGAATAGCCTTTTCTTACAAGTAAAGCGAGATTTTCCAAAATCTATTATATGTATCTTATTGCGCTATCATTTTATGAGAATTATCAATGTAAAAACATCTTATCTCCACAAGTGAAATGGTGTTATGTAGGTAAAACGTTTTTATTTTACTAAACTTCGAAAACGTCTATGTCATATCTAAGGTTATATTCTTAATATCACACCATGTTTATCAAGTAACAGGTGTGATGCAAACTTCAGGCGCTCGTTTTGGCATTTCTTAATACCAATAATATATTTTCAGAAGTGACTGAATACTTCATATAGCAGATGAGCTATATAATATTACTTATATGTGGGTCATGCGAAATAATACAATCAAGCTTTCTGTAAAGGTTTTCTGCACTGAATTTTTTAAAAGTGACTAGCATTATGTATTCGTCCCGAGCTTTATTTACTATATACATGTAATTGCATCACTATGCGTAATTGTTTTATTATTACTTGATTGAGAGAGAAAAAAAAAGGGAAAAAAATGTTTTTATCACTGAATTTTAATGTGGAATTTGTCATAAAATATAAAATATCAAATGATGATTCGAAAATGATTTTTTCCTGATTTCGGATTTCTTCTTCTATTCTTTCTTTCTTGTTGTTTTTGCTTTATGTTTGTTTCTTTTGCTGCATTTTTCACATTTCTTACATGAATCACATTAACTCGTACTCTTTCTAACAATACACGTATTAACTGCATTAATAGCACTTTAAAGACGATTCTTTTATAACAAATAAGGTATGTTCTATAGAATTAAATACCTCCTCTGTCAGCCATCTCCATCGTTTCTTTACCTTTTAGAAGAAATTATACAGTAGAGGGCCAGATCGGTTCAGCATCAAAGGTCCATCGGATATTAAAAAAAGTAATCAGAGTCTAGCTTGTCGATGGTAAACTGATTATAACTATTTGAGGACAAGGATATCACAACACTGTAGTTTATGACAGAAACTGTTATTACTTTGTAACTTTACTCCCACTATAATTCAATTTTGGCTAATAAACACAATATATTACCACGAAACGCCACTAAAGAGGAAGAATGTAACTAGTTCCCGAAGGACTTAAAAGAGTTTCAAGTAAGCTAATCATCCTAGGTTTGAAACAGATACATAAATCAATCAACACGAACTACACATGGGGCTAATCAAACAATCATTTATTCGTAAAAAAGGTGTAATTACCTTGTTCTGTTTTCAGTTCAACAATTAGTGTGCCCGTTTTTGTCGTATGAGTTCAGTGTTCGTGACAAGGTATATATACCATCACCAAAAGTACAAAACAGTAAGAAGTGCCAATGAATTAAAGTATGGTAAAATGAAACAACGATTTGAGGGATTTTCGAATACAAATGTGTATTAATATACACATGCTGTATAAATAAATATAAAAGAACCACAAAAATCTCACTCTATCTGAAACCAGTAATATAAACCTCCTGCTGCACCGGTAATTTTAACAATGGAGTGATGTTTTAATGTTGTACATACTTGTCGGAAATAGAAACGCCATACAAAAAATATTGGTTTGATAGTTTTACTTGATATATTATTGAACGATTATTTTTCAGTTAGAAAGTAAATAAAAAAAGTCTCAAAAAAGGAATTTGAATATACGTAAGGTAAGTGCCCGAAAGTTTAATGACGTCGAAGTCGAAAAGAAATGTTGTAATAACAGCTAGTTTAAACAAGCACGCGATTGCATAATTTGTTTTATTTTTGTAAGTAATTGTATTCATTTGCTCACTTTGTGCTATTTGCATTGTTTATCCCAAAGACATATCAAAACGGATTTGAATATCTTCCCCATGGACCATCAGCTAAGCAAACACATCGTCTTCATTATTGAGATATATTAAAGATCTATATTGACTAACATGTAGTCATATCGAAAAAAAATGTCGTATATGTACTTTATTGCAAGTGTATTATTAACAAGTGAAACATAACCTCATTTAAAGGGGAAAATTAAAAATAAACGTAATATAAAGAAGAAAAAGAGCCAAATTGGTTGATACTAAACAAGACGAAGGAAAGTCACATTGCTTTTGGAGTGTAAGGATTAAAGACAGACAATACTAATAATGTGAGAATGTAATTATTTGTACAGAGTGTTTTATCGTTAATACCAACCGACTGGATATCTCCATGCAAAACTGGTTATCGTTTGTTTTTAATTTGAGAATGTTTCAAGAAAGCAGTATCTTGCAAGTCATAGACACCGTGGTCGACCTCATTACAGTGTTCACCGACAATATTCTCTTTGTTTGTGTTCTATAAATCAATCATATAAACTTCGAGAAATCTCGCTCATTTTGGACGGCTTGAAAACCACAGCAAAAATGATAGTTTTCTTCTTTTTTGCAAGTGCTTAATTTTTGTGTGCTGTTTTGTTTTCCTTATCTTCGGTTTAAAGTTTTAACATTCTGTTAGCTACATTATATATGTTTGTTTATGCGCTTGGGTTTTGTTTGAAAACTTGAAAATCGATTTGTTCACATTGTCAAAGTGTTCCTCTCTTACGTCCTATCTTATGAGAAACTCCGTTGGTGTTTCTAGAAATGCAGAGAGTGCTTTCCATTTCATTGTACCTGATCCTTGATCCCAGCTTTTGTTGGAGTCCCAGTTGCACATTTAATTTTGTTTCTATGTGGGTGTTTGTTTATTTATTATCTCACATTCTATGCTCTTTTTTATTTCGAGTCCTTGTTCCTTTGATTGCCTTATTTGGTATTTTGTACAAATTGAAATGAAGTAAATTGCGTTTTAAAAAGTAAAAGCTCGATATCTAAACGAGGAAAAATTTCTAGTTATATAAGCAGCAAACCGTATTAAATGAAGATTGAATCACGTAAATACGTAGCTATTCATAACTTAAACGTTCGGTTGGACTGGTATGGATACACAATGCAAACCTGGATTTAAAAATATATAACATCGTAGAAAGGACATGGATAATGTAAACGTAGAAAAAATAACGTAAAGTTTCTCATACGCAATTATACGTTACAGAATTATTAAATAAGTTAATTCTCGTACACCTACTTATTCCAACGCACTGTTACATATTGTTACCTATTGCACTACGTTCAGTATATGTGTCATCACACGCCTCCATATGTTGTTTTCATAAAGCATTATACGATTTCAATATAAAAGTTGATATTTAAGACACCTACAAGTTTTTCTATCATAACAAACAAACAAAAATGCATTTTTGGAAGCGATTGTTGTTGGAGATATTCCAATGCAGTTAACTAAAGGAGCCGTAGCTGTCATAAATAATAATTAACGATTTACTAAAATGGATCCGTAAACAAAATGTTTGGACCGAACAATAAAATATCAACGTTTTCTTTTTCTGAAAAACTTTCTCTTGTAAACGTTTTATTTTAGATATCATACTTCCAAGTTTAAAAAAATGGCGGACTACAGTAAAGTATAAACAACTCCTATGATATAAGATGACCATGAACCAGTGCTATTGAAGTGAAATGAATGTATAAAAACATACTGTTACTTATGAAATGGATCCAACAGAGATCCCCTTAAGCAAAAACAAAACTAACTACTTCTAGGTAGACATTTTGAAACAATATAACAAAGCTGAATTTGCTAATGATTTTTTATTTACCCAAAATTTATGATCTCCCGAAGGACAATTTCTCTTCTCTCTAAATGATATATATTATCCTACTAACACAATAAACTTGCTAACATTTTCGGTGCAAATAGGCTATCAAGGATTTTTAAAAGGTAAAAGTATATAAGCTGGTAAGCGAAATTGATTTAACAAATCTGAGCACTATTTTGTGAAAAAAACGTTTACTGTTACCTTATTCTTTTGTATTTGACAAACAATTTGTGAGATGTGTAATTGTATTAGTAGCGTATTAGGCATATGAATGCTGACATATCGTTACATTATAGACATAACATTTTTCGTGATTAGATGAACTATGCAATTTTCTTTGCTCAAGCGGGCATCACTAAAATCGGACGAAATTTAAGAAGGATTTTGTGTGTGCCATAATTTCATGTCTAGAGATAATTTTGATTAAGATTATTCTGAAACAAGCAAGTCATTTTCGCATTAATTATTAGAGAATTGATTGGAATTAATTGGAGTGAATTTACTTCATGTTCTTTTTTTATGTACGTATGTTTTCAATGTCTGGTCTTTGTCCCTTGATTACATTCTTTTGATCACCTCTATAACCCTTGTTCCCTTGATTACTCTTTAAGTAACCTCCCAATTCAGTTGAAATATCAACATGCATAGTCCAGTTCTATTGATTTTGAAAATAATGCAAACACAATACCCTTACTGTTAACTATCTGTAACATATTTCAAACAGGTAAGGAAAAACATTCCAAGACATGGAAAAGATGAATGTGATACAAAAAATTAATTATTTGTATCCAAATAAGACATGATATAAAATACATATATTGAAAAGAGGAACACGTTCACGGTAGTTTTTTTTGTTTTCAGTAAGATTATTTACTTAAAAATATTATGCGATTTGATGTGATGTTATGGGAAAATCGTATTTGAAAATGTAAAAAGAAAAATCATTCTACAAAACAAATTAAGGATTTCGTACAATCAAATTAATCTAATAATCCAATGACGCTGACAAAGAGAACAGCATTAGACACAGGATTCAAATGAAACAATATAAGCATATATATAAAAGAAGTTACAAACTTAAGTCAGAAGTACCAACACTAAGTTGACCCTTTTTCTCTCCTTATTTTCTTTTTGACGAATTGACAATGCTTGTTTTTTTTTCAAAACCTGCAAGTTATCAGGATGTTAAATGACGACATTTCAACGTACTGTTTATAATTTTAATATCGGTTCGTGATGTGCTGTGTGTATTTCTCTATTGAAATAAACAGTCATAAATCATGCTTTCATTACCTACTGCAACAGACAGGAGTTACCCTTTCTGGATGCATTTCCACAACGCCCAGATCGACTGGCACCTATAGGTTGGTTGCTTGTTGCTATAAACATGAATCGATTAGAAGATTATATTAGATCATGATATCTTCAAATGTAAACTCAAGGTTAAATGTTCTATAATGTCATGATTTGGTCATTGCATTGAAATATTTTGTAATCAACTGGAAGGCTTAAGTTGTTGTTTATTAAGCCTGTTTAGCCCGGTATACACTATCAAAGTTTCCTTTGTCAGAGAAAAATTAATCAAAGGTTTCTTTTCTTTTACTAATATCCATCAAAATCTTTTATAGTGTCAACTTTGACCAAGAAAACTTGGTTCAAATTTTCTGTGACGAACTTTTTGAAAGAACCCTTTTATAATGTAAAGGGGCTTTTGAAAAAAATGAAATTTTACGGAAACAAACCGACAAAAACAAAACAACGAATTGTTAGATTTATAACCAGGACGTCCTACAGCAATTGCAAAAATAAGTTGAAGTATATACATTACATGCAGTTGTGGACTTTACCTTGGACCTTGATTTCAACCTTTTTTATTTCTTATATAATTAGCCACAAAAATGTGTTAACGTTCGATATCCCAAAATAATTTAATATGTGACTAAAGTTGAAATGATGTGTATAGTTCAACAATACATATTTTTAGTTTTGAAAACAAATCATACCTAAGAGACAAGAGAACGATCATGGTTATCAATTGATCATTGATCATCAGTTTTTTTTCTAAGCATATTTATTGTTGGATTGCGAGGATTGTAGTCGTTAGTATTAACAGGAGCATCAAATATATCACATTATTATCATGCAATTATATCTTAAAAGTTTCAGCAATTTGTCATATATTGGTTTCTTAGAACAAACCTCATATTTATAAACAAAACGTAACAAGATCTATTCATTTGTAATTTTGGCACGAATGCATTTTATGTTAATACAGTATGAAACATAAAGACATTTTAATATCAATCCAATCATGTGGACTCAAACGAAATTGTAAACGTAAAATATTTAAAATGGTGTTAAAAAGGCATATATACATATTTCTACAAACTGTTAACAATGTTTTGCCAGTAGGTTTTTATTGTCACTGATGGATTACAAAAATCAACTACATTAGCCATTTATTTAAATAGATCCCAAATATCTATTTGATATTTAAATATATTTAAATATAAATTGTCTCTGAATTTTCTTCTCAAAGTTACGATTGCATTATCCGAGCTCCTTTGATTTGAAAAAATAGCTTGCAGCACCAAACTGATTTAATATTGAAACGACAATAGGAATTGCATGCAAATGACAACAGGACAGAGTTTTTAGTTGAGTCCAGGTTGCTTCTTTGTTCGAGTTATTTTTGGTGGGTACTTCAAGTTCTTTGTTGTGTGTGTCTATTTTTCCTGTCTAGTATTATTCTTTCATTTTTTTTTTGTAAACCTTGTTCCCTTAATCAACCTTTACAATGAATAGTGTTTAATGCTTTGAACGCATCAGTTAAAATACGTTTGTGTTATTATATTTGAAACACCTGTAAAATATAATGTAATTTTCAGTGGGAGACGGAACCGCTTTGATATCCAATTCAAATGACGTTTTTCAATCAATATCCCCCCCCAAAAAAAACCGTATTACTTTTTAATCATTTTGGTTATTTATGACGGAAATGATACATATTTTAAAATATTTGCTTATTTTATACTTTTAAAAATGACATTATTTTTATAAGGTAATTCTAAAAATGAGTGAATTGTATATTGATTTAAAAGTTAATAAACTTTTATTTTCATGCTCGGAAAGAAAAAAAACACAATCCGATAACAGCGCCATATGCACACATTCCTGAAAACATAGTCATGCTGAAAGTGATTAAAACTGTGTACACTAAAATAAGATAAAATGCTAATAAACTAATGCTTGAGTTATTCAGGAGTTGAATTTAATGTTTTCATAACAGTTACGTTTGTGTATGATATATGAGAAATGATAGATAGGGAATAAGGATGATGAATGTTATCTTAAAATTGAGAGACGCAAATTTTGAATTGAAGAATAGAATATCATTTACAAAGTTAACAAGTTTTTTTCTGTCAACATGCTGATAATATAATTTTAAAAAAAATATTTTGAAATATTAAGAATAAGAAGAAGTATGTTTTCAGTGAAAATTGTAATAATATAATATACAATGTGGATTCTATGGGATTGTGGGTTTATCAACGGAAATTAAATATGTTGGTTTTTTTTTATACAAAAATAACAGAGATTATGTTATATGACATATATCATTCGATTGACTACTAGAACCCTTTTGTGGAAGTTTTTTACTCAAAAATTTCTTGTTCTGACATTCTAGTAGTTCGAGTTGATTGAAACTTATCGTTTACGTTTCATTTAATACATCAGCATTCCAAAAACATATTTTAGTGTTTTGTTTTATTTAATCAAATTCTTAAGTACATTTAGCCTTGACAATCCTATATTTTTTTTGAAAAAAATAGCCTGGTATCTTGATGTCTATACGAACTAATATCTTTACTGTGGTGTAATTTTACACTTTAAAAAGTAAATGAAATAAAGTATTGAAGGTTAAAAACTTCCTTGATATCAATTTAAGTACAGGACCACATAAAATTCAGAAACTGCCTTTGCTAAGGGTTATTCATGTTGTAGAATACAAAACCACAATACAAACAATGTTTTTTTCGGTCTTCATATGCCATGTTTTTAGGTAACATTAATCTTTTCTGTATTCATATTTGTACTTTTGAGTAAATCATACATTCAACTCATACTAAATCAACCAAATCAAAGTAAGTAAAGGGCGACAACACTTGCAAGGTGTTAATTTCATGTACAATCTATATATATAAATCTTATCCAAAAGTGCAATACCCTAACGAAAAACTAAGACTGATTATATGGTCTGTCACTGATTCTGAATATATAATAAAAGTAAAGTTGGTGGGTTTTTGACTTGCGTAAATCACCTCCTGTCAGATGTTTATAAAGACTACTACTTACACTCACAAAGTTCGAAAATCAAATACATTTGAGCAATTTCTTTGTGACATTTATAAATGTTTTGGAATACTGATTGTACGCTGTTTTGGTTTATTGACGAGGTTTATTGACAATTGATACTCAACTTCAAAACAGTGAACAAACTATAAATAATTTATAATTCAGTCGGTCTACAAAGCTGATTTCATTTGATATGATTAGATAGTTACTTAAAGAAGTCTAAGCAAATTCAAAGTACATTGTTACATTGTCCTTTACCAGATAAAAAAAGAGTGTTTTTTTAATTTGAACACCCATATACACATTTAATTTGATAATTCAAGTTATTGAATTGGGAATACACATAGAAATCGACGGTAAAGGAAAACTATTGATCAAACTTAACGACAAATGTGATGACTTTTCATTCAGAATTGTCAACTTTCCTTTCATCTGTAGCAACATCCCTTCAGCACCTGCGTATAGAGTGTTCATATCACAACTCAACCGTTATGCCAGAACTTGCCGAAATTACGCAGAATTTTGAATCGCGCTAGAATTCTAACAAATAGGCTTCTGGAATAGGATTATGTTGCTACAAGATTGAAGTCATCACTACAGAAGTTCTATAGTCGTCATCATGAACTCGTGGATCGTTATAGTGTATCCATCTGCGCTATGAAAACTGATTTGTTCAACGTGTCATGGTTTTCCTTTCCTCCCTCGATTACCCCGGACTTGACTTTTTATGAGCAACTCGGCGGGTTTTTCTAGAAAAAGCAGAGGACGCTTACCCTACCGGTGCACCTGGCCCATGCTCCCAGTTTTTAGTGGAGTCCGAGTTGCTCATTTGCTTTTGTTACTTTGTATGTATGATTTTGGTTACATTATGTTCTTTGTTATGTATGTCTGTTTTCCATGTCTGGTCTTTGTCCCTGGATTATATTCTTTTTATTACCGCTACAACCTTAGTCCCTTGATTACTCTTAAAAGGAACAGACTACACATTCTATGGTTTATTAGATGTTAAATGTAAATGGTGCATATGTGGACGTTTTTGAATGATTTTAATTTCTGTTGAAAAGTGCTTTAAAATTGTTTTTTATTCAGTTGAAACAAAATTAATTTAATTACAATTTCAAATAATATATATGAAGTGATGAATGTAGTACTAAAAATGCAATGTGGATTTTGTTGTGATACTTTGTTTTTTTTTAAATTTTTATAATTGTTGCTATCCATTTATGGGAGTTATAAGCTTTCGCTTGCTTTTTGTCTTAATTAGATATGTAGGTTCAGAGTCCACCATGAACTTATCAGAAATGAATTTAATTTTCAAAATTCAAATAAAAATAGATACACGTGAAACACTTTCATAGAATAGAGAAAAATGTTTCATATCTTTTTTTTTGAGTTATTGTTCCTTACATAGTTGTCGCAAATATTTTTTTTTCAATACGAGGAATCATAAAGTAAAATTATTTCTTCATGTTGGTCTTATTGAATAACGTCGAACATTTCTAATTGTTTATTATAACATTGGTTCCCTTGATTATTCTTTTATTCAAATGAAAAGCTATATAAGTGTTTTTATACTAGTGCAGAAGTATCTACTTTCCTAAATTGATAGTTAAATAATAATGAGAAAGCTTCAAACAAGATATACGTCATCACCTGTAACTAAGTGTACACATCCGAAAAAAATCAAAATAATCTTTTTTTCTGTAATTTACCATTTATCAGAAGATGGTCATCTATCGGTCGACAATTGACAAAGTCCTTGTCTCGCATCAGGAAACCAAAAAAATGTTTTTCGAGAAAAAAAACCAAACAAACTTTAATACTGTTAGGATGCAATGCACAATTGCATCATGAGAATAAAGAATTTATGACAGTTTAATCAAATTCCTTGCAGTTCAGCATTTTTAGAGGAATTACAGATAGGAAGTGTGTTTGGAGTGACGAAAGGACGGACAGTATAATCACTAAAGACATCCTGCTTTAAGGGGGATATATAAAATTTATATCATAATTAAGATAAGACATTTACACACTTGACGTAACCTAAACTCAATCTCCTTTTAATAAATCGAAAATAAAAAAAAATATTTATATTTAGATCTCAATTTGTTTTGTTGATTATTTATTCGGTTTATTGAGTGTTCATGGAGAAAGGATTATTTTTTTTCGATTCCTTACCCTTGATTAACATAAGAAAACATAACATAATAAAATATTATATTATTTACCTGCTGTAGCTCAAAATTCGAGACCCTTAAACACTTAGAATTCATTCCTTGTATTGAATATGGGGCTACTATTTTAACTTTGATATACTCTGGTAGAACTCATCAGTGCTGGATTTAGCTTCCCTTTTTCGGTATTCTTGGAATATTTGAATACTTATTATTTGATTATTATGTGAATACATCTTGAATAATATGTATGAGGCATTTCCTGTATGATGGCAAATTTGAGTATATCGATCTATACTTTATATCTTTTACAGTTTGGCATGGACTAGGTCTAATTTTCTTGATAATTTGATAAATTTTAAAATGTGATTTATGCATGAACATCTTTAAGAGGAAGGACTGAAAATACGAAACTTGTAAATATCCTTACTCTGTATTACAGGTTTACTTCATGTCAGATGAAATGGAGCTCTCAGTATTTCGAAAGTCAAAGGTACATTTGTACTTATTTCTGTTATGAGGACGTCGCCCTCTATAATTTATTTTTAATCTCGTACTTCCAACGTGTTTGGGTCTTGTGCTGCTGGTGAGAAGATACTTCTTGAGACACTGTAAAGCATACCGAAATTAGTAATATTTTTTATGATTTGTATTTATGTATTTGAAAATGATACTCTTCGTAGATTTAAGATAAATATGCATTGCTGAATTACTAAGACTGTAGACTTTGAGTTACATTTCTTTGTATATTAATGTTTGTTTAACATAGCAATAATGATACATTGATAAAAATAGCATGTTAATCTGCCTTT
Organism: Perna viridis; assembly: GCA_037379345.1. Classification (NCBI taxonomy): domain Eukaryota; kingdom Metazoa; phylum Mollusca; class Bivalvia; order Mytilida; family Mytilidae; genus Perna; species Perna viridis. The sequence continues at coordinate 55,774,457 of CM074511.1, forward strand.
TTTCGATAGGTTCTAGGTAAAGAATAAAACAGATTAGAATAATACAATCTTCTCTGTTTTTCATCGATTGTATTGTTTTATTTGAAAATATACAAGATTTTAGAATGTATTCACTCCTGTCCTTACAGAAGAACAAACTTTTGTACCACACTACCTGTACTCAATGGAAACTGCAATATTAAAAAAAGTGTCTTCCTATTAGTGACAGCATCCTGATGCAATTACGTAATAACCAAAGAAGCCTTGTGGGAGCATATACATTTTGCCGTTCTTGCAAGGGGAGTAAAAAAGCTTTATCTGGCATCACAAATTCTGTCATTCATGTCATAAATCTGACATAACGAGCTTTTGAAGGAAGTTGTTTACTGAAAGGATTTCCAATGGGATTTTTGAATAATTACTCCGCAGTATCTCTTCCAAACAGTTATGTTTCTCGGCTAATTTTTGGTAATGATTTGACATTGAGCGTTTGTGCGAAAAGACTCAGTAAAAACCAATTACAAACTGTAATGAAAAATGAGTTCACGACACTGCGATGTAATGGTAGTGTAAATAAAAAAGTAGAATAAAGTAACTCTTGTCCATCAGATAATTTATCAATAAGCCGTTCTAGCTACAGACATGGTTTGCTTCATACATGTTTTACAGATGTACAAGGTAATTTTTTGACTAGACCCACATAAATGTATTGCATGTTGTCTTTTTTCCTCACTATGTCCAAGGGACAGTGGTAGAATCTTTAAACGTACTTTTTTTATCATTCATTTGTGCGGTAACATACTAGATGTTCACATTCCATAGCCATTAAATAAATAAATAAATTAAATTAATTAATAATTATACAAAGCAATCGATACAACATTTTCATTAATTAAATAACCATATTTACCGTTTTGTAGAAATCATGCTATGCTGAATAAATAACATTCTACATGATACAGTAACATGCTCAAGACATTTTTCTTCACCAGATATGGATGAATTAAAGTTTAGTACTATCACATCTTGCAGCTGACCAGAAATTTAGTAATAATGACGACCAGGCAATTCTTGGGTCTTATATTCCGCATTTATTGTTTGTCCAAGCGTTTTAGGCCAATATCGCGGTCGTGACATGGAGACGTCGTGGCGCCTTGGCCATCATTTGTTGATCCAGTTATTGTCAGATGAGTCACCAGTCACCAGTCTTGATATTGTAATTTATGATATGCGACGTCATCAGATCTCGAACCATTCCTAATGCCTATTCACGCTCACGCTCAGCCAACACTCCACAGGTATGGTAGAACTGCCTAATTTTGGTCTAGTAATCTGGTGCTTTGTAACATTCATCGATTTGAAAAAGTAGAAAGAGCTCAAGCCAAGGCCTTGAGAATGCAAATATCTTTCATGCCCTAAATCTGTCAAAACGGCTTCCTTGGAAAACCCTTTCTTCATATGGGCATTGCCTGTTAGATTTTTAGCGATTACACTTTGTAATCTACTTTTCAAATTGAGCACGGTAAAAATTTCCCTTACTTTCACTTTTACAAATTAAGAATGTATAGAAAACCTAAAGATAATTATAAAATTTATACATATAAAAAAGAACATTAATTCTATTATGATAGAAACATATGAAGTCCGATAATTAGAAAATTGATACATATCTAAAACTAGACATTGAGAGGGATATTATAAAAACATTGACCAAAATCAAGATTAGTAATAGCAAACTGGCAATAGAAGTAGACCGTCATTCAAAACTTTTAGTGGAAGATAGAATTTGCCTTTATGTAACAAGGAAGTTGAGGATGAAGTCCATTTTTTAATGTTTTGTTACGTCTTAAAAACTCTTAGAAAAAGATTGTTCTCTGAAATTATTGATAATGTTCTATCTTTTCATGAATTGGATCATAATGAAAATTTGAATATTGGTTCACTTGTGTTGAATATGATATTGTTAAAGTAATTATAACTGGCATTTACCATATGTATACTAAAAGGATGTATATTGTATAAAACGTACAAAATTATTTGCAATGATAAAAAATCATATAAATTAAAAACTAATTTGAATGCAGGAAATTTCATGTCTAATAATGCTTCCCTTGAATTTAGTTGACATGGTTACATTGCATACGTAAAGGTTATAGCGGAAATCAAAAGAATGCAGTCCAGGGACAAAGACCAGACATAGAAAACAGACATACTCAACAAAGAACATAAAGTAACTAAAATCTTACATACAAAGTAACAAAGGCAAATGAGCAACTCGGACTCCACTAAAAACTGGGAGTATGGACCAGGTGCACCGGTAGGGTAAGCGTCCTCACACAAGTACGCCAATATACACATGCATACATAAAAAAGAATTAGAAACAAATAGAAACGTCTTATCATTGACATTCGGGTCTCCTTATAAATAATGATAAATGACTACAAAATGTTTTGCAATTTAAGATGTCAATAAACAGAATATTCCTCCAACAATTTTTAGCATCAATAAGCAATTGATAAAATGTATTTTAAAACTAAATTGTGGATTGCTTTGGGTCATTTTTATTTATTGGAAAACATTATTTGTTGTATGTCTGAGTTGGTACTAACTCGGTTTTCAATTTCAGCGCAAATACCGCTGGCAGTATAATGTGAAAATTTATTTCCTTTAACCATGAACATTCTTCAGGTTGACATGGTAGACATGTAAATGGTCTTCCTATTTCCAATATCTCTGTGAACTTAATGCGTTATGTGATTTGATACAGACTGTCAGTTTACAACTAGCATAGAATGAGAACATGTTTTCTCATTTTGTTTCGTCTTTTTATTATGGCATTTCCTAAATTCCTCGAATATCAGCTTATTTGTATTATATGTTGCATGGCTATTGAGCCTTTGACGAAAATACAGAATATAAAATCGATTTCGGTATTTCAGGCCAATCTTGCCAGTTCATTAAATTTCACAAAATCTAGATTTTACTAAATCTCACAACATGTCTACCAAACATAATGAATTTTCTTTCAATAACGTCTTATTTCAGTTGTTAAAAGTAAAAATTAATATTGCACTTTTTATTTACCTATAGCTTGGGGTAATCTTATTTGGAAAATGAGTTCAATATTTTCATTAGTGCAATAATGTTTGGACATTTTCCCTGTTTTTGTTTTAATGATTTACAAATGTTTGTGTAAATCTGATTTTTGTTTGTTTGTAAAACCATATCAATCTTCTCCCGAATTTAAGATTTTTGAAGATATTCAGCCATGTTTTGAAAAATCAAGAATAAATTCTTTTCACATGTTAAACAGCTTCCACACGTTCTCTTCATCAAATCAATCAAACCTCATTTTATTCCAAAGAGCTCATAGACCAGATGAATTTTTATATGCTAAAATTTTGATTTTAAAACAAATGCAATCTGTTCTGTATATTTCAACATGCGCGAACCCATGATTGGTGTGATATCGTTTTGAAGTTTTTTAATAATTGAAGTTCAGTGTTTCTTCCGTTTTTGTTGTTTTTCTATGACATACAGTACATGTATGTCAATGTAAGTAAATATATTCATGTTATACAAATAAATTAAGAATCACTTTATATAACGGAATTTTTTGAGTGATTACTATTAATCGCACGTGGTTAACTGGGGCACAGTCATACCACACTTATTTCATGCAATATACTCTTTGTCCTTTAATGTAATTCCAACCTTTTGGCTGTAAAACGGAAAAAATACTTTCTGACATTTGTCATTTGTTTAAGATCTAGGATTTCTTCCTCTCGTGTGAGAAATTTTCCAAGGTCTTCAATAGAAACTCGTGTATGAGCCTATTAATCCTCCTCTGCAATAGATCAATACAATTGAACCTCACTTTTTTCATCTTTTTGGAAACACCCCATGTATTCCACTGTATATACGGTCTGCTGGAAAGTATTTGTGATTTGATCTAACATTTATATGTTCTGATTAATGTCAAATTACTATTTATGAGACAAAACTAATATCAAATTTGTCGGTTTAATGGATTCCTTTTGGAAAAATGAAACAAATTGTATGATCTAAAACCTTTGCTCTTAACAAGTTTGTCAATACTAAGATTGTAATGGTGATATTTTTAATTCAAAATGGCATTTAAATGGCAAAATATGTCAAGCCTCCGAAAATATTATAAATATCAGAACCATTTTAATACTTTATGTCAAAATGAGCTATGGCTTCAAAAGGTAAATCTTTAGCATTCAGTATAGTCTTAAGCTTGAGATTACTTGATATGTATGGTATTGTTTGCTAAAAGATGTGACTGGTCTATCTTAATTAAAGAAATCTTATAGAGTTACAAGCGGAAATAAGCAGGGTATCAAATAGGCAACAATTATAACGGAATTTATTTAAAGACAGTTGGCAAAAACATTATGCATACATGTAGTGTAAAGTACAAAGTACATAGTATTTCAAATGTTTTAATCAAGCTTTAATATGAATATGTTGATATATTTTCCAAAGATATATATCGGATTCCGGCTGTTCATACAATACATAGGACTAAATCAAAAGGGCAAATTGGAGATAACTTAAAAGAACTAAAAAGATTTACAGAGGGAATAGCAGGACATACTCCACTAATAAAATCTTAAGATTGCACATAGTAGTTTTGTAATGGTGAACAGTCTCTGCTTCTATTGAGATATCCTGAGTTTCATGTAAAGTAAAATAAATCCATGGAACGGGACATTAAAGTAAAATAAAAATTCAACATGTCATTTAAACGACCTGACATAAAATACCTAAAATGATGTTTCAATTGCAATATCGATTATTTATAAAAAGAGAATAATTAAGGGGACCATTTCGTCCGGAAATAAAAATATCTCAAAAATAAAGACTAGATATGGAAATCAGACACACACACAACAAAGAAAATGAAGTAAAAAAAAAACACGGTAAAAAATTATGCTGTTGTAAAAAAATAATATCATTAACGTCTTACATAATTTGTTTTTTAATTATCAAAGTTGTTTAAATAATTATCATACTTTGTATAATCATAGAGCATTTATATTAAACCCAGTCCACATGGACAATAATCTAGGTAGCTTCGTTTTTCTTGGAAACATTCATTTCTTTATATATATTTCATCAAAAAGAGTGTGTCACAATCCATTGTTTTTGTCAAAATGGATACGCAGACTGTTGACACTACTAATGGATTGACATTGAAATGGTTCATTGATGGAGTTTGCAGTATTAGAACAAGTATATGCTTTTAACTCAAAGTGTTAGAACATTCACTACAACATATTGTGTTAAATGAATACTATTATATGTAGGGTCCTTCAAACGTAAAATTACTTTGAAAATATAAACACCTTTATTTACAAAAAAAACAGAGCGATTAATTACCAATTCAACAGAATTGTGTTAACAAATACTTCTTAATACTAATTTATACTACCAAATTATCTGTAAGGGTTGTTTATTATTCTCCTTTTGCCTCTTTGGTAAAACTTTCTTTTAAACTCATTTTATCTACCGCAGAACTGGAAAATCAGTGCACATATTCAAAGAACTAAGTTCAATTAATGCATGTAAACAAAAATCAATTATAAAGTGAATGAAACAGCGTTTGTGAACTTAATGAACGGGGACTTCACATATAATATAGAACTATATAAAATATTTATCAAAATTTTAACTGCGCTCATACATCCTTCTTTTAGCACTTTGTTGTGACATGATCTTCCATCCTTACTGCAGCACTATGTTGTGAAATGACTCATGCGTTCAACTGTAGCACTTTGTTGTGACATGACTCATGCATCTTTAAACAAATATTGATAAGAACATATGTCAGTAATACACAGCATCAACAACAACAACATACATACAATTATTATAGATATGTTTGTTTTGGCTCATAATTTAATTTTTAGAGCTTCTTGTATAAAGTTTTTGGGGATTTTGATCTTTTTTTTTAATTTAAATGCTGCTGATGAGAGGTTACTCCTCGAAATTTGAAATATAATATGATTGGTACCTTTGTATTTTGTACATGCATACTAAAAATAGTATTCAGACGCAAAAAATAAGTTTGGTAACTTTTTTAATTCGAAAAGTAGTTATTTTATTTACCGATAGCTGCAGGTTTGCGTTTTGTTTGTCGTAATTTCCTGTACTTCTCTTTTTAGACAGCAAGTGTTGTGATGTGTTGACTCAATTTCCTTACCGTAATACTTGTTCGTTATTTATGTTTCATATTTCATTGTTTTCTAGTACAGGCACATTGAGTTTTAGACAATAACAGCATATTGATATTTCATGATCCAGACTGATCGAAGGAAACAACACATGAAAATAAGGGACAGAACAATAAAATCCCTTTACTTTTGAAATACAGTCAGTGTTTAAATAATTTTCAACAACATATTCGAATTTATATATTTGATAATCACCAGGAATCTATAAACTAAACTACGTAAGAAAATTATTGAGAAAATGTTTTTAAATAGATACAAATCTATCAAATACTCATCCGTTTATATGTTTAAGTTATGTACGAAAGAAAACGACAAGATAAGAATAAAAAGATAAAAGATATTCCAACTGGTTGTTTTAAAAGTACACTAACTTCATCTTGTGAACAATATTTAATATTTTGACATCTTGATTCATAATTTGCGTTACTGTTTTCCTCAGCATCAGTTCAAAATATTCATTGATATTTTCATTACAAATTCAACTTTAGCTTAGCAATTCACATTTTCATGTTTTTTTTTTTTTTTTTTTATAAATATCCCACTTTCTATCAAGTTATTTACTCTTGCATAATTTGCTGTTTCTAATTTGATATATCAAATTAATTCACCACATTGAGTAAAAATTTGAAAAGTGTGTTTTTTCATCTGTTATCAAAATCTTTCAATTTTCAAAACATTGTGTGAAACATTTATATTGCTCAGACATTTTTGTTGATCAATTTGACACAAGTACATATTGACAACAAGAGAATATTAAAACAAAGATTTTTCTTCTGAATAAGAAAGTTTCCACGTGTGACATTCGTAATGCAAGAGTTGACTCATATCAATTACATAGTCATGGGAAACCATGATAAAACTAACATACTTCGAGGTACAATTAAGTACACTTGGGCAGGACTTTCTGTCCAGACTTAAAAGTAGAATTGTCAAAAGTTATACGGCGACACTGTAAATTGCTTGACTAATGCAGTGTCTTGTTATCTTTAAGATAGGCGACCTGCAACTGTCATAGATGACTTGGTTTATCCAAAACTTTTAGTGGGGTTCGTGAAATTCGTTTTTTCGTGTAAACTTATCTGTTCATTTGTGATAAAAGTTTTCTTTTTTGTGTGTTACATTTTTCACGATCTGTATGCCATGAAACAAAACCAAACATTGTTAGGTTTGAGAATATTCTTTACGTCTATAGTATGGGAAATTTAATTTTTTATTATTTACAAGTAAAAAAATTCGGTGACCCCCCCCCCCCCCACACACACACACATACAAAGATGTGTGTTCTTAATAATTGTTTTTGTAAAGAAATATAAACCGGTTTTTCTTATTATTAAGAGAAAGTGTGAAAGATTCCTACAGAACTTTCGTTGTTGTAAAATCGCTTATAATTTGGTTTTATCTCAAAATGACACAGTTTGTTCGTTTAAGCTAGGTCAACTATGTGACAAAAATTAGAAAAGTCTGTATACTAAACATATAAGGTATTTATACCTTATAATAATTGGTTTTTGAAAGAACCTTTGAATAAGAACTGGTAGTATTATACTATAATATTGAACGATTTTCTATTGAAATATATCTAATAATCATACTAGAAAATCACTTTAGGTAAATGATCATAATAAAATCTTTCTGTCATTCTGAAAGTTATTTGTTTTTAAATCATTACTTTGGGATAAAATGAAATTGTAAACAAAGGAACAAAAACAATAATTTATCGAATGAAAAAACATATTAAAAGAAAAAGACGCGGAGTAAATAAAATATATACTAAATTCTAACTTTATAAAAAGCAGAGATTGTTTAAACAATATTTTATGCCAATATGTGCCCTCTCCAAAGTTACAAGGTACAATATTTACATTCGGTAAGCAATACAATATTAACTGTTATGTACATTGTATGTTGATGCATATATACAAATCAATATTGTACAACTTATATTCGTGCAGGCGGTGTTACCATAGATGTCACAGCGGTACGAGTTCGAATCCCGCGAAGGTAATGACCAAATATTTGCATCGCAAATTTGATAGATAGTTCTAACATCATTTTTAGACCCTTCTATAAGTTTACAATATCTTCCCTGTATTAATTTGATCCAATGGAGCAGTGTAACGAATAGAGTCGTCACAGTCTGAGACATTATATATACATATATAATGTCTCAGAATGTGACGACTGTATTTGCTCCACTGCTCCAGATATATTTATCAATTAGATATAAGAATCGAGTAATTTACTCTGTTGTGTTCTTTCAAGTCGATATCTTTTTCTAAACAAAATTGGAGGTAAATAAAAAAATTTCGACTGAAAAACTTAAGGCAATAGAAAAAGGAGTAATGAAAAAGGAAAGTCCATATAATAAATGGCAATACTAAATTAAATGCGTAAAGTTAGAGACCACCGCAATGGTCAAAATGTTCCTTATGTTTTAACCTACACTTGAAGATCGATGGAAAAGGAAAACTATTGACAAAACTTTATGACAAACGTGATGACTATTAAATTCCGTATTGCAAACTTTCCTTTCATCTGTGGCAACATTCCTTCATCCCTTCCATGTATGGAGTTTTCATATCACAACTCAAACGTTATGCCAGAGCTTGCCGATATTATGCAGACTTTTTGTACCACGCTAGACTTCTTGCAATTAGGCATCTGGAACAGGGTTATGTTGTTACAAGATTAAAATCATCTCTACAGAAGTTTTATGGTCGTCTTCTTGAACGAGGATCGTTACGGCATATTCATCTGAACAATGAGAACAGATTTGTTCAACGTGTCATAGTTTTCATTTCCTCTTTACATCCGATTTGACTTTTATGAGCAACCCGGCAAGTATTTCTAGAAAAGCAGAGGACGCCCCTACTGGTGCACCTGGTTCATGCAACCAGTTTTTAATGGAGTCTAATTTGCTTATTTTCTTTTGTATCTCTGTATGTATCATTTTGGTTTTCTACGTTTTTTGTTGTAAGTGTCTGTTTTCCAAGTCTGGTCTTTGTCCCTTGATTGCGTTCTTTTAAATTCCACTAGAATCTTGATTTTCTAAAATATTCTTCTAATAGAAATAAGCGCGCCAAATCTCCAGTGCCATTGCGATTAGTTATTTACTGTATATCAAACGTTTAAAATAAAACTGTAACCGGTAAAAATTGGTAAAATCAGTAGTCAAAACAGTACAGTAAATTTGAACAGTGAATTATTATTTTGAGTAAAGGTTCATTCAAACTCTTAACTTATGCATTACATATCAAGATATTTCAATTACTAATTTCAATTAAATAGAACTTTGAATATAACCCTGAATATTTGCTTTATGTCCTATAATACTATATGTACGCAAGGAAACATAATTTCTAACATTTTACAAATTTACTGAATGTAAACAGAACTGAAACTAATTTCAATATACATCAACAGCTGTCTAAAATCAAAATTCAAGTATGAATCTAATATTTGCTCAAAGTCACATACCTTCAGCATAGTAAGATGGAAACAATTGGCTAAAGCACATTATATTTTTATGTCATTGAAATTCTAATTTTCCCCTGTAGTTTAAGTGAATGCCATTAAAATAAACCAAACATGTCCAATCATAAAATCAATCCTGTATTTCATATAACTGGGAGTGGACAATACTAGTTGCTAGTGCTTTAATTTTTGTGTGTTTGAGGACATGTCAACCTTATCATGCTATCAAACCTGGTCCAACCCACATTTCATTTTGAAATGCTTGTTTCAAGTCATTGCGGTGGTTTTCCAACGTCTGGTTTTTGCCCCGATCATTGCCATTTGTTATACGGTCTTTGCTTTTAGACTGTTTTTGATATCATACCACTGCTGACTCTTTGGTATTTTTTGCCGGTACTTGCAATCCTTTATTTTAACATATGGGAAAACCAGTATATTGACCACTTAGAATGTCACTTGAACAATACATATTGTGCAGTATAATCGACGCTATTGTTTAGCTAAAGCAGTACATTAGCTACAGATGAACTAAAACAAATCAGAGTAAAAACGTAGCGGCTTGCATTTTTTTATATTTACATTTCAGAATACTAGCAATCAAAAATTAATTCTTAATTAAAAGGCCAATTCTCGAAAAGCTCTGTATTTGTTTAAAACAAGGATCAATTTTAAAAACAAAGCCTGGGCAAAACGGGTTTAAACTTATTTTGGATCAACCCAGCAGTATATGCATAAATTCTCAATACGTGATGGGACAAAATCCAATGTCTATATAAATAAATAAATAAATATAATGTTTTATCTTTAAATATTTTGTGATGTTCAAAAATTATCTTCGTTCCAAAAATAACTAGCTGTTGGTGGAAGAATGACATTCCGAAGTATTCAGCACTCCTTATTTGCACGGGGAAATTTTAAAAAAAAAATACTGTTTACTCGGAAAATTAAATGCAGACCAACCCCATACTATCCTCAACGGTGATTTCATAGCACACGTTCTTTCCCGATGAGGTGAACTTAAACTAAATGTAAACAAAGAAGTTACAATGATGTGGTAGTATATTCATGATTAATGGCTATTAATTAGTAGCCCTTAAAGACTGAACAATACATTAAATTCATAAAGAAAAGTCCGCATTCACTACGGTCTGAAGCTACTGAACTTTCCTTTCTTTGATCATATGTAAAGCCAAGATTAAGCATAACTATTATCTTTGTCTACAAATATACATCACAGTATCGTATAACTGAATCCATACCAGTTGGAAAGATTTTTGATATCATTGCTACGCTCTTTGAAGTATAATGATAACAAATATGATCATTTTACTACCCACTGACCATTTCAATAGTTTTCTTTGTACGATCTCGAAGGAAACAGGTCCGTTATAGAATTTTCTAAAAACAATAAAGCGGATGATATATAAGAGACATATAAGAGAAAACGCTGTAAAGATATAATTAGTGTGTGCACGAATGATCATTTTTGATGATTTACATTTATTATTTGACTTTTGGGAATATCATGACATTTTGACAAGAGGAAATCCGGGAGTTAATAATATATAAAAATATGTTTTTGTTCACAATACATCAAGCAAGAAAGTTTAATAAAAAAATTAATATCATGTCAAAGTGTTTTTGTAGCGTTATTTTCTTTATTAAAACTCTAAATTCATTTATTAAAAAATATTGTCGTAAAGCTAATGTGTTTCAATATTTTTTGCATTTGATTTATAAAATGATTCAGAAATGTACGTACTTAATGTACACAATGTTATTTTGATAAAACAATTTTCTCCTGTTTTTAGTGGATTCCGAGTTGCTCATTTGCTTTTGTCACTTTGTATATATGATTTAAGTTACTCTATGTTCTTTGTTGTGCATGTCTGTTTTCCATATCTGGTCTTTGTCCCTGGATTACAATCTTTTGATTACCGATATAGCCTTGGTTCCCTTGATTACTCTTTGATTACTTTGTCAACATCTCTGTGTTGATATACTTCTTTTGAAACAAGGATTGACATTTGTAACTTATTATTAACGTAAATGAAAGAGATACCTGTTATTACGATCGACCATTGTAAAATAACCTAACCAAACTTTTTTCTTTGAATCAGCCCAGTAGAGGTATCTAATTGATTGAAACTCAAAACATCAGAACAATTTTGTAGTATTGTGTGAGATAATATTGTTATTACATGAAATCATTTTTATATTTTTAATTGTCATATTTTGATGTTACTGCCATGATTGACTTACATTTATTTTCAGTTCACAAAACAGTTCACTTCAGGTGAACAAACATATTTAACATGTTTGAAATGTTCCGTATGCTGTATACATCTTTCATAGAGTAACCCTTCGTCAGCAACATTAGAACAAAATACACAGGAAGAGTAATCACGTGACAAGATTCTAGCGGAAATCAAAAGAATGTAATATAGGGACAAAAACCAGACATGGAAAACTGACAAACACAACAACTAACATAAAGCAACACAAACAACACATACTGGGAGCATGGACCAGGTGCACCTGTAGGGTAAGCGTCTTTTGATTTCTAGAAACACATCTACATTGTAAACAAGAAAAATAAAACAGAAACATAGTGAATATTAATGTTTTGTTTTACAGTTTGCTATTATTCTTAAGTTAAAATAATGAATGTCTTAAAACCAGAGAATGAATAAATCATAGCTCCTATCGAAATAAATTTTCGACTTAAAACTTACGGCAACCGAGGACATTTTGGATGAAGCTGGTTCGAATAAATCCTAAGTATCCAAAGTAAAAAAAATACAGAAACCTTATAAAAGTGGATTTTCAACCTATGGCCTTATTCCTGAGTACGGAGGAGTTAGCAAGATCTTTTGTGTTCTTAATCAAAACTTGAGGTTATAAAACTAATGGGATGTACTTACAAAAACTACAGTGTATTTTAAATTTTGTTTTACCTTGGTTATTGAAATACAGTTCAAGTGTAAAACTATGTTTACTATGTTTCTTATATGATTCATAGAATATATATAACTATTCTAATTATAGCAGTGGTCGGAAAACAGGAAGCTTTCCGGGTCTTCGTGTGCAAAAAGACAGACATTACTCGATTGCATTACCAGAAAGGGAGTTTATCGATGCTGTGAACAGTTTGAATCAATCAAAAACATCAATGTACAGATTTATTTAAAAATCGTCAACTGTTTACCTAATCGGGCCTCATATTGAAAATGAACAATATCTTTGTCTGAAATTATATGATTTCATCACGCCCTCCATTTCTTTGAAAAATAACTTTTTTTAAAGACGATTCTTTACTTTTCCCGTTCAGAAATATATTTCTTATGCAATTTCATTGTTTCTGGTCTCGAATGCAGCACTTTAAGTTCCTCTGTCTGGTTGACTCAATGTAAATTATTGCCTTTTCCTTTTAAGTGCATTAGTTCCGATGACTTGGTCTGACCATCAAAAAGTATATTACATAAGAACATTGTCTCTTTATGTCCAACTACTACTCCGAATTACACAACTTATTGATAATAACTATTTTACTTTTCTCATCAGAAACTGTAATTGGTGACGCCTTATTGTCTATAGTTAAGAATTAGAGTAATGTAAGATGTGACATGTCCAAACCTCTAGATAAAACAGAAAATGAACATTTATGTGCGGCAATTCATCTACATTTGACCCATCATTTGTGTCGATATGAATCAATTTATTATATTTTCTTCCCTAATGGATAGACCAGTCAAGTGTTTACTTATTTTTTCCCATAGATTGATTTTCTTCACAGATTGCAGTATGTTCAAAGTCCATTCCTCTGTTCACATATATCTTTTACAGATGTGAACGAAGTGATGACTATGTCATAATACTAAGCATGTTCTTGTTATACTGAATGGATTGAGGCTATGTAAAATTCAATCAGATAATAAAGCAGAATTTTCCACAGGGAAACCATAAATGCTTAATGTCACGTTAAAACAATGGATTACCAGTCATTACTGGATGCTATCTTTCGGCCAGAATATAAATTGGATTCAATTTTAATTCTATAGTGAATACAGCAACACAAATAATAGAACATTTATATTCAAAATTGAAATGGGATGGTACCAGAACATTGAGTTTTTTACTATTTTAGTGAAAAAGGAAGGTGCTACATTTAACTTTTGATTGTTCTAATAAAGGATAATTGTGTGCGGGGAACATTTATTGTTAACAGTTTTTCATCAATGAAACTTCTCTTTAGCTATATTAGGGAGTTTGCTTCATGAACATAAATGGTATCTTGGTTAATCAAGAATAAAATTAATTTATTTCGCCATGATTGACATGCATATTTTGGAATGGAAGATATGGCGCCTATGGTCATTATACCGTTAGTATTTCTCGTATACTTTCCCATTATTTTTACAGTTTTTCTTTGTGTCTATCTGCATTGCAGAAATACAGACATCAACTATGACAACGATATGACATAGTTCTCTTTTTACACTTTATTCCTTGGAAGGTTTGGATTGTATACACTTGTAAAGCTGCAAACAATCAGTATATTGTGATAAGTGATGAATAGATTTCAGTTGATTGTGTTGACGGATGCGTCCAAAATTACATAAGGATTGACATATGTTTCATAATGTAACCCGTGTAAGGTATGAAGTTTTAATCTAGATCTGCCTTTTATATGTAGTGTTCTTAATTTTTTTTCTTTTAATTTTCTGTATCAAATGTTTTGCTTGTTCGTAAATTAACCTAAATTATGAAAAAATGGATATTCATAAATACTTGTCCTTTATTACGTAAAATATATTTTTGCATTAGAAATTAATATGGTGTAGGCATGTACATTGCGTATAGAAGTAAGCACCGAGAGATTCAACATTTCGTAACCTTCACTTTTAACTTGACGAGCTGCTCCGGCTATATTAAGATTAAGAGTATGTATAAAGTCCGGATTTATTACAGTTCTCCAAGGACGGCGGGAATATTTTACACCCAAACCGTTGAAATATAAAACGCAACTGACACACATTTCAAATATGATTGTCATCCCTATCTTAGAAGAACGAAGCTTCGATTTAAAAAATACAGTCGGGGCTATATTTTTTCAAGGCAGGTTAGGCTCTTCGACATCAAGTGAAACAGCGCATAGAGACGCGTAAATACACTTGTCAATGCATGCGTCCTTTCACGACTCTTCTATGAATATTTCATGAAGCAGGAGAAAAATTAAAAGGATTCATTGAAATGACTGTATATTTTCTATTATAAAAAATAAGTCTTATCTTGTTTTGTGTTTGATCCCGATGAGTGTAAATTTCTTATTTTCTTGCTACGGAACTTCTATTTTAAGGTTGTTTCTGCTGACTACCGAACGCATTCCGGTAAGGATAATAGCTGTCACTCTCAAGAATGATATTTTCACGTACACACACGTTGTTGTAGAGCTCAATTTGTGCTCGCTATAAAGATCGAGTGTAGTGGTCTAAACGATTAATCATACATCTATTAAACAAAACAGGAACAAAAAAATGTGTAATAGAACATTTAAACTTAAAATGATCGGGCAAGAGAAAAGAAAACATAAAAAAAGATTGAACAAATTTATTATAGGAAATAAATTATCGTTGTATAAAATCGGACGATCAACTCACAACACAAAGGAAAAGCCAAAGCGTGAATCACTACGAGGAGGAAGTTCGAGTCCCGCCGGGGGAACGACCAAAGCTTTGCTTTTCAAATTTTACAGTTGTCATTCTCTGTTATGCTTGTGGTATTTTCCATCCAGTATGTGAAAGCAAGATCCGATGGAGCAGTGTTGCGACATTTCACCAAAATTTAATGTATTGTATTACCATATGTCATGTACCTAGTTACCACCTTGCAATAAATATATTTTTTGTCATGTCTGTGAGTGACTCCAAGAAGGAATCACTCTGTCATCGAAAGCTATGTTTTATATTGCCTATTAGGCTGAATACTTTGGATGAGGTAATAGTTCCATAGATGTAACAGCGGTATGGGTTCTAGTCCCATCATATATACATCTCAAATTGTGACGACTGTATTCGCTACTCTGCTCCATCGGATCAAATTGATACAGGTAAAATAACGTAAGCATAGAGGGTCTGAAAAATTCTCAACGATCTAAAAATTGTCGAATTTGGTCGTTCCATGCGCGGGACTCGAACTCGTACGCCTTAGATGTCACAGCGGCACGAGATCAAGTCCCTCGGAGGCAACGACAAAAAATTTGCTTCGCAAATTTGACAGTTCTAACTTCTCTGGGAATTTTTCAAACCCTTATATGTATGTAAACCACGCCAGGAAAGAAAAAAAAAACTACAATAGTCTTGCTCTCTTAATATATTGTTGGGGATCATGAATACTATAGAATGTAACAAACATTACAAACAAGGTTTAATCGGATAGTAATATAACAAGCAAATACAGATGGACAATCCGACAGTTAAACTGTCCATTATGTAAAATTCGTCTGCAGTTATGTTATAAATTTCTCCCATGGGCTTTTTTTTTCTTTTTGGCTTACGTTTACTTCATAACGATTTCAATACATATTTATTGATTACAGTCTTTGTTTTTAATTGCTTTTCCACAATTAAAAGGAAATAAAACAATATAACCATATCCCATACTTATAAACCTATGCAGTGCTGTAGACAATATAACCATATCCCATACTTATATCCCATACATAACGTCCAAATATAAAAAAAAATGACGTTATGAAGTACATAATACATGAAAGCTTGTACTTTTGCTTTTGCATTAATTGACGTCCTGACTTGTTACTTATTTATTTCGCTGCACTGTATGATGCCCATATCAAAATGTTCAGTACAAATATACTATGTCATAACATTAATTAAATTACTTAAGTGACGAAAACATGTTGAGTTGTTTTCTTATTATCTGTCTTTTTACTCCGTTTAAACATTCCGGAATATTCATTTTTGGACAATATTCTGTTGTTTACAAATAAAATAATAAAATTCAAGCGATAAAGTTTGTTTTTTCCATAATAACCATTTATTTGTGATCAATGGACAATTGGCAAAGAAATGTTTAAATCATTTACCCGATGGTAAGTTTCAATCACTTAATGTTTGAATACTTTTCCTGTTAACTCTTTGACAATAAGCTTATCATCATTATCTCAAGCATTGTGTATATAATTCTAAGTGATGGAATTGTATTTTATTAATCAAATTCTGGACACACACCTAAGAATAGTCGATTTATTTGTTATTTCTATATGTAATAAGTTGAAACGTTCTAGAAAATTTTCATACTTTACATTCTTTAATATACATTTCTTCATTTTCTCCAAAAATGTGTGAAAGTGTGATTTTTTTTTGTACAGGTACATTTATTTTATTTCTTAAAAATGCAGAGGCATGAGGAATAGATATTTCCTACCAAGATGTTTGTTAACTTGAATCAAGCATTTATTGAATTAGCCAATATCTGGATTAAGTATAAATCTCAATATCATCTGGTAATGGATCTTTTCTGATCATCGAAAATTATTTTCTTATAACTGTAAATAACCATTGAATTTATAGCATATTATTTCCAATATGAAAAGAATTTTGATGTACCAAATGTCAAATATTTATTGCAATTACTCCTTACGATTTTGATAAAGCCAGTCGATTAATGATAAGGTACTGTGTCACTATAGGTACTATTATCTATGTTTTTTCGTAAACAGTTAAATTTTTAGATTTATGAAAGGATGGTTTACCACGATTATTAATAATCACAAATCTATGACGTATCATTTATCCTTATCGAGCAACTGGAAAATAACACGCCAAGAACATGCATTGTACATTGCAGTAAAATTTTTGCGAAAAAAGTTGTACAATATTGGTAAGATACAATGACAGCGCACAAAATAAAGACAAAATAGGCTCAAATGATTCGTTTGACCAGTGGCATTCATTTTTTATATATACTTATGAATCATTTTAAGAAAAGTTAGATTTGACACATTTTTTAAAGGAAAATATGCAGATAAATCATAATGTGTATGGATGGATATGTTCATATTATTTCGGAGGCAAAAACACATGTTAATGCATTCAGAACCACTCCTACGTATAGAAGAACATTGCTTGTGTGTGTGTGTGTGTGTGTGTGTGTGTGTGTGTGTGTGTGTGTGTGTGAAAAATATCATACCTTCTTAAAATAATAAAAACATACAAAAATGTAATTCTGCATATGAACCAATTAAATAGAAATGATACATATTATATCGATTACATTGATGAATAAGTCACTAACGAGACAATACCTTCCTGGTTATATGAGGAAATGATACAGTTATGCTCTGTAATATTCCTAACGATCAGTCGATTTTAAACACTATCCTTTCCCAATATTGTAGGCATTAAAGGAAAATAAATGACTTACATCGGAAACCAAGAGTTTGTTTGAGTTTTCTGTCTTTAATATCTCAATAAATGTCAGTTGAAGTTGTGGAACCGTCTTGTGCATAATCACTAATTGTTTGATGTTCAAAGGAATCATCCAACACAATTAAACAAAACATAAAGAAATATCTCATTAAACAAATTCAAAAAATGATAGCATAAAACAACGATATTAATTGTTCTTTTAAAGAAGTAATGGTCCATGGTGAATTGATGCACAGTTGTTTCCAAAAGTTTATTCATATGAGGTAATAGGTCCCTATTAACATTCAGTTTCATAAGAAAATAAAAAAAGAAAATCTTCAAATCAACTTACAATTTGTCATCTTAAAAAATGTATGATTACCTAAATGTCAAAGAAGACAAATCAGTGCATAAAACACACACACACGTACAACACAGACGAAAAACAATTTACGCATAACACGCTGGAATTAAAATGTATACAAAGAAAAGAGCTGCACGAATTCTACTTAAAATGGGGATGACCAAAGCTATTCCAGTAGGATGTACTATATGAAAAGTGTGTCCCTTTTTAATATTTGAAACTGACGCCTTGTACGTTTCATCAGGTCGCAGTGGCAACTATTGCAAGACTATGTTTTAATTTTTCAACAGTCGTTCTGTTCAAAAATCTGAAATACACACAAACAACAGTGGTTTTCAAAAATATATATTAAAAGGTGTTCAAGTCACAATTTTGAACAACCTTTTACCCTTACTCAAAGCGTTCCTGTAAAAACTATATTAATAGTACATTTATAGCTTTACAGTGCGCTGACCACGGGTAGTATCTGTATAATTGAATAACATGAATGATTGAACGAATCTATAACCTTGCTCAATTTCATTTTTTATTTATACTTTAAGTTATCATTTTGAAGTCAAGTAAACTTGTTCATATTTTGTTGTGATTGCACAAAAGAAAAAATAGCAAAACATTTTCTAAATCAAGGAGGTCATGTATGTTACAACAAGATCAATAATAAGCTGATTATAGAGAGGTTATCAAAGTACCCAGGCACTGGGTAAGTTTACATTGAACGGAAAACTTCCTCCTTAGACAACACTACAGTTTTGGGAAGCAAGGAGTACCCAAAGTGTCGGCATTCAATGTATACAAGCTCGAATTGACATAAAGCTGGACTTGCTACAGAGATTCCTGAAAATAGAAAATAAAATATAAAACGCAAAACAACATGTTCGCTAACATAAAAACACGGAAGCGTGAATTTCTAACAGGACTTTCATGATTGAAATAGTAATGTCTGATAAGTTAAATTCATTTTCTAAAGCAAGACTGCGAATACAAATTGAATCATTTTTTTCTACTAAGGATGTCATCAACTCTCAACCCTTGCGACTGTGTCAATTTCAATCTTTGATTTTAATTGAAAAAAGTGTATAAATTGTATCTAAATAAGTAACACATATCCGTAGAATAATAACGGTTATCAAAACCGTTTTTTATAAATTCAATCACATTTAAACAAACCACTTTCACTGGCAAATATTTATAGGAAAACGATTATTTGACTAGTTAATTACACCCTATGTCAGGTCTTTCTGAAGATTAAATGCTAGGTAAAAGTTCATTTTATCATTAACTAGAAAGTGTTCGAACAGTAACTTCTTTCTTATGCGACTTTTTATTGTTGATGTCCATACACATAGATGTTGTCGCGTGAAATCACATTTAAATGCAATTTAACATAGTTGCCAATTCATTACGCCTTTTTTGTACTAAACTAACAATTCTTAAATCAAGCCTTGACAGTTTTGAAATTATGTAAATTCTTTGTTGACGACTAAAGGTAATCGCAGCTATTGTGAAATCAAAACTCAATTAAAGATCCAGATGATATACTGATTTTGGTATCTTAAACTTGAAACTTAATTGGCTGTACCATTCTTATTATGTACTTTCATAAGTATTTTATAAATAATTTCTCAGATATTAATGACTTTTATAGACTTTAACTTTAATGTGAAGATGACCACATCGACATAACTATGTATCTGTCAGCTCACTCTCCTCAAATTCAAATGCATAGTTAGTAAACTTTCGGTAGTCAAAATAGTTCTCCATTAAAAATTCGAAGCATGGACGAGGTGCTGCACCGTTACTTTAAGCATCCTCTCCTTTTCAAGAGACACCAGCCAAAATTGTTCATAAAAGGTAAAGTCCGGGATAGACGAAAGAGGAAACACGGTGAACAAATACGTTCTCATTCCGTAGATTTATACAATGTTACGATCCACGCGTTCATGATGACGACCATGATGACGATCATAAAACCGTCTGTAGTGATGACTTCAACTTGGGTTACTTCAATTATAACTCTGTTCCAGAAGCCGAATTGTAAGAAGTCTAGCGAGGTACAAAAAGTCTGCGTAGTTACAGCTATCTCTGGCATAACGTATGAATTGTGAAATGAATACTCCATACGCAGGTACTGAGGGGATGTTGTCACCCATGAAAGGCAAGTTGATAATACGGAATACGGTCATCGCGTTTGTCGTATAATTTTTTTTCATTAGTTTTCCTTTACCATCGATTTCCTTGGTGTAAATCAAGATACGTGTCTCTCGTGTCCTTTATCGTAAGTTCTTTCGGGTGGATGCGATGTATAAAACTGAGATCAAAGGATCTGGCTAAACGATGTTTCTTTCTCTTTTTTTTTTGACCAGATTAGCTATAAAGTCTAACTTGTAAGAATGAAGGAATAGTAAGGAAACTTACTGTTAGTTCTTATTTTCTTTCAATAACGCAGAAGTTAGCGATTTTACTTTTATTTTATGTTTATTTTAAAATTTGTTTTAATACACTTTCTTCAGTACATATCAGATACAATACGTCGTTTCTAAAAATGTTTTGTTGTTTCGTAAATTTTTGCGGCATGTAGAGATATACCAGTAACCCCTTTATTTTGTGGAAGGCCGTAGATTTTTCAACTTCAACAAAAATAATTAGTATTCTGTCACCTTAACGACATAATAATATCCGAAACTATGTCATATGATTTATTTTTTATAAGCACACAGTAACTTTAAAGTGCGCAATTATGAGCATTTGAAATACACTTCACTGTTTCTAATAGTTGTTATACCACAATACAAGTAATATCTTTTTCTATTTCTCTTGTTTATTTTTCTCATTTTATTTTTATTAAGATATACTTTTAATAAGAGCGTTTGGAACACACTTGAAAGATTTAAGACCTATCATTGATGCACAACGGACACATTTAAATTGAAATGCAATGCGAATACGACATCAACAGCTTTAATCTCTTTACAGCCCTAGTAATATCTTTTTTTCATTCATCTAAACATTTGATAACTCGAATTTCAATTACAATATTTCAAAATTAATTGGAAGAAATTTCAATAAGTTGATCAACATACACATTGCAAACGTATTGTAAACGCCTTTGTATCAATAAACCTAACTAGTAAGGAACTATTGAAGTCAGCGTCTGGGAGATAGGTTCTCTGGAGCTCATTTGTGATTCGATTATTAGATTAGCGATATCGTTCCTTATACTATATAGTATACTCGTTATAGATCACACACGTTGAAAAGAATTGTCATAGTTATTAGACAACGAATATTGGCCATGAAACATACCAAATGTTTAAGCAGACAACTTGTATGGTAATCTAGTAATTGCCGACTCCGTATTCAATCAGACACCAATTTCTTTCTAAATGGTACGTTATGCACTTCAAATAATTATTCATTAGTATGCACTGACATTTAATTTTTGAAACACTGGCGCATTAGACACGGGAAGTATAACTTCTTTTATCATATAAATGATGCAACAACATTTGCGTATACTGCAAAACTTTCTATCCAGAAATTTTATCTTCTGAGTTTTTTTCAATAATACGATTTGTAATTTACGCATAACTAATGTCTATTTCATGCATATCTTGTATTAATGAATAATATTATTATAAAGGTAGCAGTGTTTTATCGAATGTTTCCAGTGTTATAAATTTTGATAATTCACACTGTGAAATAAATTCTGTAATTTCACTCTCGGAGTTTCTCCCGTCAAACAGTTTTAATTTTGATATCAATTCGCCGTTCACAAAATTTGAAATTTATGTTGAAAATAGCAACGAATAATCGAGGAAATCTATATTGTGAATCGGATAATAAATTGGTTATCGTGAATAACAAAAATATGATCACCCATGCCAAGAACGCAGTAAGATGTAACTCGTGCCCAGAACTAATTCCGCACACTCGTGAATCTAGGCGTTCTTCGGCACTCATGATAATTTTTTGGTTATTCACTCCTTCGTTGTTTTTCCAAAAAAATTGGTACACCTAGATACAAATATATAGTTCTTGGTAGAGATTCCTCATACTTTGTAAGAAATAATTCCAAATCATCTTCCAAATATACAGGGAAGACGTTTACAAAATGCTGGAATTCTTAATCGACAACATATTTGTCCAGTGTGGTCAACAAATGGTCGGCATTCCAATGGGAACAAATTGTGCTCCTTTACTTGCTGACCAATTCCTTCACTCTTATGAGGCTGACTTTAGAGCTGATCAGAAAGAAAGAATATCGGTTGGCTAGATCCTTCAATCTCAGTTTCCGCTATATAGATGACGTATTATCTTTAAACAATCCTAATTTTGGGGATTTGATACTTCGCATCTACCCAAAAGAAGTTGAGATATAGGATACTACAGACACTGTGAAGTCAGCCGCATATCTTGACCTAAACTTAAAAATCGATGATAAAGGAAAACTATTGACCAAACTTTAAGACAAACGTGATGACTTTTCATTCAGAATTGTTAACTTTCCTTTCATCTGTGGCAACATCCCTTCATCACCTGCGTATGGAATGTTCATATCACAACTCATACGTTATGCTAGAGCTTGCCGAAACTACGCAGACTTTTTGTATCGCGCTAGAACTCTAACAAATAGGCTTCTGGAAGAGGGTTATGTTGCTACAAGATTGAAGTCATCACTACAGAAGTTTTATGGTCGTCATGATGAACTCGTGAATCGTTACGGTGTATCCATCTGCACCATGAAAACTAATTTATTCAATGGGTCATAGTTTTCCTTTCCTCGTTTGTCTATCCCGGTCTGACTTTTTATGAGCAACTCGGCGGGTGTTTCTAGAAAAGAAGAGGAAGTGTCCATGATCCCAGTTTTAAGTGGAGTCCTAGTTGCACATTTGCAGAAATAACATTAAATCAGAGAAGATGACAAATTAAAAGAATCCTAATTACAAAAAAAATAAATACAAAAATAAAAAAAAAACAACAACAAAAAATCACTTATCGTATTTACAAATATTGAAAATTTCGGAATGTTGCGCACATGAGTCAAGTAACATCAAGAATAACCGCTAAGTTGCATCATCAGAATCAAAAAAATAAAAGGTCTTAATCCAAATATGAAATATGAATTTCAGGAAATAGAACAATGAACAACTTACAGTTCTAAATCAAATAATAACATAATCAATAATTATGCCGTTCAATTCATCTTTTCGTCTAAGCGTAGCTGATGCCCCATTCACGTTCTCTTTCAAACTGCAATAATTAAAACATGCCACATACATTTTGTAAAAAATCTAAATGATCGATTTATCGATGGGATACCCTTTGTGCTTTTTATTTAATAAAAGACTTTGGAAATTAAGATGTATATTTTGTCATTAAAATATTGTCAAATAATCGAAAATAAAAAGAACGCCAGCTCGGAGTCAAAGTCAAGGAAATAGAAAGACAGCCGTGGACACTGCTGGCTAAAATATTGACTGTAATGACCATGCATAGTTAAAATATAACTGAAGTAAACAAAGTTTGTCTACTTAAAAGCTTAATTTGTTTTACTTAGTCATATTTTGACCATATCAACACTTATGATGTCCATTAAAAACACAATTAATCGAACTCAACACAAATATGCGTTGAAGTACACAATTTTAAGAGATCAAAGCATATATAGTGTTGGGTAAGACACAAAATGTCTAATACAACGTTTTGTTGCGTTAAGGTGGACACATTTTGTCTACCTCGACCAAAAAAGCGTGGACATAGGCATGTTTTTAACGACCTCGACTAAAAAACTGTTGACATAGCCAAAACATGTCTACCAAATCATTATATTTTGTTTCGATTGACAAGACATGATTAATGCAATACTTTTTACCGTTTTGGTAGACGAAATGTATTTTCAGAAAAAGTGTTGATTGAGATATTTTGTGTCTGTATCAGTCAAAAAACGAATTTGTATGGTCATATCAGTCATTATATTTTCAAGTAGTAGGAGAGAGAGAAAGAAGAAACTGAAATGTGTACCTCTACAAGATCAGCTTTCGAATTAACGCATGCAAATTCATTATTGTTAGATTAGAAGAAAATCAAAATGTATGTTTGGTCTCTTAAATTGTGATTGCCCGTAGCAAGGACAAGTAGAACATATTTAGACGCTTTATAGAAAAACTAATCAATAAGTTTTGGACTATATAAGTCCGCATATCTTAAGCAAGCTTTAATATGTATGAGTTATTATATGTTACTTGCCTCTCAGTGAAAAGTACTGTGAATTTTAATATCAATTGTTATCAACACAACAATATTAGCACAAAATTCGAAACCCATAAAAATGACGCTTCATAAATGTTTCAAACATGTGAATTAATCGGTGCTGAATTTCACCTCCTATTTTGGTAATTTTGCTTTTGATTACTACTTGAATTCTATTTACTTTTGACTTTTGAACTTCCTACCTACTCAGTTATAATGCTGCTAATGAGATGTTGTTCATCAAAACACGTGTACAATATGCCAAAATTTGCAATAGTTATATGGCTTGATTCACCATAAATTTGAATCGTGGAAATGGTGGAAAATATGTGTCGAACAAACATCACACAGCGACAAAAATATAAAATTATGTTTTGCACAATAGCATAATAGCTAGAATAGTTAACAAAGGAGTAAACCTCAAAACGATCATGAATACGATCTTCAAACTCATACTGACATTTCTTTGCAAATTTCGGGAAATATAAAAGTTATGACTTTATTTATCTTCAAAATTTGTTGTTAATAATACAAAAATAATTAGTCAATTTCAGAAGTAACAAGCTTTCTGATCATATTATAAAATTTCTACGTCTCATAGACCAGATTTTGTAATGAGACTGTGACGTCATCAACATTCTCAAATGAAATACTCGTTATATTTTGATACTAAAATTAAATCATAAGGTATACTTTTTTTCTATCTATTTGAAATAACCTCAACACCCGTAGTACACACTTGACAAAAAATATGCTAAGCATGTAATTAAGTGTGCACCGCGTGATTGAGGTTGCTTCTTCATACACACAAAAATATAACAGTCATTCTTATTCACCAACGATAAACTTTGGTTTTTTTTTACCGTGACAAACATTGTTTGTGCAATTTTTGTAAGAAGTTCTTTAATTTGGCAATATATGCTATCGGATATTTGCAAAAATTTAATAGAACATTAACCTTGATTCGTGGAATCAATTATTAAGAAATCGTAGGTTATACCTGCTAAGTATCCGCTTTAGTAATGACTTTTGTTTGGCATCAGACTTACGAATAATTAATCGGAACATCTACAAAGCATAAAGACGCGACAGCGTGTCTTATTTCAATCGTTTAGAACCAACAGATAGAGAGAAACACGTTAAATTACTCCCACATGACGTTAGTATATCGCTTTAATTCTTGTAAACGTATGTCTGGTAGGATATATACTTTTCTACTAACAACATAATTGGACATTACGGATTTATATATTTTATATGTGTGTAGTATAAGGATGTTGAACGTAGAAAATTATAGTTTGTGTAGGCAAACTGATGTGGCAAAGAGATAATTATGAAAAATGTATGGGATATAGCAGTTTTCTTTTATTTTCTAACAAATCATCTAGACATATCCATTGTCATTTATCAAACTGACATATGCATGTATCTACTAGACTTTCATTTATAACTGTTTGAAACTATCTGTTTTTCTAATATATATTTTAGCCCGGCAGATTTTACAATAATCACTGGCATATGAGAACTATTTAAATAGCATAAACTGTGATTCATATGGCGGAATGGCGGAAAAAAATGCATCGATGATATTCAGGTACAGAGCAACTGAAATGACATGGTTAAGAAGTAGTAAACAATGAACATGTAAACGAGGGGATGTCCTTGGATACGACAACATAGGGATCATCAAGATACAAAAGACAGGCACAATAGAACCAAAACAAAAACAAAACAAAAACAAACAAAAAAAAAGAAAAAAAAAGAAAATACATGCAACAAATGGACAGTATGAACCCCACTATTAACAGGCGATGAGTCGAAATACTTCGGATAAAAGTTCCTGTATTTGCAAGACACCCGCCATAAGTTGCTTATCATACTCGAAAACTTCCGATGGTAATAAGTAACATTTAGATAATTAGATATATATTTTTCGTTAGAATAACTTAAAAGAAAACATATGACATAATTGTTTTAAACAAAAATTATGAAAAATAAATGTGATCAAAAAATGAAAAGAATTTTCTTAAAGGATGCAAATAAAAATGAATTTATGCTGTACACATATTTCACGGAATAACAGCAACATTCAAACAAAATGTGTATATAGAAATAACTTAATCCAAAAATAAATTGTTTCAAGAATCCACAACAAAGGAAAATCGAAAGTGAAAGTAAAAGCCTTTACTAAGAAGTGCTATAAAAACCCAAAGGCAATCAATTTAAACGATTGTCATTTTAAATAAAAAAGTTGAAATATAAAAAGACAGTACACTTATTTCAGGAGTAATCTGGCTGGCCAAATCATTGACGATTTGACGATTGACGATTACCGCTATAACCTTGGTTCTCTTGATTACTCTTGCAGTGTAATATTCAGGAGTCATGGGGCTGACCAAAACATCAGCGATATTTTATGAAAAATTTTTAGTAATCGGGTTGACCAAAACATTGACAATATTTAATTCAAGAGTATTCGAGATGACCAAAACGATATTCAATGGAAAATTCAAGATAATTGGGCTGACCATACATTGACGATACTCAATAGAAAATTGAAGATAATGGTGTTGACCAAACATTGACGATATTCAATAGACAATTCAAGATAATCGGGCTAACCAAAACATTGACGATACTCAATTAAAACTTCAAGAAAAGATAATGGGGATGACCAAAAGAGTAATCAAGGGAACCAAGATTATAGCGATAATCAAAAGAATGCAGACAAATGCCAGACATGGAAAATAGACATACACAACAAAGAACACAAAGTAACTAAAATCATACACACAAAACAACAAAAGCAAATGAGCAACTCGGACTCCACTAAAAATTGAAGCATGGACCAGGTGTACCAATAGGTTAAGCGTCCTCTGCTTTTCTAGAAACACCCGCTCATAAAAAGTCAAGTCCAGGGAGACGAAAGAGAAAAAAAACCATTACACGTTGAACAAATCAATTTTCATGGCGCAGATGGATACACCATAACGATCCACGAAAGTCAAAACTTTCACGATACTTTAGACAATAGACCATTTTGCGGTATATTTGTGAGCATGCTCATTATGCAATTCTACGAGGTAGGGCTTGGGTAGAACAAAAGAATTTTCCTCTCCGAAGTATATATCGAGCATTCTCTACGCTTATCGATTTTCCTATATTTAGCACAAAATGGGTCTATTAGCAAGGGCTTGCATGTAAAAAAGAATCATGCTAAGGTTTGTGTTTTTATTTGTGTGTATGTGGGGGAGACTGGGATTTTATTACTGTTTTGTTAGGGACTTCTAGGGCTTACTTAAAGGTGTTTTTAACTTGTTGAAACTTTTGTGATCTCAGAATGTATTTATAATTTTGTAATTTTATTATACTCTGGTGCATTTGTAATGTATCCATTCTTCTTCCGTGGGTTCTATTTATCATAAAGGCTGTTATTTCCTGTGGGGTATACCGTATGTTTTCCCCTGTTTGTTTGTTAATGTTTGTTTTTTTTTTTCTATTCTCATTTCTTTGCTTCTTTTCCGATTTCTTTGCTTCGTATTAGTTGATTGACGTCCGATGTTTGAATTTATCTTGAGTAATGGGTTATCTGTAATTAGATGCAATTCTGAATGAATAAGCTTTAAATATCTAAATATTTTAAATGCGATTTTTCCGCTTTTTTAAGTGGATTGAGCTTCATTGTGAAATTTTTGATTTGTACCTATAACATTGGTTATTAAAAATGTGATTGAAACATTTAAAACTCTTGTTTCTATCTATTAAGATATTTGTTAACTGACTCACACTTTTTATTTGCAAACCACCTGACTGCAAAAACTCTCCATTCAAATATGGTCTTTTTGGTCACGTCGTTATGGGAGATTTAACCATCATCGAAAACGAATAAAGGTCCCAAGTACCGTGAACCACGCTCCATAAATCGGAATTATACCTTAAAGTTCTTATGGATGTCGTGGAGGACTATGCAAGGAAATAGATAAAACGAGAACAAGAAGACATTGATTCTCTGTCAGAATGGTCGAAGACCGTGAGGTCTTTAATTTTGAAACGAATGAAAGTTTTAAGTAGGTCAATGAGTGCCAAGGCTACATCAGTTTTCAAAGACCTCGATGTAGCAATACATTGTCTACTGTACATGACAAATATTTTGTCGTACTAGCAGACAAAGCCCAAAACAACATTGTTTTTGTCTGCAAAACGTTTTACATCCAATGTTTATTATCAGAGGTAGACGTAGAAAATAATAGGAGCGATAAGACCTATAATGCTACCACACTCTCCAAAGAAGAGATTGTGGAAAACAATACGTCTGCGCTATCCTCTTTTGGTCTCTCTACCAAGGACGACGATTGTGATTTACCGTCTATGTACTGGACTGTACTCCAACTCCACAAGAATCCATACAAACAACGTTTCATAGCTGGATCTGCAAAATGTACCACCAAACCTACTTCCAAAACTTTTAACTTCTATAATCACAACTGTCAAAGAGGGTCTGCAGTCATACCACAACACTTGTTACTCCCGTAGTGGTATTAATTCAATGTGGATCCTGAAAAATTCGAAAGATCTTTTGGAGACAATCAGTTCAAGATTATTATCTGAATAAAATAGCATTAAAACCTATGATTTTTCAACACTGTATACTTCTTTTCCCCATACTCAGTAAAAATCCCGACTTAAAGACATTATACATCATTGTTTTTCAAAAAAAGATGGTACACCTAGATACAAATATATAGTTCTTGGTAGAGATTCCTCATACTTTGTAAGAAATAATCCAAATCGTTTTCTAAATATACAGAGGAAATTGTTTACAAAATGCTGGCATTTTTAATCGACAACATATGTGTCCAGTGTGGTGGACGCGTTTCCAACAAACGGTCGGCATTCCAATGGGAACAAATTGTGCTCCTTTACTTGCTGACCTATTCCTTCACTCTTATGAGGCTGACTTTATGGCTGATTTGATCCAAAAGAAAGAATATCATTTGGCTAGATCCTTTAATCTCAGTTTCCGCTATATAGATGACGTATTATCTTTAAATAATCCTACTTTCAGGGATTTGATACATCGCATCTACCCAAAAGAACTTGAGATAAAGGATACTATAGACACTATGAAGTCAGGCTCATATCTTGACCTATACTTAGAAATCGATGGAAAAGGAAAACTATTGACCAAACTTTACGATAATCCTGATGACTTTTCATTCAGAATTGTCAACTTTCCTTTCATCTGTGGCAACATCCCTTCATCACCTGCGTATGGAGTGTTCATATCACAATTCATACGTTATGCTAGAGCTTGCCGAAACTACGCAGACTTTTTATATCGCGCTAGAACTCTGACAAATAGGCTTCTGGAATAGGATTATCTTGCTACAAGATCACTACAGAAATTTTATGGTCGTCATCATTAACTCGTGAATCCTTATTGTGTATCGATCTGCACAATGAAAACTGATTTATTCAATGGGTCATAATTTTCCTTTCCTCGTTTTTCTTCCCCGGATTTGACATTTTATGAGCAACTCGGCGGTGTTTCTAGAAAAGCAGAGAACGCTTATCCTACTGGTGCACCTGGTCCATGCTCCCTGTTTTTAGTGGAGTCCGAGTTGCTCATTTGTTTTTGTTACTTTGTATGTATGATTTTAGTTACTTTATGTTCTTTGTTGTGTATGTCTGTTCTTCATGTCTGGTCTTTGTTCCTGGATTACATTCTGTTGATTACCGCTATAACCTTGGTTCCCTTGATTACTATAATAAAACAAAAAATATATACATTTGATTAAAGTCCGCGCAAAAGGTAAAATACTGGTAAGATAGTTACGTTATATGCAGTAAACTTGATGAAAAGAATCGCAAAAATGAAATTTTAAATCATAACTTTTCGGAAATATTTCCTATAATTATAAGGGTCCTACCATACCCAATTACGCCAACTCTTTTAAGGGTGTATACAAACCGCTTAATAACCGTTATTACGCGCACACAACGTTAATAATCGAAAACAAATCAGAATGATATTTGGATTTAACAAAGGGAATTATCCACCAATATCGCTGCTTACGACAGAAATTCATTTGTTTAGTGTCAAATGTAATTTCTATTGTGTTTTTTTTGCTTTCATCTTGAAATGAATCAGTCATTTATATGGATAATCTATTTACATTGCACCGAACAAAGTAATGAAGATTTACTAATCATGTAAAATTCCGTCAAATGACTGCCAAGTGGTGTCACTTCAAATGATTATACCACATATAATTGATGAAATAGCTTTTACAAGTAAGGTTATATTTGATTTGTAATAAGGGTTTTATGCACTATAGTCATTACTGTTATTTGAAACTAAAAATAGAAAAAAGTATTATTCTGAGTTAAGTTCTGACATATATTGTCATTTTATAAATTTGCTTATCCTGGCTTATGCAGTTTAAAGTTTCATACTGCTTACGTTTCAAGACTTTTAACAATATTGCAATTAATTCCAATTAAGTATTTTTTTTTTAAATTCATACTGTGACAAAAAATCTCCCTTAAATAAACTGGCAACCTTTTCTTCTTCGAGAACATGTAATGATCGTCTAAAAGCTTTGTGTTGTGTTTTAACAAAATAAAAAAAATATTTGTCGTGACTATGTTATTAGATAATTGCTAATATCCTTATTACATCGGATGAACGTTCCTATCTACATTAAAACAACATCATTATCTTAAATCACGAACACGGCTTGTTTTCTTAGTTGTTTTCCTGTGAGTGTCAGGAATTTCATAAGCTATTTTAGCACTACTCCATCAGAAGTGTGAAATAACATTAAACTGCATATTACATTTCGACACTAGGGACACGTTGATGCATTCCTTTTAATGACATTGAATGATACGACATTGAGCAACATCATTATTCAGACATGCAGTTACTTCATTAACCCATTTATAAATTATATTTCCCTTTTAACAGAGATTACTTTCTGATTCCATAGTATCAAAATCGTGTAATCTGTCGAACAGTAACTGGAATTTAAAGGGTGTTTGGTGATGCAACTTTGAAGTAATGAGGTGGCAAGGTAATGGTTCATTCTGTTGAAATGTAAAATCTCTTTCTCTAAAAGATGAAGATGCTTTTATTTAAGGTAATCATTGTCAAGATTCTTAGTTTTCTGGTTGCCTTTTATTGCCTTTTATGATTTATCATTATGTGTTCTGATATTTGGCTGTTTTGTTTTGGATGTTTTTGTTGTTGTTGTTTTTTCTGATTTGTTGTGTTTAATCTTTGGATACAAACTGTTTATGTCATATATCAAATATGTTACGCGTGATTATTACATTTTAATTACATTTTATTTTTTAATTCTTTTTTTATGATTTGAATTGAATTTTTTTCAAACCTCAATCTTAAATGTAAAATCACACAAGTAGATACCAATTTTAGTATGCAATACATACTTAGCTTAAAACAACTTACTTGCTGAGTGTTTTAACACAGAACATGATATGACATTTGCAACACCAAACGTGAACTAAGTTTTAAACAAATATGCAATAAAAAACACTTGAAGTACAAACAATATAATTAAAATAACAATAACCAGTTTCCTGTATATCAAGAGCAGTGTAAGAATTTAAATCAAATAATGATAATAATAAAAACTCTCTAGCAGGACATATCCAAAATAAGAAGGCATTAAGAACTATTCTCTATCAGGATCTACATTGGTATTCTGGGTTATACCACAGATTTTCTCGAAATTTTGTCAGCAGAAATTTTATTCAATAGGAAGTATAAAAAACATAAAATTTTCAAATTTGTTAACATTATATCATAATTGTCCACAATCGTCGGTACAGTGCTTAAAATTGAAAATACACAGTATTTTACCAGAATTATTTGTCTATACCTTTTTTCTACAACCCTGGTGGAGAAAATTACTGTGACAAATTGATATTTCAGTCGTCTTCTTAAACATTTTCTCCAGAAATTAGTGGGCCCATAACAAAAATGTATCAAGTCATTTTGTGGAGCAGTTAGGCGTCATACAAACTCTTTTTTAAAAACATTTTGTTAAAAATCCCATCAATAGATTTCCATCTTTCAATTAAAATACTACACCCTTAATGTATCTAAATAATTGTTTATTTTCTGACATGTGTAATTTGAGCAAAGAGAGATGATCCCTTTTGAAAATAAAAGAAATCACCAAGACTTCACTTCTAATTATCTTCCTGATTTTCACTCTCTGACGTAAAGTTATAAAAAGTATTATATTTGCAGATGTGTCATTGTCACGAATGTTTGGCTGGATGATGTGGTGACTTTTTTATATTGTATTCGAATGCACAGATGAGGTTTGTGCATTGGAAAGTTTGTGCACAGAAGATTTTTTATTGTCTTGACTGAAGTCTTGTATTAATTCAGCACATAACTTTAGTATTTGTTCTGGATATAAAAATGAATTCCTCAAAAAGAATTCATTACGTGCGCGATGTTCACTTTGCCAGGTCCCTTCACTTGTGAGTTCTCACCCAGATGTTGACCACTCAATGATTAAAAACTCTGATGTTAAACATGGTCGAAGAAATCTTATGGATTCCTGCTCAGAATGTACCCTGATTCAAAAGTTAAAATGTTCTTTTTCAGTTTTACTTCACATCAACATTGTCTTTTGTGTTCAATACCGAGAGTTGTATTATTATTACTTGCTAGACGTTTGAACTGTGCAGTAAAGTAATGGTTTTGACGGGTTAAAATATAAAAAATGAAAAATTTATTCAGTTGGTTGGTAAAGTTATTGAATACAATTATTACGAGAAGCGAAAAAAAATCAATTCATTCTTCATGAGTTTTATGTTTGAAGGTTTTCGTGGCATTGTATTGAGATTCTTTTCGTTTGTACTTCTGCAGTTCTATTTCTTCTTTATTTTTATTTATTTAAAAAAAAATCATGAATTATGAATGAATCTATTTACATTTCTTCTACTTACTATATAAACAAAACTACCAATATGTTTATTATAGTTTTTGTAAATATTAAAAGGATGAAATGCAGATTGGTTTGCACATTTTTTCATTATGTGCCATTTTCTCTGAGTAAACATGATAATATTTTAGAACTTTTTTATTCTCTTGATAAAATTGGTTATAACTCTTGAGTTGATGAGGTGATTTGATAGTTGACATGTTAATCGGCAACATATTTATTATATGTTATGAAAATTATTTTCAAAACAAACAAACATACCAATATTCAACATTTTGTCTAGACCATTAAAATAATCTTTTGTTTTTTACTCGACATCAACAGAAACTTTCTTTGGTCATTTTTTATTCGCAACAATACAAAATATACTACAAAAATATTGTATGTTTTGAATCAATTTCATCTCACGACCCAAGAAGTGACGAAATGTCGCTAATCGTTTATTTGTTTTGATGAGTGCGAATTTTCAAACAGTTTTTTTTTTTTTCTAAATTTAGAGCAACCAATGTCGCTTGACTAAAATGTTCTAGTTTTCTTAACATCTAATTTCACTACTTGATCAAAATTGCTCTTCATGTATCATGCGCAGAAATTTCCAAAAAGTTTGATTACTTCTTTCGTTGAAACTTTCTTATCCACTGCCATTCCTACATAAGTATGGGATTGTCTGCACCAATCCTTATATTCTAAACATATAGAGTTTTTAAGTAGCAGTCCGCCTAAGAATCGAATAATGCAATTTTCACTGAAAGTGATTTATTGATGTCAGATATTTTATCCAAATTGACTTAAAATCAGTTGGATATATATGTAAAACAATGAATAAAATGAATAAAATGAAAGATGTTTTCACCGTTTTCATAGCAACAACCACTCCTTAGCAACCACTAATTTAGGGCCTAATAATCACAAAAACATCACAATTTGAATGTATTTTTTTTATATCTAACGGTGGAAAGTCTCCAAACTAAATAATTATATTAAAGAAGTGTGTCTTATGGAAAACAATTTACAATAAAGTACAAAGCAATCTGATTGGTTAAGATCTGGTTACCATAGCAACCAAAATTCTTAATTTTTGACAATTTGAAATATACGAAAATAGGCCCGTTTCGCTCACAAGAGCAAGAAGATATTAATTAAATGTATGCATGGATGTGTAGTAGATGCTCTCCACTGAAACATATCAAAATAAAAGTATGTAGCATATTTTTGTTTTCTGCTCATTTGGACCTTAAATCACCCCCATAAAGGCTTTTCTTCCTCTTAACTCTTTTCATACAAACTTTGTCCAGATCATAACTTTTTTGTCTTTTGACCTAGACTTCTAATATTTGGTATTTTGGTATATCCTCTCGGGGCGGAGTGTGGCGTACCAGAGTGAGTGACCTTTGACATTGACCTTTTGGCCAAATATCATACAAAATTTTGGCCGGGCCATAATTTTCTTTTGTCTTTTTACTTAGACATCTGATATTTGGTATGGGGTTATTTTTTTCTCAAGGCGAGGCGCCTCGTACTAGATTGGTTGACATTTGAACTTGACCTTTGACCTCATGGTCAAATAACATATCAACTTTTGACTTGATGAGTGTTAATGAGGACAGATGTCATATGACTGATACTAAATTGTTCTTAATTTCTGTATTTTGAGAGAATTCCATCAGACCCAAGAATAATATTTCTTGTTTTGGTTGATCAACTCTTGACAATATATCCCATTTCCATTTTTAACTACTGTTTTACTGAAATGCACATCTTCTTATCAAAATGTCCCAGGATTACATTCTTTTGATTTCCGCTAGAATCTTGGTTTCCATGATTACTCTTGTAAACATGAACATGTCGGTTCTTGTTTACAGAATATTTCAAAATGTTTTATAATTTTGTTGTTTAAACATACTGTCGCAATACTGTGACTTACTCAACATGGAATTTGTGCCAGAAATTTAGATAAGAACAATTGGAAAATCAACATTTATCATATATTATAGAAACATTATAAATGGATAACTAGAGGCTTAAAAGAGCCTGAATCTTTCACCTGGTTTACCATTTGTTTATTAGAAAAATAGCAATGAGACAGGCTAAGTAAAAATTAATTGAATAATCAAATGCAGGAAATGCTTTAAATTGCATTTTATGACCTGAACCAGAATTTTGCTGAAGGCAGCAGTTTTTGAATTATTTTAAAAAAAAACCTTCTGACCACTATGTTCCATTTTTAGTATAGGCAGCCATATACATTTTTAATGGATTAAAAAACACAAGTCATTTCGAGCACAATACACTAAAGAATTAATATTCTTAATTTGTATTAACTGATCTTAAATGGTTTTAGAGAAGAAGATTTTCAAAATTGCACATGTATATGTGGAAAAATTAAGAATTGTTTCAGGAGCCATAACTCCTACATTAGTAGACGAATCGTTTCGAAAATGTCGGTATTGGTCAATGATGATTGGGGTTTTTTTACGGTCTTGACTATCCTTACGGATCTCGCACGACCGCTCCTTACGGGGATTCT
The DNA here is from genome assembly GCA_037379345.1 of Perna viridis. Classification (NCBI taxonomy): domain Eukaryota; kingdom Metazoa; phylum Mollusca; class Bivalvia; order Mytilida; family Mytilidae; genus Perna; species Perna viridis. The sequence continues at coordinate 55,810,727 of CM074511.1, forward strand.
GTAAATGTTTGTTCGTAGTTGGAGGTAGCGGAGCCCAACCGTCGGGATACTCGACCGAAGAACTCAGTCAGAGTATATCTTACTAGCGGCTAGGCTGCTCTGTTGACTCTCTGGCCTACTCCTAGACCCCGCGTAGGTCTGAGAGCCCCAATCTAACTGTTTGGGAGTACTTCAATGTGAAGAGTGAAATGTTGGTCAATCTTATAATGCTGAACTATATAACCCTCCAAAAAAGGGCAACAACCTTTGAGTTGTTTGCCAAAAATTGCCTTCTGACCCCTATGTTCTATTTTTAGTAACAGGGTTTATGTTTTTGTCATGGATAAAAAATTCCAACATTTATTTTGTGTGGAATACCTTACAGAACAAGTGTTTTTGAGGAGAACATTTTCAAAGTCGTACATACGAGGAAGGCCAAAAAAAAACTGTTATAGGGGTCATAACTCCTACATTTGTTGTAAATATCGTTTGCAGAATTTCGGCATAGGTTTTCTCTTATCCTGGACAATATTATCCTCTGCCAGAATTTCGCTAAAGGCAACGGTTTTTTGGGTTATTTTTAAAAAATGCCTTTAGACACCTTTGTTCTATTTCTAGTAACGACAGCTATGTTTTTTTCACGGATCATAAATCCCAAAGGTCATTTTGTGACAATTATCTAGAGGAGCAGAATTTCGATAAGGGACGCCAAGTGATGGCATAAGCTTACTTGGCCTTTGGCAAGGAAAGCTAAAAATAACAAATGTTTGTATCCTGGAATGTTACCCTACATCTATTACATGAAGCTGTCTAGAAACTATGTGAGAACCAAACATGGGTAACCTAAAATTATACATTTCATTTTGTCGTGGCATTTAAGAATAAATTGCATAATTGTAAAATGCGAACTACTTTAATTTTAGTCAACAAGTTTACATTATCTTCCTACTTATTATTGCCCATACATGAGATCAGAAGTAAACTTTAGTACAGTCTATGAAATGTAAAATATAGGTTGCAGACTTTGTTTGGATGCTGATTCAATATCCTTGATGCATCCGTATATGACTTCTGTTATATAATCCTGCCTTTTATATTTAATGAGGTATGATACCAAAAGTAGTAAATCGTGATGTTTTTACAAAAAATTAAGTTTTTTTTTGTCTTCTTTTGGCATATTCTTTTATATATTTTTCCATATATTCAACTATGTTGGAACACAGACATAAACATGTAGGTAGATTTTTAGAGAAATACATTTAAAAGGACCTTGGAATTAGAGTGTTAAATCAGGTATAGAAAAAATTGCAACAAAAATGAAATTAAAAAAAGATTTTTGAAAAAGTCAACAATGACAACAGACAACTACAACAAACAGAAAGTGATGGCTATAGATCACACTGACCTTCGTCCCAGATGAGCTTAAATATACGATGAGAAAACCAACCTCTTCTAACTAAATTCTGTTACTCAGAATGTTAGTTGAAAACGCCAGACTTTGATAAATTTAAGTTTTAACTAATCTAAATTAAATATCATCGTATTGGAACAAAATGTAAACTGGATCTGTAACTTATCATCGAGAACTTTTTATGTCATTATCTGCAAGCGTTTAGGAAAAAAGTCCTTAAAACGATTATTTCTGTAAATTTTGCTAAGTTCAAGGAACGTAATTTCGGAAAAATCATCGAACCGAAACCATACAAACTTGTATTGTAACTTATCACGGTTAATATATAATAAAAATCATGTCAATATGTGAAGATGTTCAGAAAAAAAAATGTCAGGAAAACGGTTATTTCTGTGAATTTTGATAAGTACAAAGCCCGTAATGTCGGTAAAAATTATCGAAAAGTAAACTTGACTTTTAACTTATCATGGTGAACTTATCAATCAAAAAAATATTTCAATATCTGCAAGTGTCTGGAAAACTTAGATGGACTGACGGTCAGACGGACGGGTCAAACACATTATACCGTGCGCAACTGCATTGCGTGGGATATAATTATTTAAGCTCAGAGTTCTTCTCCTTTGAAATTAAGAGAACACATGTAAAACACACACCATAACAGATGTAAAAGATTAGTACTGCTACTGGAGTTACGCACAATCAGGTGATAAAGGGCAAGTGATTCTTTACATTTACGACATACTGTGAGGTAAAATATTGCATGAAATCAGTCATTAACTTAAGCCAAAATTGTGTATGTCATTTGATCATAACATCAAAGGTCATGTTCAAAAGTCACACACCTTGGTACATGACACTCAACCTTAGCGTGAAATACCCACATACCAAACGTCAGGCAAAACTTTGGGTGGTATTTTGCCAAAATGTGTATCTTATTTGACCATGAGGTTGACAGGTTAAGCTTTGTTTGTTTGTTTGTTGCGGTTTAACGTCCGAGCAGCAATATTTCAGCTATATTCAGGCGATGAACATGAAATGGATGATAAAATGAACATGAAATGATGATGAAATGAAAAAAGGATGGGACACAAGGATAATAGGGTCGACAAATTTTGATTGCCACTAGAAAAAGGGGTGATGGGTAAGGTCGGGCAATTTAGCCTCCTGTGGCGGAGCGCAAAGGTTCCTACTCCTATCGAATACACAGCAGGGTTCTTTAACGTGCGAGGAACGTGACATCTTTCCCAACACGGTGCACCACTATGGTTTGGAGTCAGGTTTTCCGTATTATAGCCTGACAACCCAAGAATGTAACATGCCAAGGGTACCCCATTCCACCACCTGGGGCACACACCCCAGTTGCTCTGTGGGCAGAGCGTCTTGCCCCCGGCTAGGTTTCTGAGCACTATCTAGTTGTCTTTTACGCCAAGCTTAGGGCTGCTGCAGCGTATTCTTTTAACACCCAGACCTGCACGGGCGACAGGTTAAGATAAAATTTCATCTATTCTGGTACGCAACACTCCACCTTGAGAGTATATACCAACATACTAAATATTAGAAGTCTAGGTCAAAAGACAAAAAGCGTTATGGTATGGACAAATTTTGTATGAATGGCATCAAACTTTGGTATGTTATTTGAGCATGAGGTCAAAAGTCAAGTTCAAATTTCAACCATCCTAGTATGTGATGCCTGGCCTTCAGGTTTTATAATCCCATACCATATCAGATGTCTAACTGAAAAGACAAAACAATTTTAGCCCAGACAAAATTTTGTATGGTATTTGGCCAAAATTGTGTATGTCATTTGGCCTTGGAGTCAAAGGTCAAGGTCAAAAGTTGTCCTACCTTGAACATTACACTATACCTTAATGTGATTTACTTACATACCAAAATCAGATATCTTGGTAAAAAGACAAAAAACAATATGGCCAAGACAAAGTTTTTTTTATAGTATTTTGCCAAAACTTTTATGTTTTTTGTCCTTGGGGCCAAAGGTCAAGGTCAAAGGTCACCTACCTAAAACATTACTACTTGCCTTGGTGTGATATATTTAAATGCCAAAGATCAGATATCTAAGTAAAAAGACCAAAAAATAATAGTGCAGACAAAATTTGTATGTTATTTGACCTTGAGGTTAAAGGTGAAGGTCAAAAGTCTCCCACTCCGGTATGCGACAATCTATCCTGAGAGGATATACCAACATACCAAATATTAGAAGTCTAGGTCAAAAGACAAAAAAGTTATGGTCTGGGCAAAGTTTGTATGAAAAACATTAAGAAGAAGAAAGGTCCTTACAGGGGGTGATTTTGGGTCCAGATGAGAAAAGAACAAAGATATGCTAATTATTTTTATTTTTGATATGTTTCAGTGCAGAGCATCTACTACACATCCATGCATACATTTAATTAATATATTCTTGCTCTTGTTAGCAAAACGGTTCTGAACATAGCCTATTTTCGTACATTTTAAATTGTCAAAAATTAAGAATTTTGGTTGCTATGGTAACTAGATCTAAACAAATCAGATTGCTTTGTACTTTATTGTAAATTCTTTCTCCTAAGACATACTTTATTAATATAATTATGTAGTTCGACAAATTTCCACCATTAAATATAAAAAAAATGCATTCAAATTGTGATGTTTTTGTGTTTTTAGGCCCAAAATTGGGGGTTGCTAAGGAATGGTCGTTGCTATGGTTACAGTGAAAAAACTTTTCATTTTTATATGTTAATTCTTGTTTTTCCATTAAATCTTACATATTTGGTTCAAATGTCTGACATCGATAAATCACCCACTGCATGATTCTTAGGTGGACTGCTACTGAAAGTTGTTTTTTTTTTTTTTTTTTTTTTTTTTTTTGTAGGATGGCTGGTTTTGAGGGAGTTTACTAAATTTCTTATTGTTGTTTCATTTGTGAATCGCTCAATTTGTCTAAAAAATTACGCTTAGCGTCAGTTTATATTTCAATAAATGACAATTTGATCTGAATTTTGTTTGATAACTGTTCGCATTTTAGCATAGCAAAACCTTTATGGTACATTTAGAAACAGGCAGACATAAAAACTCTTTATCGACGTAAAGTTTCAATTTTGAGTTGTCAACATATTTCTGGGCCCGTTGCCTTAAATATTCCTTATATGACACGTTTTAGGCTATCCATATGGTTGGTACTATAAATAATGGTATGCCCGTGCCACCAGTGTCTGTTCAATGATAGCAATGGAAGACCGTTTTTTAACGCCATACCTTTTTTGTTGGAAGGATTTGTGAATACTTTTAAAGAATATTTAGCTGTATAATTAGTTTCATGTTATTTGTTTCATCTCTGACATGTAAATATTTAACTTAATTTACTATTTTTAGTTTTCGTCATTTAGTAAATGACATTTATAAGATATGTCGTTTTTTATTTATGTCCTTACCAAAAATATTAGTTAAGTAACTTTCACATCACGGTCATCTTTTTGTATCTAAAATAATAAACTGGGAATTGGTGCAATATAAAAGCTTTTTATCAACGTGGTAAATTTAATCATACTGAATGTAGACTTACGCTTTACCTTAGTTTGTTTTTATTATTATTATTCATTTATGACAGCAAAAGAAATCAATTCAAGACAAACATACCGACAATAGTGCATTTAAATTTACAAACTATATATAGAATATTAAATCTTTAAATTCAAATTTATTATTCATTTGTGAATTGGGACATTCAAAATATTCTTTAACATTTAAAGAAAGATGTAAATATCATTTAATTAACATAAACCACCTGTATATTTAATAACTATTGAAAAGTTATTTCATCGCAGTATCTATACAAAATATGAAATTTCATTGCAACGATAGCGTTTTAAGATGCATATTTTTCTGATTTTAAACAACTAGACGACAGACTGATGATATGGTTCATATTAATTTACCTGTACAAACAGTAATCTTTAATTGACTGAAGTGGTTATGTATGTAAAACACTATGGCAGACTGTTAAACAACATCATTTTTTCAACAGAATCCGTCTAAGAAGATGAGTACTTGTGATATATGTGACGGAGAAAATGCTGTCGCAATGTGTGTGGATTGTAAACAATCATATTGTTTAACTTGCTCTGAAGCTCATACAAAAGAAAGTGCTACGAAAACACATTTACTTCTAAAACTCCTTCCAAGTGAACAGGACTCTCGTAGTGAAAATGCCAATGGAAGAGTGTGCAAAATATGTGCTGAAAAAGCAGCAGAATACTTATGTGTTATTTGTAAAGATCTGTACTGTGATGATTGTCACAGGAGACACGAACGAATAACAGCAACAAAAGACCATACAATGGTTCAGCTGTATCTATGGGATTCGGTGAAAAACCCCGCTCAGGTGATTACTAACTATATATATATATATATTTTTTTAAGGGTCTGAAAAATTCCCAACGATGTTAGAACTGTCGAATTTGCGAAGCAAAGTTTTGGGTCGTTCCCTCCGTGGGACTCGATCTCGTATAATATTGATTTGTTGTGACATGCATCATTAATTTGATCCTCTATCCTACAAAATAACACCTAAATGAACTGTCCCGTACTACCATACATCGTGTACTACGTTACAGCCCTAGAAAGCTATATTTAATATAGCCTAGCTGGCCTAGTGGTCTAGGGCGCTGGACTTTGTGCAGGCGGTGTTGCCATAGATGTCACAGCGGTACGAGTTCGAGTCCAGCGCAAGTTTGACCGTTCTAACATCGTTGGGAATTTTATATATATATATATATATATATATATATATATATATATATATATATATACAACGTCTCAGAATGTGACTATTCGCTACACTGCTCCATCGGATCAAATTGATACAGGGAAGATATGTAAACGTATAGAACGGTCTGAAAACGATGTTAGAACTTTCTAATTTGCGATGCAAATTTTTGGTAAGCGAAAGCTATATTTTTATATAGCCTAGCTGGTCGAGCGGTCTAGGGCGCTAGACTTTGTGCAGGCGGTGTTGCCATAGATGTCACAGCGGTACGAGTTCGAGTCCCGCGGAGGGAACGACCAAAAATTTGCATCGCAAATTTGACAGTTCTAACATCTTTGGGAATTTTTCAGACCTTTCTATACGTTTACATATCTTCCCTGTATCAATTTGATCCGATTGAGCAGTGTAGCGAATAGAGTCGTCACATTCTGAGACGTTGTATAATATTGATTTGTTGTGACATGCATCATTAATTTGATCCACTATCCTACATAATAACATCTAAATGAACTGTCCCGTACTACCATACATCGTGTACTAAGTCACAGCCCTAGATTAATCCTACGAGGAGGATTGACCCGGCCAGCGAAAGCTATATTTTTTTATAGCCTAGCTGGTCGAGTGGTCTAGGGCCCTGGAATTTTTCAGACCTTTATATATATATATATTCAACAAGTAGGAATGTATTGTTAAAAACAAATTTAAAATAAAACGTAATGATTTGCAATACAAATTACATTTCTTTTTAGGTTGTTCATGATTTGAAACCACTTGACCGTAAACTGAACAGGGGGACATTCTTCCTTGAAAAAACGTGTGCTTCTCCTGGAGATGTTACTATCACAAGAATCAGAGGATTAGCTATTCTTGCTGACAGCCGACTTCTTTTGATAGATAGCAAAAATTGCTGTATGAAAATATTTGATTCCGAATGGTATAATTTTGCAACAAGAAAAAATCTTAAAGATGAACATAGAGGAATTGCCACGGTATCCCAAGACGAAGTTGCAATCTCGTTCGATAACAAACGAGAGGTACGACTATATAAATTAGACAAATTTAACAATTTAAGGAACGACAAAAGCTTCAAAACAGAAGAAAAACCATTCAGTTTATCCTACAGTAAAAAGACATTCGTTATCGAAATGGGAGAAGGCGACGACGGGATGATTGTTGTGACCGACTTCAATGGAGTAATAAAGTACATTTTGAGAAGCCATGGAGAACCATTGGGTCTATTTACCGGAAATTCTATTCGTTTAGTTAATGATAATGAAAAGAAAACTGTTTATGTTGTAAATGTAGATGGTTTTGTACATTGCGTTAATTATGAAGGAAAAATTCTGTGGACCGCCAAGATGAACATGCCGAGGGGCATAACTTTGCATGGTCATATGCTGTATGTGGCTAGCAAGGCCGACAATAAAATTTATCAGATCGACTCAATGAATGGAAAAGTTTATGACTTTTAAGCGACAAAGATAAAATATCACAACTTCGCTTTTTAACATTGTAGGAAACAAAAACAAAATTGATTGTGGAAGTCGGAATTAATGTCCACATTTATAATGTTTCTTGTCCACAAAACAAATCATTTTCAGAATTATCGTTTATCATTTCAAGAATAAAAACTTAAGTGTATTGGATACTCCCAATGCCCAGTAAATTAGAAAAATAAAGTTATATCTACGAGAAATAATAATAATTATATGTTGTATATGGTATCTGACCTAAACCTTGCTAGTGTTTCCGCTGCCGACATAGAATTTTCTTTTTCTAGATCAATGTTATCAAGCAAATGCATCAAACTTTCAATAAGTGACAAGGGTGGTCACGACCTTCGAGTTATCTTGAATAAAAACTTTAATGTGATTCTTTTGGCACGACGTTTTTGATTTTATTTAAATATTCATTTTCGATAACAATAAGGGGATTTCAATATTATTTGCCTTACATGTTTCAATTTCATCATCATTTTATATCAAGTTGAATATTTTATCCCCAATATAATATAGTAACATATTTTCCTGCACTCTTCCTTTATATGCATCGAACAATAATTATATTCCTTCATGCACATTTATGTGCATATCTTTCAATGGCAGTACTCCATAGATTCTCCATAATTAGTTAAAAAAGAACGATTCCAATTCATCTTCTTAATACACAAAATAAGTTTTTTTTTTTTTCAAAATTCTGGAATTTATTATTCGATAACACATATGTCCAGTGTGGTGGACTTGTTTTTTAATAGACGGTCTGCATTTCAGTGTAAACATATTGTGCTCTACTACTCGCTAACCTATTCCTTCACTCAATTGAGGCTGAATACATAGTTTATCTTCTCCAAAGGAAGGAATATAATTTAGCCGAATCCTTTTATCTCAGTTTAAGCTATATAGATGGCTGTTTTCTTTAAACAAACCTATATTCGAGGAATTTATACTTCCTATCTACCTACAGAACTTGAGATAAAGAATACTGCAGACACTATGGAGTCAGCCTCATATCGTGACCTACTTATATAGATCGATTGAAAGTGAAAATACGACAAACACGGTGCAGGTGGTCCAGTTGCGTGTAGTTTGTGTTTCTTTGAATGTGCTATTTTGGTTATTTCGTGTGTTCCTTGTGTAATCGTAATCCTTAGAGTTAATTCTATAATTCTTTAATTACCATTCGAACACTGGTTCCATTAATTCCCTTTTATTTAAAAGGAATTATTTTAAAACATTTTTTGTTCATTCAGACCCAACAAATAAGATAGATTTAAAAGGAAAGCACGGAATTCTGTACATGAAAGTCGATGAAACTTTTTAGATAGTGTGTGTCTAAAAAATACATTTCTTTAGGTTTGAATCCACATTTAAAATGCGACACTCATAATTACTACTCATTTGATGAAGCAAATACATAAATATTATTTATCTCGTTTAAAAACATTTATTACTAGTTTGTTGACTAGCCTGAAAGCCTTTTGACAATTGTTTTATTATATGATACCCAATACAACAAGATAACACGAGATGAAGCAGAAAAAACAAAAGAATTTTCTTCACGTGAAAAAAGACTTTCTTAAACTTCATTTTTAAACATTGTTTTAATTATGACCGTGGCCAAGGAAATATATATCAAAACTAGCGTTTTAATTCGGTTAATTATGTAGATATATATCCAGAATATCATTATTTAGAATCTTAAACCACACTTCATGTATTCTGCAGAGAAGAATATCTCTATTTGACATGTGGACTAACATTGTTGGGTTTCAAACTATCAATATGTGTAAAGAAGGGTTGAAATTTGTACGATTATCCCTTGAAAAAGGTGCATTTTTCTCCAAAGATTTTCAATTTACAATAAACCGAAATAATGTATTTTTGGCTAGTTGCGCGAATTTTTAAATTCCTATTCGTTTTCAGATAAAGTGAGATTTTGAAACCCACATTTTATGAAATTGGTTCAAAATATATCGAAAATGAAAACCAAAAAATATGCTATAATTTTCCAAAACTAAAAACTTTCTAGAAGTTTTGATATTATAAAACACGTTAATTGTGAAAATTCTGCTTAAATTGACATTAGAAACAAACAAACAAACCGCAAAACAATAAGCCACCAACCATATTGGTAAAATTGTAAAGACAATAAAAAGGCCTACTTCAAAATACCACAAAGATATTTTATTCAGTTTAGATTTTTTTCAATTATGAGCGGACTTTGAATTTCGAAGAGTTTACATTACGTGACCATGGGTTACTTTTAATCAGTTGGATTCTTTTTTATGCTGTGAATGAATACAAAATGTTCTTTTTATACCAAGGAAAGGAGAGATACAGATTAGCTATGAAATCATAATTCCAGTAGTATTACAAATTTCGAAATACCTTAAACACTGGGTCTTCATTACTTGCATTACACATGGTAGAACCGCTTGGTGATAGATTTTCACATACAATAATTATTCATGATGACGTGTTAAGAACGAATAAAAAATATTGACACTTAAAAAATCACAATCTCAGTCGTGAATGGACTAAGAAAGGTGTCCACATTTTAGTTAGAGCAATAAAAAACCGAATTGACTTTTTGATGATACATGACGTTTAAAGATGATACCGTATTACAAACGTAATGATTTCGACTCTCCACTAGAGAAAACTTTCCTACCTTAGTGGCAATATCTCAACATCATATGCCTATAGAGTATATACATTTTATAATTGACCTATTATTGACGTGCATGTGATTTGTACACTGATGTTCTAAGTAGAGCTATAATACGGTCAAAACTAAGTTTTTTGTGTATCTTGTTTTACTTGTATTTTTATAAGTAATTATTCTGATGTCTACATTGTTTATGTTGAACGTCTCTGTTTCCTGTGTTAATGTTCTTGTCATATACTATATTTCCATGTTTCTGAATTGTCCTCTTGTTTTTGTGTTTTTATTTTTTATTTTTTTTTTTTTTTTTTTTTGTTATTTCTTTATATTTATTCATTTTTTTGCCAATATTTGAAATCTTTATTTTATAAGTTTTGGTCTTTAGATTTTGTTCTACGTGTAACTTTTTATCAAATCCTAATGGTTTTTAAAAATTAAAAAAAAGATATTACGTAAAGATGTCTATATTTCGTTGTAGTCTTTCCGTTTAACTTATATTAAATCCTTGGTACTGTATATCATGTTGCGAAGTAAATTCTAAAAATATCTATACATGATATTTTTATACATTTTTCAAAGCTATGTTTTGCCATGCAATGTCAAGGAACATGTCTGAAAATAAAGTGAAAGGTTAAGGGTGCGTCAAATCAAGAAACATTGCCATTGTAAGCTTCAAAAGCATCGGTCGTTATTTTATTTTATTTATTTATTCAAATTTATTTCATTCATAAATCTTGAAAAGAATGACGAAAGAGTAATTAAGGAATCCAGGATTCGAGCGGTAATCAAAGAATAATCAAGGAAACCAAGATTCTGGTGGAAAACAAAAGAATGTAATCCAGAAACAAAGACCAGATATGGAAAACAGACACTCATAACAAAGTACACAGAATAATCAAAATAATACATACAAAATAACAAAAGTAAATGAGCAACTCGGACTCCACTAGAAAATGAGAGTATGGACCAGGGGCACCGGTAGGATATGCGTCCTCTGCTTTTCTAGAAACACCCGCCGAGTTGCTCATAAAAAGTCAAGTATAGGGTAAACGAAAGCGGAAAGGAAAACTATGACACGTGGAACAAATCATTTTTCATGGTGCAGATGACGATGCACTATAACGATCCACGAGTAAATGCTTACGACCATAAAACTTTAGTAGTGATGACTTCAATCTTGTAGCAATGTAACCTTATTCAAGAAGCCTAATTGTGAGAAGTTTAGAGCGATACAAAAAGTCTGCGTAGATACGGCAAGCTCTGGCATAACGTATGAGTGATATGAAAACTCCATACGCTGGTGCTGAAGGGATGATGTCACAGATGAAAAAAGTTGACAATATGGAATGAAAAGTCTTCGCTTTTGTCGTATAGTTTGGGAAAGTTTTTCTTTACCATCGATCTAAAAGGGGTTTGATGCTACATTTGAAGATCCAGCTATATAGCGTTCCTGTCGACATTCGGAATAATGTACATGGACGGTAGATCACAATCATCGTCTTTGGTAGAGAAACCACAAGAGGTTAAAACAGATATATGGTTTTCCACTACCTCTACTTCGGAGAGTTTGGTGGCAGAATAGGTCTTATTACTACTATTATTTTATACGTCTACCTCTGATAATAAACTTTGCATGTAATACGTTTTACAGACAAAAAATAGTTTTAGGCTTTGTCTGCTGGTACAACAACATATTTGTCATGGATAGTAGACATTGTTTTTGCTTCATCAGGGTCTATGAAAAATGGTGTACTATTGGCACTCACTGACCTACTTAAAACTTTCATACGTATCAAAATTAAGGACCTCAAAAGAATATATTCCAAGAACAAAGTCTAGACAGGGAAGAGTAATCAAGGGAACCAAGGTTATAGCGGTAATCAAAAGAATATAATCCAGGGACAAAGACCAGACATGGAAAACAGACATACACAACAAAGAACATAAAGTAACTAAAATCATACATACAAAGTAACAAAAGTAAATGAGCAACTCGGACTCCACTAAAAACTGCGAGCATGGACCAGGTGCACCGGTAGAGTAAGCGTCCTCTGCTTTTCTAGAAACACCCGCCGAGTTGCTCATAAAAAGTCAAAAAGTAATCAATGGAACCAAGGTTACAGCGGTTATCAAAAGAATGTAATCCAGGGACAAAGACCAGACATGGAAAACAGACATACACAACAAAGAACATAAAGTAACTAAAATCATACATTCAAAGTAACAAAAGTAAATGAGCAACTTGGACTCCACTAAAAACTGGGAGCATGGACCAGGTGCACCGGTAGGGTAAGCGTCCTCTGTTTTCCTAGAAACACCCGCCGAGTTGCTCATAAAAAGTCAAGTTCGGGGTAGACAAACAAAGAAAGGCAAACTATGACACGTTGAATAAATCAGTTTTCATGGTGCTGATATAGACATTAAAATAGACAAAAAATAGACATTCACTCAAGGAACATGAAATAAAAGAATAACTCGTAGAGAGAAAATGAGCAAAATTAACTTAAAGTCCAGTTAAATCTGCGAGATAAGACCAGGCTCACATGATGTCATGTCCGGGGTAGACGAATGAGGGAAAAATATGAGAAGGTAAAAAATATGTTCTCATAGATGAGATGGATACACCATAACATCAACGAATTCATGATGACGACTATAAAACTTCTGTAGTGATGACTTAAATCTTGTATCAACATACCCCTGTTTCATAAGCCTAATTTTAAGTAGTCTAGAACAGTACAAAATTTAGCGGGAAGCTCTGGCATGACATATGAATTGTGATATGAAAACTACATACGCAAGTGCTGAATACATGTTGCCACAGATAAAAGGAAACTTTACAATACGGAATGAATGTCACATAGTTTGATCATGAGTTTTCCTTTTCTATAGACCTCCTAGTGCAGATAAATAATTGAGTGTTACTTCTTAATGTCAGTAGTGCCCTTCAAAGTTTTTTTTGGGATAAATCGATAAATGAAATACGTCATCTATATAGCGGAAACTGAGATCAAAAGATCAAAGGATTTGGCTGAAAAATTGTTCTTTCTTTTTTATCAGAACATCTATGAAGTGAGCAGTATAATAGTGAAGAAATAGGTCTGTAGCTGAGCACAATACAATACCATGCTGACCATCCGTTGAAAAACACCTCAACCACATTGGACCAACATGTCGTTAACAAATTTCAGCATTTTAACAACATCTTCGGTAAATTTAAAAGATGATTTTGCAACCGTTTTTTTACACAGTATTAAGAATCTCTACCAACAAGTACGTATTTGTATTTAGGTGTCCTATCATTTTTAGAGTAACAACGATGTATAATGCTTTTTGATTTCAAATGAGTATGGGGAATAGTAGTATACAGGATTGAAAATCATAGGTCTTGATGCTATTATATTCCGATAATAATACAGCTTTGAGGATTCACAACAGATATCTATTTTTTTCCAGATTGAATTGATGCCACTACTAGAATAGCAGTTTTCGTGGCAGAATTGGAGACTTTCCTTGACTGCTGTAAGTATGGAGGTTGATAGCTTCAAAAGAAAAAAAAAATTTAAAAGAACTTATATTTATCACGATTTCATGATATGTATGTGCACAATTTTATGTGTTTTCAGGACGTAGTAACCCTTGTAGATAAATCTTATTTTTCCTCTTAAAGCTTTCCTTTTGAGTTATAGAACTATTAAAATGAAGACCATATCTAAGTACAACTTAGATGATTTTTGTTTTATTGTGATCACCATACATGCAAGTCGTTGGTAACATATGATAAACTGAATATGATATATTTTCATATTTTATCTACTACCACGATCCTTTATATTACCAATTAAAATTGTCGTTTTAAACTTTGAACAAAATATGACGTTGTAATTCTATGCTTATCAGTTTTACTTGTAATACTTTTAATAGTAGAGATGGGTATGTATGCATTTGATTTTCATGTATCATGGCATTTCAGTATACAGTATGCAAATCAAAATTCGAACAATGTATAAGTATTCAAAATATTGCCTAAAATTACCATAACTGCAATATCGGAGCAACAAATTTATCAATGATGTGTGCCCTAGGTGGTGGAATGGGGTACCCTTGGCGTGTTACATGCTGGGGTTGTCAGGCTATAATACGGAAAACCTGACCGCAAACCATAGTGGTGCACCGTGTTGGGAAAGATGCCACGTTCCTCTCACGTTAAAGAACCCTGCTGTGGTATTCGAAAGGAGTAGGAACCTTTGCGCTCCGCCACAGGAGGCTAAATTCCCCGACCCTACCCATCCCTTCCTTTTTCTGGTGGTAATCTAAATTTGTCGACCCTGTTGCACTTGTGTCCCATCCCTTTTTCATATCATCATCATTTCATGTTCATTTTATCATCAATGTCATGTTCATTGTCTGAATATAGCTGAAATATTGCTGCTCGGACGTTAAACCCCAACAAACAAACAAACAATCTATGATTGCTTCCCGAACTTAGATACAATGTAAATAAAATATTACTCCGCCTTCAACATAATTGCAAAATATAAATTATCAAGGACACGCCTATTTTGATCTTTACGTGTATTTCCTGTGAAAAAGCTGTTTTAACTATAACGGGTATGTGTTATCAATACGATATAACTCGTTTGCTAAAATGGAGTACAATTAAGTTGAATGAAATACTACATCGTGTTGAATTTTTTCAGGCATCGGACTTGAATGCTTCTCTTGTAGTGGAGTTGAGAGTGCAAGTGAATGTAATCATCATATCCAATGTAATAACAATGAGGTAAGGAAACCATACATTGCACATAATGATTTTCCCGCTAAGTAATAATTTATTATATTAGTATATTCATAGTTATAAGATAAGTTTATACAGATTAATTCATTTGTGTTTTCATACCACACATTCCTACAAAGAGGTTACTGGTATCAGCATACAAGCAGACTCCATCATGTTGTCGTGTGTGTGATAATATTCGATACATTACTTTACAAATCCTCTATTTCTTAGAAACAGCTGACATGGTTAACACAGAAGAATGAAAAAAAAATTATAGGAGGGAATGTAAAAGCATCAAGTTTCTACGAGTTTCTATTCTTTTCCTTCTAATTCGTAGAGTATTTCTAACACATTAGTGTGCTTAATCTCAGAAAATCATATAGATAATCACCGAATCGATAATCGTTTAACAACCAAAAAAAATAGCTATAAACGATCAAAATATCTTCCTTTTGATAGGAGATGATTGAAAGGAAAAGTAAGGAAAAATTGGATAATGAAAACAAATCTAGGTTTTTTCGTTAATGTCTTTTGAACGCAATTTCAAGTCGTTTTTACGAAATATTTAGGATTTTCTGGTAAAGTAATACTTCTGTGATCCGTTCTCGTGAATAAACAACGACGTATAATGCTTTAAAGCAGAAGTTTCGTTTTGAATGTATAATTACGGCATTGGTGATGGGGAAAGTCTTTGATCTATTTTAATAGGATAACCATCGAATTCTTTTCCCAGTCAGAAGGTGTGAGTTTTTCCATAGGAACGGTCATTTGAATCAAAACTTCAAATGTTAGTGAAGCGGTCATAAGAGGTATCAAAACTTCTTGTAGAAAAAAGTAAATATTTAAACTTGTGTATTGTTAAATGTATAAGAATTATCTTCAAATGTTTCCATCGTCGACGGAAATAAAAGTAAAGAAAAAATAAATTTCCGTTCAGTTAAAACTATTGAAACTTTATGCTTACTTTCATCAGATTTGTTTGATGCACAACTACATGACAGAATCTGGCTCGGAAAGATATGATTATGGATGTGAATCGTCAATGGTATGTAGAAAAGTTTACTTAACATTTTAGAATGACAAACTCAAAGACACAAAACACACGTTTAAATATCAATACAAATAGAAAATATTATTTCCTGATGTCAGTTGATTTTCTTTATTCTTTAGCATATTTCCTCTAAGATTACACACCATTGTATTCGTTGCAATACGTAGATTTTAAATAGAAAATCATTTACCGAGATTGTTTATTATTATAATTATTATTACAATGATTTGTTTATTCAGAAACAATGTTTGTGCTTCAGAGCCTCTGTTTAGTCTTGCCTTAAATATCAAATTGATCGTTTTCATATTTCAAACTTTTTAAGGTAAGAATAAAAAAGACAAAAATTAGCTTCTTTTCTTTCCAACCTATCTCAATACAACACTCTGTATTTTCTGCAGGCATGCAGTAAAACAATTAAGTCTTCAATGTTTTGGTCGACGAGAAGAAGGACATCATGTCAAGTGTGCAATATGTTGCAATGGTAGATTATGCAATGAAATGCTTAGTTGTACTGCTTCACAGCCAAGTAAGAAGAAACAAATTAGTTTGAAGTTATTCTGCTCCTTTTATTTTAAATTGTTTTGAACACTCATTTACGCAGTATTCGCAAAATAAACACCTAAATGTTGTCAGCCCATGCATGGAAATTTGATTGATTTAGGTATGTGTTACACACTCTAAAAATGATACACACTAGTATCTCTTTTCTATTTAAGTTTTAAATAGTTCATACGTGCATGTGAAATGTTTTTAAATTTGATTTTTTTCTTGTAGCTCCGCTTTCATTTCTTCCGATAGAATGTGCAGATGTCAGAATTACTAAAAGTGGAGTTTATTCTATTTACCCATTCGACAGATCGGTTCCAGAAGTTCTAGTATATTGTCATGTCGATGCATGTCTGGACGGTGAGTTGTAAAAGCAAAGCAAATCGCAATAGTTTGAACACAATTGTAAATGTTCCAAAAGTGTTAGTACTTCCTCGTGAACGCTTAAATACAAATGATCGAAAACGAATCAGTCAACATATACAGTAACAACATGTCATAATCATTATAGGTGTTTCAATGTCGGTACAACGGATCAGTAAGTTTCTACAGGACCTAATAGACTAAAGAACTCTTATAAAAAATCTACTGTGTCCATGCTACTAAACACGTGACTTAAATGGGGTATTGATGTACCTTAGAATCGCATAGGAAGAGATGAGATGTAAAACATATTTTGTAATATTTTACAGCTGAAATGACATATACATACGGTAGACATGGATTTTATCATACTATGGTATCTGGTATTTGGGTTTTAAAGATTTATACAGCTTAACATAACAACCAACAATCTTCGTTGTGTAACAACTCTACATATTTCTTAAAGATTTATAATTTTTAATTCTAAATTGAGGAAGAGACCATCCTTTGTATGACTGTCAGGCGGGATCGTAATCTTATGGCAAGTTTGCAATTTCAAACAATAATATTATCCATAATGATTTCAGGCAATGATATCATCCATGAGCTGACAACACACTCAAACCATGCTCTGATGATTGAAATGACGAAGTGACTTTAGCAACGTGAACAAGTTTGCTGAGTTTTCGTCATTTCATGTATCCAGTGAAGCAATTGGGTATCGGTTGATGGTCAGCAGATATGACGGAAATGCAGGTATGTGTTTTCATACATATGTAACAGTCTTGATCTTTTAGAGTTGATAACAAAGCTAAGAAATCTAGGGTACGTAACTTTATTTAGCCAAATATAAATGTCGCATACAAAGCCCTGTAATAACAAATACATACATTAATTGTATAAGACTATGTATTTCTATAAGTAAGATATATGAAACATAAGTAATCGACGCTGTAAGTAAATCTCCCTAAAGCACTAATGACATGAACTCCTATCGAGCCATAACATTGACCTGGTCTATTCATTTCAGTACGACATACATTACTCCGATAATTGTCTACATCAAATACACAAGTCATGTATATGTTTCATACAAGAACATTCCGCAAGGTGTTTTGTACAATAAATAACAAACTTCTGCTTGTAAATAACTTTCATCGGCTACACACTAAATTATCGGTACAGATAATTTAAACGTATCTGATCATACTTGTAGTAATGGCAAATGAGTTAAATTCAAAATTACCCTACATAAGTAACAACATGCACATCACTATTCTTACATATGATCCTAAAATAAAGGAAGATAATCACAAGTAGAAACTAAGGAAAATAACTATGAAATATTTGTCACAGTTACTCAAGCTAATCGTAAATAAAATCAATACAATCAACTCACCAATTTGTGGAACTGAGTCCATTTAAATATAAACATCACAACAGCTACATTGTACTCAACAACTAATAGTACAATTCTTACACAGAGTAATAAGCACCTCCATTAGCACAACAATAAATACAAGATTCAATAGATCATATAAACCTTTCAAAAATACGTACAACATAAAGTGTTTCAATGTAACGAAATCGAAATAAGAATATCTATCTTGTGTTCAATCCATTACTCTGTATGACCCAATACACGAGACAAAAAGATCAAAGGTCACTGTCGAATGAAACGAACACTCAGGCAATACACTTTCACGCTAGGCTCATACAACGGAAGAATACAATGCTCAAACTACATCTCAGTCATACTCGGGACATGGGAAAACTTACTCTAAGACTGATGTTGTGGATGGTAATTCATACTTCTATCAGCTGTCAGGACAAAAAGCCGAAATGATAAAATGACCATGATTTCTGGTAAAATATGCCTCTATAATTCTGGTCCTTCAACTACACTGAGCAATAGGCTAAAGCTTCATGCAAATGTTGCATGTAAAACGAAAGTGTTAAATAAATAGATAACTTTAAATCTGAAATATTACAAAATAATGACCAGCCATTATTACTAAATTTCCCAAAAGAATTAACACCTGACTAGAATAACCAATTAAAAAAATAGAACACCTATACCAGGTAACTGTTGATAGGTATCACTTAGGTAAATATGTCATCTGAAAATAGGCTAGAGCAGAACATGTATGTTTAAATTAAATAAAAACTGCAAAATATAATATAACACGCCTATAACCAGTGGAATTAGCAAAATGGGTAAAAATCCACTCTACCAAATCATCCCCCTGGTTCCAAAAATGACGTCCCCGTCAATACTACTACAATGCATACAACTATTCATAAAACAAATAATACTTCCCTCCCGGTCTGGAGAAAAGACGTCCTTGTCAATCGAGCACACAACAGACATAAAATCTAAAAGAGAGAAATATAACATTAGTATTTATCTGTGGCTAACTTCACAAGGCATCTGCCAACCTATCTTCAGATCCACGGAGTAATCAACATGATGCTGCATCCTTCAGAAACTCTGCTCTTGTAAACCAGTCCGTCTTAGATTGAGTCCGTTTACATACATAGTCTATATATCTGGTCATAGCTGTTGATGTTCTGTGTCGATGTGATCTTCTTGGAACTTCGAGTGTATCGTTATCTTCATCTTCAGACTCTACATCCTGCCCAGGGTGGTCAATAACTGTAGCTTGAATCTCATCTGCGTCGAATTCGTTAGCTCCTTCAGCATTAAATCACCTGGAGTGTCCTCCACTATTCCAGTTTCCTCGAATATGTCACCCTGTTGATTCTCTTCAATTAGCAATACATGTCTCTAAGCTACTGAGCCGTCAGCTATTTCATCACGATCTGTGTTGATATCTATTTCCTCAGTCAGCTGCAGTATCATAACCACGAAAGATTCATCATCGCTCTCAATGTCAGTATCACTGGCCGGAGGATATGGATCCTTTGTCGAAGGTCCTCTTTAGTCGTTCTTGGTTGTGGCACAAGTATCTTATTTTTCCTGGGTCTTAATTTTGATTTAGGTGTAGGTCTTTCTTCTGAAATATGTTTATCCATAGCAGCTGAACCAATTGGAAGAAGCCAGTTTCTGTGTATGGTTCTCTTTCTTCCTTCACCATTCTCCTTCCGAACCACAAAAACAAATATGTTGTGTTAGGTTGATCGAGGATGATGTAGGCATCACTTTCCATTCTATCTGACAGCTTATGTTTGCCTTCATATGCAAAGATCTTCACCAACCCTCTATCTCCCTGACGTAACACCGCTCCTCGGACTTTCTCATCATAACCTCATAGCCTTTCTTCTGTCTTGACGGAGATTTCCTCGCAGACTCCATGGCTAGTTCGTATGACCTCTGTAATCTCAGCGTCGACATATATTGTAGTATTCTGGCTGATTTTTGAACTCTCTATATCAAAAACTGAATCAACATCAATACGAGGTTCTCTCCCAAACATTAGGAAAAATGGTGAAAAACCTGTTATTTCCTTTTTCCTGTTTAGTACAATTATATCCATGCACAATAGTATTTTTTTAGTAAAAAGAATATTTTCATATGATGATCAGCCACATTAACTCCTCTCCTATGAAAAGAATGAAAATAACATAAATCTACATAATAGCATAAAAGCATGAGGTAGAATATACCAATGTACACAAACACGTGTGTTATAAAAACTAAATCTGGTATGTTTTCTTTTATTTATGAATGATAAAAACTTGTACTACAATTGTTCTATTTGAGAAACCAAAATACTTTGACAGTATGTTTATCGATTATATACGATCACTGGCAATATCACTCCCGTCAAGCGAGAGAAATGAACGTAAATAGATCGATAACATAAGTCAAGTACTACAACTTGCTCGTAAATGGAGGACCTTTGGGATCGTTAACCACTCAATAAGAGCTTTTCAGTTCATTTTTGTTATTTTTTTCAAACAAAGGAAGGTATCTTTCAAAATGATTACAAATAATATGAAATAATGTTTCATTGATTTTTTTATAAACAGTTCATCACAAATTAAAGGAGGAGAGGAAGAAGAAGAAGAAAACGAACAAAATTAATACATCTTCTCCACTGCGTTTGAAAAAACCATGTGATTTAATATAATGTGCGTTATGTAGTAAAGAATGAGTTTTAAGTTTTACTACTTGTGCTTGATCCAATTGCCGCCGTTGCACTGACGATAAAAACATGTATCTTTTGTAGTTGTACTCTAAATGGTTCACGATCATTTTAGGAATAATTCGGTAATTTTTATACTGTGTATCAAAATGAAAACAAAAAAATAACATTGGATTCAACATCTTGATTGATATTCCTCAGTACGAAATAGATTATTAATCTTTAATAAATCAGAATCAATGAAACATATCTTCATATCCTTTGTAGATGGTGGTCAGTTTGACAGACACCCTTGCTTTGTTTGTAAAAGTTGCAATTTTGCTGTAATTATTGAAAAAGTAACAAATACAAATCCTAAATACTACTTCACTAACCTGAACCTCCTCCATTCACAATCTTGTTGTGGCACTTGACTTATATTATCGATCAATTCTTGTTCATTTCTCTCGCTTGACAGTGTGATGGATTGAGTACATAACACTCTGGTTCCGCCTACTTTCCTACTTTTTGCAATGTGTGAAAGAAAAACAAATCGGAAATACCGAAGTAACAATGAAAATTGTGGATTTCAAAGAGGGGATTTTTGTGTAAAACGCACTAGAAACATATAAACCGACAAAAAATTGAAATACACACAAAGACGAGCAGCACGGGGCTATACTTTGGTGCTCTAACGAGTAAACAGTTCCTGTTACTTGCCATTTGTGGATTAAACGAATAATTTCATTTGAAATGACAAAAACATGTTTTACCATGATTAAACTTTAATTTGATTTAATGAACAGCCTATTTCAATCATAGAGAAAATGACCAGAACAATACGGAATTAAAATGAATTGCAAAGCAAACGTTGCATGACTTTCATTGTGGAAAGAAAGTTTGATAATTAACAGAAATTAACAGATTTATATTTGCTATAGAAGTGTAATCAGCAATTTGCCTAGACCTTCTATGAGACACTCCAGTGGGTGACTGATTGACTTCTTACTCGCATCGGTGCTAAAAATCTTTTTTTTTAATTTCTAATTGTCGCAGAAATCTTGTAGAAAGTGACCTCTTAAGTGATTTTATAGGTGATTCATTTAGTTACCATAATAAACAACGGTTTTACATGTTTGACAACGACAACAATGTTTCTTCCAGACACTGTGCATCACTTTATAAAGGAGGGTTGTGGTACTATGACTGTCATGAAGCAAATTTAAATGGAATATACCACGGAGGACACCACAATGAATTTGCTAATGGTGTTAACTGGAAATCTTGGCATGGATATCACTATTCTTTATAGACAACTACTATGATGGTTCGGAAATATTGATTTCATTGCATTTATCTGATATTGATGAACGGAAATTGATTAAAAAAAATTTTAATTTACTTCTTCAGTTGTGACAACTTTCTTTCATCTGTGGCACTGCTTATGGAGTTATGCAAGAGCTTGCTGTAGCTACGCAGACATTTTGTACCGCGATAGACTTCATACAATTAGAGTTCTGGAACAGGGTTACGTTGCTACATGGTTGAAGTCATCACTAGAAAAGTTTTTTATAGTCATCATGAACTCGTGGATCGTTATGATGACGACCATAAAACTTCTGTAGTAATAGACTTCAATCTTCAACATAACCCTGTTCCAGACGCCTAATTGTAAGACGTCTAGTGTTGTACAAAAGTCTGCGTTGTTACAACAAGTTATGGTGTAACGTTGTGAGTTGTGACATGAAAACTCCATACGCATGCGCTGAAGGGTGTTCCCACAGATGAAAGGCTAGTTGACAATTCTGAATGAAAAGTCATCGCGTTTGTCGAATGGTTTGGTCAATAGTTTTCTTTTACCCTCGATCTCTAAGAGTAGGTCAAGATATGAAGCTGACTTTACAGTGACTGTAGTATCCTTTATCTCAAGTTCCTTGGGATAGGTGCGATGTATAAAATCCCTGAAAGTATGATTGTTTAACGATATTAGTGGAAACTGAGATCAAAGGATTTGGCTATACGATGTTTCTTCCTTTTGATTAGATCAGCTATAAAGTCAGCCTCATAGAGTGAAGGAATAGGTCAGAGAGTAGGAGAGCACAATTTGTTCTCATTGGAATGCCGATTGTTTGTTGACAATCGTGTCCACCACACTGGACAAATATGTTGTCGATCAAAAATACCAGCATTTCGAAAGCATCTTCATCGGTATATTTGGAAGATGATTTGGAATCGTTTTTACAATGTATGAGGAATTTCTACCAAGTACTACATATCTGTATCTAGATGTACCGTCTTTTTTTAGAGTAACAACGATGTAAAATATTTTGAGTCGGGATTTTAACAGGGTATAAATAGTTAAAAATCATAGGTTTTAATGCTATTGTATTTTGCAAATTTGAATCGAGGGTTTCCAGAAGTTCTTTCGAATTTTTCAGGTTTCATAATGAATTTATACCGCTACAGGAGTCACAAGTATCGTTGTAGGACTGGAGATCCTCTTTGACAGCTGTGAGTATAGAAGTTAAAAGATCACAATCAACGTCTTTGGTTGAGAGACCAAAAAAGGATAGCACAGATTTATGTATATCCACTCTCTTCTTTGGAAGTGTGGTAACAACATATGTCTTATTACCGCTATTATTTTCTACGTCTACCTCTGATAATAAACATTGAATGTAATGCATTTTGCAGGCAAAAACAATGTTAATGCATTTTGGAGGCAATAACAAGTTAAATCACGTTACTTCATTTTAACTACACTGATCACTTGTGACGTAGGTGATTGGAAAAAGCTGTCGCAATCTGTAGACAAGCGCAATGTTTCTCTGCACTTAAGCTCACAATGTTCATGCATTCTGCAGACAAAAACAATATTAAATCACGTTTCTTAATTTTAAGTACACTGATCAAAATCCTAAAATTAGCACTTGTGACGTAGGTGGTAGGTAAAAATATGTCGCAATCTGCAGACAACGCAATGAAGTTCACACCAAAACTCATTAACTTTTAAAACTCTTGCCAAACAAACAAGATTCACTAAAGAAAAAAACATTTGTATAATGCGCAAAATATGCGTTTAAAAACGAGAAGCAGTACATTTATGCGTTCTTTGTAAAGATCTTTATTGTGATTATTGTCAATGGAGACACGAACAAATGACAGCAACAATGGACCATTCAATAATTCCGCTGTATCTGTGAGATTCAACGAGACAACACGAAAGGGAAAGAATTCAACTCAGGTACTCAGGTTATTTGTCTATTTAGTATTTCAGTTATTCAACAAAACGCGCAGTATCTTGATTCCTGGTCATTAACTAGTTCCTACTGATATCATACTAAAAACATATATTTTATAACAATGCAAAACAATTCTAAGATTATATCTAAAGTTGTTCAAATAGTAAGGGCGTCGAATAGCAAACAGAGAAACAATGTTTCTTGAAAAGACATATGTAGCATCACGAATAAGCTATTCGAATAAGAGGTCTTACTACTTTATCAGATGATCGTTTGATTTTAATAGACACCAAGAACTACTGCTTGAAAATATTGAACGGTACATCTAAATGATTAGAGGAGAGAAATAGCTCTGGTTTCTGGAGAAGAGATAGCAATCTCTTTTGGGTATAAACGAGAAGTCCGAATGTACAAACTTGTCAAAGCTAACAGCTTATGCAACTACAAAAGGTTCAAAACAAATAAAAATCCGTTTTGTTTGTTATCGAAATGGGAGAAGGCGTCAACGAGATGATTGCCGTGACAGACTTAAATGGAATATAAGATCTAGCACATATTGTAAAGGGTCATTACAATAATTTAATCAAATGTATAATAAAATTAAACTAATGATTACATTATTTCTGAAAGTAACTGATTAGATCAATGATTAACTTGGTAAAGTAATCGTGATTTCATCTGATTACAATGAATGTTGTATTTGTATTTCCAAATATATGGTACATTCGTAAGAAACAAACTAACACTTATGGTTTTGTATAGGACCACGTCCTTATACGAGCAATATCTCAGTAAAGGTATCAAGGCGGATTTTAGTCATAACTGATATTCTTTTGTGTCCTTTTGAATAGTTCAAAAATTAAAAGTTGTGTTTTTCTTACTTTTTTCAAAAGAATTTATTTCAAGGATAAAGACTATACAGGGAAAATAGACACACACAACCAAACAGAAATGAAACAACAAAAATAGCACGTACAAAGAAAAAAAGAAAACATTCAACCCGGATTTCACTAAAAGCTGGGAGCATAGACCAGGTTGACAGCAAGCGCCCTCTGCTTTTCTAAAAACACCCACCAGTAGCGCATAAAATTCCCGTCCGGTGTAGACAAAAACAAAGGGAAAACTATGACATGGTGGACAACCGGTACAGATGGAAACACCATAATGATGCACGAGTTAATGATAATGACAATAAAACTGTAGTGTTAACTTTAATCTTGTAGCAGCATATCCTTTTCCAGAAACCTAACTCTAAGAAGTCTATCACGGTACAAACAGTCCGCGTAGAGCTCTGGCTTAACCTATGAGCTGTTATATGGAAACTCCGTAGACAGGTGCTGAAGGGATGTTTTAACAGATGGAAGAAAATTGAAAATATGTAATGAGAAATCATTGCGTTTCTCGAATTGCTTGGCCAAGAGTTTTCCCTTTCCACCAATCTGTAAGTGTAGGTCAGGGTACGATGTTGACTTCATAGTGTCTGTAGTATCCTTTATATCGAGTTCTTACTGGCAGATTAGATGTTTAAAATACCCGAGACTATGATTGTTTAAAGGAAAAATGCTATCTTTATAACGAAAACTGAGTTCAAAGAATCTAGCTAAATGATGTTCCCTCTTTTGATCAGATCAGCTATAAGGGTCGCCTCATATCTGTGAAGGAATAGGTCAGCAATAAGCGGAGCAAAATTTTTTTTTCCATTGGAATGCCGACCGTCTATTTAACAACACGTCCACCATACTGGACAAATAATTTGACGATGAAAATTTTCAGGATTCTTACATCTTCTTCAGCATATTTAGAAGTTGATTGGCAATCGATTTTATTTTACTAAGTATGGAGACTCTCTACCAAGTACTGCACGTATTTGCATCTAGACGTATAATGTTTTTGAGTCGGAAAGTCAAGGGATCCATTATTCGAATGGTAACTAGAAGCTCTAGAGAGTGTGAATCTCTCACCTGGATTGATAAGCAACATTTTTTTTTTGTAAAAGCGGTCATTTTTTATGGATAAAAATTCCTTACGCTAGTGCCTAAGGAACAGTCATATCAATTTCGTTGAATCCTGTCCAGTAGTTTCTGAAGAGAATTTTTTTTTTGAAAGTAATAACATTCGCAATAATTTGACCACAGATAGATCTAACAATGCTGATTTTTTTTTTACTTTTATGACAGAATTTCGCTAAACCTAATGTATACAAAAAACGTTTGTCTGACCCCTTCCCTATCATGTTCTATTTTTTTTTAAAATTTAATCCTCACATCAGTTCTATGCAGGATACTCTAAAGAGCTTTCATACCAGTTTTGGTTCTAATTGATCCAGTAGTTTCAGGGAAGGGTTTTGAAAAATTGTGAATGACAACGACGACGACGGCCCTTCGGGCCAGGTGGGCTAATAAAAAAAAAGAAATATAAGGAAAAACGATAAGACAAAGAATAAACAATATGAAATGAATACGCAGATAGTAACAGAAGTTAATGAACAACTCGGACTCCATGAAAAACTTGGGAAAAAATAAATTATCATAAAAAGACATTGTGAAATAAATAATTAAAAATATTGTCCTTGAACATTTCTTCGTAATTAACTTTTTAATGTCAATTAAAATTTAAATATAATAGCAGTTTATGGACGATTGTCATTAAAAAAGCACAGATCCACGTAAGAATTAGGCATGTGGTGACACACCAAAACTACATAAACTTTGCGGTACTCTTTTTCTTTTTCAATAAAAACAAATAACTTTAATCAGATATATAATAAAAAAAAATGTGTAGTGTATTATAACAGCCTATAAAATTACGCGTTTACCCCTAGCGTTATCAGTGAATGCGATCGTGTGTCAGACATGAATATGTGGTCGTGTGTCAGACATAAATAACTAAAGCTAATCCTACTCAATACAAGTATTTACCGATATTTTGAAAAGGTTTTGACATAAAAAGTATTTGAAGGATGGGTTTTGAGGGAAATCTAAATATTAACTTTAGCATTATAACATAGATGAATTTGACAAATTGTTTGTATGTGGATTATATTTATTATTTTTTACTATCATGAAATTTGTGTAACAGTATCCGAAGCTAAGGTCATGGAGGGAAGTCGTAGTTTTTTTGTTAGAAAACTGCTACTTTTTCTGTAGCTATAGTTAATACTCATGGATTTGATTGATACTGCTTTTAAGCATGTGAACATTTTCGAAATTGCAAATATATCTATGTACAGGAGATCGATCCTGATGATTTCTTTTTAATGTAAACATGTTTACCAGTTATTCAAATTTAGGAATCCCATACGGCTGAATTTTTGTTTAATATACGTGCATCGTTCTTCTGTAATTAAAATAATTTAATATATTAACAGAGTGACATTCATTAAACTATTCTTTTTTTATATTTTTGTTTGTGGTATATTTACAAAAAGTTCTTCATAAGAAGGTGGAGAAGATAAACAATGATAATAATCAATTTCTGATGACAGAGCTTCGTTATAGCTTGGTAGGCCTTCGTTGTCGTCATCCTCTGAATCGATGGTATTTCCTGTCACTACTATCGTAGGAGTTGACTCCGAATTCGAACTTCTGTTTCTCTCCATAAATGTCTGGATCCGGTTTGCTAATGAAGAAACCCATCTGTTCGTGAAATAAACATTTACATGAGTTTGTTCTCTTTGTTGTTGGAAATCACCAGAATTTTGCTCTTGAGGTCGTTCCTGCTCTCTTATATCATCTGCAGACATATCTACTTCCTCCTCTGGTTCTGATGTGTTCTTACTGCACGGGTACGAGCATGATTTTCCTCTACAATCTTTGTAGCATATATAAGCAACGATCGTAATACACAGAAACAGATGAAATCCTACGGCTACTACAATAATAAAAACAGTAAATTCATCCATTGGAAATGGTGTCGACGACTTCAGTCATTACATTCATTCGCATAAGTAGAATATAACCTGAAAAAAAAGACAAATGTCTTTCAAATGTTTATTTACAACAAATCGGTATGTCTAAAAAGACTACCGAAATCGATTGGTGCAACTTCATCTTTCATAACATTTGGATAATATTTAAAGGGACCTTTTTTTCTATGTTTGTTGCATTCATCCTTTGGTGGACCCTATTGCAATGTGCGTGCAAATAATATTATTTTTCATTATACAACTTGTAAATGCAACTCATATTTACTGTACAAACAGTTTTTTTTCTGAAAATCTAATATGCAGAGGAAGAGGTACTTGGAGCAACATTTAAATGTCGAATTATCTTTTTTAAAGGGGTATATTAAACAAGTTAAGGGGATCTGGGTTAGCACCTACAGTCAATTGAAGTGGGGGCATTTCTAGTGGAATTGGATAGATTAAGTTTTTCCTATCATTAGCTCATCCGGCCAAAGATCGTGTGCTATGTGTCGTCGTTTACTTTTCTTTAAAATATTTCCTCTGAAACCACAGAGTAGATTTTTACCAAATTTGGTCACCAGCACCCTTAGGGTTTCTACTTTGAAAATTGTGTCGACTAAATATATCGAGCATAACAAATGGTCGTCATTGCTATTTTTAGACCACAAGAGTGAAGTCACCAATTTCTAAATATATCTCAAAGATATAAGAGACATTGGAAAGAAGAATCAAGGGAACCAATAGCCTTTTAGAAACCAAAAGAATGTAATCCAGGGACAAAGACCAGACATGAAAACAGACACATACAACAAAGAACATACAATAACCAAAATAATACGTACAAAGCAACAAAAGTAAATTAGCAACTCGGACTTTTCTTAAAACTGGGAGTTTAAACAAGTAACACCAGTGGGGTAAGCGTCCTCTGCTTTTCTAGAAACACCCACCGAGTTGCTCATAAAAAGTTAAGCCCAGGTTAGAGGAAATGGAAAACTCGGACAGGTTGAACAAATCAGTTTTCATGGTGCATATGAATACACCCTAACGATCAACGAATTCATGATGACGACCATAAAACTTCTGTTGTGATGACGCCAATATAGTAGCAACATAACCCTGTTCCAGAAGCCTAAATGTAAAAAGTCTAGCGCGGTACAAAAAATCTGCAGTTGCGGCAAGCTCTGGCATTATGTATGAGTTGTGATATGAAAACTCCATATGCGGGTGCAAAATATATGACTGTCCTAAGACAGCTCTGCAAAAGTCGTCATTGGATCAATATTGTAGGATGATTCCATGTTAGAGTTATTGCCATTGAAAGGCGAAAAATGACGTTTTTTTCGTTTTTAACCAATATCTTGAAATCTATAACAGACAGGAAAATCTTCCTATAAATGAATTGATCCTTATAATAATATCTAAAAGTCTCCATGGGTCGAAGTTGAAGGACGACTCCTTATTAGTTATTGCCATTGACAGGCAAAAAATAACGTTTTTACAGTTTTATCCAATATCTTGAAAACCATAATGGATGCAAAACTTTTATTGATTAACTTGTCTTTACAATAAGGTCTACAAAAGTCTTCATAGATTGAAGTTGTAGGGTGACTCCTTGTTGGAGTTATTGTCCTTATTGTTCATAGTTTTAGCCAATACTATCTTGAAACCCATAATAGACAGAAAAAAAATATCTTTGCAATGAGCCTTGCAAACTTTTTTAAATTAGTTGATATTGTAGAATGACTCCATGTTATAGTAATTGCCTTCGAAAGGCGAAAAAAATACGTTTTTAGCAATACCTTTAAAACCATAATGAATGATACAAAACTTTTCAATGATTAAAATGATCTTTAAAATAAGGTTTACAAAATTTCCCAATAGATTGAAGTTGTAAGATGACTTCTTGTTAAAGATATTGCCCTTGAAAAATTGCGTTTTTGCCATTTTAGCCAATATCTTGAAAGCTATAATAGATAGAAAAAAGCTTTCACAAATTAAATGATAAGTAAGATTCTGCCAATGCTTTGTAACATTTTTGAAAAATACATTTTTTGGGTATATATATATTAGAGTCGTCGTTGTATATAAAGTTCTGTAATGTGAACACAACGATGACTGTCCATTTACTAGAACAGACATACAATCCAAACAAAAACTATAGGTAGTGATATAAGTATGCCGAGTGTTGTATAACATATTACCTACTGGCGGATGCAAGTTTTATTACTTATTCTGATTACCTATTTAGGACGTTTGTTGGAATTATGTTACATCAGGATCCACTTTTATATAAAAAAATCTAAGATTATCCTATAGTAGTTGTCGCGACCAATAAGGTCAACATACTTCGGGGAAATACTAATTTACCGGAAGTATTATTACACCGAAGCTTAAGGAAGCTCTAATGTTCTTAGATTTTCCTATTTTTCTTCCAAAGATGATATTGGGTGATGTACTGCTGTAGAACTTTTTAACTGTATAACTGTGCCTAATTATTAGAATTTTCTGACGATTGTATGCAGATCATACAGAGAAGTTTATTATTTCGCGAGCGATTAAAGCAGTCAAAGAAATTATTTTAAAAATATTTAAAAATATAGAAAGGAACTTACCAGGCAGAACTTCAAATAAGGGAACACTGAACTTTTTTTCCATATGATTCTCAAATAACGAAAATTCCCTTTAAATTTCCACAGAACACGTTCTCAACAAATATCTCCTCTTAGAAAAAGACATTTGAAGGGAAAAAAATGTGTCATTAAATCATACATAGTTTTCTGTGAATAAAATCTTTTAAATAATTTAAAGATTAATTTTTAAATCATATCAAACACTGTTACAATTATAAACAGTACATTTTACAATTGGAACGAACTTGGTTGTTGGGGTGAACAAAGCTCAACCCCGGAAACCCAAGGAAGACCACAATGTATTTTCCCAACTATCCTGAAATATTTCCTGGAGTAAATGACGAAATGTTGATAAAAAAGTTAATTGAAACTCAGAAATGATGCATATATAAAAAAAAATCAGATCTCCATATATATAACATTAAAGTCACGAGGAATCCGACGATGTCCAACGACTTGTTATCATTATTTGTTTAAGGTTTGCATGTGTATACATTATACATGTAAATCAAAGTAAAGAAATGGAACATTTTCACCAACATTTAAAGTTTTGAAAAAAAAATTTTGATAGATAAAACCATGTTAAAAAAATCTACCACCGACAAAAAATTAATAATTTGAAAAGTATTAAAACCGTTGCTGTTTTTTTTTTGTTTGTTTGTTTTTTTTATCAATATTTGACAGATTATGGAATCTTTTGTAGAAAACGGATCGAAGTATTTTGTATGTCTAGTAGAAATGTATTCTAGAAAGTAAATCTCATTGCAAAAAAAAATAAATAAATTTTTGCTGAACACGCAATAAAGTGTCTTACCTGCTTAAAATATGTTCGACTCTCCTGTGTACTCTTTTTGAACCGCCAACTTCCGTCAACACACAAAATAGACACACATTCGTCACTGTTTACATTTACTCTTATCTCGAAGGTCGATTGGTGTATTTAGATTTAAACCGAATTTGGAAACACGTTTATTAAAATTGTAAAAGCATGCATCAAAATTTTGAAATATTTCATTCACAAAATATCTGTTTGGATTACTTCTATCTACGTGAACTATGAATTAACCTCTTCATTTCTGTCACATCGAACACGTCGATAACCAATGTAAAAGAGTATTGCCGCTTGAGTCCGTTTGTTTCGAATAAAAAATATACCCCACTAAAACTTCTAGATGGTCTCTAGATTGTGTCTGTAAAATCTTGTTTGAATAAATTTACTTTAGTTTAATTCTGAATGTTTCTTTCGCATAGAAAGACGGTTGTTTTCAGTGAATTATATTCTATGCTTGCTTAGCCATCATTTATACAAGTAATACAAATAAGCAAGTGTTAACCATATAATAAGTTTAACTCTTCAATCTTAATCATCACCTCTTCCAACATTGATATAATAAAATGCCAGGAGTGGATTCTGGCGGGGCGTGGCAAGCGTGCGCCCCCCCCCCCCCCCCCCAATGCAAAGCATGGGTTGTCAGGGTAGATTTAGGTGGTTTTAGTTGAAACTTTAATTTCTCGCTAATTTTACCACAAAAGATGTCTACATTCCACCCACTCTAGAAGAATATTTAAAAAATTTAACTTCAAAAAATGTTTCGCCTCGTTCCGCTCGGCCATATTTTAACTATGCGCCCCCTAATCTAAAATTCTGAATGCCGCTGTAGACATAATACCATCGTACTGAAGAAAGATGGACCATTGGAGTCGTTGGCTGACAGACAAAAACTACTCTTGTATAATTAAGTTATATGTCTATTATTCCCGAGTGGCAGCTTTATATTCTTGATGTTGTAAATAAAAGCTTATTGAACGTTTAGCTTTATAAAGCACCTGCAATTTATATTTTCAGCACATCTGTTTTATGTTAATTGACGGGGGCATATTGAACCGTTTGTTAAAATTTAGTTAACTCTTGTTTCCTTTCCTGTCGGTAGCAGACGTCTATTTTATCATTATTATTATTAATTTAATTTGGTTTAAAATCAATGCTTACGTTAATAGAAGTTAAAACTTCTATTGAACTCTGTGTTATTTGTGTCCAGATAATAAATGTTCCCAAAGAAAAAAGAGAGCTATGCAAGTTTTTTCTAGTTCTTGTTGAAAGAGTAATTAAGGGAACCAAGGTAAAATATGTAATCAAAAGAATGTAATCCGGGTTACAAAGACCAGACATGGAAAACAGACATACACAACAAAGAACATAAAGTAACTAAAATCATACATACAAAGTAACAAAAGTAAATGAGCAACTCGGACTCCACTAAAAACTGGGAGCATGGATCAGGTGCACCGGTAGGGTAAGCGTCCTCTGCTTTTCTAGAAACACCCGCCGAGTTGCTCATAAAAAGTCAAGTCCGGGGTAGACAAACGAGGAAAGGAAAACTATGACCCGTTGAACAAATCAGTTTTCATGGCTCAGATGTATACACCGTAACGATCCACGAGTTCATAAAGACGACCAATAAACTTTTGTGATGACTTCAATCTTGTAGCAACATAACCCTGTTCCAGAAGCCTATTTGTTAGAATTCTAGCGATACAAAAAGTCTGTGTAATTTCGGCAAGCTCTGGCATAACGTATGAGTTGTGATATGAACACTCCATACGCAGGTGCTGAAGGGATGTTGCCACATATGAAAGGAAAGTTAACAATTCAGAATAAAAAGTCATCACGTTTGTCGTAAAGTTTGGTCAATAGTTTTCCTTTACCATCGATTTCTAAGTGTAGGTCAAGATAGGAAGACGTTGCAAGAAAATGGATAAAACGAGAACAAGAAGACATTGATTCTCTGTCAGAGTGGTTAAAGGCCGTGAGGTCTTTAATTTTGAAACGAATGAAAGTTTTAAGTAGGTCAATGAGTGTCAAGGCTACATCAGTTTTCAAAGACCCCGATGTAGCAAAAACATTGTCTACTATACATGACAAATATGTTGTCGTTCCAGCAGACAAAGCCCAAAACAACATTGTTTTTGTCTGCAAAACGTTTTATATCCAATGTTTATTATCAGAGGTAGACGTAGAAAATAATAGCAGTGATAAGACCTACACTGCTACCACTCTCTCCAAAGAAGAGATTGTAGAAAACCATAAATCTGTGCTATCCTCTTTTGGTCTCTCTACCAAGGACGATGATTGTGATTTACCGTCTATGTACTGGATTCCTAAACTTCACAAGAATCCATACAAACAACGTTTCATAGCTGGATCTCCAAAATGTACCACCAAACCTCTTTCAAAAATTTTAACTTCTATACTCACAACTGTCAAAGAGGGTCTACAGTTCTACCTCAACACTTGTTACTCCCGTAGTGGTATTAATTCAATGTGGATC
Organism: Perna viridis; assembly: GCA_037379345.1. Taxonomy (NCBI): domain Eukaryota; kingdom Metazoa; phylum Mollusca; class Bivalvia; order Mytilida; family Mytilidae; genus Perna; species Perna viridis. Next base: position 55,844,970 of record CM074511.1, read on the forward strand.
CTGAAAAATTCGAAAGATCTTTTGGAGACAATCAGTTCAAGACTATTATCTGAATATAATAGCATTAAAACCTATGATTTTTCAACACTGCATACTTCTATTCCCCATACTCAGTTAAAATCCCGACTTAAAAACATTATACATCGTTGTTTTTTCAAAAAAGATTGTACACCTAGATACAAATATATAGTTCTTGGTAGAGATTCCTCATACTTTGTAAGAAATAATTCCAAATCATCTTCCAAATATACAGAGGAAGATGTTTACAAAATGCTGGAATTTTTAATTGACAACATATTTGTCCAGTGTGGTGGACGTGTTTCTCAACAAACGGTCGGCATTCCAATGGGAACAAATTGTGCTCCTTTACTTGCTGACCTATTCCTTCACTCTTATGAGGCTGACTTTATAGCTGATCTGATCAGAAAGAAAGAATATCGTTTGGCTAGATCCTTCAATTTCAGTTTCCGCTATATAGATGACGTATTATCTTTAAACAATCCTAATTTCGGGGATTTGATACATCGCATCTACCCAAAAGAACTTGAGATAAAGGATACTACAGACACTGTGAAGTCAGCCCCATATCTTGACCTACACTTAGAAATCGATGGTAAAGGAAAACTATTGACCAAACTTTACGACAAACGTGATGACTCTTCATTCAGAATTGTCAACTTTCCTTTCATCTGTGGCAACATCCCTTCGGCTCCTGCGTATGGAGTGTTCATATCACAACTCATACGTTATGCCAGAGCTTGCCGAAACTACGCAGACATTTTGTATCGCGCTAGAACTCTAACAAACAGGCTTCTGGAACAGAGTTATGTTGCTACAAGATTGAAGTTATCACTACAGAAGTTTTATGGCCGTTATCATGAACTCGTGGATCGTTACGGTGTATCCATCAGCACCATGAAAACTGATTTATTCAACGGGTCATAGTTTTCCTTCCCTCGTTTGTCTACCCCGGACTTGACTTTTTATGAGCAACTCGGCGGGTGTTTCTAGAAAAGCAGAGGACGCTTACCCTACCGGTGCACCTGATCCATGCTCCCAGTTTTTAGTGGAGTCCGAGTTGCTCATTTACTTTTGTTACTTTGTATGTATGATTTTAGTTACTTTATGTTCTTTGTTGTGTATGTCTGTTTTCCATGTCTGGTCTTTGTCCCTGGATTACATTCTTTTGATTACCGCTATAACCTTGGTTCCCTTGATTACTCTTTCACAAATTATAAATAAGAACCATAATGTTTACCAGTGCCGGACATTTTGACCTGAAGACATTTCGGACCAGGACAACCCATAATTCCTTACGAATGCCGGACATTGCGGCCAATAGACATATAAGACCATGATTATTTGTATAATCCTTTAGGACAATAAAAACCACATATTATTACAAAATTTACCATATTTGAAGGTTATAAGTATAATATATCAAATCAGAGCTGACAAAAATTATCAAAGGAGTTTTTAATTAATGTTTTCTTCGGGAGCGTTAAAAGGTTCACCTTCATCATATTACAAAAGAGCTAATACTGTAACCAATGGCTAGTTTCTAATTAGTTTTGCGTTTTACCGGATACTATCCCAAGCCATGCCGTTTCCGTTCATTTTTAATCCATTACTTCCACTTCCTGTTGTTCTGCTTTGAAATAACAAAATAAGAAGCAGAAGAAACTAGTATACAGAAAAATATTTCATGTAACCATATTTTTCGTGCGCATTTAAAGAGAATTTGCTTCGTTTTGTTCAAAACTATATAAAACTTTTCTGATCACGACATGAGACTTGTTGGACTGCAAAATCCAAAATAGTCTGAATAATCGTGATGCTCATGTATTATACTGATAGTCCTTATAATTATGCCCTTTTGTTGGGTGTGGGGGGGGGGGGGTAATTTTTATATTGCTTGGTCACCTCAATGCCTTGGCAAACACCATGATTATCTGGACTAGATGCGAGTTTGCTTTAATTATAAAAAAACATTTTAGTTATATGGTCACTACATACACTAAAAAAAGAAAGGCCTTTACAGATAGTTTCTAATTTTCAGTCAGTGGAAATAATCAAGGCTATAGAAACTATACCAAGCAAAATAAAAAAATTACCTATGCAATTGAAGTGGCAAAATACCAATTTTACTTTATTGCTTGTTGAAAAAGGCTTTGAGCTTCAATTCTGGCTAATATATTTCTTCAAGTATATATTTTCACAAGGTATTAGGTCAATGGAGAAACGTTTTATATTACAATAAGGGTGTCATGCATATATTAATGCTGTAAACCTGATTCAGTTTGCAAAATATGATGCAATACTGTCCATTCACTCATTGTCCCACCTTCCTTTTCAAAAGTTGGCAGGTATGTAATAAGAATACAAACATACAAGAAAATAAAAAAATGAAGGAAGATATTTCTGACTTAATGCAAACATAAATCTTGAAAAAACTAAGAACAATGTCCCTTTTTGGTTAAAAAAAAAAAAACATGCTACGCATTAAAGTGCCCTCTTCCCTATGCCCCTCTATTTGCAAATCCTAGCTAGAACACTGAATGGGGTGAGTAGGGATGGCAACAAAAATGGAAACCTTAAATTAGCTTGTTTTGTTTTTTGTTCTATGTGAAATAAAAAAATCTTGCTTTCCTAACAATTAATTTGCTGTCTAAGACTACCCTGTGAACTTAAATAAAGATTTAATTTGTAGGTACTGGCTAGGGTTGCTCACATGCATTTTGTACAAGTACATGTTAGTAACAAAGCATCAACAACATAAAATTAAGCTTTTTAAATATTTCACAGGACTGAATTAATTTACTTCTGGTTTGATTTCACTAATTATTGATAATGCTATTGAAATCATTATTTTGATTAATATGCAGTGATGATGGTTGTTTAATAGGTTTGAAATCATGTTTAAATCATATGAATTAAAACAATTGTGTACATGTTGATAGCAGCACTTGTCCCTTGTACATTGTAATTACATTTAGGTCAGGCCAAATAGGAAAAGATGTATGTTTTTTTTACTCTACCCAACTGTACAGTTTCTCTTTTTGTCATTTTTTTATAAGCACTGTTAAAGTCAGAATGATTCTCCCATAAATAACTTGACTAGATGTGAAAAAATAGTAAAATAAATAAAATTCCTGCTTGCCTTCTCTATTTTTTTTTCAGTGGTGTAAAGGAAATGTACATATTTTTTGCCTCATTACTTCAATTTGACTCATACAGATGACAGAAATGGAAGAAGCAACAAATCTTGGTTCAATCTCAGAAGAAGAAAATGTTGAACAACCTTGCCATAGCAAGACTGTAGACCATGCTAAGGATCTCCCTTTGATGTCAAACATTACAGATATACATATCACTCATTACATTTTACAGTTAAAATGTCAGATAGAATCTAAGACGTTAGAAGGGAGTATACTGTTGTTTAAATGTTCTGATGTAGTATCATGTTGGAAATGTACAAAGAAACCAAAAACTATTAAACAATCCAAACTGTTTCCATGGAAATATACTTATAGTCCTGGGAAATTTGATTCTGGACAGACAGAACATGACTATAGTACACAAACTTTATGTGAATATCGCAGAAACTTCAGTGAAGTGGAAAACAAACCGGTACAAATTTTAAGTGCAACACAAGTATCCAGCCATCAAAGTATTCAGAAGAATGTGGAAAAGGAAATGACTTCAGTGTCTACATGCATTAAATCTTCTAATGCACAAACTGAAAGTAAGTCTAGACAAAGTGGTTCATCAGAATGTTTTAAACTTGTTTTAGACTGTTGTGATATTGAAGTAGACATTATAGAAGAAGTTGATTTACCTCTGACCTCTGTGAATACTGTCCGAAACCAGTATGATAGAGGTTCCTTCAACAAACTTGTGACATCTGTGAAATGTGTTTGTCAGCTCCAGTGGGAATATGGTAATCATTCAATATCCATATGGAAGGAAGGGGTCTGTGATGAAAAGCAATTCCCTGACATGATCAGAATCCAATATAAAACTACACCTAAGGGACAGTCATTGAAATGGACTGTAGATCAGAGTAAAAGGTATGAAACTGTATAGAGCTAGAGAATGATAGTATACAAGAAGTATATGACGGCTTAAAAAGTTTCTTTTTTACAAATGGCTAATAACTTGCAAAAACAAGTAACTATGGTAATTGACATTTTAATCACTTCATTGTATGCCTCACTCTAACTATTGCAGTCTGAATAATAAATGATATGAACAAATAAAAACTGAAACATGGTTTCTAAAATATCCATTTTTTTCCAAGAAAAGTTGATAAGTTGAACATACATGTACATGTACCTTTAAAGGCTCAAATTTACTTTTATTTCAGTAATTGTATGTACATGTTTATGTAGATATCTAAATAAGGCCAAACTTAAAATAATGTTCATATCCCCTGACCAGATCCTACCTCCTGGCTTTGGGTAGCTAGGTAGAAAAAAACATAGTCGAAAAAGTGAAAAATGTAGTGATTTTATTTTAAAGTCTTGTCAGAGAATGGCAATAAAATTATTTGGGTAGGGCCAATTTTTATGGATAGGTATGGTAAGGGGAAACAAACTTAATTTTAATTTTGGCCTAAGGCCTTGTCTTATGTTTTTGTTTCATTTTGTGTTTCAGATGTTGCATGTTTACTCATGGCCATTGGATTAACAACAGATCATTTTTTCCATCCCAAGATGCACCTGTAGCTATGGCAACATGGGAAGCTGAGATAGAAGTACCAACTGACATGTCTGTTGTAATGGGTGGTGATGCAATTGAAACTACTACTCATTTAGACACAGGTATATAGACATAGAAAAATTGCCCCAATTTTATGATAAAATAGTGAAATCAGGGTATGTCACTAACATTTTATCAACATTGTCCTATCGGACAAGTTGATGAAAATTTTACTTGCCAAAATTGAAATTTAGGTTGTCCTTCAGTAAATTCATATTGAAAAATAAGTAAAATTTGGTTGTACCCTGGGCAAGTATGTTCAAATTTTACTTGTCTGAATGGTATTTTCACTTGTCTCAGGCAAAAGCACAACCTTTAACAACATACCCTAGAAATACTTGCATCAAGATACCTTTTTAATGTACCGGTATTGTATTAATAATATATTTGAAAACTGAGGATAATAACTGAGAACTGAATTACTGTTCAATCCTTTTTTCCTTGAAATTTACTGTTATGATCCAGACTAGAGTAAGTGATTTCAGTCTAAATATTTAAGAGGAACCCATTAGCAAATGACTACCAAAAAAATTTGTTTTGTATTAAAATTTTCACAGATCAAATCAAATTGTATATTGAAATTTCATTTTTTTTCACATTGGATGTGTTTGACTCCTATACTTAATGTATAGATTTTTCCCAGAATGGTGCCTACTACAGTAAATTTTTTTGTCCTCTATTGACTCTTGATAATTGTTGCTTCTTATTCAGAATCTGGTTGGAGAAAAGAATATTTTTACAGCTCTATGGATATGCCAAGTTCTACATTATCTATAGGTATTGGTCAATGGAAATGTGAGGAAATAGGCTTAAGGAGAAAAATTAAAGTGTAAGTTCCATGCACTTAAGTATATTTCCAAGTGATATATTGTCACTGATAGAATATATTAACATTTGACCAAGAAGTTATTAACATAAATTGTGTGAACCCACCAAGATCAGGATGTTGCTTGCTTTGAGTCAAAACTATTAATTTTTATTTTGGTTTTATTTTTCATGAACTGAATTTTTTTTTACAAAATTCTGTGTTGTAGAATACAGACAGTGACAAAGCACAAACTTTACAACAACAAAAAAATGGTACAAAATGTATAAAGTTGCTTCTGCAAAGCCTCATATTTTCTGGTGGTTCTAAGCCCCATTTAAGATCAGTGGAATGTCTATATAACCTTTCAGAATGAATGAAATTTAGAGTCTACAAAGATAGTGAGTTGATCATGAAATTTCTCACAAATCAATTTTCATATTTTTAGTTTCAAAGCTTGCCAAACTATTAATGCATTTTATGCATCATTCGGTAGACATTTTAGATATCTTCTGTCTATGATGTCACCAGTTGTTATATGAGAACAAGATAACATAGCTTTTGGTTAATGCGATTTTATAGACAATGTGAGCAGTTACTCCTTTGTATTTCAACCAATAAGCATCTGAGAGCTCAAACCTTTCTAGAGAGGAGTAATTTTTTTCCTACATTGGTCAGGAGGTGTGAAAATTGATCAAAAATTAGAGAAATACTATGTACATGTACATGCAGTATTTTCAGAATAGGAATAATTCTTTGACATGATTTAATTATATGTACCTTTGAATATAGCATAATAGAAGACAGTAAAATGTTATGTTCTTCTGACATTTACATCAATTAAGTTGCCTATCTTGACAGGGTTTTTATTTGCAGATACGATTTAGTGTTATCATTTTTCTGTTAATGGTGAAACAATACTACAAATTGTTCAGTGTGCATCTCAATTTTTGTCATTTTTCAATTATTTAGAAATGGTCATTGCCAATCATCATGATTTAGATACTGAAAATGTTTTTCTTACAATTTACAAGATTTGTATTCATACTCCATGAAAAATAAAGTGGCATAAAGTTTTTTAATGCAAGTCAAATTTGACTTTAAATAGATATTTGATTCATTGAATTTTGTTGTACATTTGGTGAAGTAATTATAATTTAATCAATTACATTGAAAGTAATCAGACTTATCTCTGCCTTTAATAGGTTCATAATCTTAAAATAATGTGTACAACAACTCTCTTTCAGTCACCAGACTCAGGGTTTCATTCACAGAACAGTTGATGTCAAGTTAAAGTCATGTCGCATTATTGGACCAGAGACTATTGTAAATATGGCCCATTCATATATACAAAAGTATATTCCAGTCTGTCTGTCTGAAGCAAACAAGATTCTTGGACCTTATCCATTCAAAAGGCTTGACATACTGATAGTACCTCCATGTTTTGACAGTTTGGGGATGGCAAGGTTAACTATATACCTTTAGATTTAAGATTCTTCTTCCTGTAATTATCACTGTTTATTTCATATCAGAGAATCTATTCCTATTGCCTTCAACATTGATAATGCTGTTGCTTGCGACTCAAGGTGTTATCAATATTTCAGACAGTATTACTGTCTCTTTGGCAGTTCAATAATTATAATAATGCCCTTTATGTATGCAACTATTGTATAAACAATCAAATGTAATCTAACATAGGATTCAGAAGAAACATAACTATTTTGATATGATTTTGTTTTCTACATGTTTGTTAAAGTCCTAATATTCTGTGGGTTTGTTCTGAAAGAGTCAAACAAAAGAATTTAATATTGGTATTCACTACTTATTTGCCAGACATGCAGCATATAGGAGAGTTATGAGTAGTAGGATGGAGTCAAAATCATGTATCTAGGTTGGGTGATATGCCAACCTGCAAGTTGTTGCTTCTGTGGGCTAGCACATAAAATATCTGGCTCAGCAGATTGGATTAATTCTTTGCAGGATCTGTTCACTTGATTACCGGTATGTTTTTGCAATGTCTGAGATATCTGTCATAGATGGTTAAACTACCATCAATCATTCAATTTGTTATTATACCCCACTTGAAAAATGGGAGGTATATCCTATGATAATAATGCTGTCCATCCATCGGTTCTAAACCACAACTCTTCTAAAATCAATGAATAGAATTCAATGAAACTTCACAAATTTTTTATCAGGTGATGCCATTGTGCACTTCCTATTCTGTTTTTTTCCATCAGATTGACTTTTTGAAGTTTCCAATATGGTTTCTAGGGAGGGGGAGTGTGGGGTATCATTTAGTGACCTTTGCTCACAGTTTTGTTTTATTTTTGGTATTTAGTAAACTACATGTACAATCTGCCTAGCTGAAATAGAATTTTGTATAATCAGGCACTAACTGTTAGTCCTAAATACTTTATTATATTTTAACCTGTGTTTCTATTCAAAAAAGTTTAGTGCCATGATTCAACACATTTTCAAATATAAATGCATACTTTGAAATTTCAAATGCATTTGAACCTTGATATTTGTGTTACAGCCAAGATGTTTACATATACGGATTCTCTGTATGTTCTATGAACTTTGACTGCAAATTACACTTTATGGATTGGATATATCTCTAGTACCTATGTTAACCTTTCACAAAGTTCAGGATTTTACTGATTTTTTTCCATAGAATACTGTGAAAATTACAGATTGTCATCAAGTAGTATAAACAGGTCTGTTATATTTGATGTGTTTCATTTGGTAATTTTTTTCAGTCCAAGTGTGATGTATATTTCTCAATCCTTACTGACAGGAGATTGTTCAATGTTTGTGAGATTGGCCCATGAATTGTGTCATTCCTGGTTTGGTTTAATAATAGGACCAAAAGATTGGACAGAGGAATGGCTGACAGAAGGGTTTTGTAGTTACTTGGAGGATGTTATTCATATTAATGTCAAGATGGTAATAAACCTCAAATACTGTAAACGTATGTTGTTCTAGGCACTACAAAACTTCAAACTGACTTGTTTTAAGTATGAACATATTTCCTGTGTCCTTTGTATTTGTAACCAACTTCATCATAGTATTGGGATTTTATGATGTCACAAACCGTTAAGAATATTGTCGGACTTCAATATTTTGTCAAGTATTGTGGTGCTAGGACCTGTTATTGATAATATGATGTATAGTTCTATACACTACTATGCTTAAAGAATCTACCTCTTAAAAGTGGAGTTTAAGGCTATTATGCTTTTCCAGTGTTGACAGCTTCTAATTAAATCTACTTTAATCAGTTTACATGTATTTGGTCACTGAGTTTATAAATTGTGAAATTTCCTTATCAACATTTTTGTTAGGTTGACATAAATAGTCTTTATTTTGATGTCTAGCAATGGAATTTTTTTAAATATTTTTACTTGCTTTTGTTATTCTGTACAGTTTTCTATCACATATTCTGAACAATGAATGAACTATGCTTTCTTTAAAGGCACTAGGTAAAAGCAGTCTACAGGAGGCTATAGAAGAAACAGAAATTAGGAAATATCTGAAGTATAAAACTCTGGAGAATGAACTTCAGACAACTGATTCTGACCTTCAGATGCTGAGGTAGGACCTGGTTAGGTTAAAGGAGGGAATCAAGAAAAAAGGGGGATATAACTCCTGGATTACCATTATTCATATTAACAAATTGAATCAGGTGTAACAAATTTGATCCATGAAATAACCAACCTAGAAAAAGAGTTGTCAGTTATATTTTACTTAGTGAATTGTTTCCCTTAATGAAACCTGTTATATTCACCAAATATGTTAAAAAAAAATTCATGTGTTGAGAATTTATATCAACTGCATTTGTGTTGAAAATTAAGTTTGTTTTGTCAACCACTGGCTGAAAGCATTCTCAACTGTTACTAATTCCCAACAATTGGATTTAAATTGGTATTTAAGGTCCTAGATTTGCTATTATTTGTTACCATGCAAGGAAGGACAACTTATATTTTTGTCATACCTTATTTTCAGACCAAATAAAAATAGTTCAGACAATCAAAACACAGTCTCTCATTATGTCAAAGATGGTATGAATCCTGATAAAAGATTTCTACAAGTTCACTATTTAAAGGTAAATATTGCATCTTGTTATTGCAGTAAAAATGTACTTATAAGTTATAGATAAATAATTTAATTTGATTTGTTATAAGCCTTTTGATTGGATATTTCTCTTCAGGACTGGTTATTTTCCGTAGAGTTAAAATAATACTGTGACATTATTAAAATTGATTGGTCCACGGTCCACAATTCAAATAATGCCAAAGTAAATAAGGCCTAGATGAAGAAACAAATCATATTTTTGTCTGGAATTGATTAGAAATTAAATTATTAGAATTGTTTCTAATATATTTCTAAGTTATTATAGGATTAAACAGCTATTTTTGGTCATTCATGCATGTATGAGCGGATCTCAGAGCTCGTTCATGTAATGTTTGGGAGTAGAGAGATCCATTTATACATGCATGAACGACCGAAAATAGCTGTTTAATCCTTATAATTCTATCCTGACAATTGAGAATTATTATTTTAAATGTGTTGATCCGGTAAATGTATTTATAGAATCTAGTTCTGGGACAATTTAATTTTCGGGTGAATTCACTTGTAGTTAGATTTTAAGCATTTATAAGTTTCTTTACCCGAGCTGAATATTACTCTCTAAGCAAACTGTAAAATCGGTAAAATCAATGTGGATGTAATAAACTGTTCTGACGGCTATATTGTTTAGGTTGTTGCCACACTCTTTCTAACTACATGGCCGCCATATTGGTTTCAAGTTGACTGGTAAAGTTTATGCAAGTATGAACTTTCTGGCAAAGACGTTCTCGACTAATTAAAAATGACTATAAGCATGAAGAATCTTATGATTAGAATTATGCTTGCATAATGATTTTTGAAACATTTTATCATCTGCCTTTTTCTACCATTAAATGGCATGTTGTCACTAAATGTCCAATGAATGCCATGATTTTTCTTCTTCTTTTTGTCTTGTAAAATGATGTTGCATTCGCAAAATATTTTCATATGTCATTACAGTCAATGCTGAACTCACCTATTTCTAAAATAGTTCAACTTAAAAATAATCAGATAGTTTGTATTTTATCATCAATGTAACAATATTGTATCATGTAAAACAGGATAAGAAGTTTTTTTTATGATAGAGACATGTACATTGTATGTAGTGTTTTTATGATAGAGACATGTACATTGTATGTGGTGTTTTATGATAGAGACATGTATTTGTATGTGGTGTTTTTATGATAGAGACATGTACATTGTATGTGGTGTTTTATGATAGAGACCTGTACATTGTATGTGGTGTTATGATAGAGATATGTACATTGTATGTGGTGTTTTATGATAGAGACATGTACATTGTATGTGGTGTTTTTATGATAAAGACCTGTACATTGTATGTGGTGTTTTATGATAGAGACATATACATTGTATGTGGTGTTTTATGATAGAGACATGTACATTGTATGTGGTGTTTTATGATATAGATATGTACATTGTATGTGGTGTTTTTATGATAAAGACATGTACATTGTATGTGGTGTTTTATGATAAAGACATGTACATTTTATGTGATGTTTTATGATAAAGACATGTACATTGTATGTGGTGTTATGATAGAGACATGTACATTGTATGTGGTGTTTTTATGATAAAGACCTATACATTGTATGTGGTGTTTTTATGATAGAGACATGTACATTGTATGTGGTGTTTTATGATAGAGACATGTACATTGTATGTGGTGTTATGATAGAGATATGTACATTGTATGTGGTGTTTTATGATAAAGACATGTACATTTTATGTGGTGTTTTATGATAGAGACATGTACATTGTATGTGGTGTTTTTATGATAAAGACCTGTACATTGTATGTGGTGTTTTATAATAGAGACATATACATTGTATGTGGTATTTTATGATAGAGACATGTACATTGTATGTGGTGTTTTATGATATAGATATGTACATTGTATGTGGTGTTTTTATGATAGAGACATGTACATTGTATGTGGTGTTTTTATGATAAAGACCTGTACATTGTATGTGGTGTTTTATGATAGAGACATGTACATTGTATGTGGTATTTTATGATAGAGACATGTACATTGTATGTGGTGTTTTATGATATAGATATGTACATTGTATGTGGTGTATTTATGATAAAGATGTGTACATTGTATGTGGTGTTTTATGATAAAGACCTGTACATTGTATGTGGTGTTTTATGATAGAGACATGTACATTGTATGTGGTGTTTTAATGATAAAGACGTGTACATTGTATGTGGTGTTTTATGATAAAGACATGTACATTGTATGTGGTGTTTTTCTTTCAGGGTTATTTTCTCCTGTGTTATTTGGAATCATTTGTTGACAGGAACAGATTTGTTGCTATGCTCCACTCCTATGTGATAACTTTCTACAAGGAGCTGGTTTCATCACAGGTACATGTTTTGATCATTTACCAAAGTAATAAAAAAGTAGAAATAGGGACATAGAGAGAACTACCATATCAAACAGTGAAAAATATACCATACTACAAAACACAATTATATACTCTGGAAAGAATTGCTTGAACAAAGTTTTCACGCTATCCAATAACATTGTGGACCATCAAATACAGGGTCAAGTTCATTGTGGAGTAATATTGAATAACTGCTCATTAGTTGTTGTCCTATTTTACTCAGAATATTAGGACAGATGGGTATATGTGATCTACAGATCATATTTCACTAGTTGATGAATAATATGAACTTTGTTGCAATGTCTTTATTCATGATGTAATTAGTTCTTTATTGAATTATCTGAACTCTTAATTTTTTTTCTTTATTATTAGGATGCAGTTTCTTTCATGTTTAATGTTATACCAGAGTACAGGTAATATACTGTTTAATGGTCAGAATATTATTTAAAGTTTCAAAGAAAAGAAAACAAGATAGTCGAGCAACAAAGTCAAGAGACTAATTCAAGATGCTGATTTTTATATAGATAGTACAATTGATGCTTCAAAGCTTATTAATTAATTTAATTGTTTATGTAACATCTCCTCTGATTGGTCGAAATGTTTCATCTCATAACAACATAGACATAGTTTCACCATATGATATGACACCATATAACATTTGCTGATTACTTTTTAATTAAGTTCTGAATTTAAAGAAATTGAAATAAAAAGAATTACTGATTTTTTTTCTATTCAAAATAACTTCAATATTAGTGGTGTGCACAGGAAAAAACTTGCTACATTATTTTTTATTTAGTATGCATTATGTGATTGAGATTATTTCTTCATAGACCAAAAAGATATAACAATTTTTCCTTCAATGAAATGTGTTTTAATTGCAAACCTGTACATAAATGTGAAAGCCTCATCAATGCAGCTTTTTTTCTAAATCCTTGGCTTTACAAAATAATGATTTGAGAAAAAATGTTTTATTTGTTTTATGAACAGCATGGTTTATAAAAAAATGTAAATCAGAACTTTTAGAGGAATGTTACAAAAGTGCATGCCATTATGACCCAAGTAAGTGCTTTGAATTTTCTTCCAAGTTTATATTCCTGTTGTACAGTTTATGATTTTATTACAGAGATAGAGGTTTAACAGTTGAGGGAATAATTCAAGACTGGTTAGATGCCCCAGGGATGCCAGAGGTAAGACTTTTTTTTTTTTCATTTCATGGTGGTACAAAAAGCAGAGAGTTTTCTGCGGATCCGTGGATTTCCACTTTTTTGGCGCAATTTTGGTCATTTTTGAGATCAGTGTAAATTTTATGAGAAAAGTTTAGAGGGGTGAGGTCTGATTTTGACCATTTTTTCCCAGTTAGTCCATGCATGACACTTGGTTGTCTTTCTGATTAAATAAAAATCATCCAGAAAATTATGTCAGTAAAATTGACCTGTTTTCTGGATGATTCTTGGCATATTTTATTCGAACATTCCTGATGGTTTTGTAAACTTTGTTAATTGGTTCTGTAGTGCATAGTACCCTTATTGGATTCTGGTAACGACTGAATCGTGAACCAGTCTGGACTTGTTTAAAAATGGAAGTTTTAGAGAGAAAGGACGAACTTCAAGTGAAGGAGATCGCTTTTGTCTTGTTTCTCCAAGTTTCTTGATTTGACAATTATAAAGTGTGTCAATATTAAATAAATCAGTAGTTTGCATTTTCTCAAATAAATGCACAAAAAGGAGAGTTCGCCAATCTCATTAGTGATGTCATATTCACTAATTTGCATATCATTAAGTGCCAAGTTGGTTTGCAAATAAACAATTGACAATTTCATGATTAGAATCCCAATTTTCAAAACATTATAACTTTTTATTTTATATCCAGTTTTGGTTCTGTAAAATATTTCATTTAGATAAAATACTTCATATTTTGTATATGGGAATTTATAACACTTTTAGTCCAATTACTGAATAGGAGAGTTCGCTAATCTCATTAGTGATGTCATATTCACTAATTTGCACATCATTAAGTGTCAAATTGGTTGGCAAATAGACAACTAAATAAACAATTGACAGTTTCATGATTAGCATCCCACTTTTCAAATCTTTATAACTTTGTTATTTTATAGCTGTAAAATGTTTCATTTAGATAAAATAATTCATATTATGTATGTGAATTTATGATTGTTTTACTTGAAAAAATAAATTTGTAGTGATATTTATATGTAAACTCCTATTTTTGTATAAAATTATAATTAAAATCTTATGTACATATAGTCTAATAACTGAATATTTATTTAAAAATTCCGTGGATAAAAAGAATTTTATTTGCAATGTTGGGAACCAAAAGAATTTTTCAGTTATCTTTAAAAATGAAAAAGTTATGATGATTTAAAGTTGATACCATATGCCACTCCATGGATTTTTTGCCAACCAAAACCAAATCACAGGCAAGTGATGACATCACGAAGAGCTCTCCTATATTTATTTTAAATTTCACGAATAAAAAGAGCTTTATTGGCAGTGTAGGGAACCAAAAGAATTTTTCAATTTTCTTAAAAGATGAAAAAGTTGAAAAAGAAAAAAAAACCGATGATTTAAGGTTGATGTCCCATGCCACTCAATGGATTTTTTGCCAACCAACACAAAATTGACATCACCAAGAACTATTCTATACTGTAAGTGTAAACAATGTGCAGGTCATGCTAAAAATGGTTAAAAAAACCTGAAATCTCTGAAATCTTCCCGGAGCTTTGTTTCCTGGGCCCCCACCAGGGCTGCACACTTGGACCCTGCTTGGGGGCTTAAGGCTGCCTGCAAACCCATGGTCAGATCTTCAGATTTTTTCAATAAAAGTCACTTTCACGTCTGAAAAAGAAATAAGCCACTTTCAGACCTGTATAACATATTAGTTCTGTGGCATTATGGCCAGTGTAAAAGCAGATGTCAAAAGATTTGTGTTAATGAAACTTGTACTAACAGCACTAAACACTCACTCTGTGGATGATTCAAAACTAATATAAGACCAGTAATGCTGTGTAAGGATGTAAATACAAAACACAAATATCTGTGACTTATAGGAGTTAAATGCACTTCTCATTCATGCCTTGGACATTCATACAAAGATTTTTTTTAAAATCAGACAAAAAAGTTATATATTATAAAACATACAAATCATTATCTTGTATAATCTTGTATCAGCTTGTATCTTGGTTTGTATTATGTAAGTGAGTGTTTCATGTGAATGATAAGTGAATATTATGTGAATAATGAGTTTTTATCATGTTAAGCTTGTATCTTAAAAATGTGCTTATAACATGTGAGTCAGAAGCTTGTTACATATGACTTTTCAGCTTGGAACATGTGAACAATATGCAAGCTTTGTGAAAGCCATGAGTTTGTGAACATCGTGCTTCACATGGCATTACATATTTTAAGAGGTTTAATAATCCTTTATGTACATTTTTTAAAGGTTTTGAAGAACTTTGATATCTCCAGGGAGAACACCCAGTATATTAATGTAGAGAAACAGGTAAATAAGATTTTTATTGCAAATGTTCTATTTGAGCAACCAAAATGCATTGACAGTATATTTATTTATGAGGTATTGTCATTTACAGTATATATCACTGGCTCTGCCTGCTTTTGTACCCTTGCA
Organism: Perna viridis; assembly: GCA_037379345.1. Lineage (NCBI taxonomy): Eukaryota > Metazoa > Mollusca > Bivalvia > Mytilida > Mytilidae > Perna > Perna viridis. The sequence goes on from CM074511.1 coordinate 55,860,693, forward strand.
TGAACTATTTGTTTATCATAGCATTACTGACAGGGGCCACTAGTGGGGAAGAAATGTAATTAACATGTCGTATTAAAATTAAACTTACCGTAATCTAAAAAATGGTTAGGATTTCAGTAATAAGACAATAGCAGTACATTGACTAGAAATAAAAACAATATACAGGTACTAATTTGGCAGGAAAAAAAGCTTGGCACTACCTCAAGTTTCACCCTGATTCTAGGCCTCATCTGTATATTGTTTTTATTTCAAGTCAATACACTGTAATTGTCTATTAACAAAACATTCTTGGATGATTAGTTATGTCTGGCAGCATGATCTGATGACTAAACCCATACAACTTCATTTTAAGCGATAATTCTTGTTGTGTCTCTATAAAAAAAATATATCTCTCAGATTGTACTATTGAAGAAGAAGATTTTATTTCACAAAATTTTAACCAGTAAAAAAGATTTCTTATCATGTAGATTACTCTGAGATTATAATCAGTCATCTTTTCTTAATTGTGTTAAAGATTCATTAGACACATTTTAACCATATATATAAGTATGTTGTTATTGTTAATAAATTATCTGTTGTGGCTCATAGTGTTTCTATGTTGACACCTCCTAAAAGTGGAGTTTAAGGCTATTGTGCTTCTCCAGTGTTGACACCCCCTAATAGTGGAGTTCTAGCCTATTGTGCTTCTCCAGTGTTGATGCTTTCTAATAGTGGAGTTTTAGACTATTGTGCTTCTCCAATGTTGACACCTCCTTATAGTGGAGTTCTAGGCAGTTGTGCTACTCCAATGTTGACACCTCCTTATAGTGGAGTTTTAGGCTATTGTGCCTCTCCAATGTTGATGCCCTCTAATAGAGGAGTTTTAGGCTATTGTGCTTCTCCAGTGTTGATGTCCTCTAATAGAGGAGTTCTAGGCTATTGTGCTACTCCAATGTTGATGCCTTCTAATAGTGGATTTTTAGGCTATTGTGCTTCTCCAATGTTGACACCTCCTTATAGTGGAGTTCTAGGCTGTTGTGCTACTCCAATGTTGACACCTCCTAATAGTGGAATTTCAGGCTATTGTGCTTCTCCAATGTGGATGCTTTATAAAAGATTATTAAGCTTAATAATAGAATTGAACTTTTCTTTTCTTTTTTTGTCTGTCAGTTAAGGTTTGAGAACCACTTTTATTTGAAGACCACTGTTTCAGTACTTGCTTTGTGGAAAAACATTTCTGAAAAAAATATGTGTTTATTAAGCTAATCCTTTACATTTCAAACAGTTACTGTTTAATATTAAAAAAAAAAAAAGAACAAATAAGTAAATGTAAGTTGAACTGTATAATTTTAAAAATTTTCAAACCATTAAATATTTTTGTGTATAGGTCTCAAAGATGAGAATGGCCTACCCAATCGAAGGTTGTAGGAAAAGAAAGAAAACTCCATCAACCCAGCCTACCAAACTGGTATTAGATGATGTATGTACATCTTTGTTTTGAACATACATTCCAACCTCGTTAAGTCGAAGTCGAGGGGACCATGCAAAAATGTTCAAGTTATCCGAGGTTCGAGTAATCCAAGGTCGAGGATAAACCAGAAATACTAGTAGTATAGTCAATGATTGTTTCTGCATTTACATCATTTCTTGTGCTTGTACATGTACATGTATTTAATTTAAAAGGTACTTCCTGATGTCGGAAGATATTTGTTTTTTTGTATATTGTAGATCATGGTTGAAATACTGAACGGCACCAAGTGTTTTAGTGAAATTTCGTTTTTATTTTTTACACATCAAAAATGTATTAGTTCATAACATGCTGCTTTGCTTGACTCATAATCAGGAGTATCGTCAAACATGGTGCTTTGCATTATTAAGATAAAATTTCAAATTCACTAACAAAACGAATGATGTCGTTAAAATGCACTTATTATTGTCTGTTTGATGTTTCATTAAATAGCCAGATACCATTACAATTCATCAGTGTTTTTTAAAATCTTTTATCAAAAGATACAATATCAGTGAAAGTGTAAAGTACGACGTGTTATTAATCAAATTTGTTTCTTTTCACTACACAGGCAATGTTAAATTAATTAAATACACAAATCAAGCCATAAGGAGTGTCAACAAATTAATTTTAAAATCCATGCTAATTGTTGTTAAAACACACTTCAATCATGATTTGGAATAAAACAATCAGTTTTCCGACTAATTAGTTGACGTCAAGACATCAGGGTTAATTAATTTCATAGTCCTATTGAGGGGACTGATTGATTACCTCGAGTTATCCGAGGTTTCGATTCATCCGAGTTCGAGTCATCCCAGGTAAAATTGTATAGGAGTAACGGCAGTTTTGCTGGGACTTTGAAATTAGTTCAAGTTATCTGAGATTTTGACTAATCCGAGTTCGACACATTGAGGTTCGACTGTAATAACTATTGCAAATTTATTAAATCTGTGTTCACATTATAATGTTCTTTTGGCTGCTTGATCTTATGTCAAGAAGTCACATTGTGAATTACAACTACCATTATTTTTTATAAAATTTAGAATATGAAATTTTCTACAACAAAATTTATTGTTATCAAATATTTATGAATACTTTAGTAATTGTGATAATAATACAAAAAGTCAAATTTAGCTTAAACTGCAGAAAAGTTCTTTATGATTATTTAGTTTGTATTTTATTTTTGTTACTAGTAAATATTTGTTTACATTTTACTTCGTTTCTGTGTATTGCAGTTATCACCTATACAGCTTGTGCTATTTTTGGAAATGTTACTTGAGGATGATAAAATACTAGAATCATTACTTTCCCAGGTTCACAGTAGATATAGCATGACGTCAGAGAATGCAGATGTAAGTCACATTGATTTTGTTTGTAAGGATTTTAATGATAATTCAGCGTAATCTTAATGGAAGCTGAATTTTCTGCCTTCTAAGCCAAACTGGATTATTCTGATTCTTTGATTTGTCAATATAACTCTTTACCTAAACCATGCTAGATTACTAGCATCAATTATGGTCTCTGAATAATATTGATTTAAATAGCGAGAAAGTAGGATTTTTTACATCAAAAAGACCTTTAAACCATTGCACAAAAATGACTGTTATGTCACCTTTGTGAGAACACTGGGAAGGCCATTACATATTACAGATAATTTGTATGTGTTAGATAGACTATTCAAGTAGTATGTATGCATATACAACAAAGAAAATGTGATGTTTACTATGTATTTTAACTTCTATGAAGAAAGTAAGCTAGCTGATATTAATTTTAGATACAGCATAGGTGGTGTGAATTGGTTGTGAAGCACAAAGCCATGTCATTTTATAATGACCTAATGGTATTTTTACTCAATCATCAGGTATGTTCTGTGTACATCACATACTATTTAGCAAATGTAGACTTTTATTTTTGTGGGTTGGGTTGTGGGGTCACTCTGTAGAACTCTGTAGAATTCTTTCTAATGATTAAGGGACAAATTGTTGGTAAAGTGCCCCAAATCCAATATTCTGTAGAGAAGCAAAACACATATACACCAAGCTTAGTTAGCATTTAACTGTCAACTCTTCTATAAAGTGTTAAGTGTGTGATAAGTAAAATAACTAATATTTTCATGTTAAAATATACACTTAAAAAGAAGGGCAAATATCCAGTCAGACTGAATCGTTATTTAAAAGTTAATGGCTAAAAGCTTTCATCTGACTGACAGTCCTAGATAATGGAAAGATCCCATCATCAGGGAATCAACTTCCCGATGTATGATTTATACATTTAATTTAAGTTATATATTATCAGAGTTACCTTGTAACTATACAACTTTATATTATTCATTAACTGAATTATTATTCCTAGTGATGTGATACTAATGACTATAATGTGTAATAGAATAGTACTCTATTTCAAAAGCAGTTTTATGTATGTGAAGTAAATAATTCTATATATCTAGGCAATGGGTGTATACTTGTATGGAGAGATGGTTTTATCTGGATGTAAGAAACAGAAGTCTATAGCTGAACAATGTTTCAGGGCCCTTAAAGATGACATGGAACCTGATCCTTATTCTACTGTCAAAGCTATGTTATATGGATGAGTCAATAGCAGTAGGTCAATGATTTTCTTGAAATAAGATTTTTTTGCTGATGTGACATAGCTGCTGACTCCATACCATGCTATTTATTTGAGATGCTCTTATTTATAAAGAAAGCTGAAATTTTTTTCTTATTTTGATGAATAAAAGTATTTGTTAATAGAGTAGACCCTAACATTACATTCATGCATTAACCTGTTAGGCAGACAGATAATGCATAAAAGTTTTACACTTTTCTAAAGACGTTATTTAATGAAGCTCTGTGATTTTGTAAAATACAAGACATTTATAACAACAGATGATACCTGAACAGTTGAACAATATGGTCACAAGTTGTGTGTGTTTATTGATAACTTTAGAGGCAAAGTTCTTTGAAAAAGAAATGACCTGTTTGATGTATGTTATCAATAACATTTATCGATAACATAAAGCTTTTTCCAGAAATGTCTGAAGAATGAACTAAGTTAGATCTGACAAGTTTGTATAACACTTGATACTATATTATTTGTTTGTCATAAAATTGTTTTTTTTTTGCTATTAGTTAATTGAATATATTATTGATAGATGATAGTTTTTTTATTGTTCTACCAAACCCTCCTGAAATTCATAATTGTCAGCATTATCATGAAGCAGAAATACAAAGTAATGTGCAAACTCTTCTAGTAATAAAAAATGTCAAAATTCTAATTGTAAATTTTGTTGAATGTGTGTGTATTATGTGGATTGTGTGTGTGTGTGTATAATGTAAGGTTGTGTCCAGCATTGTTATTGTTATACTGGTGTGTATAACTTTAACATTGCTATTTCTCTATGACATTTCATGAGATGGTGTTATGTATTTGGCAGAAATATGATCAAAGGGTATTCCATGCTAAGTGGTATCAAACTGACATCTAATAAGGCTTATATGGGTATTTTCTTTGTACAATATGGATTATCCTGCTATCTACAATCATTTGAATGTTCTGTGATCTTGGCTTTGATCTAAAAATAACTATCAGTGAATTTATTTATGCTTAGCAGTACAATGATGTTCCTAAGGTGTTTTGTTCCAGGGGTGCCTAATAAGCTGCTGAATACAAATCTGATTCTTTTATGTAAAATGTTCTTTTTTTATATAATTCATTCTCCCTTTCAAAATGACACTGTGGGAAATCATTCTCTTAGTTTGCATTTCTGTACATTATATTATGTCAAATAAAAAAAAATGTAAAGAAAGCGAGACTGCAACAAACTGGAAAAAAATAGAATACCCAATAAGTTAAAATATAATGAGAAAATCTTGTCATGTCTAATAAAAATGAAACTATCCTCATGCAGGGGAGGGGGAGGGAATGGATTTTTTTGTTAGTAAATAAATACAAAAGTATCAATCACTTAATATTGCTAATTTCAATAAGAGAGAAAAAATCTGCATTAAACAAGATGGTGTATCTTAATCACAAAGATAAAGTTAATTTGTCATGGACTTTTTTTCTACCTTGTGTTAATGAAAACGTGTCATATTTCGACAGTTTAATTGTTAAATTTTATTCACTGAACAAGTCAATAACATATTAAGCAACTTTGAAAAATATGTGGCATAAACAATATGAAGATATAACAAAATTATTTCCCAATTGTTATTCCATGTCAGTATGAGTAAACAAGGAGATACTAAAAAAAATCTGTCAAATTTGTTCTAGGTATACATGTAGTTAGGCATAACAAGTAAATCAACAATGAGCATTTAAGTAGCTGTCTTTGTAAGAATCATGCAAAATCTGAAAAATGTGATACACCCAAAAAAAGGCTACATATTTTTATTTTTGTAATTAAGTTGTTTTATGGGTCTATACCATGAAATATGTAATTATTCATTCAAATTTGCCTGCTCTTAGGAGATAATCAACATTGAAAATCCAGAAGATTCTATTGTATTTGAGTGTCATTTACAGAGTTATCTCCCTTTATTTTGAAATTTACAGTGCATTCTATATAATTTTTATCTCTTATGAACACCGGTTATATGAAAAACTGAATGTTAATTACTGTTTACTATGGCAATTCAAACAAAATATCAAAAATTAAAATATTTAGGCTTTTTACCCATGAATCACATTTTGCATGATTCTTAGCAGGAGTGCTACTTAACATAACAATAATCATTCAGTTGGAAACATATAATGTTGTTGCACATAAATGTACATGAAAAATCAGTGATATCTTTTTTTTTTGAAAGAAGTAAAAAGACAAAAAAATGTTGTTGGCCTATTCTTATTCAGTTACTATTTAATAGCAATGTTCGTGAACACGCATATAACTATAGAATGATGTACATTGGTATAATAGTTGACATTAGCCGTTGTCATTGACACACTGTCCTTCCCCAGCAATGTTTACATCCATTGTGATGGAAAAATACTCTGTCAAAAATAAATTAAATAGTTATATTCCTGACAATATTTTACAACCCCGCCAATATCGTGTTTATGAGCACATTAGGTGCAAACATGATTTAGTTATTAGCAGTTGATAGATAAATCAATTCATTGAAGCCGAATAGGACTAGTCCAGCAATGGAATTGAATTTAGATCGTTAAACACAATACCATTTCCACAGAATATCTTCCATGCCTCTTTACGCCGCCTCAGTCGTCTTTTCCTGTTACTTTTTAATCTATTTTTCTTTTTATGTCTCTTTTTTGCGTTCTTTTTGTCTTTCTTTCGCTTATTTTGTTTTCTTGTTTCGTTTTTCTTCTTTTTCTTCCGTTTCTTTTTGTGTTTTCTTCTCTTTCGACGCCTATAAAGGCGACGAATTAACTTTCTGTCGTGTTTTGAGAGGGATTTCCACTTAGTGAACTCAGACTGATTGTGGAGCAAATCTGCAAGAACACATTAAATATTGTCTTTAAGATTTCTTAATATATCTAGTTTTAAAGGTATTTGCAATTTTGCGAAATTTCAACCGATTTTTCCGTCAAAATTATGTAAAATACCACCTTTAAGTTATGGTCTCTGAGAAAATTTTCTGATTTCAAATAAGATATAAAACATTTGCATCATTACCGCGGATTAAAACATACATTTCTAAGATCACTAAGCTAAACATGCTAAAGCAGAAAACACGTGCTGATTAGACAATATTTAATGTTAATACTCAAGTTGTCTTTCATACTCTGAAGTCTTTCAGTTAAAGCCAAAGAGAATATTACAAATGAAAAAAAATAGCTTCCATACACCATTTATTAGTAGAGCATGGCTTTGAAAAAAAACCATACTCAGATTATATGTTAAAAACTGCAATCCTGATTTGAATAGGAACAAAGAAATGTACGCTTAAAATTTGATTATTCACTTGAAAGTGCCTGTTTTTTTTTTTTTTTTTTTAATATTTTTAAATCAGATGTTTGTCTTGATCATTTACCAAAATGTAGGAAAGACATACTTGATAAGCGAAGCTGTAGGATTGTAAGCAAGAGCGTCCTTGGTGTTCACTGTACATTTTTTGTCTAAGTGCAATATGAATACGTTTAGTTTCTGAATTATGCATTGTTCATGTTACTTATCATTACAATACGTGATCGGCTTGCAAAGAATAAAGATCTCCCCCGAAAAATAATCCATTCATAGAATCATGAAAATGAAAACAAAAACTCAAAATCCAAGCCAAACCCTGTAATCCAGGGAGTGTCATCATTACAGTTTGAAGTATATTTGCCCTTACTCATTCGGCATTTGCAGTAATTCTACCGACGAAACATCTTCGATTATGAAAAACATTAAGATGTACCTGCGCAGTGTCTCATTTCCATTCGACAACATCTGTTCTCTACCAATGAGGGACAAGTGGCTCCGTTTGGTGATGGGTGCTCTAGAATCTGGCGGGATCTTGTCGTGATACCGTACTTGTAGCCACACGTTTGGCCATTCCTAGCACATGGAGTCCAAGATGACCATGGTCCAGCCATGCAGTCCACTGTAAAACCGAATTGTAAAACATCTTAAGGATATGCTCATTAACGGAGTATGGTATTTTAGTGCGGAAGAGTAAAGTGGGACAAGATTTAAATATGGACATAATCCTTACAAGCATCAAAATTGAAGTTTTGTCATATACATATGCGGATACTAAAATGCATGCACTTTTCTACTGTATCATCAATTATTATTAAAAACCTTGCTACAAACGGGTTTAACATGAGATGCATGCTGTTTAAATATTTTATAAATCCACTTGATAATACATGTATACTATCAACAATTTACCAAGTGTTCTACTCAATCAAGCTACCCTCTTTCTAAGTGCATAATGCAAATGGAAGCAAGGTAAATACTGCTGATATTTAATTTATCAAAGGAGTGTATGAAAAGTAATTATTTTATGAGAGTAATATTATACCCAACATTCTGCAGTCTTTAGAATAATTAGCGTAGAAGAGGCCTTCAGGACAGTTTTCTATACATCTCCCTCGGTAGGATATGTAAGGCTGCTGACACTGTGTACAATAACTATTGCTAAAGCATGCATCACAATGATCTATCTGGCATTCTGAAATGTCGAGTGAGTGAAGAAAATACCTAGCCACATTAGCGTGCAATAAGCGTCATACAAGGAAGAATTATAAACAAATCAACCGATCATGCTTACACGCTTAAAGACAGACACAACGTTAAATACTTGTACATGTACCAGAAAATAACTCTTGCCATTTCAGACTAATATGGAGACCACGAGGGGTGGCATTGTTATGATTATCACAATAAATACATTTATTCACTTCATGCTATTTCATAAAAGAGAACAAAGAAGATTTCTAGCTTATTTTGATAAATATAAAATTGGGATTTTTTTTATTTTGTAGTATTGATGATGCATTCATTTTGTAGAACTAAATGCGATTTTGGAAAAAAAAATCCCATGTTAATGTGCATGTTAAATGCGCGACGTATTATTGCAATGATAAAACACAGCAATAATTTCAAACTTGACAGCACCCGGTTTTCGCCTACTTCAATAGACTCACTATTACATATGCTGTATTCCTCGTGTCGAACACCAAAGTAACCGTGTGGACAGCTGTGAATACAGTATCCAGTCTGTCTTATTCCTGTCCGAGACAGATATAAATATAATCTTGGTCTACATTTGTAACATCCGTTTACCTCTGAACATCGGAGACAACCACTGCTACAACCTGAGATTTAAAAAAAAATAGAATTAGCAAATACATCTTGTACATGACATGCGATATTGATTACTTGAACTTTCATTTTAACCAATTTTTTTTTTTTGCGCCGTGCTTCCCGACCTTCCTCAATTTAACATTCTATCCTTGGGTTTTCCTGACATCATGTAGTTAGGACACTTTTACCCGTTTAACAGTTCTGTTCCCTATTACATATTACAAAATGAAAAGAAATGTACTTACAATGTATTTAATAGTTTCAAGAATATAGAGTGGACAATAAGACATAGTTGAAAAAAGAACTACCATCATCACATAAGTGACTACATTTAATGTTAAATATGCAAATTTGGATCGTACTTAGAACAACACCAACGGTGTTTTAGATGCAATTGCAAAATGCACAATCTATTATTCTTCGTTGAAACTTATTCCTGCAATAATATGAAAAATGAACGACAGTAAACCAAAACGTTTGATAATTTTTAATGCAATTTGGGTGAGTTTTTACAAACCACAAAATAAGTTGTTTGTATCATTTATAGAAGCAAACTGCTGTAAAGCTTATTAAAGCAAATATTACCACACATATTATGTCAATTAGAACGCATGTCATCAGCTTATAGATTCAAGGTGATATTTGCCAGACTAGGTATTAATAGAACCAGAAAAGAGTTCTAGTAATTTCTTAAATCAATTGCCAGTTCATTTACATGGTTTCTATAATTATTCATTAAAAATAAAATTAATATTTGCCTTTATAAATTACGATTTCAAAATTGTACTTCATGTAAATACAAAATATCAACCGTACAATATTTTGTGATTTGAAATATTTTTAATATGAAAATGCTAAAAAAATCTTTGTGATTGTCGGCTTTTGGTGTATGTAAGTAAACATAAGCCATTTAACTCATTTTAAATTTCCAAGAATTCTTATCAAAAAAGTTGCGAAATGTTCTGGATAGCATCAATATAAAAAAAAGAGTTTAACACCCAATAACAATTTTACCAGAAAGGTAAGCTTATATGTATTACATCTGTAAAACCTTCAAACCGTTCTGATATTTTGAACTGTCAAATACAACTATAAAGAAAAGTAAATATGTAATTGAGGAAAACAACACAAACAAAACAAAAAGTAGCAAATATACTATATACTTGACACTATCTTAGGAATCAATGACACATTTTTTGACAAATCAGGATTTTCAACTCTTGTTAACTTGAAGCACTAAATAGGTGCTACAAGTTCAACAGATATTTATTGTTAATTTGAGCAGTGGTTTTAAACCAATTTTAGGATTGTCAATTTGCTTACGTAATTTTATCATATAACCATTTATTTATTATTTTTGTTTTGCTTTTGCATGTACTCATTGCTGTAGAATTTACACGAATTTCTATATGAATACTTCACATCCACTGTCATCCGCTTCAAACTGCTCATTTCATACTTAAGTCCAATTGAAATTAAGCAATCTGCTCTGAGCGTAGGTTAATAACTTGCTATTTTGATCGATCAGTGTTGAAAAGCTTAGTTAAACGACAGATGATAAAATTATTTCGTCAATTAAGATATCTTCTTCTTTGTGCGGCTCGAAGTAGGGGTAATGACACGGATCGTGGCGAGAAAAATCTAAGCACTCATTACACTTCTAAAGTTAGAAAACAAACAGACTAGGCACACTTCAAAGAGACATCATTATCCACGTTTTTGCACTTCTCTTGAACATGTCAAAGAATGAAGAAATCTTCTTTTTCGCCTATCTTCATTTTGTGGGTTTTTTTATTTTATTTTTATCTTCCTTTGTAAATGTAGATAATATCAGTTGGTTTTTATCACTGTTAAAATTCATTTATTTTTCCACTTTGAGTGTCTCTGCTTCCTGCTTTAGAAGAGAAGAAACACTTGAAATAGTGTAATCATAATGTATCAGTATTACAAACATACTTTTATCAGCCATATTTTATCTTTGCACTTTTCTTTCGTTTTTCTGCTAGTATACCTACGTTTGTTGGCATCCAATGTTTCCTTTAAAAGTGACATCTGTCGATGCATAATGGAATGATTTTCATTTTCTTTTTCATTTTCACGGATCAATTTACTTTTGTTTGATACCTGGCATTGATTTATTTTATATTATTGTTTACACCTTGATGCAAATTAATAGCCCATTTGAAGTATTTGTAAAACTTGTCTCTTCATAACAAACTTATATATATATATATATATATATATAATATATATATTATATATATAAGTTTGTTATATATATGATATATCATATAATATATCATATATATATATATGATATTTGTTTTGTTGTTTTATTTTATTTTTACTTCTTGTTTTGTTTTTTTTGTTTTTTTTTGTTTTTGTTTTTTTTTATATATTTTTTATATTTTTTTTTCATGTGTGATTTTTCCCTTAAAGAATCCAGTGAACAGTTAAATGTGATTTTGCGCTTCATCAGAAGTGTATTGACTTTTTCAAACATTTTAATAATAGAAATAACGCACTTGCACTATAAGAATCATGCACTTTTTGACACGTACGGTTCCAGCTTGTCGTATGCACTGCATCGTGTCCATATGCAGTTTACATTTCTGTAGTGTTACATTTTGTTTCAATACCAGAATCAAGTAGAGGAATGTGCACTAATTCTTATCATTCGCTTTAAATTTGGTCCATTGAAGTCGTTCTTGTAATGAGCTTTGGGTAGTCCCGGGTGGGCAATACTAACCAGACAATCATGTAGAACCTTTATACTACTATATTGCTTGGGAACACAATGTCTACATATTAGTTGGTAATACACGGTAAGGTGGTTTTTGTTGCGAAATTTTCAGTACCGGCGGTCGGCTGTTGAAGCTCTTTGACACAATTGTGGTATAATCACATAAGAAATATGCATATTTTATGTTATTTGACACGTAGAATGCTTTGCCCGCCCAATAAACGCTTATGGCGGATTTGGCAGATTTCTAAACCATGTGTGTCTGGTATTAATGGTTTGTTAATGATTCTCTTTAATGTTCCTATGTATATACACATTTGTTTATTCTTTTCTGCAAATCGTTCTGTTAATGAGGCGTTTCTACCTACAAAGCCTGAAACTTCAACAGTTTGTTAAACATATTTATTATCTACTTTCAAGAACATTTTTATTTGAACACGAACCTTTAATCCTTAAATTACCAGAAGAATGATAGAATTATTGTCAGAGAATGATAATGATGACTAGGCTTTGAAAGATTTGTTTGTAAATCAGAACTAAATAGATACATTGAAACTGGGAGGTAACATTCCTAAAAGTTAATTAAATCTATATGTTTATATCAAATTGCATACAATAGCATTTTTTTTTAAATCGGGTTGCGCTAAATGTTTTAATTGCTGAATTAATTAAATGCCTTTTTAAAAGAATAATCTAGGAATACAGTGTCAAGCATGACATTGTTAAACAATAGTGGCGGGTGGTTTTTATACGACTGCATTAACTTGCGACCATATAATAGTATTTCGTCGCTTTTGTCGTCCTTGTTGTCGTCGTCGTTGTCTGTAAACATTTGTTATTCGTGCATTAGCGTGAATATTAGTTTAAAATTTTATAAGGTTTCAAACCACAAAAGGGAGGTTTACATTGATTTGGAAGGGCCAAACATGGACCTAAAACAAGCACTTCATAGAACTCATCTAAATAACTCCAGTAAAATCACAAGAATATCTATGATATTGTTCCACAATATTCTTTACCACAAAGGTCAGACAGTGATTGATTTTGGGGTTTAAAACAACCATTAAGGAATAAGAGACCAAAAACGGTCCATAAATTTTCCTGATATCTGAACAATAACTTGACTTGAAGTAAATGAATATTTTTGAAAATGTACCACAGGGTGTCAGATATCTAAAGAAAACATGGATTAATTTCAGGGATGATACTTGAACTGCTATACGCATTCGGGGGTACACTGGTTCCAGAAAGAAGCATTTTTCTGGTTTCCGAAAAATAACTTTAGTAAAGTGAATGAATCACTTTTAAATTTTACTAAAAGGTACCATACCATATAAGGAACACTGGGATAAATTTGGGGTTTTCCGGCTGGAATCATTTATAAATAAGGAGCAGGAAAAGGACCACTTAGATCCTTGTCAACTTCTTATCCTGTGTCAAATGTCGAATCGTAATCAAAATTAAAATTTGTAAAAAGTTCAAATGGTGTGTCCCAGTTGTTCAGGTTCCGATCTCTCTTCGGTCATATTAAGTTCTGCCCTGTGAACCATTTTATTGATTGTTTGTAAAATCGAATGCTTCTTATTGTAGTTTCCCTGAAGTTTCCATCTGAAGCCTCGATTTTTTCGTCTTTGATCATGAACCTATAGATAAGTTTAATTTGAAACCGAGTCGGTTAGTAGAACCATCAGTATCTGCAATTATCCTTTTATTTGATGGCTCATTGATAATAATTTCAAGTATCGATGCCTATTAGATCTATGAAAGAAGATTTTTGACGTATTTGAAGTGACCTATGCTTTAACCCCCAAGCGAAGAATATTATGTCAGCTGCAAGGTGCTTACATGCATCTCGTATTTTCCTTTGATCTGAAATGATGTAATTTCTTTTTGAACGAGTATCTTTACCACAAATTATAAGTTTTACTTATGTTGAAAAAGAAACAATGAACAGTACATATCAAAGTTACTTTAATGAAACAAATTTTGCTGATATGTAAATTCTTTCATTTACGACATATTTAGTTAATTAATACATAATTTATTTATTGCAAGACTTCTAATAAAATGTTATAAATGATTCCGTTTAAATGTTGCATAAATTGCAAAACATTATATCTTTTGATAGAAATAATTTATACCGAATCTCGTTTCATTTGAAGCGATCAATATATTGCTTTACAATGTTGCGTTTGCTACAATAATGTTGTTTTGTTGATAACTGTTAATCAAACCGAATTCACCTACAAAAATGTATATCATATATACATAGTTTGATAAGTGAAGGTAATGGGTTGATATTGTAATAATTTCCCTGAAACTGAGTCTGATTTTACTTCTGAACTTTCACGAAAAAGCCCGGGCATATTTCCTGTCTGTGGCAGTTTCATTCATTGTTTTGTCTAATTGTGTTGCACCCTACCGGTGCACCTCTTCCATACTCCCAGATTTTAATGGACTTTTTTACTTTTTTACTTTTTTTTGCTTATTTACTTTTATTATTTTGTATGTATGATTTTGGTTATTTTATGTTCTCTTTGTGTGTATGTCTGTTTTCCTTGTCTGGTATTTGTCCCTAGATTACATTCTTTTGATTTCCGCTAGAATCTTGGTTCCCTTTATTACCCTTTCTAATCTTTCACAGAAGTTTACATCCTACAAGGGTACTCATATGAACCTCATTATGTTATATTTAGAGCTCAAGTGCTTGTTCTAAATGTATTGTAGTATACATGTTTGTTGCAAGCATAACTTTTAGGTAGTTTTACATATTTGCATATTTTAATATAGGCTAGGTATTGTTCTTGTCATTATCTGAAAACGCTGATATTTAAATAACTATAAAGATAAACAAATGAGTAACCCAGTATTATACAAGTAGTTCTAGTTTGATGTTCTTGCTTTTGTATAGATCCATACATTTTGAAATAAGCGAAAAGGACCAAATGCAAGATAATCGTCAGAGTTTTGTCCCTTGAAGAAAAAGTAAAAACAAATAAGTTACGACTATTAAATATAGTATTTATACAATTGTGTATAATAGTGCTACTACGTTGTTTTTTTTTTATTTCTTTGTTTTTGTTTGTTTGTTTGTTTGTTTTTGTATTTTTGTTTTGTATGTTTGTTTGTTGTTTTGTTTTTTCCCCAAGTTGTTGTCCACATTTTTTAATAAAACAAATATTGAAGGTTACTAATTCGATTTATAGTGAAAAAAACTTCCAATAATTTGGTCGTGAACGCCTAATATTTTACTAACGACAAAACTATGAATTTCTCGAGTTTGCAGTATATGCAAAAATACAACAAAAAATTCGAACAACTCGATTAAAATCTTTTTTTAAAATGCTGAAGATCCTGCTTTAAAACTTTAAGCAAAC
Organism: Perna viridis; assembly: GCA_037379345.1. NCBI lineage: Eukaryota > Metazoa > Mollusca > Bivalvia > Mytilida > Mytilidae > Perna > Perna viridis. Next base: position 55,876,052 of record CM074511.1, read on the forward strand.
AACTAAAATATGAACTTGAATTTATAAAGAATTCATTGAGATACATCCTAAACAATAGATTTTAATTATCTTACAATGTCTAACAAATCATTTTCTTCCTGATGTGGCGTATTTCAGCTCAATATAAATTCAAATTAATTGCAGATTATAGCTATACCTGAAACACTGACGCTTCATTCCTTATATTGCACATGGTAGAACCTCTCGGTGTTGGGTTTGACTTCTTATTTCGAAAATTTTGGTTTTGAGTACTTCTTGTATACAATGTTTTTTGGATTGAGATCTTCATATATATTGTGTTCTAATGCTGCTGATGAGAGGTTACTTTATGAAACACGTGAACAGTATATCGAAAATTGCTATTAGAAGATTGGAATTTTTGTATTTTATCTGTTCTTTTATCATTTGCATTATTATGACATAAAGTTGTTAGATGTAATTTTATATTTAATAATAAACACTACATACATACAACATATCCCGACATATCTACTACATAGCTAATCAATCAATTATCATTCGTTTTTGACCGATAATTGATCGATGGTCAGTTTAATCGATTAGTTATGTCGGGAACATATAAGTCAATCAAAGAATCAATATACTCCTAAGTCAACCTGTTTTCCAAAAGATGTTGAAAGTTGAACAAGATGTCTAGTGTTAACTGAATACAATTTGCAACGTATTATCATTAGATTGTTAAACGACACCTTGTCTATTTCTTCTAGACAGTTTCTTCTTTAGGTTATAACGATTAGGATGAACGAAAAACAGTGCCGGTGGTCAATGACTTAATATCATGATCGATTACTCATATCAATTCATACTATTTCAAAGGTATAGTAAAAATACATTGTGTTCTTTAGAAAGAAATTATTTTTCAAGTTGGTATACATTTCTCAGACTTCAGACTGGAAATTTAATATGAATGTTCGTACAGCATTATACAATTATATCGCAATTATTATCATCTTAATCTTTATTAACAACTAATAGATTTAAATGAAAAGCAATAATTTGTGAAATCTCCTGTTACTTTGTCTAATTTACCCTTGTCACGAACACTATAATTATATTATTACAGAATTGTAAAATCTTTTGCAAATGAGAATGACGGATCACAAAGAAATTGAAGATCACTTTTTCTCTCTCATTCTATATAGAATTAGTTTTACAATACTTAAAGAGTGCAGTGAAACTATACTTTTCATATCGCTTATGTGTGCATCACAATAGTTATGATATGATTGAATTGACATTATACTCATTAATTCTCATAATGAACTTGCATGACACTTAAAACTAACTAGAAGTACTTTTTACGCTATTGACCCAGTACCTGGTCGTAATTGAGTATTAGTAAACTTGCAGATAATAATATGATTTCATAATATTTTTCAGACATGGGTTCATATCAAACTCATGTTTAATGTGTATAAGTACTAAATGTTGAAATATCCTTCCAAAGATTTTAAAGATGCGAGAAACGGAATACTTTTTAGTAGTCAAAATTTTCCATCTATCACATTTTAATGTAAAAAATCTCCAGAGGCATTATCAATTTATGGTTAGGACAAGAATATCTGTTACCCTAGCTGTCCTTTTACTTGTGCCTACCCTAATATTTTCTGGCCACAGTTAGATTGTTTCCCCATTAACTCCATGTAAAATTATTTTTAAATAAAATAATTTCCATATCTTTCTACTCTCTTTACTTGCTGGTAACAGGGATTAAGACTTTTTGTCTTATATGTTTAACTTAATATATCCGCTATAATGATCAGTCAAACTGTATATTATGGTTTTGGATATACTTCCTCGTTTCAAATTCACTTCATCGTCAAAATATCCATTATAACTAATGAGGACTTAAATGTGAAGAAACTGGAAATAACAATCTGTTGCTTGACAAAAAATTAAAATATATTCTATAAATAGTAATGCCGGCTATTAAATAAAAATAGAATATTAATAAGGTGTGAATAGTTAAGTATGCATTTCCTGGAGATTGACACGTATTGTAATGTTCTATTACGTTTATCAGATGTGTTTAAGGTATAATCAGCAGATGTTTTGCAATTCATTTTTTTTTACTTTTTATTAGTTTCGTTGGTAAATCAATATTTGCTGTTTATTTAAAATTTCGTTTTAGTGTGTGATGATGTATTTTTATTATTATTATTATGATACACGAAATATATACCAGTATGTTTTAACCATTAAATTAATAGTATATTTCTTCTTAGAATGATCGTTAGTTCTTAAACTGGAGTAGAGTTATAAAGTAATAAGCAGAAAAGCATTAAAACAAGAATATATCGGCAAACTAAGTAACACCTACCCGGGAATAGGCCATTGAAAGAATACATTTAATCTGTTACTCTTGACTCCCTACAGATGTCTTTGTGTTCTTTTTTGTTTTGTTTTATTTTTTTCAAAACTCTCCATTATTCGTATTATTGTTTTTCTTTCGTCTACCCCGGACTTGACTTTTTATGAGCAACTCGGCGAGTGTTTCTAAAAAAGCAGAGAACGCTTACCCTACCGGTGCACCTGGTCCGTGCTCCCAGTTTTTAGTGGAGTCCGAATTGCTCATTTGCTTTTGTTACTTTGTATGTATGATTTCAGTTACTTTATGTTCTTTGTTGTGTATGTCTGTTTTCTATGTCTGGTCTTTGTCCCTGGATTACATTCTTTTGATTACCGCTATAACCTTGGCTCCCTTGATCACTCTATCAAATAGCCTGATGAAAAGTCTGCTTCTAAAGTGAGTTTCTGCTGTAATTTTGGGTTATCTGAAATCAGCATTATTTCCTAAACCCTGAAATGTGTTACATAGTTAACAAATATCCCTATTGATTTTACTTTGACAAAACCTTTGCTCGATAGTTGCCTGAAAACTGTTTTCCAAAATTATGCCTTCCCTTTATACTTTCATTTACGTAGTAAAATTCTAAAAATCTTTACTTACATTAAATCCTAACTGGACATAGACATAAATCGGGTATTACGTATGGGGCATACGGTGTTCGTTAATTTGTATGGCTTGCACCATAATGCTTATGAAATGTCTTTAGTGAAAAATATGTTGTATGCGATATACATTTGTAGCTATCTAAAGCTATTTCTCTCTATGTAAAATTTTTGCGTTTGTTTTTTGTTTTTGTTTTGCTTTGTTTTGTTTTTGTTTTTTTGTTTTGTTATTTTTTTTTTAATGAAATTTTCTTTACTCTGATTTGTATTTACGTCTTTATACTGATTACCTACTTATTTATGAAGTATTCAGAGCGTTGATGATCGGATTGACCTCCCTCCAATACATTTTGCCAAACTATAATAAAATATTCAAAATATTGTTCATTTAACTGCGTGTCTGCCTGAGGAAAGGACTAAAATCAAGTAATGTGTGAAAGCCTGACATGACAGAAATACTTGAATGATTATGCAGTACTTAGGTTTTATACCAGACAGTGTCTTAAGGGTGTAAATGTTCGATATGTTAGCTGATAGTAAACAAAGTGTCCTTTAGCATCAATGATTTACCTAGGACTACTTCACACACTTAATATCAAAACCACTATTATAAAATGCTTTACATCTCTAGACGATGACATGTGAATGAAGATATATTGAAATCAGCAATTTAGGTTCACAAAATATTATCGAGCTGACAATCACTTAGGGTACAGCTGCGTTTTTTTTTTTTTTATTCACTTCAGTTGAATGTGCTTCTACACTAACAATTTTCATCATTTCAGTGCTTCTTGTTATTTTTGTCAGAAACAGGATATGAGAAAAGGTTATATTTTCGAGTTTTACGATTTAAAGTAAATTGAAGTTTTAATGTATATTGCTATATATGTACATTACAATAAGACTGGTTATGGAATTAGGTATTCGAATAATGTTCTTTATTTATGCATTTTTGTTTCTATTTTTGTATTTTTTGGTACTTTTTTTTTGGGGGGGGTTGTTTTTGTTTTTGGCTTTTGTTTGTATTTTTTTTTTTTGTATGTTAGTGTCAACTCGCATTATATATTCACATTTGTGTTCAATTGAATTACTCAAATCATCTATTGTGCTATTTTGTGTATATAAACAAAGAAATATATGTGAGATTTTGGTGCTACAATGCGTCGATATTGTATTTACATATTTAGTAACCTTAATTGCCATTTGGAACGTTTGAAATGCATAAAAAACCCAGTCTTTTACATGTCCATGTCTTAATATTTAGTCTAGATACGGCTAGTATAGAAAATGAAGAGAACGTTTTATATGACGAATAGAAGTAGAAAAAGTAAATAATTTTGACACATTTGACTGGGTCTTTCCAATAACTTCAAACGCATTTTGTTTCAGATCTTATGATTAAATACCTCTATGATGCAATGAGTGTTATATGCTCTTACTCACTTGGTACAATTCTTTTATATATGTGTGTGTGTGTGTGTATGTGTGTGTGTGCCTTATGTAATTTTTAGAGTTGTTAATCCACGAAATAAAATATGGATGAAATTCCTTTTTGCAAATTTAACTTTTTTTGTTTCACCATTAGCAGAAACACAAGATGGTGATGGATTTTTATTTTTATCCAAAGCAACATCATATTGTTGCATTTGAATGATACACGTGTTGTTCTAATATGGTCTGTTATGTTTTAAAAAGAAATCACATTACTTTTTAATGCATTGTAAAAAGATATATTTGAACACTGGTAAAAGAAAAACAAAACAAAACGTTTTTAAACAAATATAGATTGTTTACCGCTCATTATTGTATACGATAGTGTGAACGTTTATATTGTAACTTTAATTTGTTCAGAATAATACACCCAATTATTATCCACATATTGGTGGGTTAGAACTCTTTTTACCTAGTGATAGTTCTCTAGAGAGGTAAACTTTGATAAATGAATTAAAAAAAACGCTGGTTAACATCTTATATTTCAGTAGTTTTGATTCCCATGCTTTATCAGTAATGAAATTAACAGTATCTGTAAATAGCTGATAATACGAATTAAATTGGAAGTACAATGTAAAAATAAATAATAGGGTCATCCAGTGTCAGCTGCAATCACAACACTGTTTAAATGTTGTTCTGGGGTTTTGGTAGGGATTATTTCCTTTAAATAAGTATATTCGTTCAAAGTATGCCAATGTTAGTCATTGTTAAAAAATGTACAAAAAATACGTCTAAAAATACTACTCATTAAAATTTATTTGTTAAAACTTGTGAAAATTCACATTCCAAAGAATGTCAACTTTATAAAGATGCTAAAGATTGCACATTCTTTTGACAGAAAGTTTGAGATTTTTTATTGCATATAAAATAGGTGTATATGAAAACAGTCGAAAGTATTTGATGAGTGAACCTTTGGTTACGCTGAAACAGTTTACACACGCGTCACGTCCATGTACTCAGAAATGTTCTGGCTTAAAATAAGTCAGATTTGATTTAATAACAGTTAATTTTACACTTTTATTGTTCTTTTTATTCTTTGGGTTTCTTATCCAAAACCAACAAAAGCGTGCAATTTGATATGCCATTGTTTGTCATGCTAGAACCGCCTATCCTTGAAGAATTGCGCATTCAGAATTACGTCAGTAAAGAATGAAAATTCCCATTTCATTCCCAACATCATTAATCTGGTCAATTAAGGAATTCAAGATGAATAAGTAGTCTGCCTTGGAAAACTAAGAAGTAGTATTACTAATGAAAAACAAATGCATGGGAACCCAACAGAGGACTAATGGGAAACTGAAAACGATATAGAAAAACTGAGGAGGTCTAACGTCGTTCACTATGTAAATTATATGTATCAAAGTTACAGTTTGTATTATAACACATATTAGTCCTATTATTGTAGATCGTAAATTTCTACGAGAAAAACTATATGTGTTTATTTACACCCCTATCGCACTTTTCTAATTAGAAAAAAGATTTTTTACTCTGGCATGATATGATGTTAGATGTGTGAATTCTTTTATCTGTTATGCACGCCCCCTTACGTGGGGACATTTTCTCAAGATTCTAATTAAAGGCTTGTGTGTTATTTATGATAAAACAGGTTATGTCGAAAATATAATAAAACAAAATGATGTCATTGATATTTTGCATACCAGAGTTATAATTACTTTTAAACATATTTTGTACCGAATAGTTTTGTTGGATCACAATAGATACCGTGACGACACCTAATTTTCTTCTCATTATTTTGAAAACATGTCAACCCTATTACTGTTTGTCTAAAGAAAGTTCATATGTATTAGATTTTCATTTTGAGCAGTCTTGTTCACAATGTATTTAAAAAAAGGCAGTATTTTTCACATGTTGAGAAATTTCCATTCTTTCTCCTGACAGCGAATATGTACATAACTTTGGTCTTATTTTTCCCTCAATATTACAACATTTTCTTTCTTAAAATAAATGTTGTCTAATACTTTTTTATTAGTGTAAGTCATTTTATTTTCATTTTCATTACTTCATGCGTCAACAATTGAAAAGATAATGAACTGTTGCCAAAAAAGAAAAACATTTTAAAACATTTCCTGTTTAATAAATCATTTTATTATCAATTTTTGGACGTGCAAAGACGCGACATCAGTGAAAGATGACTCTATTGAAGATAATTTTCTGTGTTATACAATTCTAATGGATGTTCTCTGTGGTAATTAAATGATCATAGCAATGTAACAGTCATATGGATATTATTTGTACTTACTTCTTTTTGTTCTCTCCTCAGAATAAACTGTACAAAATAACATCAGATTTACAATAATTAAAATCCTCAAAATCATGGTATAGTCACTAAAACCGTCCGCATGGTGATACTTTTTCGTAATTCCAAGTGCTCGATATAATGAAATTGAAGCTTTTTTAAATTATTTTCTTTAGTACACTATCTTGTGAGTTATTCCTGTGGAATGGTAACTAATTGATTAACTTTTGATTTACAGAAATATCATTCTAGTTACATTTTTCTATTTTCTCATTAATCCATGTTTAAAGAATTAATAAGGGAGACACTATCATAGACAAGCTCCGCCTTCGGAGTACCTCGTGACTAGTGAAGAAGATCTCGAATCGCCTTCAAATTTTAAATATACGTGTTGTATCAAAAGGTCTAGCCATAACACTTTTACTGCTGTTCATATCTACATTTCATACTGATAACGAAATAAATTGACTAATTACTTTATAAGCACACTAGAAGGAAAGCCAGAGAAAGTGCTGAGTTTACATTACATATATTGGAAAATCAGTTCAAAGTTATAACATTTGAATTTGTTGTGCGCTGTAATTTCTTTTGCTTTTTATTTATGGACTTGTCTCAAAAGAGATATAATGTAAAATGTAGATTGGCTGTTGATACGTGGTCTGTCGGTTAAATCGAGAAGTGATGTCACCAAAGTTTGAATCTGTCTGATATATTCTGGGGTTTTTTTTATTGTGTTATAAGTCAAATTTTACTTAAATAAGTATTGTAAGTTACTTCGTTCCGATCATTGTGTTTATGGCAATAAAAGCAACGAAAGTGTAAATTATTCTCCGTTGATTGAAATTAAATTGCCGTCGTGCAATTGAAGCAGTCGCATCGGTGATTTTAATACAACTCTTAATAGAGTATTTCAATAACATTATTGAACATGTTGTTCAGTTGGAAATATTACACACTCCATATAATTCGAGTAATTACAATTTAATATTGAATATTTCATGCAATATCAACTATGATGTAGACAGCTCGGGCTTATAGATCTATTTACAAAGATTTTGTAGAGTTTTTTTTATTAAACAATCTAAACTTATTCCAAAAAGTAGTGTAAGATAGGTTAAATGGTCTGTATACGTATCCAAAATAAATTAAATTGCTGGCTACATATCCTCATGAAATGTCAAAGGTATTTCAATTCTAACAAGTTAGCTTTTAACCAAAAATAAAGTAAAAAAAAAAACGTTAAGGTTGAAAGATCTTCGATCGTTGTAGAATTTCCATCTCCATCATCCATCATTTCATCAAAATTTCTCTTTTCATAGTGATTTTTTTTTCGCCCGTTTCATTCTTCAATCATGTAGGAAGTTTTTAGTAAAGTTATATTGTGTACTCTGCATGTCCATTAATACTAGCACCTTCTTCCCCGTACTTATCTCTATGTTATTTGTTGATGTTGGTGCGTTTTCGTTATCTTTCGTTTCCCCTTATATATTTCTTTGCCATTCAATTATATTCTGTTTTAGTGTTAAACTTGTGTCTTTGAAATGTTAACAAATCTTCATCGTCATTTGACTGTAGAACTGTTATTGAAACAGAATCAAACGAACCCTAATCTGTCTTTTGGAGGATATCTTGATGTGTGTTAATTTTGGAAGTTATTTATCTTCCGCTGTTGTAAATATTCCAAAATTGCGAGGAGAAAAACATTAAATATTTCTTTATTTTTGGCTTACCAGAATGCATATCGAAAGTTTATGATACCACAAAATACAATGTGTCATGTTTGATTATCTAGTTTTCCGAGGTATAAAATAAATGCAAATAAATAGCGTCCATTGAAGTTCATCTCAATGACAACGAAATTTACACTAATACTGTCAAAATATTATTTCTAATTCACACCAGTATAAAAAGAAGACATTTTAATTTCCAATTTTAAATAGCATTTTCTATTCATACCCTGTGGTCCTTGTGATTTAAAATACCTACTTCAAAGGTCAAGATTGCCGTGAAATTCACTGGAAAGAAAAATCAGTTCCTCCCCCTAAAGAAAGTATAGACATAGGCATAGAATAAGCCTGTTTTAATTACCACCCGTCGTAAGCCTTGACATGGATCACTCTCAAAAATCTCTTTCAGTATAGTGAGTAAATGAAGTGACAGACAAATGAAGGGTTATAATATATCATCTTAACATAGTGAAACTAATTCTCTCCTGTCATGTAAGATTGGGCAACAATTGGTACTACGTTTGAATAACGTAACATAAGAGTCTAATTCTAGACCATTCCACGGAGATTCATTCATCACAAGCGATAATAGGGACGTCTGGTGCTGGCGTTATGCGGCAGTCACCCAGATTAAAACTGCTGGTAAACAAATACAGAGTAATTGAATAATATACGGCGTTAATGTATGATAAACAAGCGTCAAATTGAAATGCTTTCACTCTGACAAAACGCTTATGAATGTTATCTTAAGATCAACAAGTTTGCCATCAAAAGAAACACTAAAATTATACCCTGTCGGTGTAGGTGACTGTTAAAGTATACCTCAGTCCATTGAACAAAGGAGTAAATGGTCCGTGTTAATTATTTTATTGCTTTCACACATTTTTAATGTAACAGGAATTTATGCTGGTATCCAATGTCTACAGTTATACAAGGGTGTATTAGAAAAGAGGGGATCAAATCCGGAATGCCCCTCCATTTCAAAACAGTTTTGATCACGTTTAACTTCCCTATTCACTTCTGTTACTTTGTAATATATGAACAGATCAATGCCGGAAGCTTTAATTTTTAACTGGAATAAAATCCAATGAATTATTTCGTGATGAGAATTTGACAAATGTCCCATTCTGCCCACACATCGTTCCGTAGCCTTGCTGTTTCTAACAGAAGATATTATTAATTATCTAATGCTATGAACCAGGAAAGATGATGGTAGCCATTCAGATCGTACCTTTTATTACATTCACAATATTAAAATGATATTAAAGTTGTTTCTCGTCAGTTTTTATTTTGAGTCATTGAAGTATTTTGTTCTACCTGATTTCGGTTGTAAGACTTTATGCCGTTTTTATGCAGAAGGAAACATTTTATGATGAACATTTAGTTGGTATGAATTGACTTTCTCGTGGTGCATTTCACCATAAAAAAAACCCTCAGTTTATTAGCTGTAGTGTAGATGAATGAACGGTCGATTTCTTTTCATTTGATTAAATTAGAAAAAAATATCGCATTGCTTTACGTTGTCACTTTCGTGACATTCTGATTGGCATACAGATAATAAAAAAAAATTCAAATAAAATTCTGAAAATGTCAAACGTTATGGAAAAAAATTGTTGTATTACTAAGTTAACAAAAAGAATGGACCCATAGTCTGGGCCAAATATCATAAAACGTTTACTTTAATAAAACAAATAAATTTTGAATTTAAAAACTTACAATCTACTGGTACAGCACATAAACAAATTTAAAAATGTGATTAATTTGGTAAATATGTTAGAATGCTTGGTTTAGTATATATATTTGTTACTTAAACTTTGGACACAATGAAAAATTACAATATACTAAACTTAACTTCAAAAACCAGAAGCGAAGACATGGCAATAGGGGTCATATTTTATCAAGGTCACTCCAACGTTAATAAAGTCGATCCTCGCCATACCCTTATTGACCGACATGGTCAGTTTCCAATAAGACTACAGACGACCTCTATCATATATATTTCTCCTGACACACAATGAGAAGCACGACGGGTGTCTTTTAAGAAAAAATTTTGCCTTTTAAGGGAAATAACTCAAACAAGGAGTTGTCCGTCAATTTTGACTCCACTTGATTCTTTTGAGACTTTTGTAAGCCTTATAATAAGGATCATTTCAGCATTTGCTAAACCTAATGGATTTGGAGATATATGCAAAAATCTGCAATCTGACCCCAAAGTTCTATTTTTAGAAACGGCGACCACGTTTTTTACCGATCAAAAATCAAAACGGTCACTTTGTTTAGGATACCCTATAAAACAAAAAATCCAACCTTCACTGAATTCCGTAGAGTAGTTTCTGAGAAGATTTTTTAATGTAATAACATCCAAAACAGCAAAGAAAGTCCAAAAAGGGCAATAACTCCAACATGGGTTGACAGATTTTGACCAAAATTTGACCAGCTAGATCTTATCATGCTGAATACTTTTATTCCGTCAGAATTTGGTTAAACCTAACCGTTTTGGAAATATATGCAAAATTCTGCTGTCTGACCCTTATGTTCTATTTTAGTAACGGCAACGGACGCCAAGTGATGGCAATAGCTCACATGGTTTACGACCAGGTGTGCTAAAAATCAAAAGTTATTACGAATCTGAATACATGTAATTCCAAAATAGTTTATTTTTTTGTTGGAGTAAACATATTCGAAGCCTCTCAACTGTAAATTAATTCACTTCTTTTAAAACATTACTCAATATTATAAACTGACTACACACAGAAAGAGAATGCTCAACCCCGGCAAGTGTATTCAGTACAACTCATCATGAAGCCTGAAGATTTCTGGAATTTCGACTCGGTGTTAAATTTCTTCCGCACGCAAATCTAAACATTATCATAAAAAACGTTCCAAATTACCGATATTCTAAAACTGCAAAATAGAACTTGTTCCGGGGCCGTTAATTCGCGAGATCCTCCATTCTATAGTCAAGGACACTGATAACTCCCAATAGTAGCAGTCTCTCTACTAACTTTTTGTCTAGATGCAATGTTAATATGTCGTATTGCAATTTATATAGACATGCCGTCTTGTATGATTCCCGGGTGACATATATATTCTACATTGCAGAAAAAGATGCTACTGGGCACAGTTTGATGTAACCGCATAGGTCGCATCATGAACAGTTAGGGCAGATAAGGACACAACATTCGTACTTGATTCAGCCGCAATTTATTCCAAAAAGGTCAAATTATACAACAGCTTAGTCGCGTCAGTCCTTACACACCGAAGCCAAACTAGGAAAACAACAGATTGGCATTTCAAAACTGATGCCTGAGAGAACTAGTACGAATTAGACAACGACCAGAGAACATATCAAATGAAATGCCACATCGGAGAACATGAACATAAAAATAAGCATATATTAGCAAGCAGGAAATGGACACCATGGTGTGTGCTAAAGCATTGGCTCGATATCCTGAAGGGAAGAGAAAACAATTGTTGTCTAAAACAACGCGGAGGGGACTGCTGAGCTGGAAAGATCACAACTGGGTTGGAGTAGTTGAACGTCAGCTATGGACAAATACAGTTGGAGACAGTGCAGCGGGAGCTTACATGACAGCGTGTACGAAGAGGATAGGTAAAGTGTGAGAAAAAAATGATTTTGTGCACTTAAATTCGTTATATTGCAAGAAATAATTTTATATCACATACTGAGCTAGTGACAAAAGACCCGGTATCCATTTTGCAATAATGTATCGCAATGACCTTTCAGTTAGTACGAAAATTCTTTTTTTTTTCTGAGTTATTGAACTACAACATTCTAAAAGGGTTACTTTTACATGTTACATCATACCATGAGTACAGTGACCTTTTTTAAATAAATTGCTCCCAACTTTTACAGAGGTGTAAGTTATAACAATTTCAAGGTTAATATACTTTTTGAAATTTTTTTAAAATATTTTTTGGAGTTGTGGTAGTTGTGATAGTTGTTCCATTTGCAACCAGCCATAGAGGAGTATACTAGTGTGCTCATGGCAGATCTGTTTCTTTAGTGTTTAAGTCAACAACTCCAGGAAGATAGAACAGCCATAAACCTTCAAAGCTAATAGCTGAGTCAAATTAAAATAAATCCGAAGATATGTCATAATATTAAAAAATTGCTTGAAGTTTACCAATATTTGGATATTGTGTAAATTTTGTACTTTTGGTAATTTTCTGGTCATATTTTTGGCAAGGAAATGGTGTCCACATCCAAGAAAAACTTATATTAAGTGAATACATTTATTATTATATAGTTAATCATATGTGAAAATTCGATGTGGACATAGTTTTAATGTAAATATATGTGAAAAAAAACAAAATTTACATTTTCAGCAGTTTTTGCTTAATGACATCAAATTGTGGTAATGAACCAATTCATTACAATGAACTAATGCCACAATATACCATTTTTCTTTACATTTGTATATTTTACTATGTTATGAATAACTTTTATATCATTACAACGAAGTTGATATTTTTAGGCCATGTTCATAGCTTATTGCCCCAACACCTTTGGTTTTCATTAAAAGGAAGATTTCCATTTATGTGTACACTGAATCCACAAACTTGTGTTTCTTCCCTAATCCACAAAAAATAGTATCCACGAATTAAAGTACCTTCACAGTACACTAGGCAAGTAATCATCCACAACATTAAGTGCCAAAAAATAGCTATGTTCAACAAGATGAACATGTATGCAAGTATTCATCAAACTTCTCTGTAATAGGAGATCTTCAATATAGTCAAACCTGTCTTAACAGTCACTACTGAATGGCCATCCTACCTGATCGTTTTTCCTATAAATCTTAACTCTATTCATATCAGCAGCCATCTCTCAAACATGGACAGCAGTCACCCATTTATGTCCAAAAAAACATCTTGTTTGTTTATAAAGGCCGTTTATCTGCTCCTTCATTCAGAACTTGATTTAAATCTACAATCTTTTCAGTATAAACGCCAAAGTATTACAAATATTAGTACAGGTGTATAGTTAATGGAATTGTCAAAAGATGTGACTGCAGATATGGTTTTACAAAGCCAACCAAAAAAGTGGAAATTGCAGAAATCAGACGTAAACATACAGTAAAAAAGAACCATAATAGTAAATTCTGAAATTTGAAAAAGAATAAGAAAACCAAGTCTGTCACTGATGGTCATAAATAATTAGACAAAGTTTAAATTTGTCGAATACACAATGTCTTAGTAAGACAAAAATATTGACTTTTGTCAAAGGTCACAATACCATAACAATATGCTAAACAAAATACAAAAAACTTCACATTGGACTTTGAAAATTTCAGTACTTTAATGAACCTCTTTTGAAAGGTCATCTCTCTTGAGAGGTCACTTTCACCATTTTCTAACAGTGACCATTATATGGAGGGTGCACTACATATGAAAATAGGGCAAAGTGTAAACAATATTGGTTCCAACACATTTTAAGTTACAGATTATACAATGTATGGGTACCACTTAAGTGTGACAGAGTTTTATAGCTACTTAGCCTGATTTTATCATTGGTGACACAAGTACAAAATCCAAATAACTCTGATTGAGCATACAACTTGTCTTTGACAGGCATGAAATAATTGAAATAAGCAACATAAAAAATGTAACTGCAAATGACTATAATGGGGGGTTTGGAATAATCCATGTGTGTTATTTTCACTGTATTATATAAACAACAATGTCCAAGAAGAATAATTTATTATTGACTGCAAATGTAGCACTTTGAATTTCAATGTCATTTTCTAAAAAATTTGACAAATAAAATGTTTTTCCTGCAAGAAATAGTACTTCAGGTAACACTTGACAGATAATGTTGGTGGATCAGGACTTGAATACTGCAGGTGGTTTCTATGGCAACTACTCTGGACCCCACTGATTTGTCTAAAAATATAAAATAAAATGGTTGATGTAGTTTACTTTAATTTTCATATTCTATACAGTTATTTAAATTACCCTTACAAGACTATCTTAATGAAGTGTTATCTATTATACAATTAAACAATGTGCTAGTTAATACTTGCTTTTAAACTATTTTTTATACATATACAATGGATAACATACACATTTTATGAGTAAAAATTTACCTTTCAAGATTTCTTAATGACACCCTATATCATTATTAATTGGTTATCAGTTTTTTGTATGTTTATTACAACTTTTTCTTTGTACTTTGAATATGTACACACTGCTGCATGTATTTGTAAATTGATATGTGACATTGTAATTTGCTTTGATATAATATTTTTTGGCCTTCAAATAATTAACAGTGCTTTACTGAAACTATAGACGAAAAAGAATAATTTATTTTTGCAAAGAAGCTTAAGCAGGAGACCTAAAATATATGTCACAAGCATAAATATTCTAATACAACTGTACTTATTATTCAAGTTATGCACAAAATTTGTCACATTCTTGCTTCACATAAGCTACATGTGATAATAAGGTCAGCAAAATAAAAAATAAATAGCTTTTCAAGTTAAAAATGTAGTATTTGTAACAAGACTTTGAAGCTAATTCATCCACATAAACTTCAGGTTGTTTTTGACAACAGGATAATCCTGAGATTCATAATTTATGTTACTATGCAAATCTGATATGTTTTTGTTCTTTCTATTGCTTAACCACTTACGCTATCTGTTTTAAGACCCAATTTCTTCTCAATATTCATAGCTAACATCTGTGATTTAAATGCTAATGTCTTTGTTTTCTCTATAACTTGTTGGTATGGGGATATAGCCTGTGTACCCATCACAACATGACCCTGCAATTCAATATGTTACTGGTTAATATACACATTTAAAGGGTAATCCTAAATACATATATAAATACAACCATTACATTTTAGATAATTTACTTTTACAATATCTCAATTCTCCCTTATACAAACTAAAGAACTGGGAATACTGTATTTCTGACAAAAAGTTTGGAATAAACTGAAGTCATTATTAAAATACAAAGTATCAATATTTTTAAATATCTATTTGGAATAAAAGGAAAACCTGAGCATTTAAATGTATTATGTATCTTCATTTATCCTTCACCTTTTAACACAAAAAGGTTTAAACATAATTACCAATTTAGAATCAATCTTAGCATCAAGTCTAGCATTTCGTATCAAATTAACAATCCACCTTTCTGCTTCCTCTTCACTCATGTTCAATTTCTCTGCCAACATTCTACAAAATTAATATTTGAAGCTAGCTGAAGTCATTGCTATCTACTCATTTGTGGTTGTATATTTATGTATTGAAAATACATAATATATTGAACTTCTTATATTGCTTCAACATGATATTCTGTTCATCAAAGATGAAATTATTTCTAATTGTATTGTCATCATCAGATAAATTGTTTACTTTTTTAAAACTTTAGAAAACAAAATAAATTCTTCTCTAAAGTTTTGTCAAATTAAGAATAAGCATGACACATCACATACTTTACTAACCATCTGCACACAGGCTTTTTTAAATTCTCAGACAAAATTCTTCAATATTACTAAAATGAAATGTTGTTAACAAATCACTATTTTCCCAACAAGATTCTTGCGATGTCTGAGGAATCAAGGTCTGCAGTGTCTAGAATGAATTTTGACTGTCATGGCAATGTTCTGAGCTTGACTTAGTACTAACTACACATACCTGATACTAATACATTCATGTATTCTACAGAAAGTCTCAAAGATCAATAGTCTGGCATTCTCTATAAAATCTTCTAAACAAGCTACCAAGAAGAAGTCATTGACTAACACCTAAAAAAATAAGAAAATAGAAGTTTACTAAAAGAACGTGTGAAGATTAATTGAAAATGGTCAGTTTACAATACTGTTCTATTGTCTTGATAAACATGTGCTTGCATGGAATACAAAACAAATAATACATGAAATGTTTTAGATGAACTGTAAACTCGAGCATTAGAATTTTAAATAATACAAGAAAAATACAACATGAAGTTGCAAGCATTGTCCTGCTGGGTATACCCCAATCATACATCAGTTGTTTACAATGTATGCCTCATTTTAACATCTAGTGGCAGCCAAGATTTTTGTGACAAAATTTTTTTCCATCATTCCATAAAGTGAAAAATGGCCAAGTCCAATAAAACAGGAAGTTGATATTGGATAGCAACTAATCCAGGGGTGCGTGTGCTAATTTTGGAATATTTCAGCAGTCTGTATTAAATCACAAAAAAAAATTCTGCAAAATATTGGCTTAAACAAGGTTTGTAGGGAGTAAAAACCTTGTTTGTGATAAATATGTACTTACCTGTCTGAAAACATTTGCCAATTACCCCTAAGGAACCCCATACAACCACTACTTTTGACTAATCTCCCCTTGTGCGATCTCCAAAGACAGAGGTCACTTTTACCTTTAGCATGGAAAAAAAGTTTACAACCACAAAAAAAAAAAATAAACCACCATACGGTAACACACTTGTTGAGTCATGGAAAAACATGGTTAGATATTTGGTTTTTAATCTTATACTTACTTCTTCACATTCTCTTAGTTTCTGTTGTGCTCCATCAAAATCAAAGTTGACATATAAACACTCAACAAACTCAGTAATGGGATCTTTATAAGTGTAAGATTCCTATAAAAGAATACAACAAGACCAATACATGTCTGCACCTTCTTTTCCATCAAATATTTGTGAGCAAATAAGTGTTATTTTAATATGATCATCAACACTGAGCAAGTTTAAATATAAGTGTGAGTTACAAATTTCCTAAAGCAATGTACTAATGTCAGCATATACTGCTGAAAAAAAATGGCTAAGTTCAACATGCTAAAAATGGGTCAAACAGAAATTGCTGTAAACAGGAAATAGAAGAACAAAAAACCTGAAATCCCATTCCACGATACGTGACCCTATATTCAAGTTACGTACCAAATATCTAGTGGCTACAATTAATAGTCGCTGAAAAAAATGTTATGAAAATATTTTCACTCATACAGTATTGTATGAAAACGGAATGATTACTAACCTGTTGTATGACTTTGACTAAATCTTTGAGTACCGTTCTCCTTCTACTTTTGTTTGTGATTACAGCTGTGGTAAGGTATCTCAGTATATGCGGACATGTAGTCTGGATTGCATTCAGGTAACTGCAATTATAGACATAAATCAATAATCAAATCAACTGCATAATTTCCAAGTCAAAAGTAAACATATTTTAGACAACAACAAAGACATGATTCAGAACATTTAGATGAATGTATAACTGTACTATGCTGAAATAGCTTTTACACTTAATATAATATGATTTTATGCTTCCTCTATTAGGAACACAGCAATTTGTATTCCAATGACATTTGACTGTTGATAATGCACTGCTCTGTTGTTATATGGCTGATATCTCAACGAATGGGAATATGTGAGACTTCTTATCACATACTGTGTAACTGCATTAAATGTTCAAACAATCTCTTCCTTATTGCATCTGTCCTTTCTAAAATATGTCACTTCTGACACACGATTTTGAACCATTCATGTTTAAAGGACATTGCTGACATCCTGCCCTTATAGATTAAATTTAATTTATGTCATAGGAGGGAATTAAGAAACTGACCATAGTGTCAACTGATTGTAATCACTTACAGTGGCTGATAAAGGAACATATCTATGATTAGATCTCTTCCTTTTGGGTGGTTAAAGAAGACGAACAAACTCCAGTGTATCAACCAGGTTCTCTGTTGCAAATTCTGTAAGGCTGATCCAAATGTCTGACATAAAATAAACATACTTCAATGCATGTATTTTTGCTTTAAAATGGCAATAAATCATTAAAGGCAATATTCTATTGTTTCAAATGAAATATTAATACTAACTTTTTAAATTAATATGGTGTTTTTATACCCAGCCACATGAAGTGGCAAGGTACTATGTGATTCCCTCCTAAAAGTTGTGTGTCTTTCTGTCTGTCTGTTTCCCCAACAGTTTCCAGATGATAAAAAAAAAATGGATCAATGATTTTTTTTTTAATTTTGCACACGTGTTTAGTACCATAAAATACAGGCTAAGTTCAATTTTCAGCAAAATCAAAAATGCAATTTTTGAGTTAGGCCATTTTAAATATTTCCCTTTTTTTCACACACAATTATTTGGTGGGTACCACTGATTTTTCCATTAATATCCAATTTTTATTATAGTGAGTACTACACTGGGTTGTTCACCCAATTATCAAAATTGCTCAACTTAGCTGGACATCACAAAAATGAGAAACACAGTGTGCCTTTAATGATAAAATTACAATAGTCAGTGCACACAATAATTTCCAAATTACATGCGATAATTTCTTGATAAAAACCTAAATTCGACTAAGTATTTGAATAATTGCCTAAAAACAATAAAGCTTAAAATCCTATATCTAA
The DNA here is from genome assembly GCA_037379345.1 of Perna viridis. Taxonomy (NCBI): domain Eukaryota; kingdom Metazoa; phylum Mollusca; class Bivalvia; order Mytilida; family Mytilidae; genus Perna; species Perna viridis. The sequence continues at coordinate 55,894,894 of CM074511.1, forward strand.
TCTACATTTGTGATGTTCCTTTTTTAATTTTTTACGCAGTTGGAAAAACCAATGAATTAGTTCACTTTTCATACTCAAATATCTGAGAACTTACATTTCCATCAATAATTTCCTTTAGTTTTGTCAGGTCATCAAGGGCTGTTTCCCAGTTCTGCATGAGGATTTCTGATGCCAACTTTCCCCATAAAGCATCAAGAAAGTTCTTATCTGTTGACAGCAACTACAAAAATAAACAAATTTCAATATTCCATTTATATTCATGGCATTCAAATCAAATTGATGAAATTAGGTTTCTGATATACATCCTATCACTTTGTAATTCCAGCACTTAGAAAGTTTGACATCTTAATGTTTTATTTTTTTTTTTTTCATGTCCATGACATTAAAAGTATAGTTTAACAGCTTCAGCATCCAGTTACATTTATATTCTGGGTAAGAAAAGATTGAACTTTTCGTACCTTACAATTACTGTATTATACTTTTTTTTCCTTTTTTCTTGACAAAAAAACCAACCAACCACCATTATGACCACTAGCAATTTTGTTTTGAAAGGGACCCAAAAATTTTACAGACATCTATTGCAAACTACCCCTTTTTTCACAATAACTGTTTATAAGTTTTTTAAGTAAATGATTAGTTGTGATTGACAAGTAATATGTATTAAAGAATTAATGAACATACCTACCATAAGAGTTCGTGCAACCCCACCACAATCCCAACATTTTTTTTTATCTTCACAAAAATATCAAATTTAAGATGATTGAAGAATAATACGTACCAACACTCTGACAAAGTAGAGATATTCAGCTGCTCCAGAATAATTTCCACATTCATACTGGAACTTGGCAAAGTTATACAGGGTGTCTATCATCTTACTTTGGAACTGCAAATAAATCATATATTTACCGCTAGTTTGTAAAATACAGATAGATTTAATAGATGATGTTTCTTCATACCAGAACATATTCAACATCAGATGTCCTTTACCAGTTACTGATACACATGTCATTTTTATTCATATTTTACCGAAGGTTGTCTTTAACATTTAATAGCAAATTTAATTATTATTTTATGCTTTATAATGCATTAGAGTACGCTGTCTTTTCTGTGAAATACATTTTTGCTACCAACAAAAGACTCGGTAATTGTTTCAGACTTCTAACTGCAGGCAAAGAAAAAAATACCTGTGTTTCCGCTAACAGGCTCTAAAAAACTAGAGTCTGAAGGTAATACCTGTGCTTCAGATAACAGCCTCTAAAAAAACTAGGATAAGAAGGTAAGCAAAAACTTTAGATTTTTTCAAGTGTGTTTTGCCTGGTTTGTTTTGGTGACACATTCGGACTTGAAAAGTGCTTGTAAAAAAAACTACATATTAAACTTTTGGTTAGGCACAAAAAATTATGGCCAGTAAGAATAGTGGAAATACAGGGAAGTCTGTGTCAGTATTGCACCAAAGGACATGTCATTTCTGTTGTCCAAGCTTCAAAGTCAATCAAACATTTTGAGTATAACTGATAAAAGAAAAAGGAAATTATCTTCATATTATGAAACCAAGAGGGAAAAACGAGTGGATGCCTGAACTGAAAAGAACTTGAAGGAAGTATTGAGAGTATAACTGAAATTTGAACAGTGTTGAAAATTTGTCAATTTTGACTAATTGACAAGTTTTGTCAATGGTACAGCCATCACTGGCACTTGTTTTCATCAATGGGCAGCAACTATCAAATATGAAATCATGTTTGAAAGTCTCTGGCAAAAGATTGATATAAATGCCTGTGACAACCGTGCGCAAATTCAATCTTTGATGGCTGTCAATACCCGAGTTAAAAATGTTGCTGAAGGAGAATAATGATCTGGATCTCTCTGCCAACAAAGAAGAAACATCTTGTTTCAATTTAAGAACATCAATTTTTCTTCATATTTCAGTTTTTTATCTAGTTATTTATTACCACCACATAAATCATCTATGACCCCAAGACATCTTTCTGATATGAGTTCTGGTGGATAGATGTTATTTTTTTAAGCCAATATTCCCAGTAGTGGCCCACTCTGCCAAGTTGTTTGGGCTATAATGACCCCTGTGTAAAAAATTTCTAGATTGAACACTGCTACAATAATACCTACAATTTATAGCAAGGACTTAAAATGCAGGTCTGACCCTCAACTTATCTTGCAAATTTGACTTATCTTTGATTTTTCCCCTTAATTTTGGCCAAAAAAATGGCTATTCAAGTGATATCACATCAACTTATAGGGCAATAGGTAGACAAAATATAGTATATCCTTTACAAACACATATAGCTTTACTGACATTTAGCATCCACAAATGTATTCGACCCTTTGTTTACTTACCCCAAACTCTTTACTCAAGAACTCAAACAATTGCCTTCCATCTCTGTGGACAAAAAGTTAGAATAGCATATGACTCAAAATCATATTTTTTTCTTTGTCAAATATGGAACAAAAATATAATACTAAAAAGGTTGTACTTTTGTTTGTAAGTCATTCACCCAATACCATTATACATGTACAAATGTAGCTATTGACCATTTTGCTGTTCTAATTAATGTAACTGATTTTAAATGAATTCACACTGCTGTAAACTTATTCTAAAGCCAAGAATTTTATCTGTTAGTGGCACATCAGAGTAACATCAAAAAGTTTAATTAGCCCTTAGGTCACTATTTTCAAAAATGCACAGTGTGTGCTGCAGTGAAACATTTCTATTTCTTTAAAAAAAACATTGAAAGTTTTGTACATGTAAAGAATAAGTTAAAATCTCTTTTGCTTACCTCAAACTTGATTCATATTATTTACTTAGCTCATTATAATAAGCATAGCAAAGTCACAAATTTAGATCTTTTTGAATTAAACATGAGTTTCACCCATTAATTTTGTATCTGACCAACATTGAACATTACCTTGAACTTTGAACCTGTCTAATGACCTCTGGATCTTCAAATATTTTAGTAATAAGTTCAGTTTCACTCTGTAAATACTTCAACTGGGATACTACGTTAGATCTTTTGTCTTTCAGATCTGAAAACATCAAGTCACATACACATTAGTGTGTATTATACTAGGTGTAGTATGTTATCATTTACCATTTGCACATGGTAGAACCTCTTGGTGATGGATTCAGATTCCCATTTCAATAGTAATGTTTTGAGTGCCTCTTGTAAACTACTATTATTTGGATTATCATCTTCCTACATATTTGATTCTAATGCTGCTGATGAGAGGTTCCTCACTGAACCTGTGTACAGCATATAGAAATTTACAATAAATATATGATTGGTACTTTTTGAATTTAGATACTAATACTACATGTAAAAGTAACTGCTGTTTGAGAAAATGTATGTATAATACTGTATTGTTATTTCATATTTCATATCAACTAAATTTTGGCCAAAATAATTCTTGTCCCAAAAAACTGTACATGTTTTAGTTTGAAAGAACAAGACAATTTTTCAATGTTTTAACAACTATTTTTAATTTTCTTCAGTGAGAACATGTTCACTCTGCTTATCAGAAGTGTCTGTCTTTGATTCTCTCATTACCTAGAAGTAGGATGATTTCTTTTAATATCACATAAACATGTTACATTAGAACACCTTACTCTGAGGTACATCTGTGTCTGGATACAAGTTCTTATGTACATCCATAGCAAAGTCCACCATGTTGGTATTACTGAGAAGATCTAACTTCCCTTTCAACATTTCTTTCTCATCATACAACTGAAACAAAAAAACAAAACATATTTTTCAAAAAGGATGGGACTAAAAGCTATAGCAACATGGCAGACAAAGACAATTTTTGCAGTTATATAAAAAGTAGCTAATTAAAAGCTTACTTTTCTACCACTGATATATAGCTACCTTTATACCTCCCATATACAAATAGTTTTGTGGTGAAAGAATTAACTGAAGCATTTTTGTATTTTTTGCTACTTTTTATACCTCACTGAGACAAGAATCCATTTTTTAATGTTTTTTTATTCATCTAACTTCTACTTCTCAAAATGAAGTAAATTGACATATATTGGTATCAACATGTAGCCCAATGTCTCAGCTTTACAATGGTTCCCAGAAAGTTGCGGTACCACTTAGGATTTTGGAGTAGAATACCTAAAATATACGTTATACAGTGTCGATATGCTATGAATGAGAATACTGTTTGATACTGAAACCAGTTTTCTAGGGGTAGGGGTAATATTTCAAACATTTTTTAAAACTCTTTCTTGAAAATTAGTTTTTCACATTTTATTTATGTATTTATGACACATGTAGGGCAAAAATGTCTAGCAAATCTTGCAGCTGAGTAACTCTTGACAACAGCATATTATATTCAAGAAAATTTGCTAAGAAGCTTTTACCTCTAATAATTGGAATTACAATTAGTGACCATGCAATGGGAAACCCTTGCAAACAGAAGAAAAAGCAAGCTTCACTTTAATGTACAAAGTACATGCAGAAGTTCCAAAAAGACAAATTGACTAAATCTGACAGGCTTACAAGGGTTATTGATAAATTTGGACAATTATCTTCAAATAAAGATGTTTATAAATTTTCCTTTTTACCCTATACTACTTCAGACTAGACCTCTCTGCGAGAGACAATAGCCACATCCTCAAACCTTGAATCCTTCAAAAGTGGTATCTTCACACATTTGAAGGAATCACACTAACAATAAATTGCATCAACCACTAAGCATACTGTAAATAATTGGTTTTAAATTTTACCATCAGTTTATGTACATATGTACATAGCACACGTCATCTAGAAAGTTTCACACTCTAGCTTAAGAGTCTACTCCAGCAATGCTTGAGGTGGTCTAGTAAACTTTTTTCTGACTTGGTGCCATCCTAACACTTAGCATCTTACATGTTATAAGTCACTCGAAAAGTGTAATGCTAATCATGTTTATAAATATTTTAGGTCTTTTATCCCAATAAAAGAAGTTTATCCTACCAGAAATCAAGTGGTAAAAATCCTTAATATTTGTTAAATCCCAAGAAAACCTTTGAAAGGAAGACATTTATCAAAGTGACCAGCCTTTTAGAATTAGGTCACTAATTTTATGGAATACAAAATATTTTTGACAAAATGAAATTTTAGTTCGTAATGGAAATTCAATGGTTAATTTAGAAGTTTCATTTCAAAATTAAAATACACAATTTTATAAACTGGAGGTGGATGTACAAATTCAAAATGCTAAAAGCTATATGTAAAGTTCATTTAACTGGTTTTGTGAAGAACTTCCAGGATTGTTGGATTTTCTCATATGAAAGGGTGAAGAAACTGTATAAAAGCTATCAATGGTAATTTTTTTAACTATAATTCTGCAAATTTCACAGACAAAATGAAATCAGCCTGCTGACTGAAAGATGGACTGTATCATATATTTTCATGATATTGAATTTCTATACCTCTACCCCTTACCAAATTTATTGCAGTAAAATTAATATATGATGGAGTAAAGCAAAGCTTCATGTAATTCATTGTCCTCTTGATTGAGCCTATTTAGCAGCACTAGAATAGAAAATGTCTGGCAGTGATATTCTATTGAAATTGTCATTTTGTTCTATTTTTTTCCCTGGTCCCACTTAATCCATAATGATTTCTTGTTTGAAATATCCAGTCTCTTGATATAAGTTGATCAAAAATATCAATAATCATGTTCAAAATTTATTACTGACAAATCAAAACTGAAACTTTATTGACACACATTGTAGCTGTAAACTCAGTACGAACTTGTCTCAAGTTTGAGAAGTTACGTTGAAATGGAGATTTTACTGTTTAGTTATGGAACAAGAAGATCAAAGAAACGCTTTGGGTTTTCTTCCGAATTATCGAGATAAATTCAATCCAAGTCCCAACAAACCGCACGACTAATTTGCACGTTTTGTAATGCAATATAAACAGTAAAACATGAATTATCTTAAGGTGAAGTGAAAAATGTTCATTCCATATCCTGTATTAAACGTATGAAACTAAAAGCTGATTAAAATACTTGCTTGTACGCAAATATTAGATAGATTTCAAAGATCTTTTCAATTGATTTTTCCTCGAACGGGGGCCATATTTGTTTGAATTATTATTGGAAGAGAGATAACTCAGGTCAAAACACCACTATAAGACATACAATGTAGTACAGTCCCTATCATGGGCGATGTCTGATAATGAGAGGGTGACTTCACTTTGCTTTGGGTGTCATCTAAGGATGACTTTACTTCGCTTTTGGTGTCTTCTGAGGGCGAAGTGAGTGACCACAACTTTTTTGCCTGAATCACCCAGTAGCACGAGCCCTGCCTCTTATGTACATGTATATACATGTGATGAAATGGTTCCTTCAAAACTGGAGATACATTTTTTGTATGCCATTTTCAGCAAGAGATTAGCTTTGAAAACTGGAGGTTTTTTATCAGGCTTGTGGCATAACAAGTTAATTATGTGTGAAATTTATAGAAAAAAGTCTGTTACTGTGAGAAACTATATTGAATATTCTACAGCTTTGGTATAAAGAAGAGTTATTTATCTTTTTTGAATGTTAAAAAGTTCACTCATTCATTTGCATAACCTCCAAGAACTATATTTCTTCATTTTCTCAAAAAAAACTTCCCTGTTTGCATTAAAAATTTCATTTATACATGGTATAACCCTTAAGGAGATAAACATGTATGTTACTTCACTTTTCAATTAAAATGGCTGACATGACCCTTTTGATAGACTATTTAATGATTTATTCATAACAATATCATGAGAGTGTTCCAAATTAGACAACTGTTCCTTCATTGTCTTGGGTACAAAAAACAAGCCATACTTAGAATTCAACTTGATTTTCATTTCCAGTGGATGACCACCATAAGATCATCAATTTTTTTTAAGTATCAGGAGATTTGGTTAAAGTAACAGGAGAGGCAGGGTCTGCCTGGGAGGTTTTCGGCCCCCCAGAAAAATTTTAAATTGGAGACGCAAAATCCTGCATTCTGGTGCATTTTGAGGTGTTTTATTTTGTTTCTGAATCAATAGATATTTATACATGTATTTAAGCAAATGTCTCACTTGAACAGTATTTTATGTGTCTGATGAATTTATTTCAAGGTAAAAGAACTTTGGCTTAATTCAGAGAGATCAATACTCCAAACACTGAGTACCGTGCTCTTGCATGCTTAAAACCCTTCTTTTTTGGTACTCAGTACTCCAAATTGTCAAAGCCATGAAAAAACTATTTAGAGCTCGGTACTTCAGGCCAAATTTAAGTTGTTTGGTACTTAACAAGGAAGGGGGTTACACAGACTCCTTCAATGTTCATCTTGAAGGACTTGACCAAATTGTATTTATTTGCAAAGGTCAAGTACTGAAAAAACCGTCCTGCCCAAAATTTTTTAATTCATCATTGTCAAAAAATATGTAATCTGGTCAACTTTTGTCCACCTCTAACTTATATTTGTTCATCTCTGTCTAACTCTTATTAATACTTCAATCTAACTTGAGTAAATTAAAATCAGACCATAGACTAGTCCCCTTGACATCCACTTCCTTAAAGAGTCTTTTTTCCCCATTACACTGACTTTTCATTCAAAATCAAAGGTAGCTTGGGGTATGAGGAACAAACATACAGGAAACCTATGGCCCCAACAAATTGAGTCTCGCTTATACATTTTTTAGACTTGCACGTTAATCAAAACCAAGTCCTTGTATCCGGAAATAATGATGATTTTTCAGGTTTTAATGTTTTGACAGTGTGTCAGTGACTTACTTATCTTACGGTGGAAAACTACAAATTGCGTGGTGCTGGGTGTGATGAAGTATGGCAAAATCTTTTCTTTTTTTGTGAATGTTAATTTCTATTTTGATTTTATTTTTATTTTACTAAATACTGGCCCTTTGGTCCATGTAGTTGCCGAGAAATTTTTTGAAATATAAACCATAACCAAAGAACCTCAATCAAGGATCTAAGATGTCTTTTTATCATTTATTTATTTATTTATTTTCCTTTGGTCTAAAGTAGAACTAAGTAGTCTACAGGCACTGAACTGTCGATGTCACATTAATTGGTTTGCTAAATAAAACCTGCTACAAAAACACCTTTTATTTTTATTTATTAACTCAAACCTGAAGTTTATCTACAACAGGTTCTCCTTTCTGAAATGTTGCAAGCTGAAAAACATTAACAAAATAATAAAATGAAACACATAAAAGCAAAATAAAACCCCAAAAAAATGAAAATAATAGATAATATTTTCAAAAGCAAAATTTAAGTTAGGAAACAATATCACATAACAATACAGAGATTACTTATAAACAGTAAATGTTGATTTTTTTTTTTTTTATTGTAGGTATCCTAATAAAACATTTTTTAGCAGAGTGGTCAATATTATACAGTTATTACCTAATTTGTCTATGAGATATAATAAAGAATGGAAATGGGGAATATGTCAAAGAGACAACCATTTGACCAGGAATAGGAAATTGACCGCTCCATGTTTACGAATTGGCAGACGAAAGTCACATCTACGTTTTTACATACGAGTTTTTTGTGTGTAAATTCCAATTCAATGTAGCGCTTAAAAAAAGTTCAACCAATCAAAAGGCTTAGATAAAGGTCATTACAGGGTCAGTGCAATAGACTCCTCAATGAGGCTATTGCACCGTGCAATAGTACATCGACAGTGCAACAGATCGCCCTGTCCTGAATAAATTTTGAAAATAGAGAAAAATATGTGTATATTTAATAAACAAGATAAAACCTTATAATTAGGTAATAATTTATTTTATTAAAGGTCTTCACTAAACTTATTTTGAAAACAGGGGTCCAAATTGACAAGACACACAGGAAGTGGGTGCTAACTGGTGCCAAAAGTGTCACCATTCATGATTTTCTTGTACATCAATCTAGATTTTACAGCATAGAATGTTCTACAATGGAAGTGGGAGGGTGACCACACCCCACTCTAAAAAGAATAAAAAAAAAATATTTTGAAAAAAAAAATCAGTGAGGTAAACATTTCATTGTAACATCATTTTCATTTAATAAAACTAGAGGTCAAAACTAAGTTCACTCCCTCCTTGAAATAATAAAAAATATCTTATTTTGTTGAAGTATTAAAAAATATGACATGCTTGTATACCTAGAATTTTATGAAGGGAGTGAAAAGATCGGGGGCGGTTGATTTGATGCAAAAATTCCCAGGAATCCCTTAAAAATCTGGAAAAAGTGGCTACTCCACCAATCCCGCCACTTTACTTATGAATCCCAATAAATATGAAGCAAGACCCAGTCCACACGTGTCATCAGCATGTGTCCCTCCCCTCCGGTCTACTGACTTCAACGGCTATTAAATCCGCAATTTGAACCACACTTTCATAACAGTAGTTGCATAATAAATAAATTACCATCATCATTCCTTCTTGACTTATTGAAAAGTTGTATATTGATTGTTGGTTCGATTCTGGAATTCACCTTTTTCATCCAGCCATGCTTCTCGACCAGAAATTGAATAAGATTCTTAATTCAAACATACGAATTTGATTGGCCGATCAAAATAAATTTGTCTATATTTAGAAATAGGGAAAATCCATGAACGTATTGTTCGTCAACAAGCTTGCTTCACGTTCAACGCCTTTAATAAAAACCGGATGAACTGAATACTACAAATTCTTCTGTTGTATTTTTTTTAGATTTCACTTATTTTTTACTGGCTAGTAGCCGGCGATGTTTGCTGGTTGCCAGCTTCTAATAACATCACTGCTTTTAATCACTGTGTTGAGGACCCTTATTAACATGTTTATTTAACAACCTGTCAAACCATCTGTTTACCTGATTTACAGTACAATGTCTGTATATTTTTCATTTCCATGGTAGAACTGTAAGAAGGTTCTCATTCCAGTAGAAATGATTAATGAACTACTCTGTATCGTGTATGTTTACATGTTTGTTTGTTGGAGTAGTCTACTTTTGTATAATTTGGAAGAAGATACATTACAGTAATCAGTAGTATCGTATAAAAATTTGATGTACTACCTGCAACTTAGCATGTCAATACAACTTTCTGATCAACAAACCATTACAAAGTAGACAAGCAGGAACAAATGCTGATGTGTTATGATCAATGCCGGTAAAATTTACAGTGATGGATATTTTTGGCAATTTAAAGTCTTCGCTGCACAGCTTAGTACTTACTTCTTTAACAGATAAAAATTCTAATAAAGGGAAGACCAAATGTCGGTCTAAATATTGTCCCATACGCGATGTCAAGTCCCACTCCGCCATGCTGCCAATGTGCGTTTGACAAGTTGTAAAATATTCGATACGGTTACCGGACCAACCCTTTTCTTTTCCGGACTTTTAATTCTGTTGAGTTATCTTTTTTTTTTTTTTTTTTGATGTATATGCGTTGATGTTTTTCTTTTTCTAATACACTTCTCAATGACAATTCAGTGGGCAGTATATTCTTACTGAAAGAGGGGCTGCAGACCACGATCTGTTTTAATTCAGAAACAGTGGGTACCAAGGGTAATCAAGGGAACCAAGGTTATAGCGGTAATTAAAAGAATGCAATCCAGGGACAAAGACCAGGCATGGAAAGCAGTCATACACGATGACATCATTTCATCTCGGTGGTTTATTTATTTATTTTTTTTTCAGTTTTTTTAATATTTTTATTTATTTATTTATTTATTTATTTATTTATTTATTTATTTATTGTTTCTTTGACAAATACACCATTCCTACTCTCGTTATAAATATATTGACTCTATAAACAAGGGAAACAACAAAATAACTGAACACTAATCCGATCCAAAATCAAAGTCAAGTCCAGATTAAATCTAACAAAATAAATATTACACCACCGGAGTAGCTGATACCACAATAGTCCTGACTCGGTACAGGCATTCCAAACAGTGCCAAACTTGCATCTTCGATTGCGGTGTGAGTATACCGGTGGTGGTTAAATGGCATTTTCATGCTATATTGTCACAGAGAATAGTTTGTAAAAAGCAATCATTACTCATTGTTTTAGAAGAAACTGAATATTTTTCAACCAAGGACTGATATCTAAAAAAGAACTTGGTAAAAAGCTTTTCCTCATACCCCTTATTCTGGAGTCTGTTACGCAAATATTTATGGCGATCAAGGAATTCATAGTAGTTAGTGCTTTCTCTAGCGTAGCGCATCAATTGTGAAATATAAACACCATATGCAGGAGATGAAGGTATATTGCTGCACAGGTCGGGACAATTTATAATTTTAAAACTAAAGTCGTCTCTTTTATCATAAATCTGAGACGACCACTTTTATCGAATTCGAGACGTAGGTCCAAAAAGACGCTGAACAAGCTGTTTCTGTAGTCTCCTTTATTTCGAGCTCTGGTGGATATATTGAAGGTAACCATTTACCAAAAGAATGGACAGTACATCATCAATATATCTGTATGCGAAATTAATTGATTTAGCATCTATTATATTTTTATTCTTTACGAGATTCTGAAGAAATTGATTTCGTTTGAATACAAAAACAAGTCGACTGGGAGAGGAACACAATTAGTGCTCATTGGAAAGCCAACTTGTTGCTGACAAATTGCTCCTGCAAATGTGATAAATATGTTATCAGTAAGTGAATTTCAATTATTTTCTAATTAAAGCGTCGATTTTAGGGCATGACTATCTATAAAGAAAGTTCAGTTACATAAACATGAAAGCACAACAACCAAAAACAACAAAATAATGATTTTAAAATATACATTTTTAAAGTACACTCCGTGAGAAAAAATGAAAAGAAAGCAAATTAGGTCTACAGACTACAAAATGAGCAAGTTCGTTTCAAATGGAGTACAACTTATTCATTCAGTTTGACTTTAGTAATAGAGCATCTAATACCAAATTATTGGTTATGTATTACTACTAATTGACATAGCATGATAAATCATTTGTCACCATATTATGGACCCACGCTAATATTTTGACCTAATGAATTTGTAAATTTTAGTTTCAAGTTATATCAAGGACAGACAAAAAAGTCAGAAGTAATATTATGGTACTGAATATAAAAACGTGTAGTACCACAAGGGAGTATTTTTGGACATCAGTTTTTCTTGCGTTATGTTAACAAGTCTATATAGGTAAGCACTGGTACAAACTTCAAATTGTTGTAGTATCATTTTATATTCGGATCAAGATGTTATATTTTCAAAAACTGCATGTAGAAATTAGAATCTTGCTGTTAATGCCGATAACGAATTTTCTTTTTCAATAGAAGTCCGTATTACGGTAATCAGTACGAATGTAACATATAATTTAGTGAGAGTCCGGTCCGGTCAGTGGCGGATCCAGAGGGGTGCAGGGGGTTGACTGCAAAATATCTGGATCCGCCCTGCTTGTAATCATTACTTGTTCCGTATTTTTAACAATGTTCAAAGTCATATATAGCTCACATCATAAAACATTGTCAAATCGCGAGAAAAATCAATCCTAGTTATTGTAAAACTGTGAAAGGCATAACAATATATAATTTTTGTCAAATTAAGAAGAAAAATAAATTCTGAAAATGTTAATATAAAACTGTAAAACGCATAAAAATAGCATTGATTAATATATACTTCGATCGTCCTCTTCAAGTTACACCTGTCTCACATAATTATTCATATATGAGGACTTTAATGGAACATTAAGTGATACCAGTCACGTTATGGTGAAAAAAGGGGGATGGCAAAATGTTCAAAAAGGCGTAATTTGAAAACTATTTTTTGATTTATCTTAAATCGATTTTTCCGTAACGCTACAAATTGTTTAATTACAAACATTTGTTCTTATATGGCTCTTTCAAGTGAGATGTAATAAGGCTCGAAAATGTTCAATAGAAAAGTAGTTTGAGTTGACAGTTGAGAAGTTTGACAACGAAACAAGTTCTGTGACCCCTTAAGAGAGAATATTGAAAAATATCAGGTTATCATATTTGTTTTTTTTTTATTTTTTAAAAAGAATTTCTTTACTAAGAAAATTTCCCTACGTAATCTAATCAAAATCTACTAGACTCAGTGACTATCTCGAAATTAAGTTAGATTACCCATGCTTTTTTACCAGTAATTGAAAACAAAAAGGAAAATATTGGGTGTGATGTATATTTTAAAAGTATTTACATTTACATTTTTAATATGTGTAAAATTAGTGTTAACGAGTATTTGACAGAAATGGACATCAACGAACTTTTGTTAATTCTTATCTGTACTGATTATTAGTGCGGTAGTATAGGCATACCAGGAATTTTCTTGAGGATTTCTGGAATGCTTAAGACGGTAAGTGTTTCATATTTATTTCAGATAAAGTATAGAAATAGATAGTATAAATTTTCCGAAATGTTCGGGTGAACAAAAGTAGTTTATTTATAAATGCTACTTCTTTAAGACATGTTAGACTTATTGGCTTTTTTTTTTGTTAATTTATTTTATTCATTTATTTTTGTTTCGTCACACACATAATTATCATATATGTTTGATAAATAAGCATGAGTTTACGAAACTAAAGGGATTTACATGAAAGGACTCAATTATAAACAATTGAAGAGAGCTTTTATATATGGTCTCTAGGGTTATTTCTAATAAATGTCAAATAGTTCAACACCCAGAAATGCTGTATATTTCATATAAAACTGATAGTACGTCGGAATGTACTGTGTATATTTTGTGAATTATTAATAAAAATATTGCTGTTTCATTGAATAAATTCTAAAATATCAGGTTAACGTTTTAAAATTTGTACGGAATAAAAATGTAGGGCCGTGTCCGATAATTGATTAGGCTTTTAATATTGTCATCGTTTATTTCGTACTTTCGCATCCTTAAACATATAAACTAAATCTCCGAGTCTGGCATAATTTATACCAACAAAATAAATTGATGCACCAATATTCATTGATAATTCAATTCAGGAAGGACGATATTCTAAAATATTGTTTCTCTTAACGTAGTACGAAAGCAAATATTACTAAGAAGGTGAAGGTCACAAAGTATCGATGACTGTCTCGGATGGCATTCGTCGTCGGTGGATACTCTTGTAAGAACATACAGATGATAGGATCGCGATGAATAGGCCAGACTCAGACTCTATGTCTAGAATACCTGTCATCCAAACCAATGAAACGGTTGGTGATACAGAAATAATCACTTCGAATGCTAGTGAACGAAAACAAATTTCAGTCGACAATGAAGGAAACAACATCAAATTAGACGTTGGTGCAGATATTCTTTCAGAAAACGGTATGCAACTTAATTTTGCAAAATGTTGTAGGGTCAATTCCTAACTTCTAGCATTACCTTAAGACCCAGGCCTGGATGCCACAACAAGAGTCATAGAACTTGCCAAAATGGCCAAATCAAATTGGCTTCTGACTCTTGTAACCAGCACAATGCAGTATACATGTCATATACTTAAAAGGATGTATTCATATAACTACTCCTACAGCTTAAGAGGTTGGAATTCTGTTCCTCCATACCCCGAACTTTTTCATCTGGGTGCTTTTAAACTTATTGTGGAGAGAGAGAAAAAAAGCTGGATTATTTGTATTTCTTGTGCAATTTGGCAAAGATAATATGAGGAAGGCAGTATTCTTATTGCAAGTGAAATTCAAAGCAAAAGTATTGGGTTCTCTTTTCAACAAATTAGACTTCATGCCATTTATTATTTTGCCAAGTTTGTTAAGAAATTTTTCATCGGTAATAAGTGGCAGGTGGCAGGCATTCCAAATATTCGTTAAATTATCAGAAAACGTGTTCCAGGTTCTGTGTAAATTGCAGCGTTTAATCAAGATCCTTCCCACTGGAAGTATTTTGTTTAAAAATAACATGGACATCTTTTGAAATGTTTTATCTAGCCTACATTTTTAATATTTCTGAAGCTTCAGTGTACCCTGATGTAGTGTTTTGCCTGGAGGAAAGTTTCTCAAGTGTCACTTTGATGAATTTCTATACATTTAAAAATATGAAGAAAGGATTGGCCTTAATTGAAAGTGAAACATAAAGTAATAATTTCCCCTTTCAAGAAGTACATGTATACTTTATGCAATTAAAGTGTAAGTCGTAGATTTTTACAAGTAAGGTTAAATCAATTCTATTACATGTAGTTGAAAAAAGTAACTGACAGTTATGTGAGTGCTAGTGTTGAGGAGTCCGATACCCTGTAATGTGACTTCACAGGACAATTAGCATAAATCAAGACTATTCAAAGAAAATTTCCAATCTGAGAGTGTTCTCTGGGTCCACCCTCCTATTATACGGGCTCGTAAAACAAAAAGTAGTGAGATTTGATATTTCAATCCCTCCTATGACCCATCTACAAAAACTACTACTTAGGGTTTTTAACGTCCTTGACTACACTTACAAATCATGTGCGGGTATTTTCAAAGTGCTTTATAAGAAGGTATTTTTTTGATTTAAGACTATACATGTATTTAAGAAAATAAAATAAAATATATGTTTAATGAAGAAATTTATAAAAGAAATATTAGACAGAAAAATAATTATTGAATGATGAAAAATTAGCTTTGAACTGTAAAACGTGGGAAAAATATATATGAATATAATGAAGTATAAAAAGTTATATTTAAATTTATAAATATAGATAAACAGTATAAACAAAATAATGATAATAAATTATTGAATAATTTATTACACTAAAAGGAATTCCCTACTTGCGGAGCTCGGGATGCAGCCATATTTTATCCTGTTTTTGCAGAGTTGCCTCCCGTAAGAGCAGGTTTAATTTTGAAGTCTCTCTAATCGATGTTAGGATTCGGGTGCAGAAAAAAGAGGAAACTCGAATGAAAATGGAATCCCCAGCAGACAAACACAACAGTGTTTCTAAAATTTACAGGGTGTTTCATTTTGTTGGTAGGTTACATAAGGATCATTTTCATTTGTATCTTGGGTAAAGAAAATTTATGGTAGGGTCAGTAGAACGAGAAATTCCCTTCTGACTTACGAGATTTTCTAAAGTGTCGTCGATATCGGATGGAAAACCTTACGTGTTCCCAATAGACACCTGCTCCAAAGGGAGATAAATATTGACAAAATGTTGGTCCGCAAGTTGGGAATAAGCTTTGAACAATAAAACATTAAAAAAAAGTAGAAAAGGTAAAAAGGGTGGCACTGGTAATATAATTATTCTAACGGTTTACAAGTGAAGTAGGACTTAAGACTATACAAAGGAAATGAAGTGGGGAAGGAGGTGGGTAATAATTTACGTTGCCATATGACACGAGTGACAGATAAAAACTGTACACTGTAAATGAGGGCAATAAACACAGGACAAGGGGAGTAATTATTACCTGTAACATATGACACCCGGAATACGACCAGAGTGTATGAAAGAATTATGAATTTTGTGCAGAAAATATTCAAATAATTTTATCATCAATCAAAAGTATTGCAAAAGTTTGTCATAGACACATCAAATGTAAAAAAAACAAAGGATTTCCATATCAGTCATATTACATTTTAAAATTCCAGCTGTCTGAATCCATTATAAAATTGAAGAATAATATTAGAAGCACAACACATATTTTGTATAAATTTTGCACGTAGTGGGCTTTATTCTATTAACATTTTAATCAACCTTTTTTTTTTGACGAAACACGAAAAACTGTACCTTGTTGATAGGATTGAAATTATAAAAAAAAGTTCATGGAGAATAAAATTAATCCAGAAAAAATAATGTGATTCAATATTTTGTGGAATTAATTTCTTTTTTTTTTTAAACCTTACAAACGTCTAATCTATGATGATACATTAGTACCAGAGAAGTTTTAAATTATGATTCATAATGATTGTCTTAAAGAACAGATGGAAAAATACAAATAAAATTACCACCAGACTTCTTACAAAGTAGCTTCCATCAACGTGATCTTTGCAGACTCTGCTGTATATGTTGAAGCCCTGACAAGGAAATATATGTTTACCAACCATTGCTCACACAATGAAAACTTCTTCCTTGGGTCTAGGATGATAAAAAGACTTAGCAGAGCCACCAAACGTGAAACAATCATCTAGCTTGCACCGCATACTGTAATTGATTTAATTGGTGTATATTGGATCACTTCAATTTTTGGCCTTGCAGTTGTTAGACATATCAATGACAACAACCACTATCCAACATGTCACCTGTAACCAATCACGTGACCTCCGTAGTAAAAGATTTGATGCCAATTTTAGGCTTACTATAAATATTTGATATGTTAAGAGTTGGTTTTTATTGGTCAGTATAGTGTTCCAAACGCATATGCAAAGTTTGAAAAAATCACTCACACTATAATTATTCCTACCTAGTTTGATTAGAATATTTTCATCAGTCGGAACCAGCAAAAAGCATTCTAGATACAGTGTAGATATGTATTTGTATTAGCCAAACAGTTTCAGGTTCTGCATAGAAAGCAGGGTATTGTCACAATCTCTTTAACCAGAATAACACTTTTGAAAAAGTCTTGAGTAGTTCATATCAAATAACATAATGTCTTTGAAAATTTTGTTGAGGTGGCATCTTTTACTATTTAAGTTTCAGTAGATCGTGATATAGTGATTTGCCTGGACGAAAGTTTCTCAAGTGTCAGAATGATGATTTTTTGGAAAAGTTTCTCTACATTAGGTGCATATTGGACACAAAATTTAAAATTTTGTGTGCTCTTCTGAGTATTTTTTACAGCAATCAGCATAATAATTGTTATGAGGCAGGCTTAAGTGCAAGCCAAACATAAAGTACTAGGTTCCCTTTTTTAATTTAGTAGACTTCATGTACACTTATAACTTTTACCAAGTTTCATTAAGATGTTTTGAGCCGACAAAGGACCAGGGAGAAATTTTTGTTATGGATAACACAAATTGTTTCAAATAGAATTTACTCAAAATTCTCCTTGTCATCAATGTCTAGATTAGGTCCTGTACTTTCTTTTTTCAGGGTTCCAAACCATTTGGGGGTGGGTGGGTAGGAGAGTGGAGAGTGGGGACACATCCTATAGGATAGACTAAGATTATGGGTTTTGATAGAAAATTGTAATGTACCTGAGGACAATGCTGTATAACATATATACATAAATAGTAGTTAGTTAGAGTTAGTTGAGGTACAAATATAAGTGATGTCTGTTTTATGAATATACATGTACAATATACATGTTTGATATATACACCATACCTATTCTCATTATTTGTACAATGTATCACACATAATGTATTTTCTTTTTATTTCAGGAGAGTTAACAATTGAGTGCTCAGTCTGTTTACAGAATAGTATTTACCCTGTGCAGTTACCCTGTAGGCATATTTTTTGTTTTCTTTGTGTTAAAGGAGTTGCAAATAGGAGTAAGAAATGTGCATTATGTAGACAAGAAATCCCTGCAGATTTTTTTGCCAAGCCTGTTCTTGTTAGATCTGAAGATTTGGAGAAAACGATCAAATTTGATGATGAGTATCAGTGGTATTATGAAGGAAGAAATGGTTGGTGGAAATATGATGATAGAACTAGCCAGGAGATCGAAGTCCGCCATAAAAATGGGGAAAAAGTTTTTGAACTTCTGATTGCAGGATTTCTATACATAATAGATTTAGACAATATGGTTCAGTTTAGGAGAAATGACAGATCAAGGAAGAGAAGAATGAAACGAGATCTGATCAGCATACCTGATGTCAAAGGTGTCGCAGGGTTAAAATATGGTAATGAAATTTCAAATCGTCTTGGTGGTGATGGTGGAGAAGAAGTACAATCAAATGTTGTACAATCAAATGTTCAACAACCAACATCTAGTCAAGATAGTGATGACTTAAATGTACCCAATAACACACCACAGACTCCTAACACCCCTGTGGACAGTCCCCCAAGTAGTGTTACATCATCACAACAAGATCTCACAGAACAGTTACAACAACTCAATATTGCAGGACCAACTTCTCTCTGATTATGTTCAATGCAGTGTTCAATTCATGTGCTGTGCACAAAATGAACAAAAAGGTGAAGAAATGTCAACTTCATGGTAACATAGTGATGTCTTAATGTAATGTGTTTTCAATTCATGATGTGTCGAAAGTTTATCTGTTCTCCCCATGGCATTTAACCACTTGGCTTGCAACCCAACAATTTAATCACTAAGGCAGTGCTATCTGTTTTTAATTTTAAATGACTGCACTGTGAACTGTGTAATGTGATACAGGAGAAAAGACTACAGAGCAGTGTTTTCCGTAGGAACAGGCTGGAAGCCAATTTGCATGAATAAAACACCTGTCTGGTCAGTTCAAGTGGGAAAAAATTACACATCATTTATTTAAGAATTAATGAATTTGTCCTGTTCAAATTTTTATTTGACCTTTTAGGAGAAAAAATAGTGAAAACACTGACAGAGCTGGGCTAAACCAGTCAACCTTGCTATTTTAAATTCATAGGAGTAAAATGTTTGTAAAGAAACTTGCATGAATGATGATGTGCATCATCACTATATGTGAAAAAAACTGTCATGATTTGTGGTTATAAAACAGCTATGTAAACTTCTAGTATGACTGTTAAACTACTAGCAAAATAACAGTTGTATGTTACAAGTCACTTTGAATAACATACATGTACATGTTCTTAACATATTCTTTTAAAACACAATCATTTCAACTAATTACTGGTAGTTGTATGTAAAGAATTTTAATATTTGTTTCATTTTATATTACTGGTACTATTTATGTATTCATATAATAGCTTTAAAGTATATTAATACTAGAAATGGAAACTTTATGTTAAAAAATCAAAAAGGACTTACTAAAATTAAATTTAAATGTTACATATCACTTTGACAAAAAAAGCTCTTTGGCATTTTTTTTAACATGTTTAATTGTGAACTAGCATAGCATAGTACTTTTTAATAATAAAACTTTTAAATAAAGTTTTTTTTGTTACTCCAAAAAAAATCTCTTTCAAGTTTCTGTGTGATCCTGTTGTTTTTGTTTTAGAGATATTTCAAATACCAAAAACAGGGAGAACATGCTTATCATGTGCTTTAGCATACTCTGTGTAACTGCTTTTTAGTTGTTGACTCTGTGAATGCAATTTATTAAAGTATAGATGTACCAAAAAAAGTGACAATGTGATACAATATATTTTTCCTGTGATATAAATATATTATGGAGAGATGTTTAAGAAGATATATAATTATATAAAATGATATTTTATGTGCCATCAATATGACATGGTTGAGTGATTTGTTGTTATACTGGTTGGGAAAGGTATGATGTTTAGAGTGAATAGGAGTTCCGACAAAAAATAATTATTTCATTTTAAATAATTAGGTCGCACTGGGATTTTCTACTAAAGTCTTCTAATCAAATCTGTAAGAAAGTTTTTTTTTTAATGGAAACATATTCATAGTTGATAAGTCAACCTCTTTCGGTGGGGACCTCCCAATATTTCATAAAATAATCAACATGCTCTTGCTTACTTGCCTGTTTCAAAAGTGGGAGATCTAGCCACAATGGGAAATTTCTCTTTTCTTATTTGTATTTTTGGCTGAAAATCATAATAAATTACTTCAGTTCTTGTCAAAGTAAATTGAACCTGTGATAAAAACAATTAATTCATTGTCATTGTAATAAAGAGTAACATGTCATCTTTCATGGGACAGGAGTCATGAGAATTGTTGCAGTGATATTGAATTTAAGTGCAAATAAGGTCCTTTTCTAAACATAAAACATACCTCTTAACACAACCTTGACTAATTTTCCACTTTAAGAAAAAAAATTGAGAGAGATCTCCTGCTTTAGAATTTTCAAAGGTAAAAGCCTATTCATATCTTTATAGTTAGGGTATGTTTATCTTTTAGAGTATGCAATCATCTTATTTTACATTTCAGCAAGTCTTGTTTTTGTTGTATGTGTAATATTATTGGATGTTTTTTTTTTTCAAATGCTAGTTTAACAATTGATAATATTATATCATCATATGTATTTAATTTTAAAAATTAATTCTGATTTGCTAAATATTCATCTCATAGAAACCATTTGTACAAGTGTATGTACATGTATCGATATTTTCAATGTTTTGTTAACTGAAGATGTGTGCTGCGTGAACAAGGTTTTTTTAGAATCTCAGATTAACTTAGCCTGTAAAACAGACTACCAATATCCCTGTTTAAAATATTACCAGAAGTACAACATGCACATGTTTTCCGTAATACAAATGTATTTATGAAATGTAAAATTAAAGTGCTGTTTATCTTTTCATTTTTACCCAATTGTCTATACTTTATAAATGTTATGTATTTCTAATTAATAAAAGCCCACAAAAATGATTATTTATTGCATTTTAAAAGCTATAAGCTGTCAGTCCAATTGGATATACCTTTTATCTCCCACATGCAAAGTTTGGGGATATATAGGAATCAAACTGTCTGTCCATATTTCCTATAAGCCCAACTTTTCCTAAACCATTTTGGGGGATTTTGATGAAATTGTAAATGAAAGTTGGGCAAACAATGTTACGAAGTTCAATGTAAATGTATATCATATATTTAGTACTAAATACAGGTATTTTTTATATCCCAAAAATGTTCTTTTGGTTGGTCTGCATCACAAATCGAATCGTTTACCCCGTATTGCACCCCTTTCAGAACTCCTTGTTCATTATCTGACATCTATGGTTTTACTATCAAGTGCAGATGACACTTTAAGTAACCTCTCCATAAAAAAAAATCTTTAATGTGAAGATAATAAAAAATGAGGGACTACCAGCAATTTATATCTGTATAGTAAGCATTCTGTTTATTCAATATTAACACTGAAATCGCTTATATCTCATTTCCTGTGATGAACCTACTTGTAATTATGAAATATATAGTGAAGTCATCGAAGTATAGTACATGAACTTGTCCAGACCCATACCATTCAAGAACATATATGTAATATACTCCATTCTAATTTGCACTTCATCTATCTCACAAGTCCGAATTTCTGGCCTCTGAATGTATTGTTTTATTTTCACTTTTAGTTTACTTACTTTTATGTTGCTAGAGTTTATAGGAGCAACTATTTCATTGTACCTGTGTATAATGTTGTTATGGGACCAGCTGCACCCTGCCCTGTGTTGTGAGGGATCCTTCTTCGCTCATTGAAGACCCATGGGTGGCCTTGAGCGGACATTTTCCATCATGGTGGGGTTGTCTCTTAAGACATATTCACCATTTTCATTCTCATTATATTGATTTGACAAAATATCTTCTCTCTGGTCCTTCTAAAAATATATGATATAAAGAATAATACATGGCAAAATCTGTATTGCACGCTGTACCACCACTCAACCAATATCAACCCCTTGGGCCTGATATTGGTATCTCGTGGTCGATACAGCATGCAATACGGATTTTCCATGTGTTATTTTCTATATACAGAAATGATCCCGTCTGTCTTTATTGTTTGATGGATATTTTGCATGTAGGTTGAGCAGCATATGAAGATGTGCTTGTGAAATAATTGGGATATTAGATGCATCAAGAAACGAGATAATCTAAGTGTCAAAATCTAGTCTTATGAACCTTCTTAGAAAATCATAGATTTGGACACATTCTTGGTGTATTTATGACAGATTTATGTATAAACAGATATATGTGTTACAAGTCTTATCCTCATTGAGTTGTTGAAAGACTTAGAGAGGTCTGGAGATGTAAATTTTGTCTTTGTTTTGCAATGCATTATGCCAGATGAATGGACTGTAAACTTTCATTGAAACCAGAAAAAAAAAACTAGAAATATTGTGAGCAAGCTCACAAAGAAAATACCCCCTCTACCTCTTCAAATGGAGTAAAATGTTTAACTAGGAATAATCTCTCCTTGGAGTCCTAGGACAGAAATTGTATTCCCTCATACCAAATTAGCACTACATAGGATGCCTAACCTTCCTATAATATTTCATCGAAATCCCTTCAGCAGTTAAGGAGGAGTTGCCCTTACAAGTTCTACAGTGAGTTGATTGTGACTTCTGACTTTATTGAACTGGAATAGCCAAAGGTAAATACCAGTTTTGTAAAATGAATTCATCTATTGAATTTGTAACAATGGAGCTTCTGTGGTCATTTAAATAGACAACATCATTTAAATATGCAGTTATACAGCTGAAAGAGGGAGATTTTACCTTGTAAGGTAGAAATTTTTTACCTACAGAATAGGAGATTTTCATCTACAGGGAAAAGACTTGTTGTCAACTTCGGTCTTCATAACTTTGGGGTGAAAGTGGTAAAACATTGACTTGAGGATTGGAGAATGATTTTTGTAGAATTTTACTTTTACTAATGGACATGTTCATACTTAAACTATGTAAATACTTGGACTAACATCTCATCAAATTAAAAGAAATAAAAGAACAGCATTGCGATATCCACTGCAGAAAACTTTAAGTCTAAGAGCCATAACTTCCACAAAAATCAATCAACTGTAACTAAAGTCAAACTTAATCTGTAACATCTTAAAGTAAAACAACATACAAAAGATAAAATCAATTAGTAAAAGCATTACAAAAAAAGTGTGGAAAACTAAATTCACTGAAATTTTCTAAGTGAAGGGTCGTAACTTCTGTAAAAACCAATTAACCATAACCAAAGTCAAACTTAATCTGTAACTCTTCATAATATTGCCACATACCAAAGACAAACTTATTTTGTAAAAGCATTACAAAAAAGTGTGGAAAAAGCGGACGGACACCCAGCATTTCCATGCCCTGTCATGACGCGTTGCAATGGACAATAAATGATTATATACAAAGATTTTGGAAATGTGCATTACCTTATATGGAAAAAACACTAAGCACTTCTTTTATTACATAAAAATAAAAAAAAATGCAACGGGATGGTTGCATTATCCAGACTGTGGCATGACTTATTTTCCTCTTAAAATATGATTACATGTAATATAAACTGCTAGAGAACTATAACAAATGGGAAAACAGAATATTGTTATTTTTTATTATTCTTTTGATCTCAACTCTGCTCTAAAATAATAAGCATTTGAACAGTCAAAGGGGAGTTTCACCTACAAGAAATGTGGACAAACAAACAGACCTACAGATTGAGTGGTTTCCCTAAACTTCGTTTCGGGGGTATAAAAACAGTTACAATTCTACCTTACTCTCCCTATGGAGGCTGAATAAAAGTATATATATAAAGGGGCCATGAAATCTTATAGGCATGTTGGGAATTATAAATAAGTGCATGAAAGAATATAATTATTGTTGGACTCCAAAGGGAGATAATCCACCTTGAGGGTGTTGAAATTGGTACTTTGTAAGCATAACCCTCCTAAACCACTCAAGAAATATTCACGAAATATGATGTAGAGCATTTGTAGATTTGCAGTAAGGAATATAAATAATATCAGAGTACTCTGAAGAAAAATAATCAAACTTAAATATTTAACATGTTAAAACCTAGCTAAAACAACTCTTTTTTTCAACAGCTCTTGGGATTTTAGGAAGATTAGACATCATATGTAGATGTGCATGACAAAATATCATTGTTCTTGGAGTCCTATAATTATTTATGCTGGTACGGTAATTCTTTTTGCAGCAGCTTTAAGTTACAACATCATACCACAACCTATCAGTTGTCAAAGTTCACAAACAATCTGCTTTTGTTCCCATTTCATTCAATGCCACAGTCACTAAAGAAAAAACTAGAATTCTGTGTTCTAAGTTCAATTCATCTTTTGCTTTTCCAATGTTCTCTAACTTTACAAGTTTGCTTAAAATAATGACTGCTTCTATTAATTACCTTCAGATATCATGCATTTTGCATTAACATCAAAACTGCATTTCAAACCTTAATGACAAACAGTTTTTGGCTTACTTCGAAAAAATATGTCTGCATTTGTTCCATTAGGATTCATATTGAGTTGAAATACATTATAAATGTAAGAAAATACACAATCTGCTTAGAGCTATAATTGCAACTTCCAATCACAAAAATAACACAATATAAAATATCATCAACGATTTACTCAATAATTCATTGTTTGTAAAACTATAAGTAATATCAAATGACAACCTTCATTAATAATTTTCCCTGATTAACAATAAAAATGTGTAAAGAATGTCATATCGTAAATATATTTACATGTAAGTGTATAATTTTACAAATTGTGTCTGATAAAAAGTTCCATAATGAAAAGTGCACAAGTGCCAAAAATATAGTCAAACTATTTAAAATACATCTTTCCTGATTAAAATCAAATTTGTCAAGTTCTGAAGGAAACCCATAAAATACCTCCAATTACAGCAAAAATTGACCCGTTCATATAAAGATTTCTAGACTTAGAAAAAGACATAATGGTTGCCATAGAGATGGTATAAAAAAGAAAAGCTGGTACTGTTTGTCTTGCTTTTACTGTCATAACTGTTGCAGTGCCAGGAAATTTTTCAAAAGTGCTGGAACCATGGCTATAAAATCCTGAGAGTAACCTAATTAAAAAATAGATAAAGGCAGTTTATTCCAAACTTGAATTTGTGTTTTACTACCATAATTTTGACATTACTTGCAAGCCCTCATATTGTCATTTAAAAAGTTAACTTCCTTTTGTGGGCATATTGGTATTATAATTTCTCTAACTACGATAAATTTGTTACCAGTCTTATTAACTTTCTGTGTCTACATGAACTGTTCATTTTGTTTTTCATGTTTCTTGTTTATTATGGAATACCTTGTGTTGTACTGTGGTTTTTCTTTGAATGAGGTATATATAACTGATAATTATGGTTTAAAATGAATTTTATCTGACTTATTAGAATGATGCAAGGGTGGATGAATGAATTAAAGAGCAGGATACTGACTGACCAAAGAGAGGGCATAGGCAGTCACTCTTCAGCAGTTTTCTTTCTATTCAACCATTTTTTTTCTGAAAAATGGGAGGATGCCACCTGGCATGCTAGGCTGTTTCCACCTTTGTAATGTTTAGGGAAAATATAAAGTATTATCCAGAAGAATGCAGTAATGCATTGACAATTTTTATAACCAAGGGGGCAAGTTTGAGCAACAAAATTTTTACTCAGCCATGGACAGAAAAAAATATCATGATTCAATATTCCTCCCATTTCTTAACTATGTAGATTTCAATAAAAATTTTGTAAAACCTCCAGCTGCTGCTGAAATTTTTTAAAACGAATGTCTAAATTAAAATAAAATCCAAGCCCCCCCCCCACCCATCGCGAAAAAAAAGGGCTGTGTCTAAGTAAAATACATGTATGCTGTATAAAATTGTTTAAAGGAACAGGACCTATGCTTCAAGCAGTGCAATTAAATGAATTGGTTTCAAAATAAAATTTTGAACAAGTGACAAAATATTTTCTCATTAAATCCAGGTATCAAATTCGTCAACTTTTACATAATACTAAAATGTATATAACAAGAGGCTCAAAGGAGCCTGAATTGCTCACCTGGTAAATTTTTTGCCTATCAAGTGCAATACCTCTGACAAAGAGTCTTCCTACAACTTCCCTCTGCAGACACTTTTGTAGGCCTTATCATAAAGATCATTTCATCAACTGAAAGTTTTTTTCTTTCTATTATGTTTTTGAAGATATTGGTGAAAAACTGAAAAAAAATATCACTTTTCGCTTTTCAAGGGAAAAATAACTCTAACAAGAATTTTACCCTCAAAACTAACTTAATCTTTTAATTCTGCATCTGAAGTGTGCTTTCAAATTCAAACCACAAAACTCTAAAGGAAGATGGTGACCAAAAATCATTTTCTTCAGAGTAGATGATTTTTTTTTAAAAAGTTAATGGACAACAGTGAATGCCTAGTGATGGCATAAGCTAGTAAGTCATGTACAAGCAGCTTTTTAATATATTTCATGCATGTTGTACAACCTTCTTCATAAAGGTTGATATGAAATGATACCTTTCCTTTTTCTGGAACTGCTTATACAACCAGTCTCGTAACTCCTTGTCTAGAACTGGGACATCTTCAATATTAATTCTCTCTATATTGACATGAATATCAGGAGACTTTCCAAGTAAGAAATCTACAAACGATAGAATTAACACAAATTGAAATATTGTGAAAGCACTGTTATTTATTTGGTAACACATATTTTATGGCCCTGTAAAATTTTAAATGCAGTGTTGTATGTGATCACCTGATCAGTTTTTCCTTCCTAATTTAGAAACATTTGAACAAAATTCGGACTGTGAATAAAAGGTAATAAAAAAGTGTAAAATACATTAAATATTGTGCAAATTTTTATTACACCATAAACATAAACACTATTGATAGAAGATAACTTACCAGCCATACTATAAGCGGGAATTCTCTTGCTCATTTGAGCATCATATGTGTTGCTATATGCAATAGTAATATCATAAACTGCTGTGATATGACTGTCTAACTGTTGTAAGCTTGTTTTTAAAGCAGTAAGTCTTGGTGTAAGTACATGCTCCAGTATTCCATAACCTTTAGGAAAAAGAGCATTTATCTATGAACAAGATTAGAATGTTCAGGCATAAAAGTCTAAAATTCAACATTGAACTCCATCCATCGTATGCATAGCCTAAGTCATATAAAGAAATAGAAAACATTCACCATTATGCAATTATCAACCTCATCCATATTGTTACCTGCACACAAGTTTTCAATTCATTAGAAGTAGAAAGTCAACCACTAAATATATTGTGTTAAAGGACATAACGCTCTGACTTCATTTATATTTGTCAAAATAAAACAAACCTGAAGCAGTTGCAAACTGTTGACTTTTGTCAATTACATGAGGTAGTTCTGGATTGTATCTTGTTCCTTCTGGATAAATCACAAGCC
Organism: Perna viridis; assembly: GCA_037379345.1. Lineage (NCBI taxonomy): Eukaryota > Metazoa > Mollusca > Bivalvia > Mytilida > Mytilidae > Perna > Perna viridis. The sequence goes on from CM074511.1 coordinate 55,922,702, forward strand.
ATGTCTAAATAAATATTAAAATGTTGAATTTCTTTATGATTCTATTATATGAAATCAATTAAAAATGAAGAGACAGTAGGCTGATGTCATTGTTTGTGTTTCAAGAAGTGACTGCACAGAATACTACAAGTTAAGTTAATCATGCCATTGGTTGAAAAGTTGTGATTAACATTTTACAGTTCTCAGTAAACAGCACTTTTTTATATAATTTCCTTTCCAAAAAGTTTCACAATAATACATTTATGTAAAATACAGTTGTTAGTAAACAGCACTTGCTACTGTGACTTCTGTTGGTAAAACTTCAAAAAAGAAAAATATTTCTCATGGTTTCTTTTATATCTTACTGGCATTCTGTTATCTTTCAAATACTGAAGCTGTTGTTTGAACTTTTCATCTTTATACTGACCACTTCTGCCAACAAAGATGCAGCAGTGCTGAAAACAGAAAAGTAAGAATTAAGAAAATGAGGCATGTTACAATCAAAGGTCCTCCAACTAAAATATTGCTGTTTGTATTCATACCTTTGTTAAATACTCCACTGGTATGTCTTGCTAAATTCATACCAGGGGTAGAACCAGAAATTTATATAAAAAAGGGGACTCAAATCCAGAAATTTAAATTGGAAGGGTCCAGGCTATCACCTGCTCATTTCCCCCTATTTTTTTTTAATTAGCAAAAAAGGGGTTAAATCCAGATCCCTCCCCAAGATCCTCCCCTGCATACACACATTATTACAAGATAACATATTTTGGTTTAGATTTGACATTATCAACATTTTAATAATATACTATTTTTTCAAGTTTCAACAACTAAGCCTACTTTAAAATTTCAACTTTCAAAATATAGAGCAATAAAAGGACACTACCTGATAACAACAGAAGCCATGAACAGGCAGGTATTTTAGGCCATCCTTCATAATGTATCTCACCCTCCCAGTGTTCCCTCTTTGCTCTGATAACATACATGCAACAATCCAATCAACTGAAATAATAATGGAAATACCATGGAACCATATCATGAATAAACTGAACACCAGACATATTTTATGTTGTTTATAGTGCTATCTGTATAATCCAAACACCAGCCTCAATTTACCAAAATTTCTCAGAGAAATGAGGAGTAGATTTAGACTTTTGTTTGGTTTTAATAGGTTTTACTGTTTGCATAAGAAAAAAATCAAATTAAAAAAAAAGATTTTTTAATTTCTTTTCAAATTTAACACTAAGTTTTCACTGACAATAGTATAATTGACCAAATTTACAGCAACATTCAATGATGATGATCAGAAGATATAGTTGGTCCAGGGATTGTCTAATTAAACAACCTTAGACCATTAAAGACCCATTCTTGAACATTAACCATGTATGTGTTGCAATATGCAATTTATTTACTGGCATTTGACACATGAATGTACTGACACCCTTCCTACATTAATTCTTTTCCTATGCAAAATAAAAGTTTATTGCTGCTTTTTGTCTACTTTTTAATAGAATTAATTGAAAATATGTAAATATATACCTGTACACTGATGATTGCTTAGAAAGATGACATTTTCATCTAAATGGCTGTCCAGCAGTACATTAACATCACCATAAACATGAATCTAAAAGTAAAGCAAATGTACTTATATATACAAAAGAATTTTTTTTATGAATATCTGGTAGTCTTAGAATAAGGTGAAAACCTTCCACCAAAGGAAAACTGGTAGGGTGAATTTTCTTGTGATTTTTTTTAATTTATATTCCAGAATAAAGTGGTACATCTTTTTTAAAGTTTGGAATGATTGTTTACATTCATAGGTGTATTCACTCATTTAAGTCTGTAGAAATTTGATATAAAGTTGACTCCTGAAAATGATGACATGAAAACAAAAACAGTTAGCATTTTTTTAAACAAAAAAATTTATGCATGTATAAATATTACAAACATTTGAAGATGCACATGTTAAACAAATGCATCATTTTTACACTTAGTGGTTTGTTAATTTTGGTTGTTTTTTTTAATTAAAAGGAAATTAAAAACTGGAATCCCCTTTACAGAGAATGGTAATAAAAATTTAATATTGCCCTAAAGTCCAGTTGTCATGATGCAAAATTTGTCACATTTATATCTGTCATATTTTTCTCTTTTATTTGTAAGTTTAATACACTGCCTTAACAAATAATCCCTAGAAAGGCAAGTGCAAAAATGTTTCCCTTCTTGACTCTCTAATTATTTAATAAGGAAATAATTTCCTGGTGCCAGCAGAAATTAATACTTCACCCCAATTCTACGATAAAAACACTTCTGATTTGATTTTAAAAGTACCGTATAACTTCAACTTTTTACAGAATTCAAATTATCTTCACATCTTTCAACAATTTACTGTGGTTTTATTTTTTTTTTGTGGAGAACCAACTTTCATGGTTTTTGAGGATAGTGTGGAACAATGAAATTAAGAATCCAACAAAAATATTCTCCATGGATGTTAATCCAGATTGACTTAAGATTATATGTGTTAAAATTTGGCATTCTTGAAGTGACACAGAAATAGACGTGACATTTAGAAGTCGACATCTCACTACCCCATAAGTGTATAATTAAGCAGAAAATCAACTGTTTATAAGCTTAAGATAGCCTTGGTGCTAATGTCAGAGCTAACAATAAATAAATAAATAATAATATTCTTTGCATTTTCCATCTTTCTTTGGATATAGGTTGTTGTAAAAGCTCAGGGATTTACAACTTTCTTTATATCATAGAAATAGCCATGGTGCCTTAATTTTTCTTTCACAAAAATTTTTACTTTTCAGAACTTTTACTTGTAATCAAGGAAATGAAAACAGAAGTATTGAATCCCTGACAGATGTACCACATACGTAACTTGATTCCTTACAAGAATTACTGGTGCATGAAAAAGTATGTTGTGAAACAAGTACCAAGGCCATGTATGCAAAACTTATGAAATTTTCATTTTAAAACTTGAGCAAAAATAGATTAGATTTAGCTGTATAATACATATTAGGGGACCACCATTAGATTCCTAGGGGGGCCTGGCAGATTTTGGAAGTCAATAACCTGTCTCTGATTATTTATAAAATAAAAAATCTGGCCTCATCATCCCAGAAAATAAATAGTCTGACTTTGCAAATTGCTAGAAAATAAATATTCTGACCTTGGCTAGTAAATTGGAAATAAATATTCTGACCTCCGCAAAACCTTTAAAAATATTTGGCTTGCTACGCTCGCCATACTTTCATAAATTAGAAAAGTATACATGTTTAAATACTCCATAAGTTTTATAGAACATCCTAATAGTCTCCAGTGGCTATATTAAATATGTGTACATAAATGACTTTACTGGGGTAATGTGTAGTAGTCTGTGGGCTGGGAGGATCCACTATGCACCTACCCACTCATCAACTTCCTGGGGATTTTTAGGTATCTTTATACCTCCCATTACCAAATCAATTTGTTGCAAAAGAATATTATCAGATTCTTTTTCAGTATAAGGCTATACTTGTACCCCACTGGGTCAAAAAGCCAAGCTTTTTGTGACTCAGTTCTTTGAGTGTTTAAGTTTCTTGGGACAGCATGTGTGAACAAACTAAACAAATATAGGGATCACTATTTAGCCCAATGTCTCAACTTTACAAGAAATTTGCAGTAACACTTAATGTTTTGGGGCAAAATGAAAAAAAAATGTAATCCTACCCCACTGAAAAATCACTTAAATTGACATATTTTTCCATGTCAAAACCCCTAGAGTATTTATGCTTCTGTAAAAAGTAGCTTATTTGGTATCTTCCATTTAGTATTATCAGAATAGCCCACATACTATAGTTGAATATTGCAATGGTAGATTTCATTCATATACATTGATATGTGAATCTGTCCCCTCAAAAGTCTCTCCCATATTTTCCGTTAAATTTCGGGCATATTTCAGGTCCAGCAAAAATGCCACCTGTCAGATATAGCAGAGACTATACCTTGAAGTATAGAGAATGAACTTCATCTAATAATGTCTTTAATAATATACATAAAATGTAATACATGCTTCGATATAGAACCCAAACCTAATATTTTGGTAACCCAGTTATTCACATTAAAATTTTCAAAGACAAAAATTACACTCTTTTATGAGTATGGAAAATAAATAATCTAGCCAAGGTTATGATGAAAATAAATAATCTGACTTTCACCAGGCTGGAAATAAAATTTCTGACCCCAAAAAAATTTGCCAGCCCCCACCCCATAAGAATCTAATGGTCGTCCCTTTTTTTCCCTGGCTTTAGTGAAAAATTAACAGGAATTGCAGACAAATTCTGAATTTTTTTTCAAACACTTTGTTGGTGCACAAATATAAATTAGAGTATCCAAGGAAACATCTTTTTTCCTCTATCAACAAAAATTGATACCAAAGAAATTAAATGAAACCATAGTAATCAAAATTACGTATAAACCTGCAATATCCATTTATACAGTAACTTATGTTATATTCTACATGCATGTCTGCAGACTGAAAAATAATGTCCCAACAGACATCACTATAGTTCATTGTGAACAGTCATGTAAAACATGAACTATTTATGATAAATAAAAATTCCAGTAAATTGTTTTTTCCTTTTTTTAAATCCGAAAAATATTACTAAAAAAATTCAACAGGACTCAAAATAAAAATAGACACAAACCTTCACCTTAGAATATACATTAAAAAAGAACATCAGAAGTTTCATGTAGCTTGAAAACATTAGGTCATCCGTCATAACATAAAACTGATGAGGTAAGGCCATTGAAACTGCTTTTAAGAAACTCCAAGTCATCATAGCAAGAGGAGCCGAGCCCATCATCACTGTGCAAGGTATCGTCCATCTCAGATAATGTAAATGGAGTAAAAAAGTAATCATTGTTTGTGTTGTTCTTAAAGCTCTAAGACATATGACAACTTTGTTTTAACAATCACATGGCTAAAATTCCAACCGGAAGTACACAAGGATATAAAATCAGAACCACCTATCCGTTGTCACGCAGAAATTTCCGGATTACGAAAATGGCGGGAAACAATATTCTTTTATTTGAAGTAGCAGTCTTTATATAAAAAAAAAAGAAACAGACAAGAGTTGATTCATGCATGTCAAAAACCCACTGAATTCAGTACTATTTCTTGTTCAGAAACCGTAATAGATCATGTAACCAGTCTTAGCTTTTTTATTTTGGGGTTTACGCTTTTGAGATAAAATTTACATACTGCACATAAAATTAGCACTTTGCAAGAGTTTTTGTTTTTGATTTGGTTTGATTTGGTTAAAGGGGTAAATTCACTAACACTAGTTTCTGGCCTACTATTTTGCCAAAGTTTCAACTTACTTTTTTCAAATTTACTATTTGCCTATTTTAAAGCTAAATTACTATCTGAATACTAATATACAGAAAATACATGCTGTTGCGTGATAATTTTGTCATAAGGAGGGCACAAAACGCTACAGCTACACAGTTTTCGAAGAATTTTCACAAAAATGTGAGGATTATGGGTAGTTTTTTAATCTAAAAATATAGAGCGCAAGCTATGAACAACAAAATCTTTCGTCAGGAGGTGCAATGGTACAGAAGGCTATTTCTGTAGAAATATCTCAGAGTTCGATAAATGCGCTCGATATTTTCTACATAAAAATGTCCCATGAAATAAGCCATTTTAATACAATTCGGCTAGATTTTCAAATTTTGTGTTATTTACCTCAACAATTTTAGTGCAACACATGCAATAACAGCAAAGAAACTTTCTTTTTCACGAAAGGCACATATTCAACTAGTAAATTATGCAATTTCCAAATTTATTTGAAATAATTTAGTTTTTGGGGCTGATTTTGATATTTTCTGAACTTTCTGAAATTTTCTAAAAGTACAGATCTAAATAAAGAAAGGACCATTGCCACATAAAAATATAGCACATGTAGCCCAAAACAGCATCATCTTATCCATGGTTTTTTTTCTATACCACGAATCACCTTATCATAGGCAGTGTCTGAATTTCATATGGATTGGTATTCAAAAGTTCAAATTTCAAAAGCTTTATTTCGGGGTTTCATTTTAAAGTCGGCTCGGCACATAAAACTTTACAACACGAGCTCTAATGTGTTTGAATACTTTCTTTTTTGTTTTTGCCAACCTGTTTGTTTTTTTTATCCTTTAATCTCAGTTTCCGCTCTATAGATGACGTATTATCTTTAAATAATCCTAATTTTGAGGATTAGGTAAGGTCAGCCTCATATCTAGAAATCGATAGTAAAGGAAAACTATTGACCAAATTTTACGACAAACGTGATGACTTTTCATTCAGAATTGTCAACTTTCCTTTCATCTGTGTCAACATCCCTTCAGCACCTGAGTATGGAGTGTTCATATCACAATTCATACGTTATGCCAGAGCTTGCCGAAACTACGCAGACTTTTTTGTATTGGGCTAGAACTCTAACAAATAGGCTTCTGGAACAGGGTTATGTTGCTACAAGATTGAAGTCTTCAATACAGAAGTTTTATGGTCGTCATGAACTCGTGGATCCTTATGGTGTATCCATCTGCACCATGAAAACTGATTTATTCAACGGGTCATAGTTTTCCTTTCCTCGTTTGTCTACCCCGGACTTGACTTTTTATGAGCAATTCGGCGGGTGTTTCTAGAAAAGCAGAGGACGCTTACTCTACCGGTGCACCAGGTCCATGCTCCCAGTTTTTAATAGAGTTCGAATTGCTCATTTGCTTTTGTTACTTTGTATGTATGATTTTAGTTACTTTATGTTCTTTGTTGTGTATGTCTGTTTTCCATGTCTGGTCTTTGTCCCTGGATTGCATTCTTTTGATTACCGCTATAACCTTAGTTCCCTTGATAACTCTTTGTTCTTCTCATACTGATATAATATTGCCAACTTTGCAATATATAAACTCTTCCGTTTTCCTTTCAAAGCAATTAAAGATCTCATTTTAAAAGTCTTGAAACAAATGCTGCATTAATTGCCCGGTGAGCAAAGTAAGACAGTTTCCGCAGGAACTGTGCAAATTTTTACTCATTACGAATCTTAAAATGACCCCTCTTAGTCCTTTAATTTACAAATGGGGTCGGAAGGTTGTATACATCCAACCCAGTCCTGATAATCGAATGAGGTTTTACCTAGAAAGTTTAACAGAAAGAACAATTTTGCACAACTTTTTCCCAGTACACTGCTTGGAACAAGCCGTGACCTATACGTCTGGACCTGCGTCACCGTCGTATATTTGACAGTACACAAGTGTGTTCAGTGTGTATATAATCACTTATCATGTATGAAAAAAAAATACACTATGTGTTACAAATTTTCATATGTAATGTCCTAATGATAGAAAAAATGTTCAACATACTAAAAATGTAGCAAAACAATTATCAAACTTCTCTATAACAAAAGGTGCACATCTTCAATATGCGTATAACCATTGTGCAAACTTTGAATAATATTACTTAAATACTTTTCGGGTTACTAAATACACTAAGTGAGTCAATAGACAAAGTGGGTACCCATTAATGTGAAGGAAACACGGACAATGACGACGAACGGACTCAGATCGTTATGAGTGTATAGAACCTGAAGAACTCAAATCAGACAACTGCGAACTAATATGGATAAAGGTCAAGGTCACTGGTAATAGCCACTTATATGTTGGATCTTTTTATCGTCCACCCGATAAAGATGACAATGAATACCTCTTACAACTAGACGCTACATTGTCTCGTATACCTCAGGGACCCCATGTATGGCTTGGAGGCGACTTCAATTTGGGAGACATCAACTGGGAGGAAGAAAATGTAGCAAAACCACGCTTATCACAACATCTACTAGTAAAGATCACTATCTTGACCAGGTTGTGACAGAACCAACCAGAATTACAGAAACTTGCGAGAATATACTGGACCTGTTCTTTACTAACAACAGCACCCTTATCAATAGAACCGAAATAATACCAGGGATTTCTGACCATGAAACCGTCCTTATAGAATCCAGTCGTAGACCGTTGAAAATGAAAATACCACCAAGAGAAGTATACTCCTACAAGAAGGGAAATTTTGAAAAAAATCAAAACCAGCCTAAAAACCATGAAAGCAGAACTACTGAAGCTCCAAGAGTCAACTCATGACATCGAGAAACTATGGGATTACTTCAAATCACATCTAATAAAACTGATGGACCAACACATACCAAAATGAACTATCAGAAGTAACAAAACACGCAAACCATGGATAGACAGGAAAGTAAAAGCAAGTCAGAGAAACAAACTTCATACCAGAATGAAGAAATCTAACAATCTAACAGATATTAGGAAATATAAAGACAGCAAACGAAATGTCCACAAAGCGGAACGTAAAGCGTATTGGAATTATATTAACAACATCATAGAAGTAGGAGACGAACACCATGAACAAACTAGTAAACAGAAGCGTTTCTGGAGCTATATAACGTCCCTAAGGAAAGACAATACCGGTATATCACCACGGCAGACTTTTCAACAGCGCCAAAGACAAGGCAAACATCTTAAACAGACAATACCAATCCGTCTTTACGAAAGAAGATAACCAAGATATACCACAACCATCAGGTCAACCATACCCACCCATGCAAGAATTAAAAATCACAACTAAAGGTATCCGGAAATTATTACAGAAAAGCAACCCAGGGAAAGCTTCGTGGCCAGACAGAAAAGCAACCCAGGGAAAGTTTCAAGGCCAGATGCTATATCAGCTAAAATACTAAAAGAATGCGCCGATGAAATTGCAGCACTTCGTGGAATCATCTACAAAGAAAGTCTCAGCTCAAGAAAAGTACCTACTGACTGGAATTAAGCAAATGTAACTGCAATCTTCAAAAAAGGAAGTAGTTATGACTCCAGCAGCTACAGACCTGTTTCCATGACCTGCCTGTGTTGTACATTTATGGAACATATTATAGTCAGCAGCAGCTTGAAACATCTTGGCAAGCACAAGATCCTTACCAACTGTCAGCATGGATTTAGAGCAAGGCGCAGCTGTGAAACACAACTCATCACACTCAGCCACGAACTAGCAACATCTCTTGATAAAGGCCAGCAGACAGACACGACAATCCTGGATTTTTCCAAGGCGTCCGACCGTGTTCCCCATAACGTCTTCTGAACAAAATCTACCATCATGGAGTGAGAGGACAAACACATAAATGGATAGAGTCATTCCTATCAGGAAGAACGCAACAAGTCATCATAGAAGGAGAAACATCAGGTCAGTGGTGTGCCGCAGGGCACTGTATGAGGACCTTACTTTTCTTGCTGTTCATCAATGACCTGCCAGATGACCTAACATCAAAAACAAAACTCTTTGCAGATGACTGCATAGTATACAGGACAATAACATCAGCTGCAGATACAGAGATACTACAAGAAGACCTTGTCAAACTCGCAAACTGGGAAAAGACTTGGGGTATGGACTTCCACCCTCAGAAGTGTAGCGTTCTCACTGTCACCAGAATACGATCACCAATGGAACATCAGTTTACACTAAAGGGACAAGTACTAGAAACATCGAAGAGTACAAAAGACCTGGGAGTTGATATCCAAAGTGACTTATCATGGAAACATCGTATTGATAGAGTAACAAAGAAGGCAAACAGCATGCTTGGATTCCTGCGACGCAACCTTAAAACATCAACCTAACTCAGAAACCATGACAAATGCATACATTGCAATGGTCAGATCCAATCTTGATTACTGTGCCACAGTATGGAACCCCCACCAGAAAGATCAGGTCATGAAAATAGAAATGGTTCAGCGACGTGCAGCTCGCTATACCACCAACCGCTATAGGAACACCAGTAGAGTAAAGAGCATGTTAGACGAACTAGGCTGGGACACACTTGAACATAGAAGGAAGAACTTACAGCTGACTATGTCCTACAAAGTAGTAAATAACCATGTTGACATCCAATGCAAAGAGTATCTTACACCGCAGAACTCCAAAACCAGATCATCACACAAGAAATTTCAACAGTACTCTACAACGACCAATATCTTGAAGTACAGCTTTTTTTCTACGAAACGAACAATACTAGTTTGGAATTCACTACCAGCATCAGTCGCTGAGGCTCCCTCCTTGGTATCCTTTAGGCGGGAGTTGGCCACAATCACCTACTAATTCCGCTATCCTCCCATTTGCCCAGTTGGTCAAATGATGGGCTAGAGCTATGTCGGTGGGGTCTTAGACCCTGGTACCGCCACGGAAGCCGAACAGGTCTAGACCAGATGATTGAAAAGCAAATGATGCCTCTCTCTTTCTTTATTTTTAATTTGTTCTTTACAGTTCTATTATTTGTTTCGGACATTATTCTCCATTTTTTTTTCTTTCACACCGGAAGCGTTGAGTGATTGTCAAGTTTGTCAGATCAACGTAAAGATGTAGATGTAGATGACGGAGTGTTGCGGTTACTAGACCTGCTGTCATCGTTAGTGATGCAGGTAAAAAGTAAAACATCATTCAATGCTTTTAGTTTTAATTATGCCGTCACCGACGTCTATGGAAACGTCACACTTAAAAACTCTATCAGGGTTGGGTACTCAATTATCGTAGCTCTCACAATGAGAAAGAAGACAAAAAATCAAGATAAAGTGAACAAGAAGAAAGGCAACCAGAGAGTAAAGAGTGGAGAGAAAGATAGAGACAACGATTTGCTAAAGAAATTAGCAACTCAGCATTATAATAAGAGAAGCAGAACATCTTTGATACCAGTAAGTTTGTGTATATCATCTAGAACTATACTTAGAATTTTATTCGCAAGTAAGCGATCAAACAGATATAAGTAAGTTATTACGGTAATTGAATTTCTTTAAATTGAATTCAACTGTTTTGCCACTTTGACCTACTAGTACTTTTGTTTTCATTGTTGTAGAACCACTTCAAAGATGAAGAAAAAGATGAGATCAAATCATCATTCGATATCGATCACAATGAAGGTATCTCTTTTAGTACTTTGAAGAAGGTGTAAATAACAAACAGTTAATAAAAATAAACGTAACCAACTTTTTAAACAAAAAGGGGATACCATACGCCGTAAATGTAGATAAGTGCATTTTTGCATATCTTAATGGTCTCGATCCTTCTAGGATGATCACTTATTTAATTATTTCAATTTTTTAAAGTCTTTGAATTAAAGTTATATTTTTCAAAATAAAATTCAAAGTACAAACGACTGAATTATACTTTTGACCTTTCAAAACCAACCATTACGTAGTTAAAAATTTAGATATAGTGAGCTATATGCAGTTAAAACTGTTCATGAATTTTGAGAGCGCTTAATACTTTTTCATCCAAGGTATGTTTATTATCATTGTTTAATTTCCAAAATATAGGCAACTGCCCGAACAATGTTTCTAACGGTGAACCCGACCTTCCGGAATGGTTTGAGGACTTAACAGCCGATAATGAAGCAGCATTCAAAGAGGTACGTTTCATTTATATGTGTGTCTCAACAACAAAAATACAATACATCTAAACAAAAATAACAATTTTGAGCATTTTATTCGGATTTCTTCACCGTGTCATAGTTTCAATTTCCTCTTCCATCTGCGGCGGATGTGATATTTTATGAGCAACTCGGTAGGCGTTTCTAAAAAAAGCAAGGGACACTCACCTTACCGGTGCATCTGGTCCATGCTTACAGTTGTTCATTCTGTGTCTATTTTCCCTGTAAAGTCGTTTTCCTTTGATTACCATTAAAAAATCCTGGTTCCACTGATTTTCATGTTGCAACATTTTACTGTTAATTATAGAACTGAATACTCTTGAATTCTGCTTTTCAACTTCTATGACTAAAATTAGTATTACTTGGCATTTACTGATCTTTGGTGTTCGAAAAAAAATTAAAACGTGGCATCCTTTTACATAAGCCACTACATGCTGTTAGTTTCTTGCCCCACAATGTTCATAGATGCATGCGATACATGTACGTGTATAAACCTTTTAAACTCTGACAGATACCATTTTGTATATATTTTTCAGCTATTTGATATGTTAGATTCTGCCAAAACAGGGACCCTCAATGCTGAAAATCTATTTGAAGGGTTACAAAGAGTTGACAGTGGTATAACAAGAGAAGAAGTAGAGGCAGTAATGCAGAAGCTAGATAAAGATGGAAATGGTGAAATAGATTTCGATGAGTTTTTGGTCCACATGACAACTGGTGACCTGCTAGCAAGTGGTCAAGGTATGGAGTATTCACGACATTGAAATTTTTTAGCATGCAAAGAGGTGGTCCTTATTCTTTTTGCTTTAAAACAAATCTCGACGTTCTGATCTATATCTACATGGTTTAACTACTTCTGTTAAGGTCTAAATGATATAAGAAATTGGATCGAAAAGATAGCTACAGTTTTCTTTCAACATTGGTTGAGATCTAATACTAGTTGACAAAAGTAGTATTGAAACATATACTCCAAATGGTAAGACCATTTTACTGTATCTTGTCACGTTTTCTTCAAAAGATGGATCAAAGAAAGGGTTTTCACGGCGTCAGAGGTTATTCTACACGGCTATCACACAATACAGCATGAAACATAAGATAGAACAGGAAAGGAAGAGACAGCCTCATGTTATTGGACATTACGCCGCTGGAGTTAGAATTGTTGGTCTCACAGACAAACAACTTGCACGGCAGATGAAAAAGTTACAGAAAACGGCAAAAAAGCACGATTCGCCATACGCAAGACCTCTGCCCTTTGTCACTCTTGGTCCATGTAAAGAATTCAATAAGGTGAATATGATATGTTTCTTACAAAATTATTACCCATTAAAAGCTCTATTTTATATTGACAGTAGTATTTACACCATGTCTTACAACTAACGCGGATTTTACGGTTCCAATACCGGATTCACGGTTTTTCTGATGCCAGTGTTTGTTAATTTACGATCATTCCGTGAGAAAATAAGTGGGTAGCCTAAGTAAATTGCTTTGATATGAAGGACAATTTAGATAATATATATATAGCAATATTAGTATTTGGTACTACAATGATCCAGCTAAAAGCAGTTGGTTGTATTTAGTTGTATAAACGTACCACTCAAGAAAAGCGAATGTAAACAAACGAATTTAGTCTTATTTAGCTTTTTCACATCATAACGGTCTGTCGTGACCCCTAAATCCATATCGGGTACTCCTTTTGTCATCACTTAGCCTGCAGAGTTATCAAATTTCCCATAAATGCTTTCGATTTAGCGAAAGCACGGAGTTTTGTTTTAACAAGAGATGTGCGTTTTGTTTGTGATTTGTTTATTTGGTTTTTTTTTTGTTTTTTTTTGGTAAAAACAAACAAAAAAAATTGTTTTGTGTACATATGTTCTGCAATCACCGCCTTCATGTACATTATGAAGGTTTCGCTTTGCGTTGATTTTTTTGGCCGTGCCCTCAATTATCAAATATTATTATGAAGCCGAAAAGTCCCTTTGCATTTCAATAACATATGAATAAATCTAGAAGGGGGCATAATAGAAATGAATGGAACAAATTCTATCTATATTAAAAACAGTTTCTGTCATTTTTCAATACAGGGTAAAAAAAATTGTAGTATCGTCGAAAATATGTAGTCTGCACAGGACGTGGAAAATGCTCAGCTAGTGAAATCTTAAATTTGGCCCCGTCCCCCAGCCTCATTCATTTTACAGGCTTTATTTTTGCGACAAAACCCTAGTATCTATACTCTTGTCTTCATTGGTTAAAAAAACGTTATATTACAATATATGAGGATACGAGGTCTAAAATGGACATGTAAAACTTTACGGTATTTGGGATCTCTGTGACAATCACAGGGCGAGACCTCTAATGTTAGTGAATTTCTTTATCATAGATAAAGAAACTATTGGAACAGAAGTATATGTATTATAAAAGGCATATAAAACATTTGATCACAGCAGAGCACTTTTACAAAAATAATAAGCTACCAAAGAAAATAACGAATTACCACGAAACCTCATTATTTGACAACTGTTGTTGTAAGAGATTTAGTTGCTTGTGAGTCTTTATTTGATAAAACGACCATCATACACGGGCAATTTTTTTTGTTAAAATGTTTCATCTAGCGTACCTAAACATTGATTTAAGGGCGGGTTTGACGGTTTTGCATTCTTGCAACGACTGTTGCAACGGTATCAATTTGATACCAAAATTAGGTACCCTAGAGGAAACATTTTAACAAAAAATTTGCCCGTGTAAAAAATATGAAAACGAGTGACTGATGTAATCGGGTTTAAAATATTGCTTTCCAGATACTCGGCTTATAACACATAATAAACATGTCCCCTATAACTTTCAAAATAAAATGAGTTGACCCCTAAGTGAAACAAAAGTGAAATGAAATATTCCAAGTTTTCCAAACCACTTACTTAGAATCAAATGAGTTTGATACAAAAATATTTCAAGTTAAATGTTCTTATATTCTTCTTTGCAACTCTCATTTCTTTTGTATGAATATACTGTTACAGAAGAGCAGATTCGAAATTTCCACTAAAAGAACAGAGATAACACCCAGAGACACACGTTCACAGCAGAGGAATATATCTCAAACATCAGCAATGGAACTAGGTCCAGAAGAAACTATCGATGCATGGAAGGTAAGAACAACTGTTGCTTCGATTTATGTAAATTTCTAGGTGGTAAGAACAACAACTCCTTGATAATGCTTTAATAATTGGAAGAAAACACCAACTATTGCTTGGTAATGTTTTGATGTCTTGTCAGTATGAACAACTTTGTTAACGCATATAGAAGGTAAATCAACTAAAGTACTGGGTATTTGGTATATTTAAACGTAGTAAAGTAAATAACAATTATAGTAACTGATAATAGTAGGATAATTAATTGGGAAGAGTGAATAACCAAAATATGATCATTGCGTTTTTGGCACAAGTGATCATATTTTGGTTGTTCACGATTACCAATTGATTTTCCTATTCATCATATAGTTTCTCCATTATTCGTAGCTATTTTCTATATAAATTTCAAATTTTGTGAACGGCGGATTGATATTCGTGTTGTGACGTTTTGGCGGGAGGAAGCCCGAGAATGAAATTAGTGTGAATTGTCGAGATTTGTTTTACTTGTATCATTCTATATAATAAACACTAAAACTGGGTGCTTAATAATGTTTAAATATCGGGAAGCTAACATGTTTAACTGTCGGTAGATAGGAATAATGTATACAAGTATTACTAAATTCTCAGTTATAAATAGGTGTTAATGCGTTATGTTAACCCTTACTATGCCAAAGAGCCTATAAATAGGCTTTTCATACTCCCGTATTTTGCCAAGAGCCTATATATAGGCTTAGCAACTGTTGTCTACACATTCAACAAGTCGATTGTTCTGCAATAATGTCATTGACGTCACAGTTCTGAACGTGATGATACGTGGGGTGCTTCACGGGGGAGACTGTACATATTAAAACAACGTCAACAAAATTCCTTGCCAAGTTTGTTCTTATTTCTACTCGTCGTTATCTTTTGATCAAATATTCACATTTTATTTACTTCTCTTTGTTTTCTCCTTCAGTGCAATCTACTTAAATCAACATGTATTCGTCATGTATTTCGCACAGGGAAAAGGTATTAAAAAGGTTTAATGTGGTAAATAAGATGTATTTAGAAAATCGACACGTTGAAAACACTTCTTCTGGTACGTAAGTACGTCAATGTGTATATGTACTAAGTTGACAACTTGACAGTATAAAATAAATTAAACGTATAGTTAGCACACAAAAAGAATTCACAAGCCGCTATTTCTACACTGATTTTTTTAAAGAATATAAGCTATTAAAACATCTAAGAAGTAAGTTGAATTTCATATCCATTCTCCTTAAATAAGTACAGTTTAAAAAAAAAGAACAAATAGAAGTAATATTGATAAACAACCTAATTATTTTATTCGGGACATTGAAAGGAATCATAAAAACAAATTGTAAAACCTCTAGGAAATAAATAACCTTCATGCCAATGTTCTCTTTTCCCTAATTAGTGAATACTTGGCGCTAGTACATGCGAGAAGATTAATTTTCATAATCATATGTTCAGCGGACAAAATGTTCCGTGCAGTCGATGACAACTTTGAGTAAAATCATGGTATAATATTTGCGATTTTATCAATGATAAATACATGTACATGATGTATAGTTGAAATTATATGTTCATATTGTTTAAAATTTATCATTATTTTTTTCTGTTTTGCTTTTTTTTTTGTTATTTCTTCTACACATTTTTTTTCTATTTTTCCCTGTACGAAATACATGAAGAATACATGTTGGTTTCAGTAGATTGCATTGAAGGTAAAAACAAAGAGAAGTAAATAAAATGTGAATATTTGATCAATAGATAACGACGAGTAGAAATAAAAACAAAAATTTGCAAGGAACTTTTTTGGCGTTGTTTCAATATGTACAGTCTACCCCGTGAAGCACCCCACGATTCGTCACGTTCAGAACTGTGACGTCAATGACATTATTGCAGAACAATCGACTTGCTGAATGTGTAGACAACAGTTGCTAAGCCTATATATAGGCTCTTGGCAAAATACGGGAGTATGAAAAGCCTATTTATAGGCTCTTTGGCATAGTAAGGGTTAAATATTTACGTAAGATAAGTTAGTTTTTTCTCATTACCTTTTAGCAGTTAAGCACTTGTTCCTGTGCGCTTTAAAATCGGTATGCACAAGGGCAAGTTTCAAAACCCATCTTCCATCTTCATTAGGCTTTGAATGAGTAAAAAAACAGCGTGTCCCAAAATAAAAACAAAATAAGGGTATGATTGTGTGTGTGTGCGTGTGTGCTGGCCTCTATCAGTTCAAATTACATTTTACCCTTTGACTGCCAGAGTTTTCTCTAAGAGAGTGCCAGACGTATTTTCAAAAATGTTTTCCGAGCTGTTGTTCTGTGACGTTTCGTCGTGCAACGATTGTATGACGTTACAATGCTGCCTCCGATAAGAGGCATCAAGAGGGTGGAATGAATACCACGCACTTGTTTCCCAACTACTATTTTTAAAAATTGCTTTTCCCTTGAATGAAAGTCTGAAAATATTGACAGGGCAGCTAAGCTAAACATTAAACATTAAAAAACAATTACAAAATGTGAACGTAAATGAACAAAAAGCAAACGAAACTGTCGACAGGGAATGACCTTTTGAATGAAATAAAATAAATGCAAAAAAAGATGCTACCTCACTTTACCTACATTTTTTGTAGGCTTTTATCTTAAATTGTGCACATAAAAAAATTTCCCCGGAAAAAAAATAACATAAAAAGGGCAGTGAGTACTATCAGACAAAAATGATTTCATGTAAAATGCTATTCAAACGATACATGGAAAAATAATAGTTTGTTTAGTTTGCATCCAATTGTCTTTCCAATCAATGAAAAGTTTAAGGAGTCACCTTTGAGTCTCAAAATATATGAACACTTTTATCGTAAGATCTCCCTTTCGCAGGCGTACGTGGTCATAGTTTTACTGCACCGTACATAGTTACATTCAAACAAAACGCAAACAAAACATTGGAAGACAGACATGATACATGCATGGCGAGTCCTACCTATCACTCCTTATTTATTTTTTTTTTGGAGGGGGGGAATAGCTTACATATTAAGAAAGCTTTTGACAGATTTTAAAATTCACAGTATTTTACAATTGATTAAAATTTCAAATCCATTTGATATACGGACAAAGACAATACCGATTGTGAATTTTTTTTCGGGGAACACTTCACTTTTTTGTTTTCACCAAAAGTGTGATTGTTGGAATAGAGGCGGTTAAGTTTGACAAAAATGAATGTACAATGGTTAAAAAACTTATCATTTCTACTGCTATCACATTATTTATATCGAATTTAACTACATTATTAATTTTATCGACTTGTGTGAAGTAAATTATGATCTGTGTATGAAAACCTATATCGGCCACTCTTTTTTAATTAAAAAAACTTCAAGATAACAAGTTGAAAATTCAAGATACAAGATTAAAAAAAAAAGAGCCGCCCCCCGATATCGGCCTCCGTATCTGTGTATTCATTGGTATTATTTTTTTACTTTATTTTATCACTTTTAACACCCCCCCCCCACTAAACGACATTGAAACCACCTTGTTTGTACGTCATTCCGTCCGATTATCTCGGCTCCAAATGGATGGGTTTGTTTCAAAATTTGGTGTGGCTTTATAAAGATGTGGCATACATTATAAGTAATTTTGGCTGATCTACGATATCAGCTTCCTGTTCGAGTTTCGCATGCCTAGAGAAATACAACGCCTGCAGCTATTTTTTTTTTTTTGGGGGGGGGGAGGGTGAAGGGAATAGGACCAGACACGTGGCCTTCGGTTCCATAGAAAAAAGTGATAATAGAAAAATAGAACAAAAATAAAAAATCAAAATTTTTTTCTAGCAACTGATATAAATCAAGTAACGGTTCAATTGCCATCTTAAAAGACAAACAATTGGGAAATGAGGTTCGTGTGTTAGCAAATGCTCATATATTTAAATGAATGCATGTACACTATTGATTTCAACACACCTTGTCAAGCACTAAATTGTATATAAGCATTTCATTAAGATAATATGTTACCGTAAATGTTTTAATTCTTATGGACCCTCCCCTTTTTGCCTCTCAGTGTTACGTTCCGTCGTCACAAAGGCCTTGCTATTGTGACGCTAAGAAAACAGGTTTTGGAAAGGGCCGATGCATCGGCCCTCTGGCACTGAAAGGAGTACTACTTTGGGCCGATGGTCGGCCCTGTGGCACAGAACTCGTTAAATTCAATCGAGCACAAATATTGAAACCTCTTGCTAGTTTTGATTTTTAAATTCCTTAACAAATATGTGCTTTTTCAAACATTATTTGACAGCATCGTTGGAAGTTTTTTGCCACAAGAGATAGTGTTGTTGGTAAAACAGATGAGCTACTGGATTCTATCAGAGCTGCTGGGTTAAGTACGTTACTAATGTTTAATCGTAGGACCTGACTATGAAGGATATGAAGGTATCATGTATAAATTAGAACCTGAAACACTGACGTCACATTCTGCGCTTATTCTTAATTTTTATGCGTCTTTTTTTTTTGCACTACTCCAACAACCTATTAGGGTGGAATTTCGTTCATTCAGACTTCAATAATAATCTTTCAAGACACACTGGTGCACGGGTCAGCTCCTTTAGCATTGCACGAGTACATTTGCATGATTTCAATGCATTCAATGGGTCAAATGCAAATCGATTCGGCATTGATGATACATTTTCTATATGATGTGCAATCGAATTCCCATTCGAGGTCATATTCTTCAGACGATTAAATACAATTTACAATAAATTTGACAATAAAAAAATAAATATTATTCATAGGTAGATCCAAAGGTCACCCATTAGGCCACCCCTAATACTTTTAAACTTAGGTTGATTATATAGAGAACACTGAACCCACCCCATTTTTAGCTCACCTGTCCATAGGGGCCACGTGAGCTATTGCCATCTCTTGGCGTCTGTCGTCGTTAACACTTTTTCAAAACTCTTCTCCTCTGAAACTACCTGACCAATTTGAACCAACCTTAATATGAATGTTCCTTGGAATATTCTGAAAAGAACTGCAGTGGGGATTTTTGATCTGTCGAAAAACAAGGCGCCGATACTAAAAACAGAACAAAGGGGTCAGCCAGATGTTTCTCATACATCTCTAAAACCATTAGGTTTAGCCAATTTTTTTTTCAGTTACAGAAATGCCTGCAAGGGATCAAAGTTGTCCTACGACTTATTGTTAGAGTTATTGCTCTTGAAAGGCGAAAATGAATTTTTTAGCACTTCTTTGCCAATATCTTGAAAACTTTAATGATAAAAAGAACCTTTCAGTTGATGAAATGATCCTTATATGTCCTACCAAAGTTTTCATTGAGTCAAAATTGTTGGACAACTCATTGTAGAGTTATTCCCATTGAAAGGCAAAAAAATAACCTGGTGAACGATTCAGGCTCCTAGGAGCCTCTTGTTTACAGCCATTTTCGGAATTTCTGCATCCATTATTTACACTGCAAACTAGTCAAATTAGGAGTTGTAAGCAATAAAGTCAAACTAAACTATATGAAAATAAACTGTCATAGTAGAAAGTTAACCAAGAATAATACTATACCATCTTTATATTGTTATTCACTATTTGTTAATAGTATATGGACTGGGAGTGCATACCCCCTCATCAACTCTAATATTTATTAATTATTTGCAGAAAATACCCTGATTTTACCAGAATACAGCTCAGCAACCGAACAAAATACAGCTACTCGTGTAGTTCCACCAGAATTTAGATCTGCAACACAACAGCGCACTTCTCTTCAAGTCAAAGATCATTTCCCTAACAAATCGAAACGGAAGTCTGTTGGTTAGTTGGTGTACTGTTAATTCAGAAATTACTGTTTTAATAGTTGAGAAAAAATAATGTTATTGAATATTTAGTGGAGGGATATGACATGGTTTCAAACAATGTTGCATTAATCTAATAGGGGCCACCTCCCCTATATAACTAAAAGCAATTAATAGTATACAAATTTTCGTTAATTCATTATTCCTTTGTTTTGCTAGCCATTGGAAAAGGAGTGATTCCCCATGTAGGAAACAGCAGAGTACCCTTACCTGTTTTGAAAATAAAGTATACAGGTCACAGACCAACCATTGATGATCTACCAAACATTAGAGAAATGGTCAGTTATCAAAGGTTTTAGTTAACAATGTTTAGGGATGGATCCAGAAATATTTCAGGGGAATTTGTGACTCAGGAATTTATCTTATAAAAAGAGGGTGTAAGCAATAATTTGCACATTTTTGTCAAACTTTTGCACAATCTAACAACATTTTCCAACAAAAAGAGAGATGTACTGATTCTAGAACCATCACCCTGGTTCCACCTTTGATTTCTCACATCAAAACATGTTTTCACAATTAAATATACATTCAATGTATTTTGTAAGATTTACATTTATATCGTCAAGCAGAAAATGATGAAAATATCATGTTTAAATAAGTAGTGTTGGTTCAGATTTTTTAAAAAGAAATTAAGTTTAAATCACTAATTACCTTTAGGGATATATGGGTGTGGATCAAATTTTCTAATTTTTCCATTGCAAAATTCACATTTATTTTGTCAACCATTATGAAGACAAATCTATAAATTCATTCAGATTTAAGCCTCTTTTTCTTCTAAAGGCAAAGGCAGAAATGGATGTCTATTATGAAAAATTACGAGTAGCAAGTGTCAAGAATGCTTATGAACACTGGGATAAGCTGTATGCTGATACAATAAGGCCGAAAAAGTTACTTGAGAATTTCCGCATAGTTTACAGGGCATACTCTCCTCATAAAGAAGATGAAGCTTTTGTTGTCTGTCCTTGGATGCGAGGGCCTTACTCCTACTTTAAAAGGAAGGTTGATACCTGTGTTCGGCCTTTCAGTGCTGGTCGTTAAACACAAACATGCAAAGGAATTTTTGTTTTTGCTGTAATAAATATCCTTGCAGATAGTTTTCAATATATTTTTTTCAACCTACACTGAAAAAAGCTTGATATTTGATAAGAAACCTAGTGACTGTGCAATTACATCTTATCTAAATAACAAAGGTATTGCTTTGGAAAAAAAAACAACAAAATAACAAAAACAAAAACACATTATTAAAACAAATTAAATAAAGATATCATTGTGCTAGTTTAATATACATATGATAATAGAAGTCAAAATTTTTATTCATAATACAAAATGATTATATATGTAAAAAGAAATGTACAAAATAGACATATTGCAGCATATTGAATAAAGATTGTCAAATATATGGTCTTAGAAAACAATAGAACAAGCACTCTGAAGGCTTTCTACAATATATGGTCTTAGAAAACAATAGAACAAGCACTCTGAAGGCTTTCTACAATATATGGTCTTAGAAAACAATAGAACAAGCACTCTGAAGGCTTTCTACAATATAAAGAATATACAATATACTTCTTAATTACAAACTTGAGTATTAATGGTAGCAAATATTTTGCAATATTTCATATTAACTTGTTTTGAAATCATAATATTATTTTATCTTTTTTTGTTAATTTTGAAATATGAAAACTTTTCTTCTCATTAACATTTTTATTATTAAATTTGTAAAAAAATCTCTGCTATTAAAAGCATGCGATGTGCCAGTCTTTTTATTGGCATTTAAAGTCAAATAACTGTTTTATCAAAAATCAGAAATCCAGAAAAATGAGAGTTTCCTGCTATCAAGACAAACATAAACATTGTAATAAAGAAATACAAAAATCCCAAAAAGCATTTTTTAAGTTATCACATGACCTGTGAATGTACCAAAGGGCAGAAGTATACCATAATACATATTTAAAAAGACCTGTGTATAAATCAAAACTTTTTTCAAAGTAACTACACAACTACCAGTAACAATTTACTGAATGACTGAGATTCTCAACAAACAAAGCATGACACATGTAATTGTACAAATATGACAGATATCAAAATATCCAGGGAAGAGAAGCTAATATCATCTGTGACAGATCAAATCTTTGGTTGCATCACTTGAATATTAATATCAGATATGTTCTTCTTATGGAACATATTAACCCTTGTTATAAATGAAAATTAATATGAGGTTGGTGTAACCAGTAAGAGGGTTAAAATTATAAGGTTAAAACCTATACAATATTTCAAAAACAAGGTTCATTTGGTATTAGATATGAAATATAATACACAAAATACCACAGTAATTAGATGTATGCTGGCACTTGTGTCAAATATGATGATTTATTCACAATACCACAGGCATCTACTGAAATCATCATTTAATAAGACAGACACACCATCAATTATGTCAACCCTATTCTATCATTTCTCTGAGATGGTTTTACAAGACACTTTTGAAATGTGTTCACCATTTTTAATCATTTGTTCCCCAGTTATACTCGAGGTAGCTGACTTTGTAATTTTTACTGCTAACTAGCTCTGATAGCTGCGTTTTCTTCTCACCATTTGACATATGGGCCAATATCCACTGCAATACCTACAATAATCATTGTATATTTACACTTTCTTTAAAAAAAATGTTCGAAAGAATGCAAAAAATACCTCTATGAATGACGCTTGTAGAGCTCCTTAAATTCAGGAAACAAAATAAATGGCCTTGTGATTGAAAGGAAGTAACGATGAAATTTCTTGTAGTACACCATGAAATTCATATGCATTCATTATATCATTAAGAACTATTTACCAAATCTCCAATGCTTTGCCATCATATCACAGTATTAAAAAAAAAAATATTAAGAAAAGCTAAAGACATTCATTTTGGCTTGAATGCAAACACAAGACAGTTTTATTACAAGGTCTGTCAAAATAGTTACAAAATACAGGATTCTGAAATATGCAGCTCTTTTACTTCAGAAAAATTACAGACATACATTTGCCTTGATTAAAACAAGTGAAAAAAAACAGTAAGGTGGAAGTTGTTCAACTGCTCATTGCAACACTACCAACACTTAAGGAGGTAGACCTACAGTAAGGGACACAACTCTTACAAATCAATGGAACGTTTGTATTCAGCATTTTACATCAATCTCATGTAAGTATCAAAGTAACTTGGACTGATTTCATTCTGTTTCAAATGAAAGCTTGAAAGGTTTGTCAAAACTGAATATGATACAAACATATCACTGATTTCAAGAGGTATGTCCCTTACCCTAGGTCTACCTCCTTAAGACAATGGTACAACTTTAATACCTCCTCTTTATTTTTGCCAAAGTCCTCCTGGTACCAGTCTAGAATTTTGGATAGTTTGATCTGTTTCTTTTTCATATCAATGACAATCCCATCATCTCCCTCAAGAAAAGCCTCTGCAGCCACCTTCAACTGACTATAGATATCCTAATAAAATGAACATATAAGTAGTGACAACCATCAACAATCAAATTAACACAAAGAAATGTAACACCATCACAATTCTTTTTTCATAAATATGTAAAATGATATTTTAATACAAATCCAGTAAAGTGAAACTTAGGAAATAGAAGAACCCCCTTAAGTGTGATTTTTTTAATGGTACATTAGCAAGAAGAAAAATGACAACCTACCAACTTGGGTACATTTTTAAGCTGTAAGTCCACCTATCATCAATTTTCCCCATTAAGTAAACTAAAGTAATTTATTTCTTGGTTCTCCAGCCATTTTCTATTTTTAAGAAAACCAATAAAGAAGGGAGACATTTCTTTTTACCTTTTAATCTCCCCCAAAAAATGATGGTTCTTTTCATAATTTGGATTTTTGATTTTTATGTTTTTAATATAATAATGAGATGAAAAAATGGATACAAAGGCACTAACAACAGGGAACAGGAAAGGCCTATAAATTTTTAGTTGACCTAACTTGGTCAAAAATATAACAAGTAACTTCCTACCAGTAAAGAAAGCATCATATAGATAAGCCATACAGAAGACTTTTACTTCATAAAATTCCAGTTTAGTACTTACATCTGCAGAGTAAGTTTTAATAGGTGGACAACTTTTTGCACCACAGACTAAGGCAAAATGGATTAATGGTTCATGGGTCTCTAGTGCTACCTTTAATCGAGGGTCAGACTTGGAAAATGGCTTTGAAAACATGCCTGGAAATAAAAAGTATTTATCATACAAATCTTAACAATGCATTTACACAAGTAGTTATCATTCCTGGAATGATATCTTGTTAGTGAAATCATAAAGCCATTTATTAAATAAATACATGTACATCTTTGGTTTAAAGGTTTAACTATAAATTGTCTGTTTTATGGCTGTTCTTCAATGCAGAAACATTTATGGTTCTTGATTGATTGATTGATTGATTGTGGTTTTAACTTCCAACGGCAGATATTTCATGCATTTCAGCAAGAATGTTCAATTAATTTAACAGTCAGACCCACACACTGACTTAGATTTTTAATGTGCAACAGCCCACAGGTTAGTATGTCATCCCTCGTGAATATACATTATTCTGACTTGGAGCCACCTGTCACTCTATCTCTGAAATGCTGTGTACTTGGCAGAGAAGCAGCCACTAATAATTTTAAGTCTATGGTAAATCTCAGTCAGAGATTAAAACTACACCCTACTGCACTCCACAAATGCATCAAGGCAGTTCATAGTTCATGAATTCCTATTCAAGTTTTCCAGCTGACTTACCTACACCTTTTCGATTTGCTCTGAGGACACCATTTTCTATATCTTGAAGTGAATATGAATGGCCACCAATGATGTATTTTACAGTATTGAAAAACTGAAAAATGTCAATGTGTAAGGACTAAAGATGAATTATAAGTTTGTTATATACACAATTTGTAAGTAAAAAGTTTTTAAAAAACATTTCGCTTATTAATGTTTCCTTGAAAAACTAAAAGAGAAGGGATAAATTTTCAACTTCTAAAAATGATCAATTCTACTTATATACTTAACAAATGCAACATATGGTTTAAAGGCTACCCCTTACCTTATATCGTTGCCATAAGCCTTTTGGAGGGCCTAGAACAACATTAGCATGAATAACTAATGCATTGTATATATTGATAAAGAATGCAAGTTTTTCTTCACGACTGGCAGTCACTACTTGTACTCTCTGTATCTCTTTTGTCCTGTCTTTGTACACACCAAATTCACTGGATGCTGCTATTCCTTTATAATTTACTTTCTGCAGATTAAAAACAAATTTTAGCAAAATTTATTCTCCTATAAACTGACAAAAAGAATTGAAACTATGATTATTTCCATATCATATGATACTTTAATTTTCATCAACTTGCTGTTGTGTAAGATACTGTGAAAGTACATATCTTCGTGGGTATCACATTTTGTGGTTAAGGGGGAAAGCACAAGATCATGGACTTGAATTCATGGTTTTGATGATCCTGTCACATAATTTAAAGAAAATAATCCTTTTCGTTAGGAATCAAATTTCGTGGTTTACCTTACCCTAAAAAATTGGTATCCCACAAACAACAGTACCTTTACAGTTGATAACTGCTTCAAACAAAATATCAACTGCAACTGACAATATTTTAGAGCAATTTTTCATTCTTACAGTTTTAGTTCTCTAGCTTGAGCTATTTTCTGTTTTAAACACATTAACTTTCATCCCAAAATACACTTACCTTGCCATCAGACGATTGGTTTAAAAACATTACCTTTCATCCCATAATACACTTACCTAGCCATCAGACGATTGGTTTAAACACACTACCTTTCATCCCATAATACACTTACCTTGCAATCAGAGGATTGGTTTAAAAACATTACCTTTCATCCCATAATACACTTACCTTGCCATTAGACGATAAAAACACATTGTAAATCTTCCATCCCATAATATATACACTTACCCTGCCATCTGACGATAAAAACACATTGTAAATCTTCCATCCCATAATACAATTACCCAGCCATCTGACAATAAAAACACATTGTAAACCTTCCATCCCATAATACACTTACCTTGCCATCTGAAGATAAAAACACATTGTAAATCTTCAAAATCAGCTTCCTTATATCTTCACCAACTTCACCAGCTGAAAATAAAACATTAAGATCATAACTTTCTTATGTATATTGAAAATATTCTAAACATTACATTGTTGTCCATGAAACATGAGTCCAATGCTGGATGCTACATTCTACAAGAGGTCAATTCATGGACGAGTCAGTTAAACATAGCTTTTATAGTGTGATTTTATCAATTTCATCATTAACCATATTAATGGTGTTTAATTGGTAGTTATCTAGGAAGGTGGTATGTTAAAATGTCCTTTTTTTTTAATAAAATGTCAGTTGGATTTTATTAGATCATTATAAGTTTTAAATAAAAATTAAACCTGAACAAAAAAATTCTCATTAGGTATTTTTTATATGAGGTATGACCTGACAATGAAAAGGACAAAGGTCCAACATGAACATTATTTTTTTCACAAAATATCAATATGTGTTGTAATGATTCTCTCCAACTACCTGGTCTGGGTTCACAATCAGACATTGTCCCGGAGTTTAAAGCTTCAGATTCATCATCATCTAACAGTCTATAATAAACATCAGCATCTTGGAATGTCTCCTGAGATTTTACATTGTGACCAAAGTGCTTATCTATCAATGCTTGGCCCATTTCTACAGCTACTGGTCTATCTAATGACAAAACAAAATGAAAATGGTTAATTATAAAAATAAAGGGTAATCTGTGAAAAGACCTGTCTAAACCAGACATTTATTTTAGTCCCTCAACAACAAAGAAACATAACCTAAGAAAGATGAAAGATCTAAAGGTGTTAACATATACATGCTAAATGTTAAATGTACCACACTTGTTCATAAATTTTCTTTAACAGTAGCCACTAGTGAAAATATGTAATGATTATATTTTATAATGCAAACTAAAATGAGTAATGTCTTGTTGATAATTTGGAAGTTTTAGATCTATACCCCTGGTTTGAATAGTATGTAATTTCAAAGTGTAATCTACCAAAGAGACTACTCATTAATAGAAATTAGCCATGTGAGAAGAAACGTAGATGTAGGATTTTAAGAAAAATTGGATAATTTGTTGCCACTTACCCAACATCTTTGTTTTAACAACCCAGTCAACAAATTCTTTACCACTGAAAGAGTTTTTATGTACAGTTAAAAGTCCCTGTCTGTGATCTTTGATTAAACCACTTTTACGCAAATCTTTGACAAGTTGGGCATATTCATCCATTTCACACTTAAAATCAGACAAACCTGGATTAGAGAGAAAATTATTATTAAAAAAATTATCAAATAACCATACAAAAATACAATTGTTGATAAATAGTCAATGATTGGCATAAATGACCAACCTATTTTCAGCCTAATTTGACAATGTTCTGTTGTTTTATTCT
Source organism: Perna viridis (assembly GCA_037379345.1). Taxonomy (NCBI): domain Eukaryota; kingdom Metazoa; phylum Mollusca; class Bivalvia; order Mytilida; family Mytilidae; genus Perna; species Perna viridis. Next base: position 55,950,643 of record CM074511.1, read on the forward strand.
ATAACATCTTTTTTTTTTAACTGGCTGTTCAAAATTGACAATTTTCTCCTAACAAATCTTCAAATTGAATTCCTTGTCCCACAAAAAATTGAAATATAACTTAAAAATTTTAATTGCAATATATGTACTAGAAATAAATCAGATTTGAGGTTTAACCATGAGTTATAACTTCAGTTGTAACATGTAACATTAAAACATACTCGCTTCCTCCACAGCTGTACCTGGATCAGGGGGTTGTGGGGCATTATCAGGAGCTTCTTTGTCTTGAACCTCTCTTATCAATGCTTCAAAACTGACCTTATCTTTAACCTGAAAAAGACATATTGTTGCATGTTTACTATAAACTTCTTGACAAATTAGTAATATTAAAAAAATGTTCAATGAAAAAAAATTATAATTAGAAAATTGTTCTGTACTTATTGTGTCAGTTCTCTAATCTGAAATATGGGAATACCACAATTTCCATTATTCATTTATGATTGTTTTACAGTTGTACACAAGGTAAACAATAGTAAAAATGAATACAAATGGTACTGATTCAGTTTAGGCCAATTTACATTTACGAAAAAGGCATATTATCAGGTAACTTAAAAAGAAATAGGAGTACAAAAAACTGAAAATCATACGCATTAAATGCATTGAATTTCAGCATTAAAACAGCACTGAACCATTATATAAATAACATACAGCTGAGAGGGTGATAGAGCAGTTTGTTATCCTGAGAAAATTGTTGTCACCCAGAGGCATAGCTGAGGGTGACAATGTATTTTCAAGGGGAATACAAACTCTCTATCACCCTCTAAAGTGTTATTTATTTTGTTATACTGTATGTTCCATATTGTCTTTCTTTTTTTAGAATTAAACCCTAACAATCAGTTTTGCATTTTTGTGTTTGCATTTTAGTCTTTTTTTCTTTAATATTGTTTTATTTTCTTCCAAATTTTCCCGAATATAGATACTGAATCTGACCTGTAGGTATATACAAGGCAGAACTAACAAAAACACACACAAATAAAAAATTCAGATTATGGAAATTTAACAACGACACATGTACTGGTACTTAAAATTTACTGTAAATTTTAAAATCTGCATGAGAGGGTATTAGACAAAAAGCTATCACCCACTGAAACATGTGATAGAGCAGAATATTACCCTTGTATTGAACCAATCAGAATTCAGCAAATTGACATGAAGTATAATAATACATAATACAACATCCTGTTACAATGATTTATCAATGAAGATATCATTATATGGGTGTGCTTGATTGGACATCACAGTAAGCTAGTCATTCAATGTCACATGTTTAAAACACTTAAAAAAAACACCAAAAAAACACTTATCAGTACATTGCAAAACAATTAAGTCACTTTTACAATGTTTAACACAAATGTACTATGACATGTAATCAATTATATCAGCTTTTTGGTGTGTATCTAAATGTACGTCCATTTACCGAAATTCTTTACTTTTTTTTTAACATACAATGTTGATGTCAAGGAAAGTTTAGTGGGTCAAATGAATGAAATATTGCTATATCAGATGATGGCCTTTGAATGAAAAACTGGCAAATCTATACATCTGGTCTTTCCATAAGTCTGGATCATAAGCAGAATTTAGGTATAATGTAAGAGCAACCTCCCATTGACTCAATGGAGAAAGAAGCCCAATAAATTATGTTTCATTTTCAAAATTTACCAATATTTCCAGACAGGGAGAAACCAATCCTGTTAAAAAAACTTTCATAATGGGCAATTAGGAAAGCAGTCATTGTTTAATTCAAAGCTGGGGCATGATTATTAGAAAGTAAAAATCTTTTCTCACTCTGACATTACCACTTAATTAAAATACTGTCTGCAATAAAGGTCAATGTGGTGTAAATGTGTTTTACAAAAAGATAAAATTGTATATATCTAGTTCTATAAAACAGATTAATGCTTGTAAGAAAATCTATGGAGCTCAACAGGACACACTCTTTTGTTACGTATAACCCAAAAAAGTGAATGCTGATCCAACCCCATCAAGAATGCATTATAATTCTTTAATCCAATAACAAATCACTTCTCAGTTGCACCACTTGTGTATCCTCAGACTGTACCACTGTATAATTAGTATTGATCAGGTTGGAAACAAGTCCTGAAATGGTTTAACCCAATACTCCAACAATGTTAGAGGTTGTCTGGCAAGCTATTTATTTAGTGGGTATGAAGGTACAGAATTCCAACCTCTTACGTTGAAGGAGTAGAGTTAACTACTACTGAGGTACCAATGCAACAATTTTTTTTTTTTAAATCAAAAAGTTTGGACGATATGGAAGTTTTGGAAGTCATACCTGTATTTTAGTTAAAAATGGGAGTATTATAAATTTTATTGATTTGAATTATCTTTTTGAAGAAGGTACACTTTTAAATAAAATATGGAAAAGATACAGGCTTTGAAAAAGTGCATGTTACTTGGATCTGTAACTTTTAAATTATATACTTTTTTTGCAATAGTTATTCAAAATTACACAGCTATTCACACTATTTCATATTAAGAAACTTTTAATTTTCATAAGAGGTTAAAAAAAAAAAAGACACCATATGAGGGATAGCACCCAAAATGGTGAAAAGGTGCGGCAAATTTCAGAACTTCAGGCCATAATAAAAAAATCTTAAGACTCATATCCATTTGGGTGGACTTTTTTCAATTTTAGTATTAAAAGATGCTATCATTTTGAAAAATTATTTATATATTTTTGGGGAGCGTGAAGAAATCAGGTCGGGAGGGCCTTATTGCTCCCAACCGGACTATAAATTTACGAATTTGTTTGAGAAAGAAATTGTTAGTTGATGGGACTTTCCTATATAAAATACACAAGCAAGAACCTTGATGAAGTCACTAGCAAATTATCAACATGACCAATGAAAATTATCAGAACTTACCAAAGTTTGAAGATCATCATTTCCACCAACATGAGTAGCATTAAAAAATATCTGTGGAACTGTATTTCTCCCTGTTCTATTCTTCACCTCATCTCTGCATTGAGGAAAATGGTCTAAATTAATGTCAATGTATGGAATGTTATGTTCTTGTAAAGTGTGTTTAGCTCTCATACAATGGGGACAACCTGTGATGGAATACACAAGCACTCTACCTTTCACCTCCATGCTCCCTTGTGAAATATATTGTCTCACTGATGTAAGATAAAGATGCGGTGATTGAACAGGAAGAAGGATTTTATACGTTAGCCGTGATTAAGAAGATGACAACCACCTAACAAATCCATTTAAATAGTTGGTCATAACCGTAAAAAAATCAATATCTTCCCTGTCACATGTTATGGGAGATAACTCGAAATCCAAACATTACAGAACTGGTCGAACTAAAAATAGACTTCTTCTACTTTCACTTTTATTTTGAGTTAAAACTTTAAGATATCTATTAATGTTGTTGAATATCTATAACTGTGTTCAATATCCAACTTAAAGACAAAATATCTCTGTCATCCTGTTTTCCTGTGATTTTTTGTTCCAATTTTCATACAGGTACCCAATACAGGTACCCAATGACAGAATTAAATCAAATATCTCAATTTTTGCAAACAAAGACAAGTTTTGAAAAAAAAAATTATTTTAAACAGTTACCTTTTTAAACACGAAAAAGTGGTCTGTATTGATAAGACATATGCCTAAACTCTATGAATACAAAATTGTTTCAAAATCTCAATTTTTTTGTCTCATATTCATAAAAAAATAAAGTTCGGATCACCCTTTTTTAGCCTTAACACAAGGAAGCTTCTTGATAATCTAAAATCTGCTTACTGATACAGCCAATTGCAAAAAGTTGAAGTTCTTGTTTACATAAAGGTAAAATAGAGTCAAAATGTTGTTTTGTTACCATTATTTTAATGAAAAAGATATCTTAGTTGCCAAAAATGCTGAAGTTCTGTACCCTGGGCAGGGTATAAATGTACTCAGTAGTTACAAAAGAAGAAATATCTCACAAACACAGATAGATAGTTTGCAAGGACAGTATGTAATATACACAGAAAACATCCAAGTTTCTACTTACTTCACGCACTTTTATAAGAAATTCACTTTTTTTAGTCATTAACACCATTTTTTTATAAGCGGCATTACAATTTGCAATGGAAGTACCATTAGTAATTGTCATTTATGAGATAAAAAATGTTTTATTGGTCAGTTTTCACTTTAAATCAATTATATGGCTCTAGTAAAGCACTTCTTGGCCAGTTAAAGTAGAATAAATGTGAAAATGCAAAAAATATGTCAGTTTTTATATGTCATGTGTAACAAGTGCAATTCCACTGTTTTCAAGTTTCTACTCTAAGTATTAGAAATGTCAGAAAGTCAAAACTGTTTATTATTCAGCAATTTAAATCATCCAATTTAATTCCAGTATAGTTGTGTTGAGAAAGCTTTTAATAATATCAATTGCAATCAATTGGTCATCTTTCAATCTTTAAAAAAAATTGTCAATTTCCAAATTTAGTAAAAATATGCCATAAAAGTAAAAAAAAAATGAGGCCTAGCATAACTTTTCTTCATTTAAAGTTGATCAATTTAGTATAAAATATGATATATTATCGTTTTAAAGCTTCTTAGATAATTGACACTCACATACTAAAAATCTCACTTTTCTCTGAAACTGGTTATCAGGTCTCAGTCATGTATTCTTTGCCTCATAGGCTTCAATAGTGAACCTGCAAGTTTCATGATTTTTTTAAAAAAAACAGAGAAGGAGTTTCACTGTAACTTTTGACCCTGTTTTTCTATTAAAGAAATGTCAGAAAATTTTGTATGTCCATTTTAGATAAAAAAGGCACAGATTTCAGCACAACAGAACAGGTCGAACTACACATAGACTTCTTCTACTTTCACTTATATTTTGAGTTCATAAAACAGACCCCTTTTCTGAAGCATTATTTTTCATGAAAATACCGTTTTTCCTCAAAAACAAGTTTTTTTTATATCATAGCTTGATATTTACCCTGTACTTTTGAGGTAAAATGATAATTATTTGTGAAAAAACAAAAACAGTAAAAGGCAAAAAGAAAGCGCAATATATTATTCAGCCTCCAAGTTTTGACGTACACCTGTTCAGGAATATACAATACAAGACTGATACCTAGTATTCTCATAAACCTCTGTAGTGAAGTGCATATTTTTAAGGACATGTGAAAAATTAATTTCCCGCAAAATAAGTAGGGCGAGTCCACAAAGATTGAAGAGAAAAGTAGTCTTGAACTATAAATAGCCATTTTCTTTACTTTCAGCATCATTTTTCACTCACCAAACCGAACTTTTCAGTGGAACATTTTATGTTATAATGTTAAACTTTCTTAACAAAAAGTTTGTCATCTTATAGTATTGTCATTGCTCTATTTTATAAGTCATTGTTCATATCTTTTTGACAAAACATTAGTGTGTAAAAAGGCAAAAAGAAAACACACTATATTTTTATACCCTCTATGGGATATGCAATGCAATACTGGTACCTTGGAGTAGTCGATGAGCATGTGTAGAGCTTGCTCAATATACACTTCTGCGAGGAAAATTGGTTTGTTCTACCCAAGCCTACCTCGCTGTATATTGAGTATACTCTCCAACTAACAACAAAAGGGTCTATTGCACTTTTTAAAAAGAATTGACAATCAAAGTGCTGCTAGCACTGGAGGTTTTTGATCCTTAGGAAAATTGTGGCATGAACAAAATTTAAAAGATTACATGGTGTAAAATAAAACTGTAATCATACATTTACATCAGTATTTCCCATATTATATACTAATATGTATTTACAGAAAGCAATCATTACTACTGATTTCTGACGTATTAACTGTCAATATTTAAACAGTATCCAACTAGGACACATTAGCAAATTTTGTTCCATTTCACCTTTTCGCCAAATTTTTAAACCTGCCCAAGAGTTAATTTGCATTTACATTAATAAAATATTTAACAGAGAAACTACACTACACTGTAATTATAATTTTCTTTGATCGATACCAGATGTTCCCAAACTAGACACTTTTCATCAATTTGAATTTTCCTGCCAGTTTTACTTGGTTAAAATCACTGCTCTTTCCTTCCTGTTTATTAATCATAAAATATGAATGATAGGATGGAGATTTCGACTGATAACTGTGCTAATTGAAACAAGCTTAACACATTTAATGCTTCTTGGCACATTACAGAAAGAACTAAATTCTCTAAAAGCTAATTTATTACTAAACATATTTGGACAAAAAGGAACTTTTAATTTTCAGTTGATTTGAGACTAGATCTGAACTTATTTGCAGAAATAATAGAATATTATTGAGCTGAAAAATTGCCAGAAACATATTTACTGTTTATAAAATTTATTGAAAGAAATCAAATGAAACTACAATTGCACTATATTTTTGTGTAGTGTTCAGAAATTGTGGGGAAAATCCTAACATGAACCGGCAAAATAAGGTAATTTGATCATGTATGATCAAAAACCCAAATCAGAAAATCTCTTGAAAACTGTAAAACATATTTCTTGTTTTTTTGTTGGTTTTTTAAATTATTTTACACATTATAAGTCTGTAAATTTAGAAATAATGGAGATCTGTGATCTATTTGCAAACTGATTGATTATAATAAGAAAACTTTAATAAAACAGCTCTCTGGCAAGCCCAACAAATCATCGGTACTATCTTATTTTTGTAACCTGCAAGCAGACACTTTCATTTCATACAAAAAAAAAATTTGAACATACCATATATTTGTGACGTAAGCACAACTCAATTATTGGTCTATATATGTTTTTAGATAGTTTAAATCAGAAAACTTAAGACGACAAAAAAAGCAATACCTTAGTCTTGCTTTCTCCAACTATAGCCATAGGCAAGACAAAAAATCTTTTGTCACACAACATAATTAATGCCCCAAACTGACTTCCTGACCATTAACAAAAGATGCCACTTTTTTAATTGTATCATTATATGCAATTTTCTGCATATTTCTGCTGTACTAAGTACAGTACGCAGACAACTTACAAAATTTCCTTTTAATAATATTATGCAACAAGAGTGACCACAGTTCCTTGAATTGAAAATCTTAACTCCCAAAATTGATTTGAAATAAATGCAAGAGTTATATATTAAAATTCTTTTATTAATGAATAGAATGTTGTATAATGACAATAACTGAACTACATCACTACAGTACAGGTGTGATGCTTATAACAAAGATATCATTGGCAATTAAAGAACACTGCTTACAATGCAATTAAGATTTGAAGGCATTGGGAAGCTGGTTGATCTATAGTTTTTGGGACTAGCCATTTCTATTCCCCTATAGAAATCCACAGTAAAGGTTAAAAGCTTAGCAGAATATTTGAATAAAATGCTTGTCATTGCTCTAAGTAGTACTCCAGCTAAAAATCATGCAGATTCCGTAATATGGGATACACACCAAAAAAAGGCTACACATTTTCATTTTTGTTATTAAGTTGCTTTATAGGCCTATATGATGAAATGTATAATCATTCATTCCAATCTGTCTACTCTCAAGAGATAATTCACATTAAAAATTCAATGGTGTCTACTGTATTTCATTGTCATTTACAGAGTTATCTCCCTTTAGTTTGAATTCTACAGTACATCCTACATAACTTATATTTTTAATGAAAAGGGGTTATATGAAAAAAAATGCAGGTTAATTTCGGTTTACTAAAACGTTTTAAACAAAATATCAAAAGAAAAATATGTAGGCTTTCCATCCAAGAATCACATTTTGCATGATTCTCAACTGAAGTACTACTTAAATAGATTTTTTTTCTAACACTTTAAAGTCCTAGTAGAAGCAAGTCAGCAGACTTGTACAGAAGGACCAGTTTTTACGAAATCACGTTTCCCTTATATAATAAAAAACATCAAGTACATTACATTCAAACCTAATTTTTCTTCCTCATAATTAATAGCTTAAAAGGCCAGGATTGTATGACAGCTATGCTGCAGACAAATTAGCAAGATACTTTTACACATGGTACCACCTTCAATATATGAATTTCAATCTGTTTAATTATAAGAACATGTCCTAACAGTATTTTCTTGAAATTAATATCATTGCACCTGAAAAAACATCATGGCAAAGTTTGGAAGTAAATTGGTCTAAATTTCGATCATTTTGACTTATAAAATGAACTATCATGTGTATACCATTTGAGATAAATCATTCAAATACTACAAATTACAATATTTACTATTTTTTTTTATGAGTGCCACAGCAGCTTAATTTATATATCGCTTAATTCATCTCTGTAAACTACATATCAAACAATTTGAGAACATGCATGTATCATGAAACTGAATTTATCACTCAAGCAAAAAATAGTTTTGCCATATCACATCAGAACCACAGTCCAGTTTGTCTTCTTAATAGAGGTATATTATATCATGATTATACATGTGTCAATAAGAAAAGCACACAACAGAAACCTTAAGATAAAGAAAGCTTACACAAAGTACACAAATGTTTATGACATTGTTTAAGTTATTAGCAAATCTGCAAATGGTATGAATATTTTGTTCATGAAATATATAGTGGTATATTTATGTGAGAGTTATTAGATACCATCTCCTCTTCATGCTCTTAACGTTTCTTGGTCTTTCTTTAATTATCTCATCATTCATTGTTCTATTATCTTACACAAAATTCAACAATAAGGTTGCACAAAATAAGCTAACATTTATCAACATGTACATTTTGCCATTACTAAATGTTTGATACCCAATACAAATATTCAGTACAAATTTGATTACTTTAATAAAATATGTGGAGACTCCCATGGAGAATATGCAAGATATTATCAAAAACACAGGATACAGGTTGTCTTTTTTCTTTTTAAATTACTACATTTTCATAATAGTATGTTTCTAAACATGAAGACTTCATTGCTTATAAACACTTTTTAATATTTTGTATTGTCATGACAAACAGATAAGCATCTATTCAAGAAAGTTTCACACATAAAGAAGATAACAGGACATCAGCTTAATACCCAATGGTACCTCAAAAAGCGACTAGTTTATAAATGCTTTGTATTTGTTTTCAAATATATACTTTGTATAGCAAAATGTAAAGCAAAGGAGGAGTCTTTTCTATTTAATAAAAGTTATGCTATCACCAATGAAAAAGAAACATGATTTTTTTAAACAAAAACAAAAAAAAACAAAAAACAATTAAAAAAATGTTTGCACATACCAGTCATCTTTCTTTCAGATTCTTGCCCCGAAGATAATATTTGTTCAAATTAATATTGAACTTAAAATTCTTAGCTTTTAGTAAGGTTTATCTAGCTTTTAATAGTTGCCTTTTACTGCTTTATATTAGTAAATGACCAAATAATGGAAAATTACAATAAAAGTAAGCTTTACATACTGCTATTTCAAAAAATATGAAATAATCACCTAACTGGCAAACACAAGAATCATCATTAAGAACACTGCTTGCAATATATGCAGAACAAAAAAATATGCAAATTAAAATCAATATGATTGCAGTACTCAACTTTACACATCTTATTAATAAATATTGTTAGCAACTTATACTTTTATAGACTTATTTCAACTGTACTGGTATGCTGATACTGGTAATCAGAAAAAGAAAGAATATTTTGTTTTCAATTTCAGGGAATCCTCAGCATTTCAAGCTAATTTGAACAGATACCAGTATTCTGTTAATGTTTAATTCTTCAACCTCAGCGGCATTTTTATTAACATTATCCAATTTATTATAATGCCATTTATACTGATTTAATCTAACCTTGGATTTGTTATATTACCTGAAGAATGATCATTCATATAAAATGGTAGCAGTTAAAGTGAATAAATTTGAAATTCTTAGTTTCCATATTTTTTATCTATTAGCCGGAATATACTTTGTTATTGTTTAAATCAGAATTTGCATAATAATTAAACCAATATTAATTTTGTACAATGTACTGCATTCTTCTATACAATATAAGACTATCTGGGACTCAGTTTAATCTAGAAACTTGGTTTTTACATTATATACAAGATTTCTATAATAGTTTCACACACACAATCATCATTCATAATCTATGGAACAGCTGAAACCTAGTTCCAGACACAATTATATTCCCATCTATAAAAATGTTAGTCACCTAACATTAGATTTCAATAAAAGCAATAAAAATATTAAATAAAGGAAGCAAGCTTGTATTTAAGGCAACAAAATCTAAACAAAAGTTTAAATCCTTAAATAAGACTAGCTATTTCATAAGATTTAATAAAAAAAAGAGTAGAAGATTCATTTGATACCCTTATACGTGATTACAAAAAAGCTATGAATAAACCTTATTATATAGATAGCAGTGTCTTATCAAATGATCCCAGTGAAATAAATTTCGATAATTCGCACTGTGAAATAAATTTGGAAAATTTCACTCTCGGACTTTATCCTGCCAAAACATCACAACTTTGATATCAAACCGCCATTCACAGAATGTAAAATTCATGTTGAAACTGTTGATAAATATGAATAAATTCTATATCATAAATAGGATAATCAATTGGTTATCATGAATAACAAAAATATGACCATTCCTGCGAAGAACACTTGAGGATTTAACTTGTGCGCGAAACAAGTTCTGCACACTCTTTAAATCTAGGCATTCTTTAGCACTCGTGTTAATATTTTGATAATTCACTCATTCCAATTAATTATCCTATTAATTCTTATTTACATAGAAAAAAATTCTATGTCAATTACATTCAAAGTGGCAAAGTAAAAGTTCTCATGATACAATCAATTCACAAGATGAAAGTCAGAAATGAACTCTAACCTTTAAATCAAATTAAATGTAAAGACTTTCATATCCTTCAAGTTTGTAAAACTTGTATCCATTTGAATAGTTTCGGTTATATTTTTAGAACATTTAAACTCAGAAGATTAGTTTTAGAACAGTCTTTTGGCAAGTACAACAGAGCAAGCTATACTTTGAACATTTGCTTCAATTTGAAAGTAACTTTTTTCCCTAATAACATTCATATAAGGTAGCTAATGTACCCTCATACTGAATGCACTGTTTGCAATTAAAGATAATCAATAATTTGTTTTCCTTAATAAATTCACAATTGAATATAGTTTTTATAAGCTATATCATAGGTAATTGGAGATTTTATAAAAATATTGTATTCTAAGTGACATGCAATAAGAACTTATTGAATAATATATCAGATTTATCACATCAAATTTCTCCATGAGTGATTCCTTACTCATGAGTTTTAATCATTAATCAATGTGTCCCTTTTTCAGTAAAATATTAAGAAATATTATGACATGTTGAAGACACTTTATTTACAGCAAGCTCCTGAAGGTGGCTTGTTCGATTGGAAATCTACTGTGTTATGTGACTGTATGTCTTTTCCTGGGGTCTGTAATAAAAATTATAGCATAAAATAAATAGCTACCTCAATTTTGTTTACGCCACAACAGTTTTACTACAGCAGTCAAATCACACTGGCAGAGAACTTACAAGTGATACATGGACACTGAACATAATTATTATTGGGATGTCTCAAACTTTTTTCAAGTCGACAGAATGTATCCCATTTCTTGTCAATCTGTTGCATTCTGGTTGAATCTTTTTTTTAATTTCTGTGTTGCTGTGACATGGACCAACTTCCTAAAAATTCTGATACACGAAGTCAGTTTCAACCTTATTTGGCTTAATGCACAGGTATTGTCTATCAAATTAACATTTGCAACAAAATGACGTAGATTACAGTAAGAACCACTTAAAAGTAGTATAGCAGTCCTACAAGAAGGCATATTATCTAACTAAAAGACATAATTTTGACTTCAAGCAAACTGGTCATCTGTCTCCTACCAGTATATGCCTAAAGTTAGGAGGCAACAGAGTGGCTACCAATTTTACATTCTTTCTATAATTCAGCAGAAGATCAACCTTATATCCTTCGGCACTCCAGATTAAAATTATGCCACCATACAAATGGCAACAATTCATTAGCTAAATACTACAAAATTGAAAATAAAACTTATAAATTACTAAGAAATGTATCAAGTGTAATCTGTACCTTGTCAAGAATTTTTTGTGCTAAATCCATAAAAGCTTTCTCTACATTAACATTAGCCTTTGCACTAGTTTCTAAAAATGGTACACCATGTTCCTTTGCAATCTGAAATACATAACAAAAAAAAGATAATTCACATAAAATAAATAAAAATACTATTGGCAGGCTAGCAAACGCATATATGTAGATAATGTTGTTCTACTTCGAACTAATCTAAACTTATTCTTAAGTACATTTGTATTCTTGCTATTCAAGCATACAACAATAACTATTGGAATTAATTCTCAACTATATTTGTTGTCAAATCTTCAAATACATGTAACAAGTTACAAGACCATTGCATGTATAGACCTGTGTCACTATCATATAATTTCAGCATATATGTGTCTTCAACATATATATAGGTAAATTAAAAAACTACAGTGTAAGTTAATACAAATTCCCATATGTAATATCCTAATGATAGCATATAATGCTGAAAAAAGGCTAAGTTAAACATGCTGAAAATGCAGGAAAAGAATTAACTTCTCCAAAACAGGAGGTGAACATCTTCAATATATTGATAATCACCGTGCAAAGTATGAATAATATTGCTTAAATACATTTTTAGATACAGATTACACAAAATAGGTACTGTTCACAAAAAGAGAAGTTTAACATGCTGAAAATGTAAGGGAAAAATTATCAAAATTCTCAACAATAGGAGGTACAGTCCTTCAATATGTTAATAATAACTGCAAAGTTCCCCTACATTTTCAGCATGAGGGATGAAAGGACTGCCTGCCTGCTAGCACCATTGGTAACACAGGAAAAAATACGCATCTAATAAGACAATAAATGAAACCACCACACTGCAAAATATTTTTGGGGGTAAAAACAACCTAAAATAACCTGTGTAGATAATTTAATTACACCACAATTCGAACTTGATCTGCATTTTGTGATATTTACTCAATATTTACTCAAAGTTTGAAAAATTGTTAAGTTATCATCTGAGAACGATCAGGGGATAACAGAAATGCAACTTTTCAAGGGGGGGAGGGGGGGGCATCAAATAAATAATACCTGGCTTCTTTGTGTAGTGGGGTATAAAAATGACTGTGTCCTTACTACATACCATATTGTATTAAATTCTGTTCAATAGTTTTAACAAGTTGTGGTGACAAAATAAAAAAGACAGAAGAAAAATAAGGGATTAAACTACTGGCTGTCAAGCTATGTCAATACTTTCATATCTTGAGGATTCAGTGTCACTTTCAAACTGATTATTAGTGCAGCAGACAGCTTAGAATTTTTAGAATATTAATGGGCTTACAGGGTATACGGCTATATTATATTTCAAAGGAAAGATAAATCAATGTAGTTTTTGAATATCACTCTTTTCTAACTGAAAAGTGGTAGAGTTTTCTGCTATTCTGCATCACTTAGAGGAAGGGTCAAAGATCAACTGACCCCAATACACTTTGAAAATTAATTTAAGTGAAACTGTTCATTGTAGGTAATGGAAAACATGTAACATGTAAAGATCACATGTATAGACTTGACGCCATTGTTTTAGTGAAATACCTGATTAGCCTATGAACAGGATATGTGATCCCATACATTAATGCATTTTAATCAATAAATACCTTGCAAACGCAGAGAAACATAAAAAAAAACACTTTATTTAGAAGATTAATGATGAAAGGATACCCACTGCAGGGAATTCACCAGAATCCTTTCATCTCAATGTTGTCTTCTGCTGGCAATTTTACATGGAAACTAACTTTTATTGTCAATCTCCCGTGCCAAGAGGGGGTGTGCAAAATACATGGATGCATGTAATACACTGAAGATTGTGGTATATGGTACTTTTTTTTTTTTTTTTTTTTATAAATTTCTTTCTAATTTAAATAATAATAGTAAAGCTTACAGCTTCTCCACGGTCCTTTGACACTTGTCTTTTACTATCCATGTCACATTTATTACCAAGAATCATTTTCTCTACATCTTCATTTGCATGCTGAAATGTAAACAAACATTTTAAGAAATGAAGAAGAAAACTAATTCATAAACAAATAATGCCCTAAAGGTAAAATTATTATTCAATTATTGGAAAATTTAAGAGCCACATTTTGGGTTTAAAACTTGAGTGGAGTAATTGGATAATTCCTGTACCTGTAAATCAAACACTGGATATTATTTAAATATGCTGGATGAACTTAAAATGACCATGAAGTCTAGTCTTGATTTTCTGTCAGTTAAATAAAAGCAAATCAAAATAACTCAAATAACACAAAGTTGTATGCCAATAATTAACATTTTCATTGTTACCTTCAGCCACACTCAGAAAATAAGTGAAGTGATTCTGGTTACATCAAGAATCCATAGGGGCAGTAGGTTGGATTTTCATTTTTTCTCAATGAATTTTTTGTCCAACTTCAAAAGCATCCAGTAATTTACATGTTGAGAGAAACTAGAAATCATTGAGACGAAATGCATCTCTTTGGGTGCCGCGGTGACAATAAAGCCAAACATACCAAATTGATTTAGATGATCTAACCAAATGCCAAATATCAAAATCCCACATTGAAAGGCATAAAAGTTACTGGCCAGTCACTGAAGAACATGAATTTGACCTTGAAGTCAAAGTTCAAGGGCATAGGCCACCATCCATGATACATGACCCATCGTCTTTAGGAGATCTACCCACATGCCAAATATCAAAAGGCTACATTAAAAGACAAACAAGAGGCTCCAAGGAGCCTGAATTGTTCACCTGGTTATGTTTTTTGCCTTTCAAGGGCAATAATTCTAACAAGGAGTTGTCCAATGACTTGGACTTCTCACACTTTTGTATGCCTCATCATAAGGATCATTTCAGCATTAGAATGTTTCTTTCTACTGTGAAAGTACTTTAATTTGTGGATACCAATTTTCATGGTTCATGGAAGAAACACTAGATCATGGATTCCTGAATTCCTGGTTTTGAGTTTTTCAGTATACACATCAATGGGATTTCTCCTTTTCATTGGGAACGGAATTTTGAGGTTTGGCCTACCCACGAAAACCACGAAAATTTGTTTCCCATGAACAATAGTACTTTCACAGTATCTATCACAGTTTTCACAGTGCCTAAATCGCTCACCTGGTCATTATAGCTGGACTCTTGACCTTACCGTACTATAGTCACAAGAATTATTTAATCAATACAGAGCATCTTAATTATTCACCCAGTTTTTATATCATAAAATAAATCTCTGTCATTTTTTTACTCTTCAAGGGCAATAACTCCAACAATGAGCAACAGATCTTTATGAAAATTTCGGCATAACTTTTGGTTTCACCATGCAGATCAATTTCCCCTCTAGAAAATTAGGCTAAACCCTTTGATTTTTAAGTAATTTCAACAAATCGTCAATTTTTAGTAGTGGTGGCCATGTTTTCAACAGATAAAAAATTGTCAAGGATATCCAAACAAACATTCATGCAATGTTTGGTTCAAATCTATCCTAGAAGTTGTCTAAGAGAAGAGTTTTAAAAAAAGCCATTTCGGGACCCATAACCAGAGTTTGACACTAACTTCATTTATTTGGTGATAAACAGGACTACTTCAGTGGTAAATCAGGTTGTCCACAGACAGTTATGACGGGTCTGTTCTTAAATCTGATGAAAAAATATGGCAAAATTCAGATAGCCCACTGGACTACAATGAACATTTTTCAAGTAATCCTCCCCAAAATTAGGGTGGCACAGGACTACTGGACTACTGTTAGTGTTGATCCCTGTCATAACTCATTCATTTTCAATGAATCTTTCTGAAAATTTTGGAATAGGTCAATCCCATCATAATGAACAATTTCATTCCCTACCAGATTTTAGCTAAACCCAACTGTTTTTGATTTATTTGCATAATTCTGAAATTTGACCCCTATGGTCTATTTTCAGTAACGATGGCCATGTTGTTTGCCAGATCAAGAATCCCCAAACAAGGATTGTTAACATTCATGCAAAGTTTGGTTACAATCTGTTGAAAAGTTTCAGAGAAAATGTTTACGGACGACAACGATGAACGACAGACACAGTGCTGGCAATAGCTCGCATAGCCTTCTGGGCAGGTGAGCTAACAAACAACATTTTTCTCCTTTCAAGGTTAAGAACTCTAACAAGGAGTCATTTGACAACTTTAACCCAATGTAGACTTTTATAGCCCTTATACTAAGGATCATTTCTGCAATTGATAGAATTAACAATGGCCATGTTTTTCAACAAATCAAAAATCCCCACAACAGTTCTATGCAGAATACCCCAAGGAACATTCTCACCAAGTTTGGTTCCAGTTGGTCAAGTAGTGTCAGAGGAGAAGATTTTTGAAAGAAATAACATTAAAAATGGCAAAAAACGTCAAAAAAGGGCAATAATTCCAACATGACTTTTCAGATTAAAATGAAAATTTCACCATAGACAGTTCTCATTGTACTAAACACTTTTAACTGGTCAAATTTTGGCTAACCTAACGATTTTGGAGATGTGTGCAAAAAAAAACTAATGTCTGACCCCCTATGTTCTACTTTTAGTAATGGCAGCGATGTTTTTCAATGGATCAAAAATTCCAATATCAGTTCTATGCACTGCAGCAGAATACCCCAAAGAACATTCATACCGAGTTTGGTTCCAATTGGTCAAGTAGTGTCAGAGGAAAGGAGTTTTGAAAAATTGTTAACGACGAAGGACACCAAGTGATGGCAATAGCTCACATGGCCTTTGGCCTGGTGAGCTTATAAGTAACAGCCTGTACACAAATTTGTCACTGATAAACAAGGTATTTCACCTTGACGTCAATGTTCAAGGTCATAGTTCTCTATCCGTGTTATGCAACGCATAGCCTTTACATGATCTACCAGCATACCAAATTTCAAAAGCCCACATCATAAGACAAAAAAGATACAGCCTGGACACAAGTTTGTAACAGATACATGTAGGTCACTATAGGGTGACTGCTACTGTGAATGAAAACTGGACTAGCCAATCAGTGCCACTTTATAATTTTTTTCCCAAGCCTTAAGACATGTTTATAACTGTATTTGCATACCTCATCAATGTTCCTCAACCACTTAGATATATTTTCAAAAGTTTTATGATTTGTAATATCATAGACTAGCATGATTCCCATGGCTCCTCTGTAGTAGGATGTAGTAATTGTGTGGAATCTCTCTTGACCTGCTGTATCCCTGTAATACAAAATGGTGCCTTTGTTATGAAGTAAAGCAATACAAAACAATACCTTTGTTATGAAGTATAAATTCATAAAATGCTTTGCAGGGCATAGTTTGATATGATAGCAGAGGTTAAGCCATGAGAACATGGGCACTTATGGACACACAATTTAAGTTTGATACAGCTCTGAACTTTCATAGTGATAAAATACTTGTCACAGGATAAGACTTGGACCAGAATTAAAGTGGTCCTTTCTTGCCCCTTTATTTATGATTGATTCCAATCACAATTTTTCAACCCTTATTTTGGATTTGAGTTTAGGCCCATTCCCATTGAGGAAATATTTTCAAACATCAACAGTGTTTCTAATTATGACTGAATATAGCTGAAATATTGCTGCTCGGGCGTTAAACCCCAACAAACAAACAAACAACTCATGGTGACTTAAACACTGTCTCAAGATTTGTTATTTTTGAAAATCAAAATTACATTTCTCTGATCATTTGGGGTATACCAATAGATATTCTTTTCAATCTCATACATAGATAACTGCATTGCAATCTACATTTTGTATGTAATTCTACATGTATGTCTATGTTGTGCTCAAAATGGACGTTGGTAAAGCTCTCTAAATAAGCAAACAATGGCACACTATCCAAAGAATTCAGTAGCTGTCGTATACCTGCAAGTTTTTTTGGGAAAAAGTCAAGTATGGACATACTCTTTAGCTTGATATAGCTCTAAATTTTGAATGCAATAAAATAATTGACACAGGAAAAAACAAGAGGCTTCCAGGAGCCTGAATCGCTCACCTGGTTGAATTTTGCCTTTCAAAGACAATAAATTTAACAAGAAGTTATCCAACAATTTTGACTCAAGAAGTCTTTGGTAGGCTTATCAAGGATCATTTCTACAATTGAAAGTTTCTTTTAATCTACCATAGTTTTCAAGATACTGACTGAAAACTATATAACAAAAGGTCATTTTTCCCCTTTTAAGGGCAATAACCCTTACAAGGAGTTTTCTGACAAGTTTTATCCCTGCAGACTTTCATAATCCTAATAATAAGGTTCATTTCAGCTACTGAAAGAATTAGGCTATTTTTAGTAACAGTGGCCAAGTTTTTTGACGGATCAAAAATCCTTACATTAGTCTATGCAGGACACCCCATGGAACATTCACTAAGTTCCAATTGATCAAATAATGTCAGAGAAGATTTTTGAAAGAAATAACATTAAAAATAGCAAAAAAAAAAAAAACATTGAAAAGGGAAAATAACTCCGACATGGCTTCACAGATTGAAATGAAAATTTAACCACAGTTAGATCTCATCATGCTTAACACTTTTACCCAATCAGAATTTAACCTAACCTTACAGTTTTGGTGAAACATGCGAAAAACTACTTTCTGGTCCCTATGTTCTATTTTTAGTAACAGTGGCCATGTCTTTTGACGAATCAAAAAATCCCCACACCTGTTCTATGCAGAATACCTCAAAGAACATTGATACCAAGTTTGGATCTAATTAGTCAAGTACTTTCAGAGGGGAAGAGTTTTGTATAATTGTTAATGACGATGACAATGGACACAAAGTGATGGCAATAGCTCACATGGCCTTTGGCAGGTGAGCTAAAACCAGATCAGACTTGCTGACATCCCTTCTTCCTCAATAAGCACAACCTTCCAAAATCAATCAAAACCTGCCCTATGAGGCATAGCTTCAAAAAATTCATTTATTCTCACTCAAGTTATTATCTGTACATCAAGAAAATGGCTGATTCTGCCCCTTTTTGGCTCCATATTTATTAATATATGCAATAAAAAGCCCTAAAATCAATCCAAGCCTTCTTTCAAGGTATCATCTATTGCACCCTATGGTACAAAGAGATTCATACACTAAAGTTAATGTCCAGGAGCTTGCTTTTGGCCCCTTACAAACTGACTCCCAAAAATTAATCTTAGCTTTCAGATATGTGGTATTACACCTTGTAGTACGATATCAAAAAGATCCATTAACAATAATCAAGTTATTGTCCGCACATCATGAGAATGCTCATTTCTGGCCCTTTTTAGTTTCTACACAATTTCATTAAGATCTGCTCACTTTAACTTCAGTTATTGTACGGACTTGTATGGATTATACTGTATGGATGTCTATAAATGACAACAGCAATGCTGCAGGATACCATTTCAAGACATTTTTTGCAGTCATATAATAAATATATATCCATGTTGGTGGTTGAAAGATTGAAAATATTAAATTGTAGTCCATATAACTTTGAGTATTTGAATTATTATATATATATATATATATATATTCAAATATAAAAATGTACATCCTTTTTTTACCCTACAATGATTGGACAAATCAAGAAGAAAGTTGACACCAACATAACTAGTTTAATGTTGTATATGACGTATATAGAAGTGGGTGTATATTCTATCTTAATGTATTTAACAACTAAAATCAATTGTATAAGTCATTGATGTACTTCCCTTCACTAAATGTAAGTGGCCCATTACAATCTACATGTACTTATCATTCTTATCCAATACAGACTTGGTTTTCACTTCATGAAGATATTAGGGTTCTCAATGTTAAAATATATCTGACTATGAAGAATTCACCTACTTATCATTCTTTTCTAAACTTTCCCAACATTCAAGATAACATTTTTGATTTAATAGTAAAATTATGAAATACTCTCATTGAAGTAAAAGATCAAAACTACTTAAAAAAAGTTCTTAAGGAAAAATAGAACAATTTTCAAACCAGGAAACTAAGAATCATGACGTATTATCAACTTCCTTTCAAAGTACTTGTCTTCCACCTAAATTGAACCCAGCTTTATAATTCATTGTAAAACAACAGTTTGTACACTATAATTTCTATTTTAACTTGCAGTATCCTTTGGTATCAAACAAAAAAATAATGTTCATTTATTCAAAATGAATTCAGTATATCATTATATCACACCCTACATCTGGCAACTGGGACTGCAAAGAAATAATCATCGAAAGTCAATATTGATATGTCTGTCAAAATTACAACTTTATATATCTTCTCGGTTCTGTTCTTAAGTGAAGTTGTGCCTAGAGATTTGGCAGACATACAATGTACAGCCTAGTATATGGTCAAAACATGACACCATACAAACCAGCTCAAAAATCTAATAGAATGCATCAAATATGAAAAGAAAGACCTATCTGTCATATCGACCATTGGACTGTAACTTCTGTGGTACGGATAGCGTCTGCAGTCCCAGCTGCTGGCAAAAGGGTGTATATTTGTACAAATCAAAATGACACTGGCTTAGCTTCATTTAACACATTGCAATTTATTTAATTTAATGCTTACCATATCTGGAGTTTAATTTTCTTTCCACCAAGTTCTACTGTTTTAATTTTAAAATCAATACCTACAAATAAAGTTTTCATGGAATAGAGTTGCTTTCTAAGCTACAGAAGACAAAAAAATTATCATTATTTTTCCATTTATCAACAATGCAATAAGATGTCTTTATCTGTATGTAAGTCAGTTATGAACTACTTCAGACTTTCTGTTTAGAACAAACAAAGATAAAAGTACAGATGTTAATTTTTGTGCTTGTAGTTTGTGAAGACTGTAATAAAAATCTCTTAAGACATGTACATATCTACATCAGTTGTCTTAGAGTAAAAATGTGAAAAATGATTCCAGTAATAAAATTTACACAGACATGCTCACTATCTTCACCATAAATGTCATTATTCTGGCCTTAAGTGATTGTGTCTTCTACAACTACTTTCTTATCATCGACATGACTATACATCTCATCCCTGATATTTAAGCTAGAAAACTTCTTACATACATGTACAATGTTGATCAGACTATTTTTTGTGCAGTCAACAATATACACAGGTTATATGAGACTTTTTAAGTTTTTATAATCAATAAAATACTTTTTGTAAGAGGAAATACAAAAATATACTACAATGTGTCTAATTTTGAACAACTTTTGCAAAGAAACCATATATCTGTTTCCAATACATGTTTACTAAAAGTTACAGACCTAAGTACAAAACAATATTCATAGACCAGGCTTTTAGATGTAAATAAAAATATACATTTTTAGAAATGAAAAGCAAATTTTTCATTCTAGTGTGATGCACATTGTATTAATTAAGACTTATTTGATTAGAGTATTTCCATTCCCGGAAATACATTTGATGAAAGAATGAATTCATAAAAGCAAATATTTAAATACCTAAGTACTTCTATCAAAACTGTATAGAATAATAACTCAAAATACAAAAAAAGATAACAAGAATACAATCAGTCTTCATGATTTAATTTACTAGAATTTACTAGGCTTCAATAAGCTTTCCCTTGTGGATTCTATATATTTTTTTAAATCCCTGGATATTTGCATATCAGTTACATGTTACAGGTTGAAAACAACACTTAAAATTAGGGTTAACCCCATTCAAGGTGATACCCCTCATATGGTGTTTTTTATTATCAATTATAAAAAAAGAAAGCTCTAAAATTATCATATCAAATTTATAAATGGGAATATTTCTTGTATTTGAAGTACATTTTCAGAAGAAAGTATGCTTTTAATTCTAATACCTAAATAGCTGTGGGTCTTGAAATATGCATTTTTCTTGGTGTAATTTTTGAAATAATGACAATAACAATATGCTTTCTTTGTTAAAGTTACTAAAAATTACACAAATATTCCCCTTTTTAACTATTTCATATTTAGAAAATTTTTTCATAATGAAGGAAAAACCACCATAAGGGTAGTACCCAAAATGGGGCAGGGGGTCAACGCTTATTAGAGGTCTTGTTCCCAACCTGGTTAACCCTCTCACATTTTGAGAATGACTCCCACAAAATCAATAAATGTTTTTTTTTTAATCTCCCATTTAAGAATGCAAGTTTTGTGGGAGGTTTTTGGTTACAATTGTGTATGTGTTTAAGGTTACACTGGATGAACATATAGGGTAAGAAAGTAGGTACATGTAAGATCATTTTATTTTTAAAAATCATTCTAAATAGAAAACTAGGGAGGATTTCTTAACTTTAATAGTGATTAACTGAAACAAAAATGATAGTTTAGTGGCGATTCTTAATAAAATACCAATAAAATGTGCTAGGGCTGGCTAAAAAAGGGTAAATAGGGTACCCTTAAACAGACATTTTTTTCTTTGCCTAACTTTTATCTAAACAATACTTTCTTTTACATAAAAATCTCCCACATGAACTTACCAACAGGTCAACAGGAAAAAAGAATGTCATAAATATTACCACTGATAAAACATAATTAACGTTTTCAACATTCTTCTTTTACAGTGGGTTACAAAAACAAATGAGGTAAATGAAAAATTTTGAGACTTGTTCCCTACAGAATCTGTTCAATTTAACTTCTTTTATTAAACAGTTCATAACTATGTCATCATCTGATGAACAAGGACTTATTTCAATATAATAATTCTACTGTCAATTTATCAAATGAGTCATCATCATACCACTGAACTAATCAAACCCAATCCGTTTCTTTCAGCAGCAGCGGTATAAGCACACTCACCTATAGTCGAAATAAATGTAGTATTGAAGGCGTCATCTGAAAATCTAAACAGTAAACAAGTCTTCCCAACACCAGAGTCGCCAATCAAAAGTAATTTAAACAATAAATCGTAAGTCTTTTTCGCCATAACTTTGTTTATACTTTAGTAAAATGGCGGTGAGCTTCCTCTGTATCAAAAAAAAAACTTCCCTGGTTTATTTCCTTTCTTCAACTTAAAGGGTATCGTACAAAGTTCAGCATTGTGTCATTCTTTATAAATATTCAATTGTCTATTTAGGCCAGTAATATATAAACAGTAAATGAGTAAGAAAAGTTTTTCCTACGTCTGGCACGTCACTTCCTACTGGGTCATTTTAAAGGGAGACGAGGCTCGAAGTCAGTGAAGAGTTATCGTTCTTGGTTTACATTTTGCGATGCAATCGCCACATTTTACAGACGACATATTGCCCGTATTTTTTGGTCCCAATCGTGCAGTAAGTTTATTTTTTTTTGTATTGGCTATTAGTTGCTATATAAATCGACGTTTTTTCTATGTTTTCGTGACTTTCTGTGAGTTTACTACTTTTAAGACAGAAACATATTATTGTAGGTAACTGTGGTACCTGATCATACAATCGGTCAGTCACTGGTTTCAGTGTGCCCTTTAAAAAGTGAAATAGTGTGTATGAGGCGCGAAACTAGTATGGCAAGCCAAAGTGAACAAAAATTAGTATTTTTTATTGTTAAAAAATGAGTATTTTTAACATTACAAAATGAATTTCTAATATTAAAAAGTATTTTTAATATTAAAAAATATTGTCTAACATTACAAAATATTGATCTTGAGGAGTCTTTAAAATATTTATCGAGAGCCTCAATCATTTCTGGACCTCATGAAATATTTCAGGATCTCCTGGTGTCTATTTTTGTGTGTGTCTCAGTTCGATATCATGTAATTTAGATTAAAACACATTGTTATGGCAAGCCAAAAATGAGCATTTTCTGTTATTAAAAAAATGATTTTTTAATACTACAAATTCATTTTTAATATCACAAATTCATTTTCTAATATTACAAATTCATCTTCTAATATTACAAATTATATTTCTTATATCACAAAACACTTTTCTAATATTAAAAATTCAATTGAATTTCTAATATTAAAAAATTATTTTTTTGATATTAGAAATTGATTTTCTAATATTAGGAATGGATTTGTCATAATCAATTACGATTTTTTAATATTAGAAAATCATTTTGTAATATTAAAAAATGTGAGTGATTTTGCAATATTGCAAAGTGATTTTTCAATATTACATATTCATTTTCTAATATTATAAATTCAATTTGTAATATTACAAAATGTGTGATATTTTCTAATATTCCTAAATCAGGAATTTGTAATATTACAAAATGAATTTCTAATATTAAAAAATCTTTTCTAATATCAAAAATGATTTTGTAATATTAAAAATTCATTTTCTATTATTACAAAAGGAACGTGAGCCTAGCTAGCCAAGTGGTCTAGGGTGCTGGACTTTGTGCCATAGTTGTCACAGAGGTACGAGTTCGAGTCCCACGGAGGGAACAACCAAAAATTTGCGCAAATTTGACAGTTCTAACATGGTAACAGATAAAGATTATATATATATATACAAGGTGTATATCTCCATGTATATGTAGTCATATAATACTAGGAAGTTTAAGTTAAAAAAGATCAAGTTGAGATGATGTTCCACCCATTGCCTGATTTTTACACAGAATGGTACTTTTAAGGATGTAGACCTAGGTTTTGGGACATAGCTCTTGGAATTAGTGACATGTTTTTATCATATTCAATTTCACCAAAGCCTATCAAGCTTTCATTTGAAACAATGAAATCAATCCAAGTTAGTATGATGTTTACATCATGACATTGATATAAAATGCTGAATACAAACATTCCAATAATTTGCAAGAGTTAAGTCCCTTACCTTAAGTCTACCTCCTTAAGCATTTGTCTAGCAATGTCAAGGTCGCTGAAGTTTAACATTCGATCCGAGCAATTGTAGAAATATGGAGTTTTAATGTTCAAATATTGTGTTGATTTAATTAGAAGTATTTGAACATGATATCTGTGTTCATTAGAAGATGGTTTCAAAATGCTGGAATTTTTTATTGACAACATATTTGTCCAGTGTGGTGGACATGTTTTTTAACAAACGGTCAGCATTCCAATTGGAACAAATTGTGCTCCTCTACTTGCTGACCTATTCCTTCACTCTTATGAGGCTGACTTTATAGCTGATCTGATCTGAAAGAAAGAATATCGTTTAGCTAGATCCTTTAATCTCAAATCTCAATTTCAGCTATAGATGACGTATTATCTTTAAATAATCCTGGTTTTGGGGATTTGTTACATCACATTTACCCCAAAGAACTTGAGATAAGGGATATTATAGACACTGTGAAGTCAGCCTTATATTTTGATGTGCACTTAAGAGTTCCATGGTAAAGGAAAATTATTGACCGAACTTTACAACAGATGTGATGACTTTTCATTCAGAATTGTCAACTTTCCTTTCATCTGTGTCAACATCCCTTCAGCACCTGCATATGGAGTTTTTATATCGCATAGGTTTTGCCATAGCTTGCCGTAAATGTGCAGACTTTTTGTATCACGATAGACTTTTTACAATTAGGCTTCTGGAACAGGGTTATATTGCTACAAGATTGATGTCATCACAAGAGAATTTTTATGGTCGTCATCATAAACTCAATGATTGTCACAGTGTATCCAACTGCACCATGAAAATATTGTTTAATGTGTCACAGTTTTCCTTTCCTCTTTCATCTATCTCAGACTTGACTTTTTATTAACAATTCACCAGGTGTTTCTAGAATAGCAGAGGACGTTTACCCTACTGGTGCACCTGGTCCATGCACCCAGTTTATAGCGGGGTCTGGCTTGCTCATTTACTTTTGCTACTTTGTATGTATTATTTTAGTTACTTAATTTTCTTTGTTGTGTTTGTCTGTTTTCCATGTCCCGGTCTTTGTTACTTGATTACATTCTTTTGATTTCCACTAGGATCTTGGAGGGATATGGTATTTTTTTTTTCAGACACAAACCTTTTATTTTCCCTTGAACAGAGGTAATTTGCATTTTTTTCCAAGGCCAATCAAAAGAAACAAACTTTTTCTAAAAAAAAAAAAACCCATGGTTCCCCCCCCCCCCCCCCCCCAGAAAAAAATCAAAAGGTTGCTGCTTTATACGGTAGTGGGACAGCATACATGTATTTGATAATGGGAGCTAGCCCCCGTTTTTGGAGTGAGTAAATTGATGGAATGAAGATTTTCATAGTTTTTATCTTGCATTTTATTATCAATATTTCAGAGGCAGATCAAGATACATTGAAAAGGAGAGGTGCCAGCCATGGTACCTAAGAAAAGGGTGGGTTCTAAAACATTATTTGCCATTTTTGTCAATTTTACAAATGACAAATTTTCCGATGAAAAGGAGGGGTGCCAATCCCCTGCACCCTTCCCTGGATCCCCCACTGAATATTTGCTGTTTTGGGAATAGCAGAGTTTTGTAAATTAGGAGGCATATTTTTGTTTTTAGAATGCAGAAAAAGCCATTTAATTACAGTTTTAACGTAATTGATTGCAGCATCTTTATTTTGATTTTGGAGTATATCTTTGAAAATTGAGAAGTCATCATTTTTCACAATTATTAGCAATATCTCATGAAAATGTCATAACTTTTCTCAATTTTGTCCCCCTCCTCATTCATATATATGACTACACGTCGACTTTTCAAAATTTTGACCCTCCCCCAAAATTAATATATCATACCAAAACAATGAGTTTTCGAATTTTTTTTTTGTAAAAAAAAATTAACTTAAAAAGAAATCCTGGACCCAAGTGTCTGTGATATTTTAGCCATAAGGGGCCACAAGTGAGACCAAGGTATTGTCAGCAAAGTATTTAATAAAATCAAACAATACCAGCCACTAAGAGAATACTTGAGTCACACTCCTGTATACAGCCTCTTAGGGTCAAACTCCCATTAGAGTACAACCTTATCAAACAAGGATATGAAGAAATCTCCATTAAATAAAAACATACGACAAAGATGCTTATAAATATACTAGTTGTTCTTTTCCTAGAACCATCAAACAGTTGAATACCCTGCCAAGTCAAGTGCTCTACATTCAAGATATGTCAAATCATATTCAAATCCTTATCACCAGTTTAATGATGAGTTCATTTTTCACTTATCATTTTTGTATCCTGATCATTTTTATGTTCTTGTCTATACACATCTATTTCACATCAGAAACAGACCTGAAATAGCTTGCAGGAACTGATAACAGGTTTAAATTCTTTCAAAACAGAATGTTTATACAGATTGTATCATGTGACAAATGTATAGAATAAAAATCTTCACTCAACACAACATGATATTACCACAGCCAATTGAAATATGTTCCTTTGGGCAAGTGTGGACACAAATTAGTTTTTGACACACTTAAACATAGGCACTAAAAGTTCACTGTGGACCACTTTGACCCTCTAAGTCAAAAGCAGTTAATGATAAAGTCAGTTTGTTAGCATACTTCTTAAATTGGCCTATTTGACCCATTTTTACCAAATAATGAAAGACATTCCAAAACTAATGGAAAAATACAGCCATGGATTTCCGTAAAAAGCCAATGAAAAAAATAAACAAGATGCTCCCAGGAGCCTGAATCGCTCACATGGTTAAAGTTTGTCTTTCAAGGGCAATAAATTTAAAAAGGAGTTGTCCAACAGTTTTGACTCATGAAGACTTTTGGTAGGATTTATTATAAGGATCATTTCAGCAACTGAAAGTTTCTTTCTATCATAGTTTTCAAGATACTGGCTGAAAACTGTAAAAAAAAAATGCCATTTTTATCTTTCAAGGGCAATAACTCTTACAAGGAGTTACCTGACAAGTTTGATCCCTGAATACTTTTGAAGGCCTTATAATAAGGATCATTTCTGCAATTGAAAGACTAAACCTAATGGTTTTGGATATATATGCGAAAAACTACTGTCTGACCCCTATGTTCTATTTTTAGTGGCTATGTTTTTCAACAGATCAAAAGTCCCTACATCAGTTCTATGCAGGATACTCCAAGGAACATTCATATCAAGTTTGGTTCCAATTGGTCAAGTAGTGTCAAAGGAGAAGATTTTTTAAAGAAATAACATTTAAAAATAGCAAAAAAACATCCAAAAAGGGCAATAATTCCAACATGGCTAAACAGATTAAAATGAAAATTTGACCCCAGATGGTTCTCATCGTGCTGAACACTTTTACCCACATCAAAATTCAGCTAAACCTAAAGGTTTTTGGGATATATGTGAAAAACTACTGTCTAACCCCTATGTTTATTTTTAGTAACAGCGGCCATGTTTTTTGACAGATCAAAAATCCCCACATCAGTTCTATGCAGGACACCCCAAGAAGCATTTCAGAGGAGAAGAGTTTTGTATACATGTAATTGTTAACAACGATGACGACAGACAACGACGCCAAGTGATGGCAATAGCTCCCATGGCCTTTGGCTAGGTGAGCTAAAAAGGGCATTAACTCCAACATGGCTTAGGTCTCACTAACCACTTCTAATGTTTCCATTACTTTACATGTTAAAAAAGTAATTTTCAAAGTCTCACTGTGAATTCCCAGGACAAATGACATCTTAAAGCTGCATACCGTTGCGAAGCTTGGAAAATAAGGCTTCCAAAATCATTATGCTAATGGTACGATGATAGTAGAAATTCTTCACAAAATTTACTTGAATAAATAATACTGAAAATCCACATTTTTACCTGTTCTGCTAACTGACAGCATGGAGGCAAATTACTCACACATGTAAACAATATTCATACACTTTTGTAGTTAATTACATATATGATTTTAAAGTACACATTCTCAGCTTTATTTTGACTACTTTTAATCATAATACACACAAATAATGCACTTACAATGCATATGTCTAGGTTCAGTGTGTTTTTGGTACTACATAGGGGGGTGGCCATTTGACCCGGAAGTGGTTAGTGAGACCTTAAAAACATTTTATGAGTTTTTATGTTTTTCTTTTTTTACATTTTATGAAAGCTTGTGGTATTGTGAGTCTAATAAGACCAAAACTATCAAAATCAGACATAGGACTACAAAGAAATGGTCATTTTTATATCATCCCCCTCAGTGATATTTTCCCTAAATTACAATTTTAACTAACTTGTCACACCAAATTGATACCTATGATAATTCAAGAAGTTGTAATAGTAAATATCATTTATCATTATGAAAAAAGAACAGATTTCAACAATTTATATCATACCTATTTCATTACTGTGTGATTCCAAGTCTGTGCTGTGTGACTATTTGAGTACTTTGAATATCCCAAGCAGTGACGTTGTATATTTCATGGATGACGTCAAGTTATGAGTCACTGTTACTGATAAAAATCTTGTTGCTATGTTGTTTTTTAAAATACCTTGCACAATGCACCTCTTAAAATATAGCCAGATTACCAATATCACTATACTGATTTTATGGGAAAATGGAAATAATGACCAGGAAAGGCAATTTTCCTCAAATTATGCATTTCTCTGAAATATGCCATAATTTAATTTATGGTCTCACTAACCACTTCTAACGTTTCCATTACTTTACATGTTAAAAAAGTAATTTTTGAAGTCTCACCGTGAATTCCCAGGACAAATGACATCTTAAAGCTGCATACCGTTGCGAAGCTTGGAAAATAAGGCTTCCAAAATCATTATGCTAATGGTACGATGATAGTAGAAATTCTTCACAAAATTTACTTGAATAAATAATACTGAAAATCCACATTTTTACCTGTTCTGCTAACTGACAGCATGGAGGCAAATTACTCACACATGTAAACAATATTCATACACTTTTGTAGTTAATTACATATATGATTTTAAAGTACACATTCTCAGCTTTATTTTGACTACTTTTAATCATAATACACACAAATAATGCACTTACAATGCATATGTCTAGGTTCAGTGTGTTTTTGGTACTACATAGGGGGGTGGCCATTTGACCCGGAAGTGGTTAGTGAGACTTTAACAGATTAAAATGAAAATTTGACCTCAGATAGATCTCATCATGCTGAACACTTTTACCCACATCTGAATTTGGCTAAACCTAATGATTTTTAGAGATATATGCGAAAAATTAATGTCTGACCCTTATGTTCTACTTTTAGTAATGGCAGCCATGTTTTATGATGAATAAAAAATCCCCACATCAGTTCTATGCAGGATACCTCAAGGAATATTCATACCAAGTTTGGTTCCAGTTGGTCAAGTAGTGTCAGAGGAGAAGAGCTATGAAAAATTGTTAATGATGGACGCCAAGTGATGGCAATAGCCCAAATGTCCGTCGGCCAGGTGAGCTAAAAATTGGTTGCATCATATTACAGTTACTGTGCATAGTGAGGAGGGATGAACAAACAAATGGACACTGGTATACTACTATAGATATACTAAATGCTTTTTTAAATTTTTAAAAATTTATATGAAACAAATTGAAAATAAAAATTGTCCTAATTGAATGAAAAATAAACCTTCTATATCAATTTGAAATACCGTAAGCAAGCTCAAAAAGAGAAAATCCACCCCTCTTTCAATTGAAGTTGAATACACAACTTTAAGTTCCATTGTCTCCCTCAAACAGTAACTATATTCCTTCATGCACATTTACATATTATGTGCAACTTCCAATAAAATTTCATAAAAATCCCTCCTGCAGTTAAGAAGGAGTAGCCCTTGTGAGGTTTCAACAGGTAAAGCCCTTATAGTTTTAAAGTCCTCCGACAGTACCTTTATTCCTTCATGCACATCTACGTCTGATGTCAAACCTTCCTGTAAAATTTCATTAAAATCCCTTGAGAGGTTCAGGAGTTGCAATTACAAGAAATGTGTACAAACAGATGAGATGTTTTCTATATATAACACTCCAAAACTTTGATAGCAGGGATATAATGACACCTATTTTAACCTTTGTTTAGAATGGTACGGGCCAGTAATCTAATTTAAATAGCAAGCTTTCTCTAACAGCAAGTAACAATGTCAAATATGTATAAGTCAAAATCTGATGACATTTGGTTAAATACAACTAAAGAACTTAAGTTTTAGCATGGAAATGGAAAAAAATTAACGATGACAGCAATGCAAACGCTAATGACCACAACAGCATCATATAACACAACCCAATTTTTTTATGCTCATATAAAAAATCTTAAGAAGCAGAGTTCAAGAAAAAATCCTTTCCTAATGTGCAAGTTGCCTTCATGCAAAGACAAAACAAAAGTGACCAAATTCATAGAACAATTTACGGTTAACTTTGTTTATCTAAAATACTTATACATTCCCAATATTTTATGCTGGTTCTGATGAGGAAAAAATGGAGCAACAGCATTATTTCTTGCAGTTAAAATTTAAAAAAAAATAGAAGACAACATCTTGAAACAAATAGGTAGTTTTTATTTTTGTGATTCATAATAAATATGAAATAAATTTCACTGATCATAAATGATACTTGGTCATTATTTACTTATTGAAAGTACAAAACATCATTTCATTTTACATAAATAGCAAAGTACAAAACCACAGGCCCTCCAAATCTTCAATCTCTCTCATCCCCTTCAGAGTACATAGTAAAAACAATTTCACTTCCATCACTATCTAATGTGATAATGGTAAAAACAGGGTATTTCATTTCAATATTGAAGAGTATATAGATTATTTGTAATAGGATATATTGTAGGTAGTTGAAGAAAATTATTCAGATTGAGAGTTTTCAGTTTATATCATGGAACAGATACCAAATAAAATACATTTAAAAATACACTATAAATTTATGGTTTTACAGCAGCCTATACAAGACAAATACCTTCAAAACCATGAAATGGCAAATCTTACATTAAACTTTGTTTCTAACATGATGGACATATAAAGTTTCATCATGATAGATAACACCATTTTCATCATATCAATTCTAACCTAGATCTGAGGTATGACAAACAATTGATTGGATAGCAGAACAGACAAAAAAAACCTATATGTTTCCTTACTTTGTAAGTAATAGGATAACAAAATATTTAAAATTGACAGATAAGCTGTTTAAAAAAAATCTAGTATGATCTTTATAAGAATTGAGGTAGTTGAAAGCTAAAAGGAAAAAAAATAAAAAGCTAGTGAAATCATTGTTTAGTATAGTAATGTTGTAGATACCCATGCCACCTTTAATAATTTCCAATTCTACAGTCACAAAAAATTAGGTCATTACAAAATATGGTATGAATTAAAAAATAAATATAACATCCATTCCAGAATTAAACAATCAATTGAGGGTTCACAATGAAATGTGCTGTTCATATTCAGTAAAATAGGCAGCTTATGAAATAATTTATCTGAAGTACAACAATTATTGTGCCAGCTACAATTGTATGTACAAATCTTAACAAGTGTCACTTAAAATTCAAGTAGAACAATTACTTAATAACTGTCATATTTCCACATAAACTAAATATAGATGATATTGAAAAAAATGCATTTTTTTAAATACATACATGTGAATCATCACTGCCATTGGTTTTGTATAAATTTCAACATAAATCACTTACATATAAAAGATAGTATTTTTCTCAA
Organism: Perna viridis; assembly: GCA_037379345.1. Lineage (NCBI taxonomy): Eukaryota > Metazoa > Mollusca > Bivalvia > Mytilida > Mytilidae > Perna > Perna viridis. The sequence goes on from CM074511.1 coordinate 55,983,181, forward strand.
ATCCATTATCATTTTTATTTGAAAAAAAGATAAAAACAAAAATTATCCTGAGCATTCATTCAGTTTTAGCTATAAATAACTATAGAATGAGTATCAAATGATAGAATTCCTAAATCCCATTATTAGTGCAAAATATACTCTTTACTTTTATAGGAAGCCATATTCTTTATGAACCAAGAGAATGGTATTGAACTACAGAAGGCTTGGAATGTAGAGTAATGTGTGCTCTTAATCAAATATCTTTAAAAAGAGAAAAATCAAAATATATAATGCTTCCATGGAAGCTTTAACATGTCCTAAATGCCATTTAACATCAAAGAATAAATACTTCAAAATAAACCAAAAAGACCATTAATCACATTTACAAAAAACCAGGCTCACCAGATCATACTCATATACCTACAGAATACACAACTGCTTAAACAAAACACTATATCAGCAACTACCATAAAAATATAAAGGAAAAAATTTAGTCACAAAACAAGGGAAGCACTTACAAGCTTAATGAGTGTACAGAGAATACATTGTGTAGAATATCTTCAATTTAGATAGAAATAATGTGGGTTTTTGGTTTCTGTCAAAAGACAAAATTTCAAACAAAACAAATATCCAGATAGATTTCAATATTAATGAGAAAAAGCAATCAATCATTGGGCCAACTACAGCAAAATGAGAGAACATAAATACCCAAGGTGTTGAGTTGATAGCAGAAATGTGTTGTTAGAAAATATAACTATCCAAGCAGTCACAGCAACAAAAAAATATCCTGCAACCATAAATCAATAAGATGTTAACAGGGTCCCACAACCTATCTGAATTCATTCATATCTAGATTAGCCTCAAAGAAATTAAATCTAGAGTTACTTTGGTTAAAGCTGAATACTTTTCATTGTCATGGCTTGTTCTTTAGACATGGTTCATGGCAAGATTATCTATCTCACTATGTAATAAAAAATAAATTCTATGAGTTTTTCCTTTTCATAAACATGAACCACTTTACTTATTACAATATAGTGATAAAAACAATAAAAATGAGATAACAACAAAGTAACAATATTATCACAGTGATAAGTACATGTGGCACTTGATTGTTCTATAACAACATCAATATAATACATCTGATATCTTCTCATGACTTTAGGTACCTGTCAAAATAAAAAAAAGTAATAGTTTTAGAAAAATACATAAAATTGTAGTTACCAAAATAAAACAATCTATGACCTACATTGTTTTACAGTAAATGGAAGGCCCAGCAAATATGTAATGGAGTAAACATCAATGATAAGTACACATGTATATGTAAATATATTTGGATGCAGCATGGTGGTCCAAGACTTACATGAAGTTCCTGTATATTCTGCTTTATTACATAAGGGTTGAGATATTCCTGGTGAAAAACTATCATTGGGAGTACTAATTTACACTGTTTTTATGGTTCACACAAACCACAAATTCCAGTTTCAATAAAAATGTAAAATTTCCACTGAATAAATACAGACTGTATTAAAATTCACAATGCTGCCATCTAATGAAATTTGGAGAAACAACAAAATTTCATCCCCACAAAATAGTACCATGGTATTATTACGTATATAGACCAATTTATAACTTTAATGTTCTATGCTGTAAACATAGAAACAGAACTGGCAGTAGAATAGAATCATTAATACTGTGTATTTTTGCATGACATATTAGCAATAAACATCTAATTAATCCTAAATTATCATACAAATAAAACATCTTTAATTTCTGCTTTTCATTTTTTTCATTTAATTTAATCACTTATCACTAATGAATAAAACTAATTACGTGAAAATGAAATCTTACTTTGCAGCCCAGTCAGTGCGTCCATGTGAAGCAGCTCCCATAGGTTTACTCCCTAAACCAGCAGAGTTTTTATTCATAGACAAAGGAGCTGGTTGTGCCCTTTTCCAGCTAACTGGAGGATAGCCTGAAAATAACACAAAGAAATATTAACACACACTACATCATAGCTTGTTTAAGCTGACACCAAACTTATCTTGCTTTTAGAAAATGCATTACTTTTTTTTTTAATAATTGAGTGATTTCATGGAATTTTTCAATGAACATATTTATACATTGGGGTTGATAGACTGATACGTGAAAATTGCATTTCCTAGATTTTCAATACAGGTGTAATGATATATTTCGCACATTAGATTTGAGTATGACTTACTGGTATTTTTTGTATTAGACATAAATGAGGGAACATATCCCGAGTTGTCAGCATTCCTTGTACTGCCTACTGGTCCTGAAATGAACAAACGCATTAATCAATTTGCCATTGCAATATAGAGAAATTTTTTCAAGGTAATGAAATAATGTTTTTACTTAAATGGATCAATAATGAATGTTTTCTCATTGAGAAAATCACTGACATCAATCATATTATCTATTAACAAGTTTTTTTTTAAAGCACATTTTATGCTGGCTATTGTTCTGATACCATTAGATAAAATGTTTTTGTTTGAAACATTTTGGAAAATATTAGCGTTAACAGTAAAGTGTTTAGAACATGTTAGAATTGTTTAAAAAAACTCAATCATTCCATACAGTGTTTTTGTCTCATTAACATACCAGTTTAATTCTTACACATGAATCACAAAACAAATCTAATGCTTTTTCCATAACATGTTGTTGGTGAAACAGTTTTAAAATGTTAACTCTAATGCCTGAATAGAACAAGCCATTTTTTAACAGTAATAATGTGAATCAAAGGTACATGTCCATAAGTTTTCCCTAAGCTGAATATTTCACATATATTTCACCTATATATAATTAAAAGTAACATTCTTTAACCATATACATGTATTTACTACATGGTTTGTGTTAAACAGGCTGAACTTCAGGGTATAGTGTGTTGTCTTGAATTAGCTTTTTGTCCCCGCCACAATGCGGAGCAAGAACATAGAAATGCTGGTGTCCGTCCGTAAGTGCATCCAAAGCTTGTGGACGCAACTCCTCAGAAATGTCTAAACAGAATTTGACCAAATTTTGTAGGATTGTTTGTCACCATATGTAGTTCACCATACTTAACCGCTATTTTGATTCAACAATTTTTATGGGAGTTATGGGAGTCCTTCAATTCTTAACCTAACTTAATTTGATTCATTAAGATACATTAACCTTGAATCTCCACATGGACTTATGAAAGCACAAGTTTTGAATCTGCTATTTATACAAGTGTCAAACATTTGTAATTCAACTCTTTCTACAGCCGCGGGGGACATATGGCTACACGTAGCATTCTTGTTTTTTTATACATATTAAACTTGATTTTTTTTTTCATGTCATAATCCATATTAGAGCCTATTCTACTCCACCCAAGCTCTCATAGTGATATTGAAAACTTCCAAGTTTTGAAATGTGACATGAAAAACCCTTATATGATATTTAGAGTATCTATTTCTATCTGTTTATGTGGAATATTAAATTTGATAACATAAATACTTACCAAGTGAAGGTCTGCCAGAAATGCCACCAGGTGATGCTTTGCTCATAAGTCCACCATAGTTTGGACTCTCTTTTTTGGCACTACTTTTAGGGTTAATACCTAAAATGACATGTATATAATTTCAAATCCTTTAACATTGACAAGAAATTAAGATAGGTATGAGAGAAAATACAACTACATTGAAAGTACAGCTTTAATTTACTGCAAGATGACAGATGAAAGACAAGACAGACATGTATTGAAGGATCTACAGTTAGTGTTATTGGGCCAAAATAGCTCTGTGCTATGTGATGATATATTTGCATAATGCTATCTGATATTAATTCGTTTTTGTTCAAATACAACTAGAGAACCATAAATTTTTGAAAGTACTGTAGTTTGCCAGTCAGCACTGTGTACTATGAGAGGATACATCACTATCACGTGGGTACATACAGGTATACAAAACTATTTTCACTATGCTTATATAAGATTGAGATGTAAGTAAAACACTTATGCTCAATAATGCCATGGCTTCAAAAATTTTGTGCATTCTCTTTTCTTCTTTTTCAGTGTGTAAAGCAAAAGTTCATTTAAATGCAAGAGACAATCGAAACTTTTCATAGCTTGTTTTTTTAGGATTTTATTAATTCTCATTATCTTCACTGTGCATTAGAGCTGATAGTTATGACAGAGTAAGAAGATACCACAGCATGCAAGTGAATGTTTACCAACTATAATGATTGAAGAATGGATAACACCTGGAACAGTCACACAACCATGTGTCAGTTTAAGATATTATTCATATGACATTCATAAACAAGAGCAATGATGTAGACAATAGATAAAACAATTTATAAGATGATCTAGACGAGTAAGCAATCAAAAGATTGGAAGAAAAGGGATAATTCAAATTATAAACTACAAGATCATTTATTAGTGATCATCTTCCAATGTGACTGTTTTACTGCATAAATTTCTTGTGTTTATATTCTAGAGGACTATTAATGCTACTAAAATAAGACATTATATTCTGTTGTTTAAGTACTGAAGAAAAATTGTGTGAGTGACTACGAAAATGTTTTTCATTTTGGTTTAAAAATTACCTGGAAGGTATCTGGATTTACTAAGGTAATGATTCTTGGCTGATGAAGCTGAGGATCTACCAGATGGAACACGAGGTGGTGGGGGCTTACTAGTTGTCTTCTTGTTCAATATACTCCTGTAAAAATAATTGATACTGAAACGTTTATCTCTGATGAACAAGGATGATGAATGAAGATAATTGTATAATACACTATAGTACAAATTATTCCATGACAAATTAGGCTATACAATAAGAAAATATGTCAACACATCAGATTATGTTGATAGCATTGACAGGAAAAAGATTTTATTCTATAAATGTTGACTACTCAGGAAAATATTCTAATTTTATATATTCTTAACTCTGTAAGTTTTACTCATTTCCTTGCATTTTATGCCTATTTTGTCACAAAATTTCAATGTACACTGTATATTTTCATTTAAATATTGAAGCTCCATTTATTTCTACTCATATATAAATCAGCAGACCTTTTGATTTGCACATACCAGTTAATGGCCCAAACCATTAAGGGATTTTTGGTTAGAACTGTACTTGTACAATACTTGTGTGATCTATAACAGCTATAAATGCCAATAAAATGTTACACTTACGACAAGAAGTCATCTTCATCATCATTTTCCTTTCCAAACATATCTTTCTTAGGAGATATTGATGGTAAAGGTTTATTTGAGACATGTTTGTGAGCGGATTTTTTACTTGGTGCACCAAAGTCAAAGTCGTCCCAGTCATCCCACGTCTCTGATAACCCAGCTCCCCATCTTTTCCTTCCACTTTGTTGTGTTTTCTTTTTTACAGACACAGCAAAAGCATCCTGTTGAAAGTAAGAGAATTGTCAAATATGCTTTAATCAGAAGAGTAATAAAAATTTTTACAGACACAGCAAAAGTATCACATTGAAAGTAAAAGAACTGACATGCTTTACTCAGTGGACTAATAAAAGGGAACTAAAATGCATGATTTACATGTTTTTTTTTTGGTATTGCATTTAACAATTAATGGTAAGGCCATTGTTTTTCAATTTTTAGTTTTACAAAATTATTAAATTATTTCACCGAAGTCATGAGTAGGAGGACGAAAAAAAATAGAGACATTTTAGAATTGTTTTTCTAGATTTTTTTTTGTTTTTTTGATTTTGTTAAAGATAATACTTTTCTGAAAGTATTTAATATGGTTTTAAGACAAAATAGATTGAATTTGTGTATTTGAAATTGTGTTGTTTTCTTTCTGTCTGACATTGTTTCAACCATTTTAAAATATTATGTTAATATTCTGCCCACAAGGTTCTATGACCTGCCTTCTTTTTTTCCACTTTTCTTAAATATTAAACAGAAATAGAGTTGAACATTCTTTTTATTATTTTTCAAACAATAAATGTACAGGTATTTATACCCCATTTCACTCATCATTCCCACAGGCAAATCAGTTGCTACTTCTGAGAAGGAACAAATCGTACTGTGGCCCTGTCCATGAATGTAAGCACTATTTCCATATATTCTTTCTATTAATAGATCTGGATCTAATTTGTCAGATATAGCCTGACCTATCGCAGAACCAGTTTGGGCCTTTATAAATTTGTTTTTAATTGTTTTAAGACCAGGATCAAACACAACAATGCAGAACCATGAATGCATCTTTCCTGTGCTCGCTGTTCTGAACTCTTCGCTTCAAAGTATTCAAAACAAACTTTGAACAACGTGAATTTTACCATAAAAACTGTTATGTCTTTCAAGCGCAATAAAGATTAAGACTATTAAAGATATAGCCAATAACCTTTAACCTTTTATTTTTTTGAAACAGCAAAGCACTGAGTCAGTCAGAAAAAAATTTAAAAAACGAAATGAAAGTAATTTTAATTTTTTCTTCAAATTGCTAAAAATTAGGTTCGGTGGATTCGTATAACTAAAACTAAAAAAAACAATGGCCTAACGGTACAAATTCTTTCAGTTAAACCTAATCCACCATTTTCAGAAATAAAACGATGAGATGACTAATAACATTCTTTTTCTAACTATCTCTTTATCATAGTATGAATAATCACCAGCAAAGATAGTTAAACATGGCTTCAAGGCTGAAAAATAAAACATTCTTCCAATAAAAATAGAAAACTTACGTTATCTATCTGTTTGCCATATGATGGTACAGTTGGGTTATTCTTCTGCTCCGACAATGGTTGTGGTGAATGGTTATATTGTGGGGATGGTTGGTGAAATGGTGAGGAATTTTGGTTAAATGATGGGTTGTAGTTGTATGTTTTCTCTTCATGTTTGGGTTTTGGAGGTGAAATGACTGGTGGATTCTGTTGAATGGTGGGTGAGGGTCGTACTGTTGTCTGTTGCACCCCAAGGTTCTGTCCAACACTAAAGTAGGCATACTTTAAACTCTGAAAATGAAATTAGATGGGATCATGATACCCCTAATTCAATGTACTGATATCATTGACTAGTTTGTTTTAATTAATTTGTCATTACAGAAATATGTATTATTTAGTTCAGGAAATGATAAGAACTATATTAATTTTGTTTTGAAAGAACCATTTTATGATATTAAAAATGAACACTAATATTTCATGGAAAATGAAAATAATCTGTATTATGGGGATATTTCAGAAGATTCAGCAGTCCACTAACAAATGTTTACATATTCAAATTTGTTAATATGTGCTACTGTTTGCATGCCATTGTTTAATAATAAAATAACAATTTGCATTTAGTACTTAGAAATTACTTAGAAAAAGTTACCTGTGTTCACACTAACCATTCCAACTCTAATTTTCTTTGTGCTTACCCTAAAATTTTTGGACAAAATTTTGACAAGTACCATTAATGTCTGAATGTGTGACCAACAAAAACAAGTCAAAATAAAAAAAATGTTATGCTTACCTTCTGACCCTAGTTTTCTTTTTAAGAAAAAGGTTAAGTGTAAACACAAGTATTTTTTTCTTGACCTTAACTACAAAACTACAAGATTATTTATTTGTTAAATTGTGCAAAAAACAGTTTCATCAGTAATACTATTTCTACAGAATATTTTTATTTTATTGTTCAATCAGGACTAATGAGTTAAGATAACCAATATATACCCACCTGACTAGCTGAAGGTCTTTTACTTGGATTCCATGCCAACATATCTTTCATTAGATGTAAAGATTCTGGACTGGCATGTGGAATAATAGACTTCAGGTTGGTGGTCACACATTGTGGCCATCGGAAATTCATAGCTGCAGCAAGTTTATAACCCTCTTCCCACTCATCCTAAAACCAAAGAATACAATACATATATGATAACTTGTACAAGCATATCAATGGAAAATAATTACATCTTCTTTAAATCTTTTCAAACTATCAAATACTGCCTTTTTTTTTTTAAATGTGATGAAATCAGATTTATATAGGAATAAAGTTTTTTTCCCTTTATTTCTAATTCAAAGTTCAGGTCCTTAAAATAATTAAAAAATAATTTCTAAATATTTCAAATGCCAATATTGTCATAAAGTCTCTCTATGAAACATATAATAGTAGCCATGCCCAACTTTTGTTCATAGAATCTTACCTTTGGGGGTGTTCCCATTACTGAACATATTTTAAATATCTGGTCTATTTCTGAAGTACCAGGAAAAAGAGGTCTCAGAGTATAAATCTCTGACATTATTGCACCAACAGCAAACATATCTATAGGAGAGTTGTAATTTGTGGACCGTAACAGAATTTCTGGGGCTCTGTACCTGCAATGTGAAAGACCACGAAGTTTGTAATGATAATTGAGGACAATATGGTTAATTTTTAAAACACACACATAATATTTAATTAACAACAAAATGAAAAATCATAATAACCAGTATATAAAGAAATACATTTTAAACATGCAAGCTTAAGTGAGCATGATAAAATCTTAATTTTACCATAGAAAGTAGAGAAGTAATTTAAATCAAGAATTGGTTTCTCCCATGAAATCTGTAGAAACCTTGGAAATGTAAAATGGCAGGAAAACTCTCATAGAATTTTAATCACCACCCAATGGTTAAAAAGTCATATGCATTTTTAATCACCATTTAGAATGGGAGAAATCATGATTCAATTTGTTTCATACCATTGTGGTTAAATATATACAATGTACCTTAGAACCACTACACGTTGTATCAGGATAGTTCTCATTTTATTTTAAAAATAAATATATCAGAAGCGCTTACTTACCACCTTGTGGATACATAGTCTGTATATGGAGGACGTGACCTTATTTCTCTGGCCAGACCAAAATCTGCTATTTTACAACAGTCTGTGCCAGTACATAATATATTCTCTGGTTTTAAATCTCGATGAAAAAATCCTGAAAATGAAAAAAAAAGTTTTCATAACTATTTGCAGTATATTAAATTATGTGCTTGTACCATTTTCATATATAAATAACTAATCTCACAAAATATTTCCAGAAGCAATAATGTTCAAACTGAATCTACATACCAAGTGTTTGTAGAGGATAGATAGAATTTCCAATCTAACCCAATATTTGCAGTTTAAACCTCAAATTTCATTGGAAATTGTTGTATTTTTAGGGTATCAATTTCACAATTTTGTACACATGCAGTCATTATTTTTGGGGTTTTTAATAGTTATTTTCAGATATAATTAAAAGCTGCATGAGAATGAAGATAACCATATTATAAGTCAGTTTGAATTTGACACTTGGTTAGTGTTGGCTCTTTTTGCAACCATCAAATTTACAAACCATCAAAATATAATGCAGTCATTTAATATCATTTAAAAGTGTAGTGAGTCAATAACGAATGTAAGGTTATAAAGACAATGGACAAATGTAATTTATTGTACCTACCATGCTTGTGCATGAATGCTAACCCTTGTAATATCTGGTAAATTATATTTCTGACCACTGACTCTGGAAATAACTTATCTCTGTAAACAGAAAGAGCACCAATTTTTATACATTACTCATCTTTTTTACAGCTGCTTAATTCAAACATATAAACATAGAAAACACAGCTAGAGACATTTTACAACTGGCATTCCAAAATACTGATAGCTCTCAGCAGATTATTATTACAATATCAGCTTAAAATTGAAAAAAAAAAGATTAATTACAGGCTGATAATGAAGTATACAGTCTATGTCACTAGCAAAAAAAATCCTCTTTCAATATTGTACTATGGTATTCTTCAACAAACAATCGGCATTCCAATGGGAACAAATTGTGCTCCTTTACTTGCTGACCTATTCCTTCACTCTTATGAGGCTGACTTTATAGCTGATCTGATCAGAAAGAAAGAATATCGTTTGGCTAGATCCTTCAATCTCAGTTTCCGCTATATAGATGACATATTATCTTTAAACAACCCTAATTTCGGGGATTTGATATATCGCATCTACCCAAAAGAACTTGAAATAAAGGATACTACAGACACTGTGAAGTCAGACTCATATCTTGACCTACACTTGGATGGTAAAGGAAAACTATTAACCAAACTTTACGACAAACGTGATGACTTTTCATTCAGAATTGTCAACTTTCCTTTCATCTGTGGCAACATCCCTTCTGCTCCTGCGTATAAAGTGTTCATATTACAACTCATACATTATGCCAGAGCTTGCCAAAACTATGCAGACTTTTTGTATCACGCTAGAACTCTAACAAATAGGCTTCTGGAACAGGGTTATGTTGCTACAAAATTTAAGTTATCACTACAGAAGTTTTATGGTTGTCATCATGAACTCGTGGATCGTTATGGTGTATCCATCAGCACCATGAAAACTGATTTATTCAACGGGTCATAGTTTTCCTTTCCTCGTTTGTCTACCTCTGACTTGACTTTTTATGAGCAACTCGGCAGGTGTTTCTAGAAAACAGAGGACGCTTACCCTACCAGTGCACCTGGTCCATGCTCCCAGTTTTAGTGGAGTCCAAGTTGCTCATTTACTTTTGTTACTTTGTATGTATGATTTTAGTTACTTAATGTTCTTTGTTGTGTATGTCAGTTTTCCATGTCTGGTCTTTGTCCCTGGATTACATTCTTTTGATTACCGCTATAACCTTGGTTCCCTTGATTACTCTTTCAAACTCATGGCCCACTATCCATGGTGCTTTACACATCATCTTTTGGTGATCTACCCACAATATCAAAAGCCGACATGGAAAGACAAAAAGTTACAGCTTGGACACAAATTTATCACTGAAAAAACAGGAGTTTGACTTTGAAGGCAAAGTTCAAGGTCATAGGCTACTATCCATGGTACATGATACACCGTCTTTAGGTGATCTTCAAATATGCAAAAATATCAAAAGCTTACAACAAAAGACAAAAAAGTTACAGCCCGGATATGAGTTTGTAACGGATGGACGGACAGGGCGATTGCTATATGGCAGCCGCCACTTACTGTGACAAGGCCCTAATTAAAGGGTATCCATAAAGGTCTAACAAGTGAATATAGCACTTCTATATTATAGGATTTAATCTGTTTGACAATCTAAACAATACACTATAACTTTCATGGTCATGTTTTTTTTTCTGTATTTGTGTATCTTTGATGTTCAAAAGATGGGACCTAAAAGCATGATCTGAACCTAGAATGTACTATATTATAATTTATATATTTGAATATGGATTTGTTCTTCCTGCCCTTAAGTGTGTGTGTATATTCACTAAGATAACATAGAGGAATCATTGTATACCTGTCTTTCATTAACTGATACAAATTTTCTTTCATGAACTCGAACACAAAGAAGAGCTGGTCATTTTCTCTTATCACTTCCTTTAAACGAACTATATTTGGATGGTTCAGTTTCCTCAATGACTGAAAAAAAAGATACATGAAATGAGACAAGACAAAAAACATAATGGGAATTTAGCTGAGTTGTATGAAAGTGTAAAAATTTTATGTAAAAACTAAACACTAATGGTTTCCACGTTAAATGTTTAGTTGGAACATTCTTGAAAGTTATGAAACACAATAGCTGTTTATAAATCTGCCTAGAGACGAGCGTTAGTCTAGCTGTAGTCTTCATCTATCATTTATTTTTATTGTGCTTCCTTGCTAAATGAGTCTTTTTCATTAGTTCAGTGGTTCAATACAAGTTTGTTCATTTTTAACTACAGGGCTCATGCCGTTCAACCACTATGAGCTTATTATTTAAGTGAGACCCTTGTTTCCCTTTGAGAGTTAGAAAAGCCTTCTTGTAACTTTCAGTCAGGACTTATTACAAAGGTTGACTGGACATTTTTACCCAATTCTATATTTTACCATTGTAAAATATATATATCTTAGACTTTCAATTCATATGACCATGTAAACTTAATAAGCAATATTGATAAGTTGGGATCCAATAAAATCCATTTTGTGTCTTTTTATCATGTGTGCATGTACTGAAGTTGAATGAAAAAATTACCTTAACCTCTCGTAAGTTCAAACACTCATCCCAAGAGTAATACTTCTTTTTCATTCTGAAATTAAAATAATTAAATTACATATAAAATTAATAATTTGTTTGCTAGCACAAAATCTTTTTTTCAATAAATCTGTGTTTATACAAACAAGTTCTTAACATCCTGTTTTGACTGACAATAAAACCCCTGTTATACCTACGCTATCTATTTCATCACCTTTAAATTTTCAACATGTTATTGTATAGAAGGCTTACAGACATTAAAAAATATGCTTTGTATGTTTATCAATTGAATCCATTCAGTAAAAATTGAACAATTTCCAATTTTTTCTCCTTCATTTGCATATACACTTAAGTAGCTGTCTTTGTAAGAATCATGCAAAATGTGCTACATCCCAAAAAAGGCTACATATTTTTATTTTTGTTTGTTCGTTTGTTGGGGTTTAATGCCCGAGCAGCAATATTTTAGCTATATTCAGGCAATGAACATGAAATGGATGATAAAATGAACATGAAATGATGATGAAATGAAAAATGGGATGGGACACAAGGATAATGGGGTTGACAAATTTTGATTGCCACTGGAAATAGGGAGAGGTGGGTAGGGTCGGGCAATTTAGCCTCCTATGGCGGAGCCCTATGGTTCCTACTCCGTGAGAATACCACAGTGGGGTTCTTTAATGTGCAAGGAATGTGGCATCTTTCCCAACACAGTGCACCATTATGGTTTGCAGTCAGGTTTTCCGTATTATAGCCTGACAACCCCAGCATGTAACACACCAGGGGTACCCCATTCCACCACCTGGGGCACACAACCCAGTTGCTCTGTGGGCAGAGCGCCCTAGCCCCCAGCTAGGGTTCTGAGCACTATTTAGTCGCCTTTTACGACAAGCTTAGCGCTGCTGCAGGCCTATTCTTTTAACACCTGGACCTGCACAGGGCTTTTTATTTTTGTAATTAAGTTGTTTTAAGGCTCTATATTAAGAAATGTGTAATAATGCATTCAAATCTGTTTGCTTTTAGGGGATATTCAACATTGAAAATCCAATATATTCTATTGTATTTGACTGTCATTCACATAGTTATCTCCCTGAATTTTGAAATCTACAGTGCATTCTACATAATTGTTATCTCCTAAGAACATGGGTTATATGAAAAACCAAATGTTACTTTCTGTTTACTATGGCAATTCAGATGAAATATCAAAAATAAAAATATGTAGGCTTTTAACCAATGAATCACATTTTGCATGATTCTTAGCTGGAGAGTTACTTAAGTTGTTGACAGTATAGTGGCTACTTAAAATTAAGTCAAGACAGAGATTTCAAACAAACTTCATTAAGTTTACATTAAATAGAACTAGATTGACTTAATATTTTTTGGGAACAAGTTGGAACATGCTTACATCCATTTTCAAACATATGATGTGAATATGCAGAAGAATAATATTACAAAATCTGTTTAACTAAAATTATTTGTGTAACTTAGATTTAAAAAATCCTCACAATAAATAGCTAAGTGATTGATTATACAACTATGTTGATGGAGTAATTATAGATTCTACCCACAGGACATGGCCTTTAATATTTTTAGCTTATGAGAAAAGGGCATAAACACTTCCATAAAATAAGATATTGATATCAAGTATGACAGAGACAATAAAACTTTTATATCAATATTCATTTAATCTAAGATCAGATAGGTTTTAATTCACTAAAATTGGATATCAGCCAAAATTTTATTAGCTCTGCATTCAGCCAAAATATATTTATTGTATATTAATGGTATATCTTCAGAAATAATCAAAATTTACCACTAATACAGCATGTACTTCCTTGAACTCTAGAAGATATATTTTTGTTGTTGAGGACATTTAATTAAGTCAGCATGACATTTACTGGCCTACACAATGTTATATAAAACCATTCGTTTTTCAGTTTATACCACATTATAAATGACATGAAAAATCCAATATTGGATTTGAAAGGTATTACCATTCTTAAATCTCACGTTCTTAGATAAGGTTTTCTGCTGAATTAACCAGACAGTGCGGTGACACAATCTTTTCTGTATTCACTGTAACTGCATATTATTCATGCAGTATACATATGTATATCATGTACATGTGCATAAAGTAAAGAATTTCAACCTTGAAACATTTTATGATCAGCATACAAATTTCATGAAGTTTAAGTCAACTGACTTTCTACAGTACTTTTCCAACATAAATGAATTAACCTCAAAAAATATCTGAAACTCCTAAGTTTTCCATTTGATAATCTCAAGAATATTACATGAAAATATAAAAGATCAATGGTTGCACTTTCTGTAACATTAGAAATCAAATTCAAATCTTTCAACTTCCCAAATGTTATTTAATTTTATTGATCATAAGATGGGTACAAATCATGGACATTGTATCATGTACATTGTATATACATGTACACGAATGTAATGGAAAATCTGATACATGTGTACATGAATGTATTGGTCAATCTGATACATGTGTACATGAATGTAATGGTAAATCTGATACGAGTGTACATGAATGTAATGGTAGATCTGATACGTGTGTACATGAATGTAATGGTAAATCTGACACATGTGTACATGACTGTACCGGTAAATCTTATACATGTACCTGGTACCTTCGCTCCTGATACAGGTATAACATACATACAAGTAAAAACAGATACTTACTTCTTAATAGCAACATTTTCCTGTGTCTCAATACTCCTAGCTAAAAGGACACTTCCATAAGTGCCATCTCCTAGCTGTTTCATTATCTGGTACCGATTCATGGTGAATTTCTTTTTTAACAATCACTTGCAATTAACAAAAGTCTTGACTGATATATCCAGCATACATAATTATAAAACACAGGTGAATATAAAGAGATGCGGCACTAGCAGGGCTTTTGTCATGTCAACCAAAACAGGTCCTGGTCAAAGTATTACAACATGCATATCACAGTTGAGAATAAAATCTACAAAACAGAAAGATGAAAAAAAAATATTAGAGTAATAGTAGTAGTATTACACAATTGCATTACTTCAGATATACATTTTGTAAATGTACCAAAAATATGAGTTCAATTTGGTATCAATATGGTATGGCAAGATGCCATATAAATCATTGTATTCTAATATTATTACACTGTACATCTTCATTTTTTTTCATTATATTGTCCATCAGGTACATGTACATGTAATTACTAATTCAAATGGATCAATAAGAAAAAACACACAATAAACATTTCAGCCAAGGAGTCTCTACTAAAGTTTATAATTTACAGAGCTTTGAAAGTTCAGACCTGAGAAGCCATGATAGTGAGGTTTGCCATCATTTGAAAAATTCACCAAAATTTTGCTTCATTTTGTGATAGTGCCAGAAAAAATTACTTAAGACCTAGTAATTAGTCTGATTGAGGTACTGCAAAAAATATGACTAGAGTTCTATTTGTAAGGCAGAAAAGAGGAAATTTTAGATAGACAATTAATTCCATACAATACTTGGATGTCATGCAAGTATATCTGTTACAATAATTACATAAAGTGATATGTATCATAGACATTAAAATCTTTGGAATGCTTGACAAAAAATAAAGGAGAAAATAAAACATATATCCAATTTTTTTTTAAAGAAGTAAACCAAATGCCAGTTTCAAGCTTTTTATGGTGTTCCTCAGGACTTTAAGGTTTGGATATTAGCAAAAAACATTAGTCACACATCATCCCCTGACATTTCAATTGGAGTGTCCCTACAGTACTTCAGATAATTTGAACCCTAGACTACCTGCACACAGGATGAGCATGATACCAGAAGACCAAACGATGCAGTCATTAGACATAAAAGGGAGTGTCTATTGGAGAGATGAGATAAACTAAATACATTTTTACCTACATGTATAGGAAGTTTCTGTTGCATCAGTGCATAGTTTACAGTGATGGCCTGTTATTATATTATCTGTATTTCTTTGTTGTTTATGAAGTTATACAAAGAGTGTGAATCAGTTGTGATATGTGGACATGAGAATTTGAAATTGATATTAAATGACCTAATAGAATGGAATAAACTGTTTAATATCAAACAGAACCAACAATGTCAGACTAGCAACATTTACAACTAAATGTTGACAGTGTTGTTGCTCAACCCATCACAGTGTGGGAAACCATTTTTTTTCCAACTTGCCATTCTGGCTAGTGGAATATTGATCATGCTAGCCAAATAGAAATTCAACTAGCCAAATTTTTTGGGTTTTTTTTCCGTACTATCATCTGTTTTCTCTTGGATTTGACTATCTTCTGCCTTTCTTTTTCTTTCTTCAACTATCTTTTCATTTGTTTTTAAAATTTAACAAAAACTTTTCCTATTTTCGAATATTCCCTCCTATTGAAGTTATCTGTGTACTTTGCAGTAACAAAATAAGTATTCCATTTCTGAACTCATATTAAAAAATAAAATTATATTTCAAGTAATTCATCATTATGAAACAAGAAAATGTTTATCATTTGAATCTTGTTCTTTTTTTTTTTTGACAATTAACAATTAATTTTTGCAAGGTAACAAATCTTAAATTACCAAGATAATCTCATTTGAATACCAATATGAGATCGGGACCATCGCTTAGGTTTTGGCATCTCATTTACCGGAAATTAAAATGGCAGATCGTAAACAATGCTTTACAAGTAAACAAAATTGTGCATATCATGCCAAAATTCACTTGACATATTCAAGCTAAACCTCTTTAAATGTAGGGAACATATTTTTAATGTATGATGTTTAGGGATGTTTTACGAAATAACCTGTAGGCTGGTTAACTTTCCTTAGAACTTGCCAATGAGGGTCACCAAATTGTCGAGTGTAAGCTAATGAGAACTTGCCAAAATACACATCTACTTGTATTTGGCAAGCTGGCGAGCAGTGGTTTCCCACACTGCCATCATAACATCATAAGCAATACATGTAGGGCTAGGTCTTTAGTCATTGTTTGTGTTACTGTTGAATGTTTGCCAGGGCATCTCTCAAAACTTCAAAAATTAACCATTTAAATTTTTTGATCAAAACAGTTAACCACTTTAAAGTCTGATTTAAAATTTACTGAGAAAATTTGCGCTGTCAGCTATTTGTCCAAGACACACTTTTATCAAGGATGAAATAATTGGGATGTATTCAAACACATCTTAAAGATTTTTCCATGAAAATTTCGTCAGGAAATTGTAAAGTATGAAAATGTATATTTATAACAAACAGCACAAATTTTAAAGTGTTCCTGTATTTTATTTTAACAGAGTAACATAATGTAAGGACTTAGCCTCATTGGGCTAAGCATTCATTAAAATCACATTGAAAGTAAGTCAAGACAGTGCTTTTAAAAAGATCAATTGCCAGACTTTCCAAGCGTTTTCACAACACAGATCGAGAAACCGCTAAAAGCATGTCAGCGCCCTGATCTCAGCACAGGAAAAAAAATACTTTCAGAGATTTTACAATAACATAATTTCGGTTGAACCCTTCAAATCAGACATAAAAATTCTTAATTTAGGCTTAATAAATAATTGGCTTTGTTAAATAATGGAGAAAATATAGAATCATTATTTTTATTTTTTTCATTAGACCCACATACCAAAAATCAGCACAATATCTCCATGCACTTAGAAAAAATGTGCAGGAAACTTAAATTTCAGTAATTTTTTCAAAGTTCATGGGCCATAACTCGGACAAAAATCAGTGAAACAGAACAAAACGTGAATATCATCTGTAACTCATCAAGGTAGACTAACACATACCAAAAATCAGCTCAATATCTGCAGGTGTTCAGTAAAAAAGTCAGAAATCTTCAATTTTTTTTCTGGACTGACAGACAGACAGGGGGACGGATGGAGTGCAAATCTAATGTCCCCTTCAGCTAAAGCCAGTAGGGGACTATATGTAATAACAGAAAAAGCTTCCATACATGTATTTACTTGAAAAGTTGTAATGTGCAGGATATCGCTGTGATAACAATTTTATTTTTCAAATCATTCATTCATACCGAAGATGTCAACATCCAAACATGATTGAAATCAACATGGGGCAACACATAATAACTGTACTAATGTACATTTAGTGTACTGAATATTGAAATAACGAATTTACATTAAGAATATCCAGTTGTAACTGATAAATAAAAGACAGAAACTATGAAATAATAGGCAACTTCTAATGTTTATTTAGTCATGTACATGTATACGCATAAAAAGACTGGGATATAAATAATCCAGAACATTTGTAATCATGTTTGTTCAGGCAAGTAAATAATATGATGTTCTTGTCCTGGTAACTCATAAATGCTGAGAGATAACCAAGCAAAAACAAACATTAGTGTCTCAATATTCCAAATTTTACTGGTCAAGAGTAGATGTTAACTAAGAATCATCATTTTGATTCAAAATATCTACTAATGTTTCTCATATACTACAGGTTAAGTAATACTTGTATAAGTTATAGTTTGTATTTTAATATTTGTGCTGTACAAAAGGTATTTAAACTGTAAGAAATAACAGTTTTCATGTTCCATTTCATGAATCTCTGTCAAGAATTGTAGCTTAATTCACTACGAATAGTATGATGATAAAATCGAGTACGAGATTTCATACTTTACTTTGAAATACATGACTGGTACTACATGAACATGGGCATTGATTTCGTTTCGCCCCGACCGCCTGTTCGCCTTGAGTCAATTCGCACGGGGTCAACTTGAGCCTTTTTTTTTTGTGAAATTATCTTCTCATGTAGTCATGATTACTGAATATTGTTGATATTAATGATCATGTGATTTTACGTTGCATTGCTCTGTCCATACCTTAAGATAAGAAGGTATACTCAATGGACATGTGCAACTCCAATGTCATAATTTGAGACATGACACTAGAAAACTGTGAATTTTGTTGTAATTATCTGTCAGTCGTGGAACTCACCTCCGCCATGACAGTTGTTGCTATTTGTTCAATTATTTTGGTCACGTGATAAATGTAGCAACCGTAAATATTGTAAGTGATCTCCCTTTATCACAACAAAAACTGCTGAAAATATATAAAAATAGAATTGGGCAGTTTGATGATAAAAAAAAAAGTAATAATAATAATAAAACTAAGAATTGTTGTATTTCTTTCATATCTTTTCAATAGCTAAGGTCTGCATTTTTCTTGTGTTGATTTAGCGATGACAATATTACAGAATTTAAGATTCTATAATTTGGTTGCAATTGATATCAGGGTTGATATTAAACTATATAGCCTCTTTTCTTCAAAGAAACACCGAGATTTTGACATGCATTTATCTGCCAAAGTTGATTCAGTTGAATTAAATAAGCCTCCGACTATTGCAGACTTAGCTACAGTATTATAAATTGACGTGAGGTGTTTTATACTCATAAAGCGGGAGATGTGCTCACCGTCAGTCCGTCTGCACATTACGTCTCAGAATGTTTACAGACAAGGACACGTAATAAAAAAAAACAACCTCTGGACAGTGTTGTAAAATGTATCTAACCCTGCTATTTCCGTGTAAAATATAGGTGAAAATATCAGTACATTAGAGTAACCAAGGGAATCAAGTTTCCAGCGGAAATCAAAAGAATGTGATCCAGGGACAAAGACCAATATCTATTTGAAATTTAAAAAAGGGCTATGTTCAAACTTTCATCTACTGCTGTCTGAACAATGCTTTTTACTGAGAATAACATAACGGTGTTGTAGAATGCATAAGACTTTTAAGTTTGTAACTTCCATTGCAAGTTACCATTTTTTCGTTACCGAGGGATTGATAAAAAAAATAAAAGCAATATAATTTGAAAAAAGAACAACAGAAAAAGGTATTTGAAATGAACTTTAATCATTCCATTTGTTATTATTTCACTTTAGGAGGTTGACCTAGGGTATGGGACACAACTCTTATGAATCATTGGAATGTTTGTATTCAGCATTTTTACATCTATCTCATGCAAGCATCAAAGTAACTTGGACTGATTTCATTTTGTTTCAAATGAAAGCTTGATAGGCTTTGGGAAAATGGAATATGATACAAATATATCATTGATTTCAAGTGTTATGTCCCCTACCCTAGGTCTGCCTCCTTAAATCAACCAAATCAAGAATTATAACTTTTTCAAAGTGAAAATTTCAATGCAACAACCAGATGACAAACTTAGACTAAATATGTGGTCTGTAGTCTGAGTTATATTATACAGAAGTACTACTATGGTTTTTTTAACGTCCTTGACAACCCTTTTGTGTCTCCCACGGACGATTATACAGAAATCTCCAGTCTTCTCATTTTATAGTCGAGGTCTATATATAGAGGCAATAGAATTACCTGTGGCAATAAGTAATGTCGTGGCATGGTACAAAATTAACCCAGCATCTTCAAATACAAATACAAATACGAAATGGTTTATTTATCAATTAAAGTGCTTTTGCGGGCAAAGCAATTACAAACAACCATTCATAACATAAAAAGGAACACATTAATAAAAAAAAATAAATAACTGATTATGATCACTGACATGTTGTTTGTTACATTGTAATACTCATACATATACAACAAATTAAACTAAGGAGATGAGGTGAGGAGTTACATAAACATTACTATGACATTGACAACAAAAACACCTATACTTCCACACCGCGATCTCAAAATAGAGGGAGACAACCCATATCAGTTTAATAAAGGTCTCACTAACTACTTCTAACGTTTCCATTACTTTACATGTTAAAAAAGTAATTTTCAAAGTCTCACCGTGAATTCCCAGGACAAATGACATCTTAAAGTTGCATACCGTTGCGAAGCTTTGAATATAAGGCTTCCAAAATCATTATGCTAATGGTACGATGATTGTAGAAATTCTTCACAAAATTTACTTGAATAAATAATACTGAAAATCCACATTTTTACTTGTTCTGCTAACTGACAGCATGGAGGCAAATTACTCGCACATGAAAATAATATTTATACACTTTTGTAGTAAATTACAAATGTGATTTTAAAGTACACATTCTCAGCCTTATTATGACTACTTCTGATCAGAATACACACAAATAATGCACCTACAATGCATAGATCTAGGTTCAGTGTGTTTTAGATACTACATAGGGGATGGCTATTTGACCCGGAAGTGGTTAGTGAGACCCAATAAATATCTCTTTTATTAAAGACAACATCCAAAACTTTACCGATTACATTGATTACATCAGTGTCTTCATTACTGAATAATCGTGTAAATTTTTTCTCTATTGAAAGAGTAGTAATTTTTTAAATAATTTTTGGCTAGAATATTAAGAAGAGGATTTCTCTGCTGTTCTAGAGATTTACATTTGAGGAGAAAATGTATTTCGTCCTCAACCTCTTCATTGCATAAATTACACATTTTCTCTTCGGATTTCAATCCGATATACCGACCCTTTCCAATATTCAGCTGAGATGTGCACTAATGCTTATCCATTTGAAACTATGCAACCGTTGCTCTTGTTTGTTTCTAGGATTAAGATAATTTTCAATTTTGAAATATTTTTTATAATTTTCGATAAGTACGTGATTTATTCTTTTGATGAGGATTGTTACTATGATCATAACAGACCACTCGATCAGCTAGGCTATATGGTCGAGTGGTCTAGGGCGCTGGACTTTGTGCAGGCGGTGTTGCCATAGATGTCACAGCAGTACGAGTTCGAGTCCCGCGGAGGGAACTACCAAAAAATTTGACAGTTCTAACATCGTTGGGAATTTTTCAGACCTTTCTATACGTTTATATATCTTCCCTGTATCAATTTGATCCGATGGAGCAGTGTAGCAAATAGAGTCGTCACATTCTGAGATGTTGTATATATATATATATATATTGTACCACATATTAGCGAACTTGTTTTGCAGTTTCTTCTTAACTTGTTTTTCTAGGTCTAAAAGGGTGAAGATTTCTTTTATACAACTAACCCATGAGTCACTCTTTCTCTTATCTGAATCTTCTTCTTGTAAATTAAGTCTATTAAAAATCATGGATCTGACATAATGTGTATTTTCATACTATAAATATCACTTTACATACTGTAATGACATTTATAAGTACACTGTAGTAATGGTTATATAGTCCCTTCTTATCTTATCTCCCTACTTGAGGTATATAGTGACTTATGCTGTCCGTTATTCCATCCTCAGTTTTAATCCGCAACTTCTCTGCATGAAACCGCTGAATGGAATTTGATGAAACTTTCACACAATTTTTCTCACATGATATCAATGAGCACGTTTTGTTTTGTTTTTCTATTTATATGACTATTTGTATTGCAATATACTGAAACCGTATAAAACCATAATGGAAGCGTAAAGTTAAGCACAATCTAAAACCTGATCTAACCGTCATGCCTGTACATAGCACAGGCCCTTATGGCCAGGATTTTTTTAAATCACAAAAATATCATTAAATCATTTTGTTTCCATATTTGAGTTATTATGCGTGTTCTCAGACATGTCCGCTTGCTATTTAATGCTGTTTATACTAGGCCCGGTTTTTCGTCTATCGCCTTCTGTAAGGAGATCCTGGTCCCAAGGGCCTGTGGTACATAGTCAGAATTAACAATTGGAATATTTCCAACTTTCCATTTGTTTTTCCTTGATATTGCCATTTGTTAGACTTGCCTTCTTTGACCACTGCCTTGAATTAGCTGCCTATCAATTTGATAACTTTTTTGTTACCCTTTATTGGAAAGTCAAAATGTTGCAGAGGAATCAGATGTCTTCGTTACGATAAACATCGCTTTTTTCTAGTGCAATAATTAGACACTACACCAGTTCAGAGGAATTCATTGTTTTGTGACAACTACTACTTCATCACGCTTTTTCATCATTTTTATGTAAAAAGATATATTTGGCTGTCAATATAATATAGTACTATAGTAACAAAGCACTTCATTCGCTGTTGTTTGGTTTTAAAATCAAATTCTGAACTTCAAAAGTCAGGGGCGTAGCTAGGCCTGTTTTAGTTGTACGCAAAATTACGGCGAGGGGTCTTGGGGGGTCGCTCAAGGCAAAGTACAAAATTTCCGGAATTGATAGTTTTGATATCGCGAATTACTTTATGGTGTATATTGGAGTATCATTATGTATTAAAAAGGATTTGTCATTGCATAAAACCTTTATTTCATCTTTAAAATGTGTGTTTTTAATTTTGTTACTTTTTCCGAAAGTACGCAACTGCGTATTTGCGTATAGGCAGCTACGCCCCTGAAAGTTGTTAAGTAATATTCTGACGAAAGTGACGAAACTTTTCCAGACGAAAGCAGATAATTCGCAAGTGCGTCGATGGAAACGATTTTATATTATTTTTATTTATTTAACAATAATTTGGAAACTATTGGCTGTGTAAAGATAAATTGAGGGTAATCTAAGGAACCAAGATCTAGCGGAAACCATAAGAATGTTATCCAGGGCCAAAGTAATACGTACAAAGCAACAAAAATGAAAGAGCAACTCGACTCCACCAAAAACTGGGAACACGGACAAGGTGCACCGGCAGGGAAGGCGTCCTCTGCCTTTCTAGAAACACCCCCGAGCTGCTCATAAAAACCCAAGTCCTGGGTAGACAAAACTGGAAAGGAAAACCATGACATGTTAATCAATACTGTTCTCATAGTGCAGATGGGTACACCGTAACGATCCACGAGTTCATGATGACGACAATAAACTACTGTAGTAACAACGTCAATTTTGTAGCAACATAACCCTGTTCCAGAAGCCTAACTGTAAGAAGTCTAGCGCGATACAAAAAGTCTGCATAGATATGGAAAGCTCTGGCATAACGTATGAGTTATGATATGAAAACTCCATACGCTAGTGCTGAAGGGATATTGCCACAGATGAAAGGAAAATTGACAATACAGAATGAAAATCATCGCGTCTGTCGTAGTTTGGTCAATTGATCTCTAAGTGTAGGTCAAGATATGAGACAGTACAAAGATACAGTACAAAGACAGATATGAATCCAGTACAAGACTTCACAGTGTCTGTAATATCCTTATCTCAAGTTCTTTGGGGTAAATGCGATCTATAAAAATCCCCGAAACTAGGATTGTTTAACGATAATATGTTGTCTACAAAGCGGAAATTGAGATCAGAGGAACTGGTTAAACGATGTTCCTCCCTTTGGATAAGATCAGCTTTGAAGTCAACCTCATTAGAGTGAAGGAATAGGTCTGTGAGTAGAGGAGCATAATTTGTTCCCCTTGGAATACCAACCGTTTGATGAAAAACGCACCCACCACACTGGACAAATACGTTGTCGATCAAACATTCCAGCATTTTGAAAACATCTTCTTCGGTGAATTTGGAAGATGATTTTAAATCGTTTTTAAAAAAAAGTATGAAGAATTTCTACCAAGTACTGCATATCTGTATCTAGGTGTACCGTCTTTTTTTGGAGTAAAACAACGATGTATGATGTTTTTGAGTCGGGATTTTAATTGAGTATGGAGAATCGACGTATAAAGAGTTGGAAAATTATTTTAATGGTGTTGTATTCTGATAATAATTGAGGGTTTCCAGAAGGTCTTTAATTTTTTTTCAGGATCCACATTAAATTAATACTACTACAGGAGTAACAAGTGTCGTTGTAGGACTGGAGACCATCTTTAACAGCTGTGAGTATAGAAGTTAAAAGTTTTGAAAGCCGTTTGGTGGTACATTTTGCAGATCCAGCTATGTAGCGTTGTTTGTATAGATTCTTGTGGAGTTAAGGAATCCAGTAAATAGTTTAGATCACAATAATCGTCTCTGGTAGAGAGACCGAAATAGATTAGTACAGATTTATGGGTTTCCACTATCCATTCTTTGGAGAGTGTAGAGGCAGTATAATATATCTTATTACTACTCTAATAATAAATATTGGATGTAATGTCTTCTGCAGACAAGAAGCAATGTTGTTTTGGGCTTTGTCTGGTGTCATGTATAGTGGACAGTGTTATTGCTACACCAGGGTCTTTGAAAACTGAAGTAGCATTGACACTCCTCCTCACTGATCTACATAAAACTTGCATACGTTTCAAAGTCTACGTGTTCTCGTTTTATCCATTTTCTTACTTAGTCCTGTGCAACAGTTTACACTTCAGGTATTTTTAAACATATTTAATCAGATATTTGTAAATATTTATCATCTTGGACTCTTGTTGAAGTCAATAGCTAGTACATAGTGGGCCGGTTTCCAAATTGGTAAATTTATTTAAAAAAAAAATGAGTTTCAAAAGCCAACAAGACCTTTATACATTCTATATATTATATACATTCTGTTTGAACTTTTTTTTTGAACGTTCAAAATATACAACTTTGAAAGTTGTTGCCATCAGGGTTTTTATGTCGACAATTTTTTTAAGCGTGAAAATAGTTTTAGTTAAATTCTATTTAAATAACACTATAACAATAAAGTTGAAATGATAGCACTTTCCGTATATCCGTTACATCCTTCATTTAGTGCATTATAAGACTAGAACATCGTTTCTTCTAGGAGATAATTCGACTGTCTTTGTGGATATAAACCACTAATATCTCCAACACTCTTTCGTAACACAGTGTTAGCCAATCATTTGCACGATGTAAGTGACATTGAAAATCAGCTGACTGTTCCTATACTTGGTTTAATTTTTGTTTTCGTGTTAACATATATATACTCAATAATGACAGGCCCGGTGTAATGCGTGACGGACTGAGGTGTTTCTTAACGTCCTTGGCTATCGTATGGGGCCTATCACGGACGGTGTAAAGCATCAAAGCGTTTACACAGTCCCCGGGCATAGTGAAGCCCGTAAATGTGGATCATTGTGTTTTCGGGGAAATTAGTTGTCATATGACCACGTTCATTCTTTAAATTTATTAGAAATTAATGCATTATCACGTGATTTAATGTCGGTGACCTAGTGCTTCAATTGGTAATATGCACGCTAAATAGCCTACAGCAGCATTTGCTGGATCTTTGACCCATCAAAATACTCTTTGGGATAAAAACAACACTTTCTAATGCATGTAAGGCAGATATTGTTGCATGCCAGTCAATTGATGCGAAAAAATATATATGTTATGTTTCCGAGCACAATTCTAAAATTTTGTAGGGTCGGTCGGTCGGGTAGGGATTTTTTTTCTCATTTGATATTTTTGAAATAAAATAAGTCATAAAGATACAATGAAAGCCAAATATGCAGACTAAACATGTAATAGACTTAGTCCACAGACTAATCCCTTTTGGGATTCTGCGCATAAGTAATTTTTGTTTTGTTTTGACGGAGGTGGTAAAAACAAAAAAAAATATCTCATGTGCCGAATTCCAAAAAGGGATTATCCACGGCCAAGAGCACACTCCTGGCATGTGTGTCTTCAATTTTCTTCTTTTTTTTTCTGAAAGATAATCAGCAGAATTTTTATTTTATATGTTTTTCTTCAAAATTTGAAATAAAAACTTCAGGGTCAGTAGGGTGATCGGAGACATTTTTATGCCTAAACGGATGGTCTATTTATTACTCCAGTAGTGCTAGAGATTGTCTGGCAAGATTTTTTTCTGACTTGGCTTGGGGTATGAAAGAACGGAATTCCAACCTCTTACATCAATTGTTTATACATATACAAATGAAGATTCTAAAGAAAAGTTAATGACAGTGTTGTGAAGTGCTGAACATACGTACACGTTATGTTGGTTCTGAAACCAAATGATACTAGCAGTGCCTCTTGATATATTTTATACAGTTGCAAAACAAGTAAACAGTTTTTGTCCAAGGAAACTTTTTTTCGGCTACAAATGTATGTGACTACAGTAATTTGAATTAGATAACATTGTTTGATACAAGATTTAGTTGAAATATTGATTTTGAAGTGTTGATTGTGAGTCAGTACCGATGGATTTGGCCTTGAAGTCCTCTATATACCGGTATTGTATTTTTGTTTCTTAATAATTTCGTATGTTTTTCGTCGAGTACGTGAGTGTAAGTGGGCAATTTTTCCATTATGCAGTTTTTTTCTCCTTCGCTAGAGAACTGTTTTAACTATGACTAACGTAAAAACAAAGACATTACAGATGTAAATTCTTAGCAATTCATACACTACTAATTTGGTCCTAAGGAAGAGTAATTGACAGGCTTTTTATGGAATTGAAAATGGAGCATGTCCAAATCCCGAATTTGCCTAATCGTGTCCGTGTCGTCGTCGTCCATATTCACTTTATTTTCGTGCGGTGACTTTATGGTTATGGTTGATCAATTGTTATGAATTTTTTATGATTTTAATAACAACTAACTAATGATTGCTCCTATTTATTTTGTTTTTAGTTTGTGGCCCCTACCATTTTAAAATTAGGGCCATCCATGTAACCACACTGTCGGTTTCTATTAATCTAAAAAAACAAAAAAACTGAGAGCTCAGAATTTTACCAAGCTAACCTACATAAAGTGAAATGCCCAATCTTTATCAACATGGCATAGCAAGTTCAACACATCCATTCAAGTACACCTTCAAGGAAGAATATGTACATGACATGTCTTATGGTTGTGGCAAGTCATTGTGGAATTAGTTCCCCATTTATTGATAACAGTAGATATTTAGTAACACATGTTAATATATATTTATGAACATGTGCACAATTCAATTATTGATTTCAGTAAATGGAGGAGTTTTCTGGACGATGTAAACACGTTCACCCTGGGTCATGCTCCCAGTTTTAAGTTGAGTCCGAGTTTCTCATTTACTTTTGTTACTTTGTATGTATTATTTTAGTTACTTTATGTTCATTGTTGTGTTTGTCTGTTTTCCATGTCTGGTCTTTGTTCCTGGATTACATTCCTTTGATTTCCGCTAGAATCTTGGTTCCATTGGTTACTCTTTCAAGTTAAAACGTATGTATGTTGAAATTTGCTCTTTGGGCAATACCACTCTGTGTCCACACTTGTGTTTTAATGAAATATTTATTTTAAGTTGATGAAAAACCACATCTCAAATGAGTTAAAACTAGTACACGTAAAATTGACACATCGTTACGTACATCAATATTTTAGAACACCAATTTCTAGTTAATGATGAAAGCAAAAGGCTAGTTTTTAATGGCCATTGACTTCATAATCTATTTTAAACAAATAAATAACATAACAGAACGATTTCTTTGCACACAAAGGGAAACAGACATATTGCTTTATTACATGAGTACGTAACGGTCTAGCTTTGACAAGAAATGATGCATTCTGTTTGGATAATCTTGCAAAAAGATCTAGATATGATCAAATGTCCCTTTTCTACCCTGAAACTTGCTCAATCATATATAATTAACATTCCAGTGAAAAGGGGAGCCACGGAAAACAAAATACAGAGAATAATTTAAAACTTGCTAGTTTGTATATAACATTGACAAAAAAATTGTCAATGTTACATACAATTTTAAATTTGTACACTTTAAAGGTAAATGAGCTGAAGGATCTATATTTAACTCCTTGAAGAGCTCAATAAATTGTATATACATATTTATACCCTAACCTTTTACATGAAACAAAAACCAAAGAGCAAGATGTTTCGGTTGATATATGGAACTGCTTTAGTTGACAAGATTAAATTAATAAAAATATAAAACATGTTCAATTGTCTTGTAAATAGTGAATTGAAGAAAAAAAACTTTCATTATATGCCATTATCTAACATTGCCATAAACAACACTTTTTTATATTTTCTACTATTAACCATAAAGATTATTTTTCTACACGTAACCTATTTTTTTTGTTTGGAACATAACATTACTTCAAGTTAACAGTTGAATACAAAGACTATTCCCTTCTTGATTTAATATGGCAAAACATTATTTTGTCAGTTACGTACGTACAAATATCATGCAAATATTTAGCTTGAAATATTGACAAAATTACATTTAATTATTAAGTCAAGTAAGTAAAAATTCATAGTATGTCACCTTATTTGCCGTTTAGAGCAAATCAAATTTTTCTTGTTTTCACTTCACACTTTTAGTTTCTTTAGTGAATTCTTCCCCATCTATATTCACCTGTTATTACGGAAGAATTCATTATTTGTGGGCTTTTAAAAAACTTGATTTTAAAACATTGGAAAGTTGGGGTGATATTAAAAAGTGTTTTTGGACATCTCTGTTCAAACACATAAGCAACAAAGGTCTTTTTCGTTTGTCATACCAGCGACATGTAATTCAACATATGACAGTCGTCAATCTTATTTCTGGCGATAAACATTTAGCATTGATTTAACTTATAAATAACATAGTCAACATTTTTGAATAATATGATTATAACCATTTAACACGATTCCTCGAACGACAAAATTCTAGGTAAGGCAAATGACGTGAAATCTTGTCACAGCTTTATTAATTGACAGAAGCTTAATAAATAGCTCATTTAGTCGGTGAAGTAAGGAGGGAATGGGATGTTGAAAAAAATGAATATTTCTCACGTGAAATCTCGATATTCTACATAATCCGTTTTTCGCGGCGTAGGATGCACGGGAGGGCGTTCACAAATTAATCACAAAATGCGTTTTCATAACTGTAACTGTAGAGCTTTGTCACAACGACAGGAAAAGTTAATATTGATTCTTTATATAAACACTAAAGTATAACAAGAGAATCTGATTTCTGTCTTTACGTGCAAGTTGTGAGGTATACTTCCCACAGCTTACAAAAGCACATTGTAATTTTTCATTACACCTACAATAAACACAGTAAATTTAAATGAAGTGAACTTTTTATTCAATTATTTTAGTCCTCGACATTTTTTAACTGCCTCCATATCTGTTCTCGGATGACGTGTGGGTGATTATGACACCACTTTATGCTTACGATAATCGCCGTAACTTTCGATAGCAAAGCTGTCAATGATAAGATCATGGCATCGCCTGAAGTTTCGAGTATTAAATGACCTATACAATGTTATCACAATATGAGGAGGAATGATTTGCTAAATTGTGGAATCAATTTATTTCGTTTTCAAAACCAGCCCCTTCGCTCATAGAAAGGTTGGTGCTGAGAAATTACTGATTGAACAACTGTGTGGTACAATTGTATGAGATGATAAGAAATTGTTGCTCCTCAAATCATTATCAGTTTTATGCTGAAGTTATCTTTTGAGCAAATAACGTACGTTTCTTGTTGCCTAAATTAGTAATAATTGTGCATGATAAATTGTTGACCAGCAACTTAGCTATTTATCAGCGAAAGAAGGACAGATATTAAAAATCAAAGACTGAAGTCTTCAAAGTCGCTTATCGTCAAATATTCACTGTCACTGATTTTGGCTTCCTTTCAAAATCCGAAATGGTACAAATGCGATATGCTCTAAAAGGAGGTGACTTCCATAAAAATCTTGGTTTTCTTGGTATTATTGCGTACTCTTTCGTAACCGTTATGACCCGAATGTCTTCAATCATCCGGAACAAGATTAAACAACTATCAATGGCTATATATAGATAACGGTGTCCTGATAAAATGTATGACCTTCGTATTATCAATTGTAACGAACGTCTGTGTTTGAATCGGAAACTGGGTAACATTACAAAAATTCAATGCTAACTGATCATTTTATCTTTTATTGTAAACTTCCCATTCTAATACCAGCAAAAACACGCATAGACAAGTGTGTGATATGTTTTAAAAGGTACGTTGTAGCGATCTTTGGGTCGCTTATGATATTGTTCAGGGAACCAGTTTAGGAACCAGATTTAGCAGCTGGCAACGAATATTCATAAATATCGGGGCGTGCTAAGGTATATGAACTATATAGTCTTGTAACGAGCCTCAGTGCCTGAATCGGAAACTAGGTAATGTCCAAAGCTAGCCGATAATTTCATGTTAACTTCCCGTTCTCGCACAAGCAAGAAACTATCTCGTATGAAGTTAGAACTATGACGCTATGGCGGTAAACATGGCGAGGATCTGCAGCATTATGTGGCCTATAACTATATATTTATGCAAATCATATGGGAATATCAAGTACTGAAATTACGAATACAAGAAGTCGCTAACAATACTAGCGACTTAAAAATAGTTTAAAACTTTAAGATTCAATCTAATCAAAATTAAATCTTTGATTACACTACCCTCATAGATCGAGTATTTCAGTTTGAAAGTAATTGAAAATGCACGACAGTTGAAATAACAGAAACACGACAAAAACAAAACAAAACAAAACAAAGAAACAAACAAAAACAATACTAAAAATCATTATCGTATAGTTCATGCAAAACGCGATCCATATCAGATATATAAGTTGGAAAAAATAAGAGCTTTACACATTTAGACTTTTACTGATGCACTATTTTCTGGTACAGTCAAAACGATATCTAGGTTTATGGTGTGAGTTAAAAGACGTGGTGTTGTTTAGAATTGTTTAAATGTAAGTGATGCCGATGTACTCGTGTTTCGTTTGTTTGTTTGTTTGTTGGGGTTTAACGCCCGAGCAGCAATATTTCAGCTATTTTCAGGCGACTCGTGTTTCGTGATCGTGATTTCATTATTATAAAATTTCAGTCATTTTACAGCAGAACTAAGATTGCGTGTGGCGATGAATCTTCTATCAATTACATCAACTGAGAATAATTCCTGTCAGGAAGAAGCATCAAAACTGCGGATCCGTTCGTCGTGTTTAGACTTATTTTTCTACGCAACTCATAATTACAGTCACAGTTTTCTTGCCATACACTAATCATTCGCTTTTCTGGTTCTAATGATAGACACTGAATTAGTTTCTGTGTAGGAAGACATTACCATAAATAATAGATTACTTTAATAAAAAAGTTCTTCGCAAAAATATAGATTGGAAACTCCCATCTTTATTAGAATCACTAGTGGAGTTGGAAAAAGTAGTTTCCACAGCAAGTAATCCTTAGGTTCACTGAACTACCAACGTGACATAAAAAGAGAACAAGATATCAAAAGGGATTCTAAGAAAATTTCATGGAGTGGAAGAATTCCATTGTTTTCTAAAGCATTAAACCAAATGACAGTTGTGCGGTTTTCACAGTGACGTTAAATTTGTTCGGTGTGTCATACCTTTTTTTTGTCCTGTACACCGGACATGAAATGTGCTTATTAGAATACATTTACCCTATCAGTGCACAAAGTTTGCCATGGTGGAGGCTGACTTTCTGGTGCCGTATTTCTCTCTTTATTTCTTCGTTTTGTTTGACTTTGAAATGTTCAGCTCGCTTTGACGTCGATTGTCCTTTAATTAAAATGCTTTTCCAATTGTTATATAAATGCAAATCGACAGCATCTTGCTCAGTCATGAAGAACTGTGAAGTTTGTGCAACAATCGTTTTCTTTGATACAACGCCGTTTATTGATGATATCACAATGGCACTAAACATTTCATTCCATTGACGTACGATTAGCGTTATAGTCAACAAGCGGTACCTTTATTTTATAAAGACAATAACAATGCGCTAACATACCATAAAGCCGATATACGGATGAGAATACGAGCCGCGTGAAAAATTCGGTGTTCTACCTAGCATATCTTTACCGGTTCTAGCCAACTAAGTTTTTGTCAATCGGTGATCTGCTAAATGGGTAGGTACACGTTTGCCAAGTCTTTTGAATGTTCTTTATCGCCGAAGTGTTTATAAGTCTACATAAAGCGTTGCTGTGCTTGTTGTCTTACTACTACCTATAAAATAAGGATGTATTATACACAATTCTTTTTTTTCTTTTGTTGCTATTGTTAAATGTTTTTTTTTATCGTTTTTTTTTCTTTCGTTCCTTTGTTTTGTGTTTTCATTTCGGGTAATTCTAAATTTTTTAATAACGGATTAGTTTCTACGTATTTCAAAGTATTACATACATTATTGAAATATTGAGTATTTCTCGATTCAATTTTATGTAGAGTAGCGTAATCAAAGATGATCAAATGTTTTCACGTAAGCAAATTTCAAATAGAATATCCTCTCCAGTCAGGTCAGTTTTGAAAATTTCTCTCTGACAAAGTGTTCTTTTTTTGCACTTCTGTATACACGACGAAAGCAACTCTGTGTTTCACGTTTTACCAACGCACCTATTTGGGGAAGTCGAGCTTCATCATTATTATTTTTTTTTTACATAAGGTGTGTTTGCTTTTAGGTACAGTGTGTTGTTTAGCTTCTCTATCTGTATTTAACGCCATATTTTTCCTTCGCTTTAACTTTAAGACACTATTACGTACATACTATCATGATTTCCTCTGAACTAACTTTTATCGGTATAAATGGAATAAGAGCCTGATTTTTGTCTTAATTTCTTTCTTTAAACAAAAGAGAAAGTAATCAATAATAAAGCTTGTAATTGTCTAGTACGTTTCCCTTTTTACAAAATTCAATGTACAAGCACAAATTAAGCATACTAAAACATCGTATACACGTTTTTCTAATACCTTTTTAATATAAATCAATCTAACATCCTCATTAAACGAATATTTTGTGAACCCAAAACAAGTTATCTGCATAATAACAACGGTAACAGGACCACCAAACAAATAATAAATAACTAACAGTATTACATTGTCACATCTTAAATACCTATTATCAGGTTCGGCTGCATAAATCAAAAGGTCCGTTTAACTAAATGACGAACGAACATAAGATGCCAAAAGTGGCATCATGAGCATTCCTTAGCAGCGGATACCCCAATCATGGATAGATAAATCCTATTTGAATTGAATGCGCCGCTTCGTTCAAAGTATTGACATAGATGGTACTACATTAGATTACACTTTCCCTTTAATTTTTCTTTTCGTTTCTGTGATTTTGTCTTTTTTGTTTCTAGTTGTAAGCTCATTGTTCGTCTTTTTTCTAACTGAAGAAGTTCCTGAAATAATTCCTTGACATTATGATTTGTTTTTGCCGATGTCTCTAAAAATGCACAGTTCCATCTTTTTGCTAGTTCAGCACATTCAGAAGTGGGCACTTCTCGGTTAAATTCATCACATTTATTCCCAACTAACATAACCGGAATATGTTCTAAATCACTTTTAATTTCTACAATTTCGTCGTATATTGGTTTTAACTCATCTAATGACTGTCTACTTGTAATGGAGTACACTAAAATGAAAGCATGACCTTTCGATATTGACAGTCTTTGCATGGCCGGGAATTGGTGACTTCCGGTAGTGTCAGTA
This sequence comes from Perna viridis, assembly GCA_037379345.1. Lineage (NCBI taxonomy): Eukaryota > Metazoa > Mollusca > Bivalvia > Mytilida > Mytilidae > Perna > Perna viridis. The sequence goes on from CM074511.1 coordinate 56,017,289, forward strand.
ATTTGTAATGTACACACTTGTTTGTTACAACTTATAACTTGCCGGTACGTGTCCTCTATAGTCGGAATATAACTTTCCCTAAATGTTCCTCTCACAAATCTCAGAACTAACGACGATTTACCGACACCTCCTGCACCAAACACGACGACTCTATAGTCGTTACTCTGCTCCGGCATGACTCGCAAGCGAACTGACCTGTCTTTTGGCACCTGAAAAAAAAAGTCAAAAAACATATTCATACTTCGTAACAATGTAATAAAGCAATAGAAATCAAGCACAGTCTGTGTCTTTATCATGGATACATCTGGAATATAAATAGCGTCATCATCTGCTACATAAAGTCCTTCACCATTCAAACATTATTTCAGCCAATTTGAACGGTTATAATTATTCATAAATTTCTTTTAAAGTACTCTTAACTTACATTTTCCGAGCTTTGTTTTTTCTTCATGTTAAAGAACGAATTTTTATTCTGTAACTCCGACAAGAGCATTAGATACCTAACAGAGTGAATATCATAAATGATTTGTTCAATAGTTGCCAGTCGATTAAACCTATTTGATGATAGTTGGTTGGACTATGACGTCAAGTCCGTTAAAAGTTCCGTGGTACTGTTTTATATCCTTTCCGATATATCTATAAATAAACCAATTATCTCCAATCTAAAAAGCAGAAATCCTATTGTATTACTGTTGCAACTGCGACATCGATCCTTTTAAATACTTTGGTGGCTGTTAAAGGTGTTTTCTAGAAACTTCCAACTGATAGTATGTCCGAATCGTTACATATCAAGGGAAGAATAAAAACCAACAAAGGAAACAATTTGCTTTTTAGTAAAGTTTTATCAGATCGTTAGCATCAAATCAGGTTTCGTTTTTATAAAAGAAATAATCGATGATGTCCAATAAAGTTTAGAGTGACAGTTACGTCAACCGGTGGGAGTTTAAAGGATTTCTATAGGAAAAGTGTCCTTCGACTCTATATCACTGCCATCGTGATATCAATAAACCGAATATAGTTATTGTGGGATCTAGATTTTGCGTACATCCGATTCCTGTAGACAGGAATCAATAACCTTCTATTCATGGGAAACTCTGAGCAAATACAGAGCTAAAGAACGGTCGATACAGACCAGAACAAAAACTATCACTTGAATTAGATGTCTGTAAATTGCATTGAATTACGGCTATCATAATGTTATTTTAACACTCTATTGTCAGGAACTTCTGACGGTAACGTTACAGACACTGACTTTACTTCCTGATTTATCGCTGGCCGTCCATCACCATGTACCGCTAAAACCTGGACAGTCATTATTGCACAATTCAATATCTTAATAAGTTTAAAATGTAAATATCGTATCAATTTATTGTTAGTACGATATTTGTAAAGCCGCTTCCAATTGGAACGGAGTCTCAAACAAATTCGGTCATCTTTTATTGGAAAATAGTACAAAATAAAAAAAAAGATCTTAATTAACAGTAACTTTAACTTTCTATTCTTATCTTGTTTCGCCTTCACGGACAGCGCGTCAAACAAATCTTAGGCATAGCAAGACATATACTTATAATGCTATTATAAAGATACACAATATATCTTTGATAATAATAGTCCACACAAAGATCTATTAAATGATTTAAAAGTTTAGTCAAGTTCTAATTTATAAGTGACATGGGGTGTATCAGCTATATTTTTATTGCTCAAGATTAAGTCAAATAAAAGGTCATGAATGATAGTCCTGGAAGACTCTAGGATAAAGCACAAAATAACATAGAAAAACTGTGAGCAAAGCCCATTAGGCAATACCCTCGCTCATATCACAGAAAATATACAGAAAACTCCAAACGCAATTAAGATGGAACTGCAAAATAGGAGGTGAAAAATGGTGTCAACTGGTTTAGATTGACTGCTGTATTATTAAATAGCACCTGTGCGCAACTGTATCTGATGAAGAATGTATACATGCAAAGTTCATGGAACTCCACTCAGTAATATCGGAACGGAAGAATGAACGGAGGGATAAACAGTAGGACAGCAAGATCCCAATATTCCTCCCGCTTTAAGCGGGGGATGGGGGGGGGGGGTAACAACAAAGAATATGGAATACAACAAATCGACTATTTAAAAAAAACACTGACAACTGTTTACACATGAAATCAGTATCCCAGCTAGTCAAAACAATAATGGAAAATGCATGGTGCACCCATCTGTCTTATATTTGCATCACTATAAGGAATACTAGTGTAATAAAATATTTGTTCAGTCATAACTGCCATCTTTATGGAAAGAAAACCGTTTGTATATTTCTGCAAACATGGAGATGTATTATCGACCCAGAAGTTGTCAAAAATATATCTGGTGTATTTACCGCCCTTTTCTAGCTTGATAAAAAATCCTGTACTAATTGTAAAATTAATGCAAATTAACCTGACTTGAATGACCTGACGACCTGATGACCTGACGACCTGACTTAAACTACAAACTATACGACGAAAACAATTACAATACCAAAGTGGTAAAGTTGAACATTTGTAAGAAAAACTATATATTTACTAGAATGCTAATTTGCCTTGAAAAATAGACTGACCTCTGAAACTGAACGGTAAAATGATATTCTGGGTACATCATTGTCAACCATTTTAATAGTGGTATTCCTTATGATTATCAACAGTCAACTAGAAAATTGAAAAGGTTCGGTAGACCTTATTCACGGTCTGTCAGTTTAATTTAAATTGAACTTTCTTCTCCTTTAATATAAAATTTTATTCAGCAGTTTAAATATCATAGATCAGTTGATTAATAATGATCATACAGCCTTTGGATATTTTTCCATCAAGCAAGATTTCTTTTGAAAACAGTAATCATTATATAGACACAGCATTTTCGTTCTGAAAAATTACAACAGTTGTAAATAAGCCAAACCCTAAGCGCCAACTTGTAGGTCTACAAAAAAACAATTATTTCATTTTATCAGCTATTCCCAAAGGTATAACGAAAAGAGAAGGATGTTTTGTAACAAGCCATTATCACAAATTTTCACATTAGGGAATATTATAATGTCTGAACGACCCATATGTAAGAGCACAACAATGACACCGCCTGTTTGACGTCAAGGTATTTGCAACAATTCAGTCCGGGATTTCTCTTATTTAGATTTGATATATAGCGCCCTAGACCACTCGGCCAGCTAGGCTATAAAATATAGCTTTCGCTGGCCGGGTCATTCCTCCTCGTAGGATTGATCTAGGGCTCTTAGTACATGATGTATGGTAGTACGGGACAGTTCATCTAAGTGTTATTATGTAGGATAGAGGAACTAATTAATGATGTCACAACAAATCAATATTATACAAACGTCTCAGAATGTGACGACTCTATTGGCTACACTGCTCCATCGGATCAAAGTGATACAGGGAAGATGATGTAAACTTATAGAAAGGTCTGAAAAATTCACAACGATGTTAAAACTGTAAAATTTGCGTTGCAAATTTTTGGTCATTCCCTCCGCTTGACTCGAACTCGTGTGACACCGCCTGCACAAAGTACAGGGAAGATAATGCAAACTATAGATGCACTAAGTCCAGCGCCCTACACCCCTCGGCCAGCTAGGCTATATTAAAATATAGCTTTCGCTGGCCGCAGCTAGGCTAGCTGGCCGAGTGGTCTAGGGCGCTGGACTTTGTGCATCTATAAGTTTACATTATCCTCCCTGTATCAATTTGATCTGATGGGGCAGTGTAGCGAATAGAGTCGTCACATTCTGGGACGTTTATATAAATGTTCGTGTCAAAACGTATATAAGGCTTTTCTCGAATTTTGAATCATTGACGCGTTTCCTAAAAAAATATCGGGGAGCTTATATATATATATATATATTAAATATAATCATACAGCTTCAATATAAAGCAGATTGAACCCTAACGTACGGACAGACGGTCATATGTACAGACGAAAGTGAATCGACACACAAACCGAAAATCTAAAAACCGTTCCAATTTTGTTGAAGATACGTGATTTATAAAAATAATATTTTAAAGGAATTTACATGGTACTACAGAATCGGCACTTAGGTGTACACTGGTGGATTCGGAAATTCGCCAAAGGGGACCAGCTTACGGGCACATGGAAAAAGGAGGTGGGAACGTTCCAGTGATTTCCAGTTTTTCTTTATAACCAACCAAACTTTTTTCGAGGACAAGCAGTCAATTCCATCTCCACCTTTTTGATCTAGTGATGGTGTAAATAGCATGGCTGCTGTGCATAAAAACGTAATGTATTGCTACTATATCATTTTTATATACTTTGCTAATTATGAGTATCAAAAATTCTTCCACTTATATTAAAAATAAAAAATAAAATGTGAAAAATAAGCAACTTACTTTGTACACCAGCAGAAATGAACTCTATCTTGGCAAGATAAACATTTATCGTTACTTGTTTTTAATTTTCAATATTTGAGGTGAACTTTGAACCAACCGTGCTTACGTGAAGTAATAATATTTCCAATTACTACTGTCGGTCTTTAATTTCGTTTTTGACGTCAGTGATGCACAAATTCTCAATTCAAATCTATTTTTAAGTTATCTTATGTATTTTAAATACAAACTCAAATATTACATTCGTGACGTCCCCTGTTAGAAAAATTTTAATGTGTAAGTTTACAAACAACACTTATTTAACCATAAGTACTATATTATCGTTTTAAATCCACCAACATCATGACGATTCTTGATATACATTTAAAAGAAAAACTACGTTGTTTTGTTTATATTTATCGTATACTGCACCCTACTAAATACGACCAAAAAAAAAAAAAAAATAAGTCTAAAACTTAAAAATAGCTAAGTCCTGATTACTACATATTACGCAGGTGTCCTTGTATACACCAAAATGTAAAACGATTAACAAAACAGACGTGTAAATCCTTTGATGATATAAGGCCTCAAACAGTTTTGGTAATGTCTAAAAGACAAGCTTTGTTACTGCACTGAGGAATTGGTACTACTGTAACTACTTAAGTAGCACTCCAGCTAAGAATCATGCAAAATGTGATACATGGTTGGAAAGGCTACATATTTTTATTTTTGATATTATGTTTAAAATGCTTTAGTAAACAGAAATTAACATTTGGTTTTTCATATAACCCGTCCTCATAGGAAATAAAAATTGTATAGAATGCACTGTAGAATTCAAAAGTAAGGGAGATAACTCTGTAAATGACACTCAAATACAATAGAATTTATTACCTAATTATAAGGTTTTATCTTGTTTATTAAATATACACATATTTTTCTCTATTTTCAAAATTTATTCAGGACAGGGCGATCTATTGCACTGTCGATGTACTATTGCACGGTGCAATAGTCTCCTTGAGGAGTCTATTGCACTGACCCCATAATGACCTTTATCTAAGCCTTTTGATTGGTTGAACTTTTTTAAGCGCTTCATTGAATTGGAATTTACACACAAAAAAACTCGTGTGTAAAAACGTAGATGTGACTCTCGTCTGCCAATTCGTAAACACGGAGCAGTCAATTTCCTATTCCTGGTCGAATGGTTGTCTCTTTGACATATTCCCCATTTCTATTCTTTATCATATCTCATAGACAAATTAGGTAATGAAACAGTTATTAAATGGGTTGGATGCAATAGACCAGAACATTTGCCCTTTGGTACTGAGAAGAACACTTGATCATTCTCAGTACCTCAGGACAAATATTCTGGTCTATTGCATCCAACCCATTTAATAACTGTATACTATTGGACTTTCAATGTTGATAATCACCTAAGAGCAGGCAGATTTGAATAAATAATTACACATTTCACAATACAGACCCATAAAACAACTTAATTACAAAAATAAAAATATGTAGCCTTTTTTGGGGTGTATCACATTTTTCAGATTTTGCTTGATTCTTACAAAGACTGCTGCTTAAGTTTTCTATACATTTTAACCCTTGTGGATGTTTCAAATCAAGATTACTTTGGTTCTGGTTTGCATGTAGTTCATCTGCCACGGTCAGTAAATTTCAATGTAAGTAAAGAGTTTTACATTCTAGAATCGTATTTACTGATATGTAAACTTATAAAGATAAATTACAGAAAGTTCTTGGTCATATAGCCCATAATATTCCCAATAAGTATTATTCCAAACATGGTTTGTTTGAATGAAACACAGCATTGCTTGTCTATAGAAAGTTTTTGGGTCAGTTTTATGTTTTAATGAATGAACCCTTAATAGAAATAAAGTATTGAAAGTAAGTTTTCTGGCATATTTTCTTACAAAATTAAGTATGCAAGCTTCGTTTGTCTTTTGTAATGTTAATGCATTTTATTTGTTAAATATAGTTCGGTACTTTTTGTTGTTTAGACGGATAGAAAAATTAATTACAATACGTTTTGTTTAAAAGAGACGTGCATTCCGGGATACGTCTATAGACCTGTTTTGTTTCATTTCCACGTTGATACCAGATATGAATATTGATGTGTTTTGGACACAAAATCGTGCAGATTGGATTGACAAATAATTCCAGAAATCTAACTGATTTACAAGGAAAATCCGGTAATTATTTTTTTATCGATTTTAATATCAGCTTAATATATTTTTGCTTTAATTATCCATACCGAGTTATAGATTACCTCGGAAACAAATAAGGACGAGAATTTCTAGTGTTCTACTAACGAATCAAATATTCCGAGAACTTGAATTTTTCCTGAAACCAGTAGATGTTTTTTACAATTTGTACAATAAAAATCTATACGTATAAGCATCATTTTACCCCAGAAGTCAGAAAATAAAACTGTATGACCGTCGTTTAATTCCTGCTTATTTTAATCTTCAGTAAGAAATAAGGTCGTTAAACCTGTTTGCTTTAAAATCAATGAGAGTTTGGTTAACCTTCCGTCTTATTAACAAATTATTTCTTTCCTTCAAAATTGATTCCCGAGACAAAGTGTCAAGCTAAGTAAAACGGAGAGGCACTTCAAGTCTGTATGCGTGACAAGTTACAGAAAATCTGATTCATGAGACACAAAAAGAGCAGGGTTTTAATCAGACAATTGGTTGGTGTACTGGTTCATTTATATATAGGTCCTATCCTCTTTTTAATTGCTGCGGACCTCTTGAAAAGCTATTGCTTCGCGGGATTAGTTTTGTTCTCTTTATGCTTTGCCTGTGTTATAGCACTCATTGATTCCCTGTTTTCATGATACTCCTTAAAAAATCGACATGTAGAGGGAAAACGGTTATACCGAATAATTATAGATGAAATTTTCCTTTTAAAGTAAAAGTAATGTTAAGATATTTTCATAATTTTTATGTAATGTATTTTGAAACAAGATATAAGACAATTTTCGTAAAGCAATAAACATCTGCAGAACTCAGGAAAAAAACTGTTTGTTGATATTGGGAAAAATGATTTTGTTTTAATATAAAAAGTTCACAGATGTAAATTTAAACTTAAGTAAAGAAAAAATAACTGAATTACTGCATGAATTTTATACAGTATTTTTCGAATACATTTCAGGGGTGATTTGAGAAAAATCGTACTTACAAATTTAATACAGTAACAGTCTTCGCCTTATATAATCATATTTCAATGAACATGTTTTTAAATAGGCTGATTATTTTTGTTGCTCCAATCATTGGATTACAACGATGATTATATTTGACTAAGAATGAGTCTTTGCACACATTAAACCATCAATAGTTGTTTACTAACTCATAGAAACCGTATTTGATTGGTCTCTTCATTGGGGTAGTTTATTTAATGGTCAATAATACTCTTAATTACGACTTTTTTACAATACAGGGTGTGGTGGTGATTTGTTTGGCAGTCGTTTAGGAAATGTAACGGTACAAGACAAGATATTGTCTGGTTACCAAGTAAATTGTTACATACAATTTCGACTTTTCATAATATAGCTGACGTCATACAACTTACCGATAACATATACATATAGTACGATACTTGAACTTTCAACTTAAATATTATTTACAGTAACTGCCCCTTTCTATTTTATGAGGTCCAGTCCATGCACATATTAGCTAGTCACGTGATAGTTACAGTAGTTAAAAGTTTAGTTTAAGATTTTGTTTCATTAAAAATACTTCTTTTTTCCGTAAAAGAGAAGCCACGGACGTTCGTGTAACGCCGAATCTTACTTGTTGGAAGAAATGAATTGGAGAAGTAAGAAATGGAAATTTCTTATTGTATAATGTCTACACAAAGGGAAACGTAAGTGTATCAGATGCTCTTTGTTTTTAAATAACACTATAACAATAACGTTGAAAAAGATAGCACTTTCCGTCTATCCGTTATACCCTTCATGTCGTGCGTTATAAAGCTAGTCTTCGTGGTTGCTTTAAGCAGATAATTCGACTGTCTTTGTGGAAATAAACCACTAAATTCCCCCAAAATATTTCGTAACACAGTGTTAGCCAATCCTTTGCACGATATGAGTGACGCTGACCATCAGCTGACTGTTCCTATATTTGGTTTAATTAATTTTCATTTTCGCGCGATAAACATAAATATCCAATACTGTTAGACCCGGTTTGCACTCATGTGTGGTATTTATAATACATGACGGGCAGAGGGGTTTTTTTTAACGCCCTTAGCTATCATTTGGGGTATCTCACGGACGGTGTGAAGCATCAAAGCGTTTACACAGTCCCCGGGCATAGTCATACACGTGAATGTTGGTCATGGTGTATTCGGGGTAAATATTTGTCATGTGACGACGTGCATTTGTGAAATGCATTGTCACGTGATTTAATGTCCATCCGTGATCTAATGATCCAATTTGCTGAATCTTTGACCCAGCAAAATACTTTCTGGAATAAAATCAACACTTTCAAGTGCATGTGAGGCAGAAAGGTAGGTCAATTCAATGTTGAACACCAGTCAATTGATGAGAAATCTCCTAGGCCAAAAAAAATAATGTTATGTTTCCGATTACCATTCTAAAATTGTAAAAATGGAATAAGTCACAGTAACACAAAACTTCGAATACAATGAACAAAATAAGCACAAACTAATAGACTTTCAGGATTTTGCGCTTGAGATATTTTTTGTTCTGACGGTGATGGTCAAAACAAAAAAATATTTAATTCAAGTGCCGAATGCCAAATGGGATTATCCACGACCAAGAACACACTCATGGCATGTGTGTTTACAATCGAAACTAAATATAAACAACCAATATTTCTCTTTGTTTTTTCCATCTAAGATAGAAAAAAAAACATCTGTGGCTTTATTTTCTACTTTTTTTTCTGAAAGACAATCGGCAGACTTTATAATTATTTTTTTTTCAAAATAACAAATAAAAACTTTTGGGTAGGGGGTCTGAAGGAGGTTCGGTAGGGTGACCGGAAACATAACATCCGATAGGATGATCTAAGTGCTAGATGTTGTAAAACCCATGGCACTGAGGAATCTGTTGAGTTGGGGTAGTCCAATTAGCTGCCCATTACTGTAACATGAAGTTTCAAGGACTCTACATAATACATATAGACATTATGTAAACATAAAAGTACAGTGTACATGTAAGTACATTCCCGAGGAGCTCCGACGATTTTGGTTTTGCCATATATGTATATGTCAGACTGCATGTACTGACAACTCTTAATATGATTTTTAGTTAAAATATTTTTTGTTTATGACTTCATGCCAATAAAATAAAGTTTGTACAGGTACATAAAAAATACAACCCTTTTCAACATTTGTTAAAAGGGTGGGGGTTTTATTAAGTATCAAGGCATTAATACTACATACGTAAAATAACTAAGTTTTGATAAATTGTGAAGAAGATTACAGGATTTAATGAAATAAAGATTCTAAAGTTAATAACAGTGTTGTGAAGTACTGAGTGTACATGCACGTTATGTTTGTTCTGAAACCAAATAATACTAGCAGTGCCTCTGGATATATTTTATACAGCTGCAAAACAAGTACTATAGTATAGGAAACATTTTATTTAGAAGTTGATAAAATTGTTTGATACAAGATTTAGTAGAAATATTGATTTTGAAGTGTTAACTGTAAGTCAGTATCGTTGGATTTAGCCTTAAAGTCTTTCGTATACCGGTATTGTAATTTTGATTCATAAGAATTTTTATCATTTTAGATCGAAGATCAGAATTGATATAGCAGTCACCAGAGCCTTTATATTTGTAAAGCCTGATAGCATCTGTAACTATCTTACTCTGCCGCAGTAAAATAGTCCCAATGGCATACCCTATATAGGTTAGTTAGATCTATTTTTGTTGGTATTCCTGGTAATCAAATTTAATTCTATGTTATTTACGCCAATAAATAAACACAATAAACAACTTTCAGTGCGAATGTAACATACTGATTAATTAGGATTGTACATTTGTATTAACAACGATCCAATTGAAAATAGTTGTCTTCTAATCTCTTATCAGTACCTGTTTATTTCTATGCAATCAGTAAAGAAAAGGATTCCATGCTATTATTAGCTACTCATTTTTTTACCAAATGTTTTACAAAAGGGTAGCATAACCCACCCACCCCCGAAACCATTCCGATGTATCGTGTATTTTTATCATGGTTACAGTTTCATGACATTGGAAGCCCGGTGATGACAAATAAAAATAAAATTTTACTTAGACCATGGCAATGGAATTTCGATTGTGCATTTCTCGAGAATGGTGTCAGTCTTTGGTCTGGTGATATTTCTTTTTGTAATAATCATTCTATTGGGCTATTTTGGTCATTTGTAAAGATAATAGAGTTGCAGGTGCTACATGGCCAGTGTTGTCTGCACCACACATAATTGTCGAAATTGTATTCTAAGACTTAGGCGTTTACGTTAATGTACTTGTGCCAGGAACTACAATGTAGATGCCCAAGAAACTAAGTACTTTAATTGAAACATAGGTATCTATATGATAACTTTTAGCACTTGAGCTATTAAGCTTATATCTGCTGAGAAATGTAGCTAGTTAAGATGGGCATGCATCTAAGGATTTATTTTAATGATTGTGGCGGCTTAAGTTTGAATGATTTGACAGACTGTTTCGACCCGGACGTCGATAAATTAAACTCGACTTGAAAATGTTTAGAAAATTGGAAAGGCCAACTAGTAGTTTGTAGCTCAATTACGCAGTATGTCGGAGAGTTTTGTGTCAATTAATCTAGATGTTCCATGTAAACTGCCATCGAACCTGAATATTACGCAAACTGGCGCACTGCTACGATGCATTATGAAATTGGTGTATGTTTTCTGTAATGTCCTTCTTAATCAGAATGGTGAATTTAAAAATAAATCAGAGTTCAACATTAACTATTTACAACAATAAGCTTATGTTTAGATACGTTTGAATTCAATCCCCGTACTCTCCTTTATTCCAATTTTTGCAATTTGTCGATTATTTGAGGCGTAAATTTTCAAACGATCGATATAAATTGATTCAGTACATGATTACTTTGATTTATGTTTTCTGTGAAGTACATGACTGTAAGTGGGAAAAATTTGCAGTCTTGCAGTTTTATTCTCTTTTGATAGAGAACTGTTTAAGTAGGACAAATGTAAAAACAAAGACCTTATATATGTAAATTCTTAGCAAGTCATACACACTGACTGGTAATTTGGTCGTAAGGAAGAGTAAATGACAGGCTTTTTAAGGAACTGAAATGGAGCAAAAATCCCGGATCTGCCCACATATACATATACAAATATGTTGGCATAATAGTGTCACCGCAAAAATAATGCGGTCGTATATTGGTATGGTGCTAATAGCGGCGTCATCATCGTCGGCGGCGTCCGTGTCGTCGTCGTCCATATTCACTTGGTTTTCGTGCGATGACTTTAGTTATGGTTGATCAATTGTTATGAAATTTTGATATGATTTTACTAACTACTAAAACAATGCTCCTATTTAATTTTGAGTTTATGGCCCCTACCGTTTTCAAATTAGGGCCACCCATATAACTGACAGATACCACACTGTTGGTTTCTGTTAATCTAAAAAAAGCTGTTGTCTTGTGGTTATGGCAAGCCATTGTGGAATTTGTTCCTCATTTATTGATGTCAGTAGATATTTAGTAACACATGTTAATGGATATTTATTAACATATGCATAATTCAATTATTGATATCAATAAATGGAGGAGTTTTCTAGACAATGCACATTCAAGACAAAACGAATGCATGTTCAAATTTGCTCTTCGGGCAATACCAGTCTGCGTCCATACTTGTCTCCGCAATACCAGTCTGTGTCCACACTTGTATTTGAATTTAAAACTTTTTTCACTTTTCAAAAACAAAATCATGAAACAATGGTGGGATAACGACGAAATGTTCCAATTTTGTTATAGAAAATGTTTACAGACACTTTCACTCGTCTAAACAAACATCTTCTCGATTTATTAATTTTAAATCTGTGATTTTGGAATTCTTAAGATGACATTGTTTTATTATGTGTTAAATTATGATTACTTCTTTGACAAAAATTGGAAAGTTTTTAATTTCACCCTTTGTCCGTGTCGCATATTTCTTTTAACGTTTCGTTAAGAACCAAAAAGGACTTACTTGCAAGTAAAACTAGTCCTCCAATAATTTCAACTTCTATTTTGCATGACAAAACGACAACTATTATATTGTATGATCTTTCTTACTAAACAAATCTACTAAGCAGTTATAGATTATTTATAAACATTTTGGCAGAAATTATATTATTATAATGATTGATGATATTGAACAATTCACCCTAATCATTGTAAGACTGTTGTTCAGAACAGATTTACGTATGTTGGTCTCAGAGTGGGATATTTTAGTATTGGTATAATTAGGTATCAACCGAAGTATGTCACATCAGGGAAAGATATTTATCGAATAGAGATAAAGTTCCGAAAAATAATTTAATCATGTATCAGATCGCCCCTTAAGTTTCATTGTATAATTACCTTTCATAGTAATATCACGGGTTACCAAAAACCAATCCATGTTCTTTATAGTTTTTTTTCAGTATTTAAAAATGCACTGTCAATAGGGCGATTTTACCTTAATAATTCGAAAGTTGAAACGTTGTCTGGATATTATTCTGAAAACTGCCAAGTTTTACTTCCATGTGTACCATTTCAACATAAATGTAATTCAGCATGCCTTGAATTTGTGCTAACACAATTGCATTTCTAGGTTACCCGAGTACACCTTTTTAAAGGTGCATATGTTTCGGAAGTTGTATTGAATCATATATATGCTCAACGGTTCAATGTTCAAGTATTGAGAAAGGATACTATACACCATTCAACGTAAATACTGATATAAAAACGGTTAAAAACTTGAATTGAACTTTGACATCGATGATATTCCAAACTAATCCATATTTACAAATGTCATCTAAACTACCATGAACATAAGGAAGGATTGCACTCTGAAGTTAATTAAGGAATAAAATCAATTCCAGGCTGTAAATTCATTCTCCACATTCATTCAGCGTCAAAAGAAAATAAGTACTTATGAATATTTATTCCATTATCTCCCATGATCAAAATCATTAGAAAACCGTTATATCATATTTGTGTCATTATTTGATCAAATTTAGGTCACGCGATTACAGTTCTATCTTCCATCCGATTTGTGTTTAATTCATTCGTTCACTAATTTTTCTCAATAAAAAAATTCTCCCCTTTGAGAACTGTTGAAATAGCGTTGGATACTGTAGTACGGATTAAATTTAAAATTTCGTGTGCAAAAATATGTTTTCCTATAACGCTGAAAAGATTACCACAGAACTTCAAAAAAGAAACTATATTAACAATATACATTTAAGTTCATTAATTTGATTCACAAGTACTATTTCCTTAGTACGTAATGTTATTGTGCGTTAAACACTATTTAACATTAGGTAATTATCGCCATGTTACACAACAACCGTGTGTCTGAAATAGTTGACGATTTTCTTATCCAATTTATCGTTTTTGCCGACATATTTTTCTATTCCGAACGATAGTGATAATAAAACCAGAGCACTAGGCCATGGATAATCAATTGTTTGTTTCAAATTAACATTTTGATTTTTTATCAAGCATCATTAATATTTCAATATTGCTTACAGTAAGGCGATTTCCTAATATGTAAATTGATTTCCCTGAAAATGACATATGATGATATATGATTAATACATTATTATATTAATATATCATTTAATATGATTAAATGATTTAATTTGTGAATATTATAGATACGAATTTGGACAAGTATGGCCTCATAATTAAGTTATCTTTACAGTATTATTTAGGATTTGCAACTGATTTATAAAGCTGTGGCGTGGAAAACGTTCGAGTTGCGAAATATTTTGTACTAAAAAACCAATAGGCATCACTAGATCGTTCTTTTTAATGATTCATGCGAAAACGACAAACAGTTTTATTTCTATAGGAAAATTTTGCTATTTGATTGACATAAATATCTTTTAAAGCATGTCATTCATATTTTAGTAGGATGCCCATGTTCTCTTTGACGGGACTTTTTTTACTTGTTAAGGATATGCTGAAATTCAACAGATGCATTATCAAATTCTAGAAGTTCTAGGGGTTGGTATCCATTCTTTTGTTAGAAAATTATGTTAATTTTGTGCAAACCTTGGGCACAAATGATAACCTATACTCTTTTTTTATAAAGTCCGATCCAGCCCTGGAAATAAACAGCAAGACTAAACAACTCGTTTAACCATGAATAAGGATTCACAACAATCTCCTGACAAAAAACAAGAACCACACACGAGAAACTTTACAAAGACACTTTTTAAATACAATCGAAAATACTTAAGTATTATTGCGAAAGGTTTTCCATATTGGCTTAGTTATTGGTCCGAGGCTAGCCATATTGGACTGAGGCGTAGCCGAAGTCAGTATTGCTAGCCGAGGCCCAATAACTCAGTTAATATGGAAAACCTTGCGCAATTATACCTTTATTGACTAACTAGTCCAATACATCTTATCAGCCTAGGCCAATATGCCGTTTTGAACGGGTCAAAGCCGCATTGGACGGCTAAATTCCATATAGGACGGTTAAATCCCATATTGGATGGCTAAATCCCGTATTGGTACACTTTAGTATTTTGTATTGTATTGGCAGTTTTGATTATTTTAACGTCAGTCAATAAAGTGTGATATTGCGTTTCTCAACCCTCTTTAGTCAATTTTGATTATAACAATGACATAGAAACCTTTTACACAGGCAATTTTTACTTATGGAAATTCTTGTGAATCGAGTTTCACACGAAATTCGAATAACTAAAAACTTAATTTTTCACGTGGAAAACATGTCACGTGATTTTCATGTAAAACCACAAATATTTTATGTGATCTCTCGATTCTCAAGAATTTCACGTGCATTCCAACACCAAAAATAGTTGCTCGACTTCAGGTTAAATTTTACCCGTGTACTGTGCTTACAATAAGTCATTTTCTTGTTACATTTTTGTTCAGTACTTAACGAGTCACTTCAAACCAGTGCAACTTGATATACTGGACAAATAATGCTTATATTTAGTGTAATGCCAAAGGGTAACATCTAAGTCCCATGGTAATTAAACAAGAGTTAAAATTTAGGGCTCGTTTACCTACGACTACAAATTAATTCTAAGCTTAAAATCTCTGCCATGAAAAAAATATTATTGATTGTCTGAAGAATATAATTTAGAGTTGATTGCGTGCGGTCAATAATTAGACTGTCAACTCTATCATACTTTGCTAAATAAAGAAAGAAAAAAAATAAAATAACTGACAGTACCACATAACTATAATCATATGGACGATGCCAACTTCGTTTTTACAATGTTCTTAACGTGACGAATTGTACTGTGAAGAAAGATCAGCAATAATTATTTGGACTACACAGTATTAATTAGATAAAACCATTATTAGTATTGATTACAAGCGCACTTGTCCTATTTTCCTCTTGATAACTAGACAAGAGTAATTACCTTTCACAAAATTTAACAACAGAGCTGTGATGAATGGGCATTTGGCATTTCCGTCGGTTATTATGACTTTTTCAAATATATACGACATTAACTCCCACATTAGATGTTATCACTTCTATAGCTTTAGGGCGATTTATTGCAGTTGCCACAGCCTTTCGTCTGCAATATTCGCATTTTGTCCAGTTAAGGAAAGAAAAATGATAAATAAAAATATAACAACTTTGGAACATATTAATGCAGAAAGGCGATACAAGTAAGGAGCGGATCCACATATTTTGAAAATGGTAGTTTCTGAGAGGTTATAGAACAAAGAGGGATTCCAGGCTATTATTGCTTGTTGTTTGCCCAAATTTTGTGCGAAATCAACATTTTTTTATTCCTCAGAATTCCTCCCTTAGATCCGCTACTGTAAGCTCAACGACGGGGCGTGGTTAGCTATATAAAACTAACGCAAATTTTGTGAATAGCCTTTATATATATGTTGTACATAGTAATGAACCAAAATAATACCGATAACAAAAGAGAAGAATCTTTTGAAATTATGCAGCACATTCTTTCGTCGTTAATTGATAAACTAAAGTCATTGCATTATATTGTATCTCTTTCAGAATTATGATAAGAATTGTTTTAACAGTTGGGGTTATTTGCCATAAATCCTGGAATGCATGAACGAAATAACTTTTTCAAAGTGTTTCCATAAGGTTCGTGCCGAACGCGCCGAGTCACATAACTAACCATACTGTGCAAAATTTTATTTTGAGTTAAGGGAATCAAAATATTTTGATCCTATGAAATTTAATCCGGTAGTGAAATTCAAATGTTGTAAATCTGTATTGATTTGGAGACTAACACATGAATGCTATATGCTGGAAAAAAACAAAATAAACACTACAGTCGTTCATATTATTAATAATACTATAATACCTTGTTGATGCGATGTACATCTCGAATACATTGACTGATTTACTTTACTATAGTCCTTGCACTGATTGCGGCCAGTTATTTTTGAAAAAAAAGGAAGCTTACTGTAAAATGATGCACTTACAATCATTGTTACTAGCATTTGGTAGAATCCATAGTAGTTAATTGGGATTTTTTTCAGTTTTCTTTGAGTTTGATTTAAGTAGTTACATATGTTTTTTGTTATATCTCTGTCTATTTTCTTAAATATATTCTTTGAAATTGGATTCTTGTTACAGTTGCTGCAATCCGCCGTTTTCCACGTTGTACATTGAAGGAAGAAAATTTACTAACGGAAACTCTCGGTCGTGTAGTTACAGTATTAATAGATGTTATAGACTCGGCATTAGTGACGGATATCAATAATCAAGCGACATCGAGTTTTTTATTAAAAAAAAGAAGAGGATAAAAACAACGACAAAATATTCATACTATATCCCATTCACGAAAGCTTATCGGTAAGAACACACAGTATAGTTCAAACGATTAGACAATCTCTATACAACCTACAAGTTAAACTCTTGAATTGAGATGATATGCATGGTATCACAAATGCACATATGTTGTCAACAGATGTGATTCAAAATTATTCTGTTCATATAAAAGGTCCAAAATGCAATAATATGCACCTGAATAAACTACTCAGCATTGCATTGTAATGTCCAATTGTTTTAAGATTTTTTTTTCAAATTGCATATTGCAGTTATATAAAACCATTATTTTTAAATTATTCAAGAATTCGAAAAGGTATTACATCATATGTTTGATATTTGCAATATTTATAGTATAGGTATTATTATATTTTGAATGTAATTACACATCTAGAAGTAAGATCTTAGGATGTAAGTCTTCCATCTGCTATGCAATTATCATTTTTATGTACTTTTAAAATAAAAATGGTCATCTGCTATGTGACCAATTGCCTATTTAAATTTACATGTATATACATCATTAAATTTTTTAACTCGGTATGAATTGAAGTGAAATTTTAAGTCAAGTACATCATTTAGCAGATGCTTAATGCTTTATAGGAGTTTAAATGTCATGACCTTCTGTTTATTCATTTTCTTTTATTATTACCATTATTATCGTTATTATTATTATTGACAGTGGTGATAGTGCTAAAAGGATATTAATGCTGGAAGAGAACTGTTACTTATTCATACTTTTGGATAGATATCATTCATTATATTACTAAATGCACTTAAGTAACCATGAATGCTTTTATCTGTTATAATATATATTTATCAGATTCTCATACCAAAATACTAGATAAAGATATAAATGCTTGATAGATCAACTCCAGGCTTCATAGTTGTAGACTAAGTAAAAGTGATTATGCATACCTGCATGACTGAATAATTGATGTAGAAACTTTCCTCATGACAAGATTTCCCAAATGGTATTAGTGTTTTTTTCTTGTATTTATTCCAAGAATTATGTCCGAAAATATTTGCCTTTCAAAGAACCATTGGTTTTGTCGTCTGCTTTGGCAGCATAAACAGACGATTGTTTGGTTTGGTGGGAGAGCATTAGCAGACGATCAATATATGTCAGGTTTAAACAGCTTTCTGTTTTAAGAGTGGGCTTCTTTCATTCATTCGATCCGTCTATTGATCGGGAATGACAGGAATTTAGCACACTTGGTTCCAGATAATGGTTTTATTTTAGAATACAAGCATACAAGGCTTAATTGTAGTTAAAATGATTGACAAGAACTGACACTCGTCTAATTTCCTCGATCGTTTAAGATCACAACTGACAAACAAGATAAAACTTCTTTGAATAAACTTCCTGAAATAAGATGATGTATTTAAGTTACGATTGGAGCAAACTACTGACCTTTCTTAAATATTAAATAATATTTAGGTTGTTGGCATTTTTTGAACCATCACTGAGTATCTCAAGATCAAGAAATGTGACCGATGATCAAGAAATGTGACCGACTTAACTTACTGCTACAATTCTATATTCCAACATGTTACTTGATATCTCAAACAACTGCTCGAAGACTACTGAAGGTAACTTTTTTACATTTTGCAGTATTAGCTGTACATATGTTAAAAATAAAGAATTCGTGTCTTTAATGTTAAAGAAATATTGAAAATGTTATTTTTTGTTCATGTTTTTTGGCACACACAAGAGCTTGCACGGACATAAAGGTTGTTGACATATAGTTATCACCAAGCTCCGAACAGCGTCTGACGCTCGAAACTCGCACTGGACCTGCAGCCAGCCTTCTAAGAAAATGTACGAATCTTACGCAAACTCGGGAAGAGGTGTAATACCACTATTTCGGAAACCAGCCGCCTGCACAAACACGAAAGTAGTTCGTAATGACACGAAGCAGTCTCAAAATTGCACCCTATCATTTTCCTTGTTTAGTAGAGGTATACAAACATGGTGTCATCTGAAAGCTAAATAAATCAGCAATAATCTAAAAACTTCATTTTCTTTATTCAGTGCAGGGTAAAAAAAAATTCTGAACAAAAACTCTAGGCCCCTTGATATGGTTAAATTTCAAAAGGAAAGTAGTGATTTCTGCACTTGTATGCTTTCCTTTTACCGTTCTTTCTTAGAGGGCACATACGGTATGTTGGTATTTTTATGAAAGTTAAGGTAAAGGGTGACCATCATAATGGAACCCCTCCAGCACCGTCTGTACTGATGTAAAAAAATTAGCCTTATATGGATTTAATATAGAAAGTAATAGAGACCAGAAATAGTGGTATGACACCAAAAAATGAATGATTTTACGCGACGTTATCCGATTGTTAAACGACGTATGATTTGAATAACGCCCGAGAACTTCGAAAGGTCTGTTTGCAGCGGTTAATAATAGAGAAAACGAACGTCTGCCGCTTCATGGAGCGAGCTTGAAATCAAACACGATTCATCAGTATATAAGACATGGTTGCCTTTTTTTAGTCTTGATGGGTAACTCAAAATAGTATGACATTTCTCGTAAGCTTTATTCTGTTATCGTTTTTCTGCTAATAGATCAACAAAAAAGTTAAATCAAGATATTTAGAATGTCTTTTCTGCTAATAGATCAACAAAAAAGTTAAATCAAGATATTTAGAATGTCAATGAACCCCAATAGAAAGATTGTAGAAGTAAGTATAACAGATTAACAGATTGGGTTATACTGTACACAGCTTGCCATCACTGTTGACATTTAGATAAACATTTTTTGCAATTTTTCAAGTCCACGATGTGAAGATTATTGAATCGTTTCCTGGTAAATAATGACCACTTTTACAATTTTATTCCATGCAGTTATCACGTAACTCTCGTGCTACAAGTTGTAGAATTACATTAGATTAGATAATTTTGTACCCCTTAGAGATTTGTACAAGTGAGGAATAATTTGAGCACAATTTGTCATGTGCGTAGGCGGAAATTTATCGGAACAGTAATGAGTCTTGAAACGCAATGTCTTCTGAAAATAATGTCACTTCAATTGATAACTAAGAAACTGTGTTATTTGTCAAGGAGAATACATAAATTTTCAGACCAGAAAAAGAAAGAACGAGTAAATGAAACAAGTTTGAAAATTTTGACATTATTTAAAGCTGATTGTAGAATAGATGACATGATTTTCTCTTCTAAATCTTTGTTTCAATTTATCTTTTAAGTGCCTTTATCATTGAAGCCTTGGTGAAGTAAATGTCATTCAGGCCAATTAATATAATTTTCTTCTGGGATACTGAAGTCTTTTTATGGTAGCTAGAGGAAATTAAAAAAAAAACCCATAATCCAGCTGATGAACTAGATGTTCACGGTGCAAGTGAGAATTATTATTTTATAAGAGTCTTGGTTAACCATACTGTAACACACTGTCTTTCTAATTTAACCTATTTCTTACTTAAGAACATTTTCATTTTCTGGTTAAGAACTACTGTGGTGCACATGTTTAATTTTATCTTATTTTTAAAGTAAAATCCTTAATAAGAATGAAAATTTTAAGAGATTTATGTCACTACCTCTTTTCATCTGGACTTAAGTTTTAAGTGACTTGTCACCTTATCAACCATTGACAGGAAAATAGCCACAACGCGATTTCTTTTGAGAACCTTTGTACCAAGCATGCGTATTAAAGGAATGAGGGTTTATTGTTTGATATAGTTTGTTCAAATGTTTCCTTTTGCCATTTCGTCTAAAATATTATGCTCGCTTAGTTTTGTTGGCTGCAACTAATTCATATTAGTGTATTTGGCTAGGTGAGTTATTTGGATTTGTCGAAACCACAATTTTTACGGAGCTTATTCTTTGTAAAATTACTATATTGAATATAAGATGTTGATATGTAGAAAACACCTTTAATCAGGCAAAACATTAAAAAAAGATTAAGTAGCATACGTGGATTTTTCAAAATGATGCGCGGTGTGCTTTCTTATGCAGAACATTTAACTTCTGGTTTGATGTCCATGATAATATTTTCGAAAAAAGAAAGATTATAGCAAGACAATGCTTGTGTTAGGATAAAAGAGGGTAACCAGTTTACAAGCTGTAGGAATTGCATGAAGGTAAAAACAAACTTAGAATAAAAGTTATAAACAACCAAGAGCAGTCATTAACTTTCATGTTATGTCACTTGATGAGTTCTATAACATCTGACATTTGGTTAAAGTGTGTTTCAAGACTTCTACGTGATATTGTTAAACGAAATGTAGGAAAGAAAATCAATAATTCGAAAATGATGGCTGACTGTGAAAACTGATTATATTGGTCAATAATGTATCTTTTGAAGTAAGAGATGGTCTGATTGGTTTGTTGTTTTTCTAATTCTCTGGAGAATACATATTGATTTCTATATGATAGCGTTTAACGAACTTTCATGTATAATTCATTGAGTTATGCAAGGCAAGTCATTAGGGTGAATTCCCTTCTATTGATCTCCGTTAAACAATTTCATATAATGTCATTAATTTGAGCATTTCAATCTAAAATTTATTTACTTTTGACAATTTGCAATTTAAAACAATGGTGAGTTTAAAGATAGGAGATTGATTTAGTTATTGACTATATAGAAGTAAGGGAACCAATGACCCCATGTTTACACTGACGAAGTCTTATACCAGGAAATAATATAATTCTTTTTAAATACGCTGGATATCTGGTGCCTTGTGTCGAATAAAAAAGCAATACATTAAAACACGAAACTAGAATTATCTATGTCCAAATAAAACCAGCGTTCAAAATATACAGCAGGACAGTTTTTCATTTTATGGTGTTCCAAAAATCGTATATAATAACAGTATTTGAAATCAACAGGTTTTTAAAATAAAATTATTCATCTAGGTTATTTTCTAGCAGTACATTAACAATAATTTTTAATACAACCCAGTACAACCAAAACTCAAATGATGATACAACCCACTTGAATAAGTCCTGTTTAATTACACATACTGAGTATAATTTGAATGAATACTCTTTCATCATAAGTTGCCATGCGAGTTAGCGAGCTAAGCAACGGTAACCACAGTCAAAATCTTCCCAAACCTTCAATTCATATAAAACAAAGGACAACGTGAAAGCAAGGAACAAAACGTCAAATCGAATAGACAACATATCAGTCTTCATGTTCATGATGGCAACCCGCTTTCAAATAAATGAGAGGAAAAATATAACCTCTAATTGTATTGCTGTGTCTATTTTCTTTCGTTGTCCTTGAATTATGTTCCATTTTATCCGGTTTCCTATATTTCCTCTTCTTATAACGGTTAAGGTTAATAAACCATTACCATTTTCTTAACCATTGTATATTGTGATACATGATGAGTCTCCCGACACCAACAATAAGTCCAGGAAAAAGTCATTCTACTCAAGAAAATTACAACATATGTTTTTCACATGTTTTGAAAACACCGGGGAAAAAAACATGTTTATCATATGTTTTTCACATGTTTAGGACCGCCATGAAAGCATATGAAAAACATATATTTCTGACGAACAAAGTAATTCATGAAAAACAATTAGATAAACGACATATTATATTTATATGTTTTATTTATACAATGTACTATTTAAAAAGAATAAAAAATAAAGCCAGACCATCTCTTTTAGGCAATAGATATATTGACGACAACTCAGATTCAAGTGACGGGGAATGAATATGTTTTAGTAAACAAGAAAAAAGGACAAATTTTCCGATGATTATTCGGAACACGTGGAATGTAAGCGTTTTTCTCAAATTTGTGAAAAAGAAACAATCTCATTTTTCTTTCAAAAACAATATATATGCACAAGAACTGCTTGAAATTATAAGGTGCTCATAAATCTAAATTAAAAGAAATGACAAAGAAACAGAATGGAAATTAAAATGTCATCCTCTATACTACTTCTCCAGAACTCAGTGCTGAGCGTAATAACTATCATATAAGACATAATTAAAACTCTTTTCGGTCATAGCAGTGTGGAAGATCATTACATGGAATGATTAACTAGTAACCATGTCCACTATTTTGTCACTTTTTAATTTTTTATTTGTGGAAGAAGGGCGTTTAGGTCGTCCGCCTTTCTTTGTAATGTGATACATGTGGATTGTGTTACAGCTAATTGAAAAAGACCACTTCCAATTTCAATACAAATTTAGGTCTATTACAACTAGCTGTAAATAAAGCATTGTTATCAATCTGTTAAAAGGGGGATAACTTCATTTCATAAGTGATATCGCTGGATTATCCAATCTGTTTTATTTCAACTGCTTTTTTTAACATTATATTGATGATGGAGGGTTCTGTTTTTGTCCACTTATAGAACGACTATCAAGATCAAAACAAAAATTAGATGGTTCTCAAGATGTCCCTATATAACTATGCAAAAATATTACATTATGGCATTCTTAATCCATCATTATCAATAGCATGATATCGTATTGTGCTGTCTTTGGACTTCCCCTCATTTTATTACCTTTTGTATTGTTACTTAAGATAAAAAAAATATTATATATACATTTAGGTTAACTTGAACATAATAAATCCCAACAACGGAGAATTTCGAAATAAAATCAGCATTGTAATAGATTGCAAATATTTTATTATACATTCTGTGAAAAAGAAAATATCACGTTGAACTGTCGTAAAATTGACCTGATTTCTATTGATAGTGACATTATCAGACACTGTAGTTATAACGTTAACACTAGAAGTATGCCGATCATGTCAATATCTCTGGTCTAAGTACTTAAACATTACTTCTATAATTCTTAAACAAAGTTCAATCTCTATGCTGAGATATGATCTATAAATACATTTGTAACTTGGAAAATAGAAAAATTCTGTCTAAATCTATCCTTCATTCATTAATTTCATGAAAAAAAATTTAAGAAAAGATTTAGCTCTATTATGTTTTGTCTTAGGTAGTTTTTATTGATTAAATGACATTGATATAAATACATTTGTCTGATATTTCAACTGATAAAGCTTGGAACGTTAAGTACTTCTCCGTCTAAGAATCAGGCAAAAAGTGTATAAGGTGTGGCACATGAAGAAAAAATACATTTTATTGCATAATCCAAGTTTTTATACCTCATAACCTCAAGAAATTACTGTCAAAGTGTTTGAAAAGTTTGCCTTTTTAAGATATTGATAGGTCAAATTTAGTTGAAATGCACTATGGAAAAATGGCGGGAAAAATTTTCCCGAACTTTTTCCTTATATAAGCAGGCAAAAAAATATCTACATCACCGATGCTTCAGGATAAATTTAAATAGCTGTTCTGTTGTTTTCTAGATGTGTTGAATGTATTTGAGGCAAAAAGACCAAATTGAGAAATATGATGTGCCACCCATTGCCTGATTCTTATACAGAATGGTACTTAAGTACTCCGAGACAAAACGACATTCCATCATATAACTAATAAAGAATGCTAATAAAATTGACAATACGTATTATCAATAGATATTATCTGTAGTTTCAAAGAAAGCAGCTTATAATTTTAATTTGAATAATGCCATATATAAAGATGGTAAGTTATGAAGTTTATACAAAAGAGATTAACTTATAAATGCTAAAAGACTAGGAAACCTACAGTTTCAGTTATGTTTTGTTTTATCTTTTTTTCTGGTGATATGAACATAATCGTCGTCAATCTAACCAGAAACAAAATAACATTATTTTTTTTTATCTTTTTTAAGCTGCAGCATCGATTGCATGTATGCGTCTATGAAGAAGACAAAACACAAAAAAACTTGTACACAGAACAACTACCAATCATTCTTTATCATAATAGTTATTAGTTTCTTAAACCAATGCAAAATAAATCACCATTGACAGGAACTGATTCGGACAATAAGTTTGATTTAAAGTTGGGGTATGAGTTTTATATTCATCAATATCGCATCCCTTTTGGTGCTTTTGGCAAATTGAATTTAAACAGAATTTTGAAACATATGATATCATAAGACATGTATATAGTAACCAAATGAATTTCTCATTGGTTATAAAAAAAGGGACAAAACTTCTCGAATTATGATTGATTTAATTCAAATGCAGAACATTCTAAAAAAACTGTTCGCCTGTTGGTGAAATATAATTCATACAGGTGGAACTTTTTAAGTTTGAAATAATGACTAAGGTCTTGAGATAATAAACCTTTAAGGAGTATATCATGTCACAAAAAAGTCAGAGCTTTTTCACAAAGTACGAAAATGAGTTCAGAGATGAAACTCCATACACAAATGGTCGGATAAAATGTTACAACATTCGAATTCATTTTTAAAATGTATTTGAATACAATATTGTATTGGTCCCTTAATGAATACTTTACTATACGTCAATAATAAATGATATAAGATTACACATTTTTATTCTCTTTGATATCGACAACAATCAATTCGCGTTTCGAATATCATTGTTGTCATTCAGTCCATAGAATATTTAGTTTTTTTTTTTAATAAATATATCATATTTTAATTAAGTGTAATAATTACAATGTCCTTTGCACGATAACATGTGAATATAAATGACGTAACGTTCACTGAAGAACAAATTTATTTTTATAATAGCAGCAACGATGGCGTGTGTGCGGACTTTAAGCAGACCAAACACAAAAACTTTGCTGTCTTCGCTATTTGAGTGCAAGAACAACTTGACAATTTGAAGAATAATTTTCAAAAGCTAACGTTTCAACACAACGCCATTTTTCGGATTGTATTGCATAAGTTTATGGATATATGATAATGTTTTGTTGTCAAGGATAGGGTGACAATTGATAGAACGGCAATTATATTACAATGTAACAAACAAACGCGAACTTGAGGAAGGAAGTATGGTTAATTTTAATACTAGAATAGTTAAATAGTACCGGACTGTACTCGCTCAAAATAATGATAGGTAATTTTAAAAGTACTTTTTTGCTGAAATTGGAATGGTCCAATAATGTTAAAGCATGGAGTTCACCTTTGTATGGAGATAAGGGAAGCTTGTTATTGTAAACTGCTAAATTGAAGGGTAAAAGCAAAATTATCGAACTGATAAATCTAAACAGTAGCCAAAAAGAATAGTAAAAAATGAGTCAGTCTAACAAAGCAGAGAAAAAGGAACAGATATGACAAAACGCAACAGAAGTACCATCGTATAACCCCTATAAAATAGAAAATACTTACAAAAATCACCAAAAGGTCTTCAGTAGGTTAAACGCACCTTCAAGTAAGCTCCGAAATGCCCTGACATCATATGTAATAAAATCCACGGAAAAAGAACGATGACCCTCCTTCAAAATAAACTTAAAAGTCCAATAACGACACGAAGATACATTAATGACGAAAATTGATAATAGGGCGAAATCATTCATTCCTGAAAAAATCAAAAGATCTTCTGGAAACCCTCATTTCAAGATTATTATCAGAAAACAATAGATTAAAACTTTTTGAAAATTTCTATTCCCCATACCCAGTTAAAATTCTGACTCATTATGCACTGTTGTTAGTAAAAAAAGACGGTAACCTATATACAAATATGTAGTTATTTGTAGAAATTCCTCATACTTTGTTAAAATAACTCCTAATCATTTTCCAAATATACCAAAGAAGATGTTTCAAAATACTGGAATTTTTGATCGACAACATATTTGTCCAGTTTTGGTGGACACGTTTTTCAACAAACGATCGGCACTCTAATGGGAACAAATTGTGCTCCTCTGTTTGCTGGCCCATTCCTTCACTCGTATGAAGCTGACTTTATAGCTGATTAGATCCAAAAGAAGGGACAATGATTAGCTAGATCCTTTAATCCCAGTTTTCACGATATTTATGACGTAGTTTTGGGGATTCGACACCTCGCATATACCTCCAAAGAACTTGAGAGATAAAGGATACTACAGACTCTGTAAAATCAGCCTCATATCTCGACCTACACTTAGAGATCGATGGTAAAGTAAAAATATTGACCAAGCTATACAACAAACGCCATGACTTTTCATTGATTTTCTTTCATCTGCGACAACACCCCCTAAGCACCTGCGTATTGAGTTTTCATACCACAACTCATTATGCCAGAGCTTGCCGTAACTACACATACTTTTTGTATCGCGCTAGACTTCTTATAATTAGGCTTCTTGAACAGGTTTATATTGCAACAAAATTAAAGTCATCATTTCAATAGTTTTATAGTCACCATATTGAACTCGCGGATCGTTACAGTGTATCCATCTGTACCATCAGAAATGATTAGTTAAACGTGTCATAGTTTTCATGACCCGTTGGTCTTTCCTGTAAGTACGTATATTTTTACTAACTATACGTGTGTAACGAATTGTAGTTCAATGAATACAATTCAAATAGTCAGAAGGAATTCCCCTACAATGATTTTAATACAAATACAGTATATTATTATCAAAATTTAAAGACAAAAGAAGTCAAAAAGTAAAAGAAGCACAAGTACTTTAGTAGTTAACAGATTTATGACTGTCATAAGACATATCTAAAGCGATCTGATGACTACGCTCGAAGTAGGATAACTATCTTTAATTTTGATCTATAAACATTTACAGGTAAAGAAGCGTCTTAAGATCATACGAAAAACGTTTAAGTCTTTAGATACTTTTTAAAATTAGAATTATGTTTGTATTTTGGGGTCATTGATGTGATGAAGAAAAACTACACCGTTCAATTATATGGCGAACAAAAGATAAATGGAAATCACTAACACATACTTTTTCTTTTATCAGATATAGAAAAAAAACCTTTCGTGTCATTGAAGATATCAAATTAACACAACATAATTTTTCGTTCTTTCGTACATGTCTAAGCCATTTCTGTTCTTAAGAACAGGCCGCCCCAGCGTAAAAAAACTGTCCATGACACTTAAGAATACTCCAAAACAGTACTTTTGTGGCATCAGGGTCTAAAGTCTTAATACATCAGGTTTATACGTTTATTTCCATACACGGAAGAACAGTTACATCATGAAATAACGTTTTAATTCATGCCAATATTTACTTTGTTCTTGACAAAACATCGTTGCAACCATTGACTAATTTGCTTTATGTAGAGTTTGCTTAGTAAGTCCTTATTGATTTTGAGTGCTAAAACTGGAAATTCAAATGGATATATATAGAAAGAAAATTTATTTAAAATTCAAATCAAGGGGAACTACGATGAAAAAGAAGGAAAATATTACTCAGAAGCCAAAATATACAAACAAAGCTAAGATATCAGAAACATACATGAAAATCAGCAATTTTGAGTTCGTATTTATCAGTTACACATTTTTTAATTAGTGCAAAAATATAAAGTAAACTGTATTCAGTTATAACATCTAGTAAACTCAGGGAAAATACAAAAAAAAGTAACATCAAATTTGTTGGAAAGCTATTTAATAACCTAAAATTTTTAAAGTTGTTTGCATTTGTATTCTTATTTCATTTTAAAAAAAATTATATCTGGTTTTCGCTTGTTTTGTTTTATTGTTTGAATAAAAAAACAAATAAGAAACATTTTGACTAGGCGCCTTTAAAGTTGAATAGCGATTTTTGTCTTATGGTAATAATAATAAAGGAAGTGGAAAATCAATAATTATCTCTGGTTCATATAGTCTGATGGACGTGTTTTTCAACAAACGGTCGGCATTCCAATGGGAACAAATTGTGCTCCTTTACTTGCTGACCTATTCCTTCACTCTTATTAGGCTAACTTTATAGCTGATCTAATCCGAATGAAAGAATATCGTTTTGCTAGATCCTTTAATCTCAGTTTCCGCTATATAGATGACGTATTATCTTTAAACAATCCTAATTTCGGGATTTGATACATCGCATCTACCCCAAAGAACTTGAGATAAAGGATACTACTGACACTGTGAAGTCAGCCTCATATCTTGCCCTGCACTTAGAAATCGATGATAAAGGAAAACTATTGACCAAACTTTACGACAAACGTAATGACTTTTCATTCAGAATTGTCAACTTTCCTTTCATCTGTGGTCATCCCTTCAGCACTTGCATATAGAGTGTTCATATCACAACTCATACGTTATGCCAGAGCTTGCCGAAACTACGCAGACTTTTTGTATCGCGCTAGAACTCTAACAAATAGGCCTCTGGAACAGAGTTATGGTCGTCATCATGAACTCGTGGATCGTTATGGTGTATCCATATGCACCATAAAAACTGATTTATTCAAAGGGTCATAGTTTTCCTTTCCTCGCTTGTCTACCCCGGACTTGACTTTTTATATGACCAACTCGGCGGGTGTTTCTAGAAAAGGGGATGCTTACCCTACCGGTGCACCTGGTCCATTCTTCCAGTTTTTAGTGGAGTTGGAGTTGCTCATTTGCTTTTGTTACTTTGTATGTATGATTTTAGTTACTTTATGTTCTTTGTTGTGTTTGTCTGTTTTCCATGTCTGGTCTTTGTCCCTGGATTACATTCATTTGATTACCGCTATAACCTTGGTTCCCTTGATTACTCTTCCATTAAACTTGTGCTATCTTACTTTTGCCCTTCCACTGGTCTGAAAAAAGAAATTAATATCCCTACTCCGTGAAATATAGTACTTTTTCCCTTCGAAAAAAATGTCATGACATAATGTGTCAATCAATTTTAAATCATGAATTTTTAAAGCCTTTCAAACAAACATTAGATCACAAATAAAAGTTTATAAAGTTTTAAGCAAATCTGCAAGGGGTTAATGTATTCACAATTACAATTACAAATATAAGTCATTATGCATATCATCTGATTGTATCAGTCAAAACTAAATGTAATAAGAACATACAATTAATATATAAATGCACTTGCAAACAAATTTGTATCTGGTTTGATTAAGAAAAGATGTGTCTATACTATCGATAAAGAATGCATTTTCCGTTCAATTTTAATTCCAGTGTATTAACGAGAATCAGGCAGACACGTTTTGTTTAAAGCACATGGTATGCCCAAATTTAACAGTCGACAATTTAAATACACAATTTTTGTTTTGTTCAATTGTAGCATGAAGTAATCGGAAACGTTCCAATACAGATTCATATGACATATTGAAATTTATATATTCGACATTCCAAAGTATATTGTCGATTTTTCACTATAGTTCACCGAGTAATGCTTGAAACAACCCCATCAAGGTCTGTTCATTTCCGCACATTTGTGGCCTCAATAGGGTATGGTGGTGTTATTCTTTACATAGACATAGATTTATAAAATATTGAGTATCTTCTTACGTGGAACAAAGTGATAAAATGAGTATATTTTCTAGACTGTTGATGATAAATAATTGATATTGAAAGCTCTATCTTACATGTCATAGGTTTCATGACACAAACCATGAACAAAATCTGCGTTTCTATGCATTATAGTGAGTGGCTATGATTTCAGGAAAAAAAACATTAAGTGTGGTGTGTGTTTATTTTGTGTTTGTGAGTACAACATTCTATGTTACTTTGGTATTTCTCTCGTTTTATTCAGTTAAGACATTAAAACAGATGATGTTAATTTTACTGTAAAAAGTTATTGCAAAACGTGAACAATAATGTCGCTACGAAAAAGTGAACAATCAAAAGTTATTTTCGTGTGACACACCCTAATAACCCTTGAAGTGCTTAAAACTCAATGACATTTTAAAATAAAAACTTGAAGGCATATCCAATAATTTACAAATTTATTCAACATGAAGGTTTTTTTTCGTCTTTCAAGTATATCACATTGCAAATGGTTTTCGTAACGATAGACCTCCAAATGATACGGAGCTGTAATTATTCTAAGGAGACGCCGATTGAAGATATGTCCGTTACATAAGTCGCTCTGTATGCTACAGTTCGCGTAATGTTTTTAAGCATTTATGACAAAACACTCAGAATACATCCATCACTTAAGAGTCAAATTACACAGAAGTAAAGATTTTGTCAATAGTAAATGTCTCGTTAAAGGCATGCATCGATTTGTTCTGAAGCAGTTAACCTTACGAAAATTTAAAGCTATCTGTATCAAATTAATGTAATCTAGTTTGCACAGTTGAATTACTTGTAGTTGCCATAAGCAATTTTAAACTGATATAAGTATTAATGATACTCATAGTCGTTGATATTTCTATTCAAAATTGTGTTTGTAGTTCCAATGATTTTAACATCTACAGTACAATGTACTTCCAAGTTGTTTTTATGTGTGTGTATATATTTATGTGTGTGTGTATATTTATGTGTGTGTATATTTTTATATGACAACATAATTCTTTTGTATCAAAATTTGCAGTTTTACAAATTTCAAAATACATTAAACACTGAGGCTTCATTATGCGTATTACACATGATAGAACCTCTCGGTGATGGATTTGGCCTCTAATTTTCGACAGTTTTGGTTTTGAATACTTCTTGCATACAGTTAATTTTTGGATTTAGATCTTCCTATATATTTGAATTTCATGAAACACGTTTACAGCATACTGAAATTTGCAATAAACATTATTGGTATTGTCGTATTTGTTGTATTTGTTGAATGATGTTTTAGATAATTTTTTTGCTTTATTTTCAATCAAAATTAATTTTCAGTCGAAATGTGAAATGAAAGAGCTGTTTTAGGCTTCTTATTCACATTTCAATCATTTAAGTATATTAGCATATTTATAAATAACTTTAAAGCTTCTTTTACGGTTATAACTTTGGATCATTTGTAGAAGATCCATTGTTTTATCATGTTACATTATACGATATAACAAATATAACATCTAATTACGTAAACAGGTGAATGTTTATAGCAACTATCAAGCAACAGTCAGGGTAGCATATTAGGAAATTCAGTTATTGACCAACCACAGTTAAATTCTTGGTCTGATCAAATTGTATATCATTTCGTGATTCTTGTTCGTTACATTTTGTTGTGAATAATTAATAAAGAAACATGCCCCTTTTGTTATAAGTTAAGTGCTATTAAGATCCTAGTAAGAGATACCATGCCTTGATTTCATATATATATATAACCTTTTAAGAGTTTTGTTTTAAAGCCTACAGGTAGTTTTGAGATGCATTGATTGTTATCTAGCAATTCTTCAAACATCAATGGCATATTGACTCATCATTTGCAACTAAACTGCTTCATCATTGGAAGAATTTAATTACAATAAGCCTTTGGGATTCAAACATTGATACATTTGATTTAATAGGGTGTAAATCGTAACAAATAATATTGATGTTAATAGTGTAAAAATAAATTCAGTTAACAAGATTTCAAATGAACAGGGAAATTAAATCTAATTCGCGAGCATACATACATCACGCATAAATACTTTTTTGCAGTGTAAGCTCGGTGTAGATAAAGCATTTGGTCCAGAAAAATAATTCTTTGTATAAATGGATTAATTTAAATGTGAATATGCCATAAAGCGATTTCAAACGAATTTTCATTTAAATTGCATGTCAAAAAGTCATGAAGAATATTAGCGTTTTTTGAGCATTTCTGATTATAACCTTTTTGCATACAAGCGAAATAGACTCACCTTTTCCCTAGGCTGCCAGATGTCCTCAGTATTCATCCCTGTAGATTTAGAGTTAGACCTTATAGCTCTCCCGGTTGCTGCCATCTGGTTAAGCACCCTCTGCAAGGAGGGTGAAAGTCGGATTTGTGTATTTCATCTGTCTTTGTATGAAATACAACAAAATGTCTTTCTCTTTTCTGTCCCAATATATCCAATATTCAACAAGTCTGTCTCCTTCTTTGTATGACCGTATTCACGTCAGTATTTCTTGGCATCTCAGAATGTATAATTTTCTGCAATCAACGATATACATTTGTTATTCCCATTGATTTTATACTCAGAATTTTCAGACTCGGAGATATGCATTTATCTAAACCCAGCCCTAAATTGAAAATCGACAGTCGTCAAAATGGCAAAATAAGTGAACAAACCAATTTGATAGCTTGGAATCGATTTATATTCGATGCCGTGTGAAGTGATTGCAACTTAATATTAGCTATACATTACCCCACATAAAACCTTACTATATTATTGACCGTCATATTGTCCTATAAAATACAATTAAGGTTGAGTTGAGTTTCTTACGTTTCATTCCAGTATGCATGAAGGAGATTCAGAAGATTACTACAATATTGTTCCTAGTATATGTAGTCTCCTCTGGAGATACAATTTGTCAATTTCGTTTATTGGTAAAATAAGTTGGATATCATAGGTCGATAATATTGTTAGGACAACAGATTAGCAGGGACGGAACCATTTAATTGCATGACACTCTCATTTTTCCTCGGTCATCTCCTGAAATGTTTACTTCGGAGGCTAATATACAATTTATCTGCCTTTAAAACATCCTAGAGATACTTGTTGATTATACAAATAAGCTTCCAGATAAAGGCATCAAACAACATAGAACTCAAGCGCAAATAATAAAGTGCTTTCTAGTCGTAATACAACAAATAAAAAATCATTTTACATGATGACTTTCTCTACCAATGCACAACATGCTCTGTTGTGTAAATCAATCATTTGACAAAATTTGAGTTTGAATATGTGTTCTGCTTGTTTATTGTTGGTAACAATAGTACGTTGATTCAAACGTTAGTCCTGTCCGCATGAGAATTCTTTCTTAATTCAATTTATATAATTAAATGCATATTTTTTAAGGATTTATGCTTCTTGATTAATTAAACATCTTCATGTCAATCATGAATTTGATCAAATTCCAAAATATCGTTTTTGATGCTGCGAAATGCATCAGGGGCGGATCCAGAATTTGCGTTTTTTCTGTTTGTTTTTTATTTGGGAGGGGGGGGCGTAAAAATATCATGGGGTGAAACTAGTGGTGAATTTTTTTTCTTACCGATTTAGAGGTGCCTGTGCATTACATAGTTTCTGATCAAATGGAAATGAGTAGAAAATATAATTTTGTCCTAGATTGCCATACTTAAACAGTTTTGTAGACAGAAGACTGTTAAGAATTTTTAGATTTGAAAAATTATAGATTTTATCTGCATTGTGCTAATAGAAGTTTCAATACAAGCTTTTGTAATGTGTCTGCTATTCTTGGAAAATTGTTTGTCTTTCCATTAGTGAGGTATTATTACACACTTCCCATATCCATTGTTACAAATTATTCATATCAAATATAACAAAATTGATAAAGGAACAATTGGAAAGTAAATATATAGTGACAATACCGTTTCATTGCAACATTTTATTGTTAAACCACATAACATAATATTATGACAACCGATAAATACATTTGACTACTAGTTTTACAACAAAGAATTTTAATGTAGAAGCTAAGCAAATGATTATTATTAAATTATATCAAATACATGACATTTAAAAGAATTTTGTTCTCGTAATAAGCTTCATTGAAAGAGAAAAGAGAAAAGGAAAACTATGACAAGATGATAAAAAAATCGGTTCTCGTGGTGCAGAGGGATACACCATAACCATCCACAAGTTTATGATGACTACTATAAAACTATTGTAGAGATGACTTTAATCTTGAAGCTTTTAACCATGTTCCGGGAACCCCATTGTAAGAAACGCACAGTGGTACAAAAAGTCCGCGTGGTTTCAGTAGCTTTGGAACAAAGTACGGGTTGTGACACGGGTGATGAAGGAATATTGCCACAGATGAAATTAACATTGACACAACGGAACGAAAAGTCTTTGCATTTGTTATTTGGTAGGTCATAAGTTTACTCTTTCCATCGATGTCTGATGTTGACTGATTTCATAGTGTTTGCTCTTTATCTCAGGTTCAGATCAGTCAAGTCCGCCTAAAAAAAGGTGAAGGAAAAGGTCAGCAAGTAGCATAGCAGAGGTTGTTCCTATTTGAATGGCGACCGTCTGTTATAAAAACCCGTCCACTACATGGGACAAATATGTTTTCTATGAAAATCAGCCATTTTGGTACATTATTTGGTATATTTTGTTGATGATTCGGAATCGGTTTTTATAACAAAGAATAACCTCTGCAAAAGACTACCTTCTTTAATCTTCTCGTTCCATCCTTCTTACAGTAGCCACGATGTTTAATGCTCTTTAGTCGTGATTTCAACAGAGCATTAAAATATAAGTATTAAGAGTTAAAAATCAATTTTCTTGAAGCTTTCACATTTCGATAATAATCTATTATTCAGAGTTTCTAGAATATTTCAATTTTTTTCAGGATCCACATTGGACTAATACCACGACAAGAGTAACAAGTGAAGTGTCTTGATAAGACTGGAGACCTTTTTTAATGCTGTAAGTATAAAAGTTAATAGATATATTCGAAAGAGATTTGGTAGTACACGTCCATCTTTGTACATATTCGACGGGAGATCACACTCATCGTCTTTTATTAAGGGTGACCGAAAAATGATAGAACTGATTTATAGTTAAATGTGGTTATCTCCGATAAAAATATTGATAGTATATGATTAACCGAACAAAACATAGCTGTCCTAGAGTTTTGTCTGCTGGTACAACAACAAACTTGTCATGGAAAGTAGACAACATTTTGGCTATTTCGGGATTTTTAAAATTTGATGTAAGCATTGACACTTTGACATACTTAGAACACACATACGTTGCAAAATTTAAAGATCTCGCGGCATTCGCCCACCCTGACAGCGAATCAAGAGCTTTTTCTTATTATCCATTTTCCTGCTTAGTCCTTTTAAGCATCCATAGAATATTTGAATTTCAATTCCAATTGAAGGAGCGTGTTTCACGATATAAGGGACCTTAAGCAAGGACTTTACTGAAAGATTAATTTTCTGCGATATCTAAATATCCCATAATGACGTGACCGAAAAGACCGTGTTTGAATGGTGAATTGTGGCAACAAGGTGGTTTAGACGAAAGTCCTCAATTTTGAGGCCCTGCCTCGTTCAATATTCTTTCAAGTGAGAGGTTTGAGTACTAACCTTTTTATACGACCGCAAAAATGTTCGGTCGTATATTGGTATGGCGCTGTCTTCGCCTGCGTCGTCCGTAGATACTTGGTTTTCATACGATAACTTTAGTTGTGGTTGACCAATTGTTATGAAATTTTGATTAGATTTTAATGATCACTAAAGAAAAGTTTTCATTCAATTTATAGTGTGTGGCCTTTACCGTTTTAGAAAAAGGGACCAAAAGGTAAAAATAGTTGTTATTTTATTAAAACCCACGTAGAATGTTTGATTTTCTTTCAATTTTGATTATTCCTTTTATTGTGTTTCTTTTTTAATTGTGGTAAACAATGCATCTGCAGATGTGATGCGTTTTGGACCGTTTTTGAGTTATA
Source organism: Perna viridis (assembly GCA_037379345.1). Classification (NCBI taxonomy): domain Eukaryota; kingdom Metazoa; phylum Mollusca; class Bivalvia; order Mytilida; family Mytilidae; genus Perna; species Perna viridis. The sequence continues at coordinate 56,053,898 of CM074511.1, forward strand.
AGTGGTCAAATGGGTCACACCCCATAAAAATCGAGTTTTTATATTTTTTGTCCGATTTCAAAAATATTTTTATTGGATTCCTTGTGAAAATTCCTGCCTGTATTTTTCAATCCGGTTTCAGATATCACTTGTGGTTTTCGAGTGATAAGAGGTCAAAGTGCTACTCTCCTAACAAATCGACCTTTTACCTTTGGTCCGATTTTGAAAATTTTAATTCAGTTTCCAAATTTAATACAATATAGTGTACAAACTAGTTGTCGTATCAATAATAATAAATTGCAAGTCACTATGCTTAAGTGTGTCAAAACAAATATTGTATCCATACTGTGGTCGCATCATGCTTCGTTTTGCGAACCTTTTGATTTGTGTTGGATTTCAATACTACATTAAAATTCATACAATCAAATGTACATAGCAAGATCATCTACTTGTTCTACAAAAGTGTTTCCTGAAGGACTTTCGTAATAGTATTAAACTAATATGGATTCTCAAGAACTCTAAATGATATTTATAATTAATCTTAAATCTCGCACCTTTGCTGAAGTTAATTCGATAAAAGATAAATCAAGGGTATCAAATTTGCGGAAATAAAAAAATGTATTCCAGGGACAAAGACAAGAAAAACAGACACACACAGCAATAAACATAAAATTATCAAAATTGTACCTAGAATGCATTAAATATAAATGAGCAACTCGGACTCCACTTAAAACTGGGTCCAGCTGCACCGGTAAGGTAAGCTCCTCTGCTTTTGTAGAAACACCCGCCGAGTTGCTCATAAAAAGTCAAGTCCGGGGTATGCGAAAGAGGAAACGAAAGCTATGACACGATGAACAAATAAGTTTTCATGGTGCAGGTGGATATACCATAACGATCCACTAGTTTATGATGGCAGCCATAACACTTCTGTAGTGATGACTATAGTAATAAGAAGTCTTGCTCGATACAAAAAATCTGCGTAGTTACGGCAAGCTCTGGCATAACGTATTAGTTGTGACAGGAAAACTTCATTTGCAAGTGACAGTTGACGATACGGAATTAAGTCTTCGCATTTATCTGTAGTTTGGTCAGTAGTTTTCTGTTACCATTGATCTCTAAAAGTAGGGCTTGATATGAGGCTGAAATAATGGTGTCCTTTATATCAAGTTCTCTGGGGAAGAAGCTTGAGATTGATTAACGATAAAACGTCATCTTCATGGCGGAAACTGAGATCAAAAGATCTTGCTAAACGATGTCCTTTCCTATGGATCAGATCAGCTATTAGGTATGCCTCATGAGAGTGATGGAATAGGTCAACGAACAGAGGAGCACAATTCGTTCTCATTGGAATGCAGTTTGTTGAAAAACGCGTCCATAACACTGAACAAATATGTTGTTGATAAAAAATTATAGCGTTTTGAAAATATCTTCTCGGTATATTTGGAAGATGATAAAGTATGACGTATCTCTACCAAGTCCTATATATCTGCATCTCTGTTTTTATTTATTTTTTTTTCTGAAGGGGGAGGAGTAACAACGATGTATAATGTTTTTGAGTAGGGATTTGAACGGAGTTATATTCAACATTATAACCTAACTTATCCAGCGATAAATTGAAAACCCATATAAAGGAAATAATTTACAAAGCATTTAAGTGCAAGAATGGAACCTCTTACAAACTTGTTGTTTTGGGCTACGATTCTACATATTTAACGACCACAGAACGAAAAGACAAAAGCTGCTATACCGAGCAACAGGTGCTCAGTACGCAAGAATTTCCACTTGACAACATATTTGTCACTGTAGGAGGTAATTTTTTCAACAAATTATCGGCATTTTTATTGGGTACTAATTGTGCCCCTCTCCTAACCGATATATTTCCTTATTCATATGAATCGGTGTCTCATCATAATTCTGGTGAAGGAAAAGAATGTTTAAAAAAAGATAGATCCCTAAATTTTCTTATGTCATATATTGACGCTGTTCATCCTAATTTTGTTTTAAACCTTAATGTTTATTTATCCATTAAAACTAGAAATTAAAGAGACAATTGTACAGCTTCCTCTGCGTCATTTGTAGACCTTCACTTCGAATTTGACAACAGTCATCTCTGTACAAAAATATAAGACAACGATTTTAATTCCTTGTGCAGGGGTACACCCGTTCTCTCAAATGGTGTTTTATATTTCTTGCTTGTTAAGGTATGCCAGACTTAGTAGCCACTGACTTCTTAATGAGGTTAACATGTTTTTGTGCCAAGGTTATAAAAACTCGTCTAATACGCTGTCAAAAGATTTTATTTCCGATATCCGGATCTAGTTGAGAAATAATGTTATGTTTCTGACAAACATATCATGAATGGTGGATTTCTGAATATCAATCAAATTATTTTCTGTACTTTTTATTTGTATCTTTTCATTTTCATTTTGAACTTGACGCGTCTTCCCCAAAGGTCAAGACATATTTGGAAGTTGGTGTCTCCTTTGTTTTACTTGTACTAATTTGGTATTTTTTTATTATTATTTTCAATTATCTTCTGTACTGTTTTGACTACTGATTTAACCAATTTTGACCGGTGACAATTTTATGCTGCCCGTTAATGTTGTAATAGACCGGAAATAATTTACCGTTATGGCAGCGGGAGGTTTAGCGCGCTACAAAACCTGATTAGTAACTTATTGGTTGAACCCACCATGCTAGTACCAAATCAGGACCGGTTTTTTCTAGATAATGCCATATGTAATACCTGACTTTCATTTTTGCCTTTTTATTATGACTATTGCCTAGAGTTTACTAGTTCGGAAATTTTGTTATTACTTTTCATACCATTTGTAGGTGATTTTTTTGTAATTTGTGATGTATAAGAGTACAACTTTATGGATTTGTCTTTGAAATAAGACGGAATGTTGTCCATTACAGTTCTATGATAGAGGAGGTAAATGGACCTTAAGCATAAACTGGCTTAAAGAGCCTGTGATAACAAATATCAAGAATAATGTCCATAAGTCTAATGGTGGTAAACTTATCTGTTCTAAGATAAAAAAAAAAACGTCATTATGAAAATAACATTCTTAGCAAAGTCTGAAAATTAACTTCTGAGGCAAGTTTCGCCTAGTGATAAAATAATTGTCTCAACAAAGCAAAACCAAGCAACAATAAGAAAATAATCGGTACAAAAGAAATAAATAAAATCATCCAAGGCAGTATTCAGCCAGTCGCCATTCAAGACTCTGAGGTTGTTTGTCATATTAATGGAAAGGAATACTCCCGTCATGTTGTTGAAAGCATGATTTAAAACCGACAATTTTAACTTATGGAAAATATAACCCTTTCAATGTGTCTAAGCCGCTTATTATTTTGTAAAATCGCTGCAGTGACCGCAATTTTTGGCAAAATGTAAATGTATGTGAGACAAGAAGCTAGAACACGTGTTTGAATTGTTGAATTACTAAATCACTTTTCATTTTCATTTTTTTTTTATTTATTTCGGTATTTATGTCGTTCGTTGTATTTTCATAGTATTCATTATTTTGAATGTTGAAATTATTTTTCGAGTTTCTAACATTACTTTATCTGAGGATTTTTTGTATAGTTGCTTACTTTCTATATGGATTATTATACACTCTAAACATATCTTAATTTCACTTCTCTCTTTTCAATTGTTATATTTTAGCTGCATTTGGATGACTGCATTTTGTTTAATACTATGAAAGCTATGGTATTTCTCGACTTCAAAGATAATTCAAGGGAATGGTTTTCAACAAGAACATAATCAAGGGATAACGACTAAACAAGAACAAACACGTACAACTGATATCTTAAAGAATACACAGGCAAATGTGCAACACATGAGAATCATATGGTTTGCATCATATGATTATCATATAAATTGAGCACCATATGATAATTATATGTTTCAGTATACATATGATTATTGCATGGTTATCATATGATAATCATATGTTTTTCACAAACATATGATCATCATATGTTTTTAAGCCAACATTACCATATGAGAATCATATGATAATATTATGACTATCATATGTTCAATATCATATGATTTTCATATGATTACCATATGATTATCATATGAATCGAGCACCATATGATTATCATATGTGGCACATTTGGCTGTGTAAGACGGAAAAGTTGAGGATCCTAAAAAGCCATGACCAAAGGAACTTTAATTAGATCAGCTATATTTTTATTCTAAAGTATATAATAGATTTAAAATATTCAATCTAAAAAGACTACATTTGTATTTAAAACAAGTGAAATACAGAAGTCTTCTTCCGGTTGATAATCTGAAAAAAAAATATGTTCGATTTCATAATTAGCTTTATACGGAAATGAGAAACCGCGGTGAATATTACAAAACTTTCACTGTCGAGATGAAAAACATTCAACGTTTGACAAGTTCACAATGAAGATCGTAAAATGTTTTGCGACTTAAATTTTCAGGTACTAAATCTAGCCAAATGACTTGTCGCGTGCGTCAAAACCCGCTGATATTAACCATGAGTGTAACGTAAAATTTCCGATCGAAACCGGCAGATGGCGAAAAATTCCAAGAAATGATATAATTTGTAATTTATTTATGACTGGTCTTGGAGACGAATTATTTTATACATGTCTTTGCACTCGTGAGGATAGTGTGAATTTACGGGAATTTTTTTCCCGAATATAACTATATATATATCCGCACATTACTTAATTGTATACAATGTTGAAATATTGTAATACTAATGTACTCGCAAGATTGTCTTTATTCATCCAGAAAATTGAAAAAGTAAAAATTCGGTAGCATCATATTTACACAATATTTATTTACATCCACGTATTCATTATTATGATATATGTATTTAAATTACCTCGACATTGGTACTGTATATATGTGATTGTGTCCCACTCGATTTGTATATTATCTCAGTATTTATAAAATGTTTGAAAATGTAATCGCTTGTTTCAGTAACTCATCTATTTTTTGGGTAAATAACGAATTATTTGAATTGGTAGAATGGACTAAGAGAATCCTCTATTTCATACATTGAAGAGAAAAACATGACAGCCAAGCAGAACATCAAAGTAGCAAATTTAGTTTCGATAGTTCGATGAAAACAGCAAATTGTAACGCGTATAAAATTTTTTTTTTCTATTGTTATTTTCTGTTTTTGTGTGTGTCGCCGCAAGCATTGAACAAACATTTATTATTCCTTTTGCATAACACATTGTTATTTAAGCTATTGTTTATCAAGAAATGAATAAAAGATGTAATAAATTCACATTTATTATAAACTTTATGACCTATAAAGCTTGAATGTCGTCTAACATTTAAAGCTGAATACAGATGAGATTTGATGACAGCCAGAAATACTTCATTTACATTCCTGTCATGGGTTCAAGACGAAATCAACTGATTTCGTAAAACGATGCATAACATTTCATCAATAATGCCCAATCAACAATGATTTTAAAACAAAGGCATACAAGCATAGTCATGGAATATAATCTATATAAAATGAAGCAAACATGTACAGTCATGATAGTCAAATGAACCTGAATTACTTTAATGTCTGGAGATGAAACAATATTCTTTGAAATGGTAATTATGCTTTGAAAATAAAACTATTCGAGCTAATAACACAATAAACTGTTATCTACAATGATACTTATCGTATATAAATATTGCTATATATATCTTTTAGAACATTATTTGGGATTGTTCACGCGATTGCACTTGCACTTTACAGAACATCCATATTAGCTTTCATACGTTGCTTTATTAGGCGCCATTTCACACTTTTCACAATTACTCTCACTATTCGTCCAAACAATTCCTTATACAACTTCATTTTAAATCTATTGCATCAGTTAATCATATACATAAAGCTTTATCTGTCTACAATGTATATTTTTATCATTACTTTATCTTTAATGTATTAATAACTATCACAGACTAGATTCACATGAGAGGAGGGAATTAGTCTTAATGATCTATTCTTTAACTTCATATTAATTTCATGGTTGAAATTTATTGATTAAAATATTCTGGTTTGTATTCCGTACTACCGTACTACATGAAGTCGAAGAGATTGTACATAATGATTTTCATCCAAGTCATGTCAATCATACTATAGCTTAATGAGATCCGGATATCGATACTAAGGAAAATCTAGATAACCTGTCAGACAGTATAGGCTAAGATGTCATTAATAATGTTTCCGTTGATTCCCTTCCTCTCTGGAGTTCTGCCACTGAGGTATTTCTATAATGGCGATATTCTATTATGATATGCTTCATTTCATCATGAATAGCACCAATCATTGTTTATCATCACTTGCTCTACTTTGGCACGTTTCAATTTTCGGATTGACGTCAGATTTTATCCTTTTATCATGAAAATGTTGAAAACGTGTGTTGATTGTTTAAATACTCAAAAGCTATCTCATGGCAGAATTTGAACTGCTCCTGAAATATACGTTAAGATATTAGTTGATACAGTGTAAAAGACGACTAAATATTATGCGATATCGTAAAATGCTTCATGTGCAGAGAGGCATGGCCAAGCTCAGGGCACGGAATATCTAATATGAAAGGAAAGGGGTTTATTCATAAAAGAAAATTAAGGAACCAAAAGTTTCCAATTAAAGGCAGATATGTAATAAGACACAGCTAAACTCAACGTAACAATAAAATACTCAAGACTCACGAATGTAATTCTGGTAAAAGAAGAGCTTGAAAAGCATTTAAGAAAAGAAAAGAACCAGGAGCTCCTTAGATTGTCAGTCGTTTCTTCAACGGATGTGTGTACCACTGGCAAAAAGGAAAGAAAATTCAAATATTTAATTGTCTGAAATGTACTTTGTAGCAAGATGGAAAACACCAGGCTTAGCTTTAGTCTGGATCACATTAATACAATATATAACAATTTTCGTACCAAAGTGTCAATCAGCTGTGGTCTATTTAATCTCATTTGTTTTACAGCCTGGAAGACATCTACTTCTTTATCAGTTTTTATCCGCTCCAATACATAATTTGCTGCTACGAATAATCCACTTCGAAGGACACCATTCCTGTGTTTATTGGAAAAAGTTCATGGACAGTGTTATTATCTATTGGGATGCGACATTTTCATTGAAGATGACAGGTATAAACAGCAGTTCATGACTTGTTTGAACTAACCATTCGCTATAGTGATACTTATATTGGTTATTCTCAGCGGTGAAACGTTATATTAAAGACTCGATCCACCCTTAAGGACAGAGATATCATTTGTATTAACAGTTATGAGTAGAGATAATGGTATTCATGAAATGTATAACAACTATAACTTGCACAAGACTTGCTGGTTGGAGACTAGTTATTATGATCATGTAGGATGAAGTCTCTGATAAAAAGAAAAATAATAAATGATGTTTTATGATTCATGACTAGAAGTATATTGATTTACCCGAAACAAGGTGATAGACAACAAGAAAAAAATTACATAATATGATTGAAATTATATACTTCAGATGATTATTAGTGCTTTCGTAGGTCTTAAATTTCACAAATATTAAATTATCAATGCTTGCATAAAATTTATAAAAGAATACCAAACACAACGTACATGCAGTGTACAACGACGGGTCTATTTGCTGTCTGTTTCTGCCATTTTTCTACCATATCTATTAACTCGAGAAGAGCTGCTTTCGAGTTTGGTACATTTGACCCATCAGGCCATCGATGAAAATGAAACTGCCGAACAACTCTTGGAACTTCTTGTGGCTAAAACATCAATATCAAGTGTTAAAATATAATTATACTAACTATAAAGTACATACATTCAAAGAATTTTAACTATAAATGCATTAACTTAAATATACTTTTTACTCTATAGTTAGCATTCACTTGACTTCACCGAGTGCTATCAATGCGGTAACAGGGGAAGTTTACAAAGTTACCTTTTATTAATTAAAAAACCTAAGATTCCATTTAACTTACATTTAATGTATTTGTTACTGTAAAATCTCTGACAGTAACGCTTGGATCAGACTTAATTTCAGCTGTGGTTTCAACGATAAAAGGACCGTAACTTTCACCTGAGGTTTCCATCGTCCAGTATGGCTCACACGTCTAAATGAAAAGTACATTATGGTGTTTTAGCTCATCTTGGTGGATCTTTTAATCTCGACGATCTTGAGTTTTAGTCATTTTTTCAAGAAAAACAAAACAAAGAACATTTAATAAGAATCATTTGAATTTAAAAACCAGGAACGAACTAGCCTCAAGGGATGTAAAAAGCATACAAAATAATGTTAAATTTGGCTTAAGTTAATAAATACAAAATTAATCATTTAAGAAAGAGACATAACACAAGTAGAATCAGAACATTTAATGCACTATTTACCGTATTAATTCATAGCATATCATATAATTATTTGATTCCCAGAACCGTTTTTTCAATATAGATATCGGAATAACATAGAGTCTCATTGAACCTTATGACAATGACGTCAGTTTACCTTATCAGCTTTGTCAATTTCATTTAACATCACAATGCAATATGAGTTGTGGTCAATAACTAGTCTCCAGAAATCTACTATCGTGTTCGGTAATGGCATTTGAGTTACTATAAAAGCATCCTTCCTAGAGTAGCCCTGTATTCAAGGGAATAAAAATGACCAATAAAATTTATAAAAAAAAAATATCACTTCACTTAAAAATCGAAATTGTTTCAGTTTCAAATAGTTTGTGATAGTTTTTTTTATACTGTTTATCAATACACCAATATAATACGAAACATTGATTACTTCAATATTTTAAACTTATAACATCGTCGTCTGTTTGCGCAGTCCTACCGGAAAAGGCATTGACCATAATTAAAACTACATATATGAAAGTGTTAAAATGTTTTCCAAAGAGTCATAAGTTTTACACCTAAATTGCATTCAAAATATAATTAAAAACTTTATTGAACATTCGAAGAGTTGCTATTGTCAAAAACAACTTGTAACAACAATTTATTACCAAATAAATTAAACGAAAATTAATACGTATTATTTATTGGAAAACATATATCTACATAGGCATTTTACATGTTATTTTATATTTAAAGAACTGGGGTAAACTAATTGTTTTGCTTTAATATCGATTTAGTGTCGTCTTGAAAACACATTATTCAGGGATGATACTTACATGCTTCACCAGTTATCTGATAAAATATTAATGTACATTTATTTGACAAAAAACTTACATTTAGGAACACTGCATTTATGTAATCATTGTGATCCTCCACAGGAGTAGTTAGGTATGGTCGACATCTATTTGCTTTAAATGTAAAAAATAAAAGATCAGAACAAAAGGGAGATAAGGAGCATTTAACTGAATGTTTCATACAATATTTTCCGGTTATTTCTCTTTGTTCGGATCATTCAATGTCTCCAGTAGGTTTTTCTCATGCTTTCATTTGAATTAATCAAACATAACTAATTATTAACTATGAAACTTCAAATATAACGCAAGAATGTGTTACATTAGTCTTTCCGGAAAGCCTTCCTATGAAGTTAACATCATTCAAAAATATACAAACATTCGTATCAATCGAGTCTAGGTTGCTTATTTACTTTCATTTTTACGTGTCATTTTGGCTATTTTATCTTCTATTTGTGATTGTGTCTATTTTCCTTGTCTAGTCTTTATCCTTGGAATATATTAGTTTGATTTTTGCTCGAATCTTTTTTACCAATATTACTGTTATATATCACAGCACGTCCAATAGGTCTTTGAAAATCGAGTTTGCTTTTAAATGAAATATCGAAACTATGTGTCGATCATTAAGTCACATTATTTACACAAAAAATATCAAAATTGTAAAATAAGGTACTAATATAATTCAACTAGCACATTGCACAATTACCAATAACGAACTTGCAATGCTGATGACATAAAAAAAATCGTATTAAATCGGAGTGCTACACATTTTAAAATTTAAACATGGAAATATTTTTGAAAATTATTAGTTGATATAGAAAAACCATACTGGTTGTTGCATTTTACATAGCAGTTACCTTTATAAATAAATCAAATATTTTAAAATAAGGTTTTACCAGGATAAATCTCTGTGGACCTATTTTTGAATATATTTTCTGGATGCAAAGCTGATGTTGTATCGTCTTTTTCTATAGTCGCTGATAGCAATCTTAGAACCTGAAATCAATCGACGCCTCATTAGTTTGTAATTATTTCTCAAAACCACATGATTAAGATAGGTCTTTGATCCTAACCTTTAATTATGATTTCAATCACCTACTCTGTTTACTATCAATGTTTCTTCGGTTTACTACGTATAACATATTAAGTATAATTCATTCTTAAAGACATGCAGAAGGTAATACTTTCTTATTTTTTTTGGATTATTCTATTAGTCTTTAAACACTTTTCAAATACTAATATATCAATTTGCAGGTATTTTGAAAACATTAAAAGGACATGATACTTTGGCTTGTTTTATGATGAAGGTATTTCCATGTGAATTTCTTTCTTCTACCTACATCGCAACTTGAATAAACATCATAAAGTCGAGTATTAAAAAGCTGAATAACAAAAAGTGAAAAGAAGTCACATTATAAAGTTACAAAGGACCTACATACAAATAAAATGCAAATATAAGGATATAAATCGAAGATAGGGAAACCCACATTTTCGGAAGTACGGCCTTCGATAGGGACAAATAGCAATAACTGATAGGAAAAGACACCAACTATCTAATCAGAATAAAGAAAATCAAATTAAAAAATAGTCTAGTGGTATCTTCATTGTATGGCAGGTCGGCACAAATTTCAAGAACTTTCAATTACTTCTTGTTTTATCTAACACATACAATGATTCTGGTTGTTTTACATACATGATACATATTCACACTAAGTTTCTGGTCTTATGCCTGATTCTTGGACTGATTCATAATCGAATGTTATTTTACTGGAGTAATTTGTACATGGCAATCATTGATTTGTACGGAACATCAAAAAGCTATCATTTCTATACAATTATAGGAGTATATACAATTATTACATCATGTTTGTCATAATTGAAATGGCCAGTATAACTATTTTAAACTTTTCACCGATTTAATGGCCTGCTTGATTTACACGCCATGTAACATGAAAGGAACTATGGTTTTCTATCATTGATCACTATATTCGTCCATTGTAACGTATCTCGTTGGAAAATCGTCAAGAAAGTTCATGGTGCTTGTTGCAAATACTTCAGTTCTTGAAATTTTGAAGGAAACAATAAAATATTTCGATTCTGACCATACGTTTTTTATTCATAATAAATACCTCAAATTGCTCGTCCATTTTCGTTTTACTGATGGCCTCGTCATACTGAAGAAGATCAGATAGTGTGTCTAAATATTTATCAACTGGCACTGTAGTATCCCCACATATTAACGCTTCGAGTAAAACATCATACACAAATAAATACTGTTCCTGAAAATAGAGGGAGAATGTAAAGTAAAATAAAAACATAAAATATCTACATGGCTTTTTTTCTGGACAAAATTCATTTAAATGTTGGTTCTAACACATTTGCATTTATAAGACTGTAACAAAATAATTTGATGTTTTTTATTATTATTTAGCGTTATGTGTATTTCTTAAAAACAATTTGTATAAACTAGATAATGTTACCCACTTATCTACACGAATATGCAAACATTGATCTTTTTTTTTTATTTCAATTCAGTATTAGCTGTTACGAATTGTCAATTAACCAATACAGCTACAATTTTACATGTACAATGAACTTACTAAAGTTTGCACCATATTGACTCTCTGTGTCCTCATCAGTTGAACAAAATTGTGAACGTCAACAATACCTTCCATTTTGGCTTGTTCAAGATTTACATCTATTGCAATGTAGGTACCTGTCCTGCCTACTCCGGCACTGCAAGTAAAGTAAGATATTTAGGAATAGAATTCTAAGAAGGTTGTAGTTTGCAATCACACTGGACCCTCACCTTTCAGAATGTATGCAAAATAATTTAAAATGAATGAATTTCAAAAAGAGATTCATTCACAATTAATCAACTTATCGTGCGGACATCATGCAAATGCTTGTTTCTGGTCCTTTTTAAACGGTTGAAGTAAAAACCCTTTTAAATTAATACCAATCTTCCTATTGCGAGATGGCAGATGTGGTATAAAATTTCAATAAAATATTAATATTTAAGTTATTGTGCCGCCGCCGACGACAGCATGATATCATTATACGACCATAATTTTTTCGTATAAAAGGGGACTGAAGTGCCTGACACCCTTTCGCTTAACAAGAAGACGGGCTGAAAGTGAAAAAAAAATCCATATACGAACAAGGAATCAAGATCCTCCGTAAACTGTCCTGGACAATACTTCCTGTTATCATATCATTTGATCTGCAGGGTATATGAAATAAATCTCAGTAAAGTTTTACACATGACAAACAATTACCATAATGACTTTTTATTCATCTCTGATCGTTTTTGAATGAGAGTGAAAAAGTATATCGATAAAGTAGGCTAGCTGGAAAGAAATAACCCTCAAGATCCTTCTTGCAAACAATAAAATTAACCTAATGACCTTTATCGCAGAATCAGAACTTGCACAGGAACTCTATCTATTGTAGTGAAATACAACTGTTACCTCAATATAAGGATACAATTCTCAATAAAAGATTTCAGTAATCTTCGGTAAATCTAAACTTTGTTGTGTCTAATATGAGTCAGATGTAACCCTTAAGAGGACGATTTGAATATATTGATATTTAAAAAATGTGAGAGTGCATTTTACAGTTTTAAATCAATTAGTACATATTTTTCTGTATAATAAAAAAGAATTTGAGATGTGAGCTATAAACAGATTTTTTCTGATTATTTTTTGTTAGAAAGACAAAACTAGTAAAAATCCTTACATTGTATTACAGGTTAACTTCCTAACAAAATGAAATCGGGCTATCGGTGCTTCTTACGACAAAGGTTAAATTTGTATTACCGTTGTGAGGACTTCGTCCTTAAGTGCTATCTAATTGGGAAGTCGTTTTAGGAAATAAAATATTTAGGAACTACTTCCAAGATTAAAGCTGGCGAATGATAAATAAATTAAATTTGAGATGTACTAAGTAACATCAAATATTTGTTTTTAAAAAATAACGTTAATGTTTATAACTATAACATAGGAAGTTAGAAATTATATAACATCTAATCATTGATAAACAGAATTTTCAGTAGTTTCCGTCGGTTTACATAATGCCCTCTCAACAAACAATTACCTGAACTGCAAATCGATTATTGTTGTATAACTAAAGCAATACAAAAATGATTCAATGAAGCATCACGCACGGAAATTTATTGGTCACTGCAAATAAAAAAGTGTATTCAGATGAAATGAACCTGCGTGACTCATTCATTTTTGACAGCTCATTGGTCACCCACAGGTATCATGTGACATCTTGTAGACTGGTGCCAGGAATATTGTGTCCTATTGTTTCATCGGCAATACAGAATCATTATTTATTGCAAATTGATGATATTCAATCCAGATGAAGCCCTTGTTTATTGTTCCTATTGATCCGGATTATTCAGATGAAATCAACATTAATTTAATTGTATTATATATGACTGGACCAATAATGTTCTGTACTGGTCGTGTAATCTGATATTAATGTGAAAATCACGACAAAAGGACGAGGTTTTAAGGCAATTGGATGCATTTTCATAAGCCCTGACAATTAGTTTTAATGAGTGTTCAAAGCAATTGCAATAGTCAAATCTACACGTCTTATCTTCTCAAATGTTACTTGCCGTCATTTTTGTGCATTTCCTCCCAACAATACATGTTATGTCAGTGAATATTTAATAAGGGTGTTAAAAAATTAAAGAATATTATAACCTCCAACCTAATAGGGAAAAGCTGCAAAACTTCACTTGTTTGAGAAAACAAAATGATTTATTTGTAAAACTGAACATGGTAAAAGAAAATAACAAACCTGCAATGAACTATTGGAGCACCATGGTCTAAATTATCATGTAATCGTATTTTTTGACGAAATAGAAGCAACGAATTTCCAAACCGAGGAACTCCATGATCTGGCCAGGTTGTATAATGAAACTGTTTTACTACTGTTGTTTTATCATCCTGAAATTAAAAAGTCATTCTTTTACGATCGTCTGTGTGGAATGAAAATATTGTTATAAAGAGACATTATCATTAATTGTAAGAAAATAAAATCCGAAGTGATTTATTTAGTACGAAAATCTCATAAATTTGTCTAGATTATAATATCCTAATGATAATGAGCAAATCATATTTATTTTACAAAAAATGTATAGTATACAATTCAGTTTATATTTATCGCGCAAATTAAATAATCAATTACACTACCTTGGAAATCCGGAATGTTCTGATGGAAAAGTCAGGTAAATCTTTGGACTCTAAAAATTCCACTGTTAAACCTGCGTATTCCTGTTTACCTTCATCTGGCCAGTACTGTTCGCATTTTTTCTAAACAATATTAACATATTCCTTGAGCATGTTTCTATTTAAAATGTGGTTCTTTTTGAATCAACATATCAATAAAGCAAATACGCATTTAAAGAAACTTAAAAGATTTTTTTTCCAATTAATATGAGTTCTCGAGTTTTATGCTCGTCATATACCTTTAACACATAGTGTATGAATGTATAAGCAGTTTTGCATTTTGTTATCAATTATTTTGTTTTAGATATGCAAAAATACCTTTCCAGTTTCCGTAGGATTGGTCAACATTATGATAGTCTTTGAGTCTTCTTGCCAAACCATTCTCCATATATCATCAATGGTAGGTTTTGTTGGACCTAACACACAATGCAATAGGTGAGGACAGATTTCATTAATTCAACAGAAAATACAAATACTACATGTTGTTTCATGAACCCATACACATATATTTCCACGTGGAGCAATCTTAAAAAAGTTCACTGATAATGTTCGTATTTGTTTTGCATTAAAACTTTAAAGATTACATCATTAACAAAAAAAAATACAGATTTAGGCACTGTCGTGTTTTAAGCAGCTGTGTGGTCTACTAAAATGAGAACCTTATGGTGACTTTAATTAAATTAAAGGAGAAGACCATATTATTGTGCAAGTCATAAATATCGAAACTAATCTGTTAAGTATTCATGAAAATTAAATTGAAACAAATTAATTTCCTTTTCTTAATTAATAAATCGAGATTTATAATTAGGAAATTTGAATTTCCCGCGCCTATGGGCGCCACCATGACCGGTTGATGATAGGTAATTGATTACGATGTCCGAAGAATTCGCAAACTTTTCCCCTATAATTTCAACTCTAAATAAATAGAAGAAGAGATTGAGGCACACCATGTATAAGCAAATGTCAGACATCATTGACGAACAATGGGATTTGCAGCCAGATGACTAGTATTTGTAAGGAAAATCTTAAGGCTACTTCCGAAGAATTTTCGGGTTGCTGGTAAAAAACTTTTAGAACATTTCTCTTTTATCATTCGTGCAATCGTAAGCTTTACAAGTCATTGTGTTTTGGTGATTATATAAACATGATCGTAGAAATATTTACGGAATATTCTTTGTTTACGTATTATTTACACAGTATTGGCAGTACTTGTATCAGTACCAAACCGCCAAACCGACTTAGTGACGTCATGGGCCAATCGGAAGCTATCGGTAAAAATCAATAAAATCTGGCTATGATCTTCCTTCAGATAGGAGAGTTCTGAAAGATGGTTATCCACTTATATTTCAAGGATTTCGAACTTTGCAAAGCCTTGAGCATTTTATAAAAGCGCATTTTGCATTAAAGGTTATTTATTTTTGTTTACGTGGGTATGATTTATCATAAGAGCCCAACTTAATGCAAAGGTAGTCTTTCCCTTTAAATATATACTACATGCTGTGTTTAATGTGCTTATTTTGTGCCTTAAGCAATTGCTACAGAGTACCTTATTCAGTAGGAATTGACTTTCAAAGATTTATCTGTTTATGAACTATCACAAATGAACTGAAAACTTAATGTAAATAACTTGACAGTTAAATTTGCCAATTTTTAAATGATATTTTCACTAGATTACAACTAGCAATCCTACCCTGTGCTGCAATGTACACTTTTTCCTTTTTATAGCCCTGAAAAATAAGGACCTTCTGTACATAACTTCATACACACATTTTATTTTTTATTGAGTTGTCTTATTGCATAAACACTGTATTTGACATTTATAATTTACAAATAGAATTGACAGTATTTCATATTTATTAGAAGTCACACTATGCTACAACATGATGTTTTAATATTGTTTAGTAATAAACATTGTAATTATAGGCACTCTTCGGATAGTTATTATACAAAATAATACAATTTTCCTTATCTTCATAGAAAGAATTTTCTTCATCTACGAAAGAAATCGCAATAACTGATAGTTGTGAATGTTTGTTGTAAAGGAAAATCGGAACTACTTTAAGCAAGCGCAAGATTTGTGTTTTAATTACTTACATCTATATAATTCGCATTTGTATAATCATCATTTATGTCATCTGCTACAGGTGTCAAAACTACACGACTATGATCATCTGAAAAAAAAGAATTTTTATCAAAATGGAGAGAGTCAAAATGCAGCAAAATCCTGCTGTCAAGACAAGAAAACAAATAAATCACTTGGTGGAATTGAAAACCAACGGATAAAACTATAGCATAATTCCTAATATAGCTGTATACATTTTTTCTTCTACCAATAGGGTTAACTACATTCTTATTCACAACAGAAAATATGACATACTAAGCATACCTATTTCATTATATGCAAGACACTTGAGTTACATATGAGATACAATACTCATAGGATATAACTGTTCAATTCAATCAATGTTTTGGCATCCATCTATTATAATCTCAAATGAAAAAAATGAAACATGCAGAGAATAATTATGTTGCAATTAATGACTGCCATAATTTTATTGCACTTGTATTTTTTTTAACCTAATTCCTGTTGCTAGCACTGATTACACAGCATATCACTTTTCTATATTGGATTACTCTAAATGATGTTCGACAGCGTCTTTTGTACAAATACAAAGCAAATTTCTTAGGAATGAATTACACCAGTAACAGGTTATTACTTAAAGGAATTGATTGCAAATTAAAACGGGATTCCTCTGTAGCGAAAGATAGAACGACACAACAGGAGATTACATTTTACAAAACAGGAACGCCTTGTAGTGATCTTTGTGTAGAAACATTTTTAGAGAATATCAAACTAATATTTGATATCCCATGGTTTGATTAAAAGTCTCGAATCATTTAATAACTTACAAGCAATGATATTCCCATAACGGTTTTTGATTTTGTTTTCCGATTTTTGCGCGACCTCACAGCATGCGGTCAGACCAGCCGGAATCAACTGAAATGAAAAGGTTACATTGATATTGCTGAAGAAATGACTCATGGCAAGCATTGGAGAAACCCCAGAAAACATGTAAAGGTCTGACTTCCTGTAATCTTTTCAGTGTAAAAACATTTCAATAGAGTGCATTTTCGCGTCAATATTTGCAAATTAAAGTTTCTGTACAGTGAAGCGGGGTGGAAATAATTACCCTATACTCAGTGCGAAAGCCTTCAACATCATTTTCTTTCTTCTGCTTTACATAATCCCACAGGTCTTCCACTCTAACTGATGGTATAACACAAGTTCCTATATTACCATAAACAGGTTCGTTTTCTGATTCATTGCATTTATGGGGGTCTATCAAAGGTTCTATATCATCTGGAAGAGAATATTATTCAATCTGATGAAAGGCCATTATATAGAAACAACAGGAACAGTTAAACGTCGTTATTGTTATGGATTTCATAAATATAAATTTCAATGATATAACTAAATTTACAAGGTCTGTTGTAAAGTGTGAGTGGTCAATATTTTAAAACAGCATTTTAAATCTTATTATAAGGTCAAAGTTAGGTGTTAAATTATTTCGCTTTGTTCAACAGATTTTTTTCGTCCTTCAAAAATACTTGAAATCAAATACGTTTCATAGAAATTACTTCCTTAAAACTGTTTTATTCACTTGGTTTAGTACTATATATGTAATTAATCAGTTGTCGGAAATACGGAATTATTTCCTAATACAGTCAGGATGTCATGAAATTTTCTTCCTAACATTCAAAAATCCGGATATAAAGAAATGAGTTATAAATTTATTACCGCACGTAAATAAAAGAAGCTTTAAATGAATAACTTTGAGTAGATATCACTTCGATCTGCAGGTTTATCTTTAAGAAATTTAAAGAAATACCTAAAATAATACTACTTTCATCTTCTTTGTTTGTTTGTCAGCAATTGTATTTTTTAATAATAACCTGCGATATACTATTGCTAAAATACTTACTTTACATATGTCCCAGTAAATGCATGCATTTAAAATAAAATCATGTACCATTTAGATGAAACATTAGGAGAGTCATAAGAAAAAGAAATGAATGTGCTTTCAAAGCGATGTCTTAATATACCCATGGAGTTAAAGTGCAAAATTCCTTAATTCATGTATTTTTTTCTTAATGGTAGGCTTTAAATAGTAGCTTCCTTTTTAAATATTTATGCTTTCTAGTTATTTTCTTACCAACAGGGGTAGATGGTGTTGATGTGTCTGGTTCTGGAAGAATAGTAGGTCCAAAGTTTGGCATTTCCGCCTTTTCTCGCTCGGCAGCCATGTGACGTTTCCTTAAAAAAATCAATGAAAGTTTTTTTAAGTCAAATATTAAAATTGTTCCAAAAAACTCATTGAAACGGATGAAGGTACGTATGTACGAGACTAGGTATTTTTTTATATTCAAGGCACTGTGTTGTATTATCGGTACTTTCGGTTTTGAAACAATTACGCGTAACTGTAATGTCTTTGTGGGTCTGGAAGGTTATTTATACTTCCACTGTTAACAGACTTTTTCATCAAAACCTCACATAAAAAAGAAATGATATAACTAACAGCTTTCATATTACATCAAGTACAAAACCGACCACCGACACAATTTATATGATTTTATCAAGTTGATGATTAGCTTACCTCCATAAAAACAGTAACAAAGCGAAAACCAGTATGAGAAGAATAAAAACCACAAGGACAGCAACGATAACTGGTACATGATTAGCTACAGGAGCAGGCTCGATGCTCGCTGCTGAAATAAAACGTATGGTTTGAACAAAAGAAACCACTTAGTACAGGCTCACACTACAAAGCTTTCAATGTACATTTGGTAAAACGGATATTATTTCATTTTGTTATGATTACTATCATTAATATTTTGTCATATTTTCTTTTTTTCTTCTTTCTAAAATGAGTATATTTAGGACTTTAAAATTGAATACGTGCAGCAATGTTCGGTAGTTTTTTATGTTATACATACCAACTACTTGTTTTTCAGCCTTAACAATTGATTGTCGGAGAGCCTGGAATATATAGCAAAGTATTGAACGTAAAGTTCACATTACATGAATCCTTGGTGGGTAAATAGCATGCTATGGGTAGTACTACAATTAATCGCACTTGTCATGTGTTTTGTTTGTTTTTGTTTTTGTTTTTATTGTACGATAATATTGTCACATAATATTTCAAAAATTATAAAACAAAAAATCTCATTTATTTTATTTTATTGACAATTCTGATTGCTCATTTGGTTTTTTTTAAGTTTATGGATTCTAAACTGTGGTAAGAGCATAATGATGTTTCTGCTTGTCATATACATACTGGTGTATCTTCGACGTCAAGAATCAATAATTTAGTTAGTATATAATATCTACTCTGTCGATTTCCAGAGTGTTCTGATGTCAATATTTTTCATAACTTATTTTATCTGGTATAAAGAAGGCTTTTGGTGTTTGATGGTAATTGAATATTTTGCTGTTTACAAAGGTCAGTGGTTTTAACCAGATGCGACCGAAGATAGTAATGGCTATTAAAACCATATTAATTATGATTATGACTTTAAGTACTGATGCGAATAATATATAAGTATAGTTTTATCACGACACTAAACGTTTTGCAAAAATTTCGGAGAATTTTTACGTTAATGGTATTGCTTATGCGTTTCAAAGTTTTCAGCATAAAAATGGTTCTTAGAAACGTTTGGCTGTGGGATATAGAATGTTAAGTCTGTGTGAAATTTTAATACAATGAAACAAATTAACTCTATATTACAAGTAATACTTCGTCTTTATTTAACAACTTAATGCTAGATGAAAATTATCGTAACTTGACAAAATAATATGTGTGCATGTTATCATATAGTAGCTGAATTTGAATAAAAAAAAACTTTTCGATGATTTTGACTAGCATTTGCTATACCGTATACTTTCACGTATTTTTAAATACTAAATTATAATTTACAATAATTATGTACAGCTATATATAAATCAAGAAAAAAATAATTTTAATAATAATTTAGTAATCATGATAAAATGGTAGATATCGTACATGACTTATTTTTTTATAAAGCTGTTCACTGACATCTCTTAAATAACGATGTTTAATTACATCAATTTTTGAAATTGTTTAAATTTGCATGCTCAGCACTTATCTCAAAGGTTCAGTGTCTTGAAATATAAAACCTTTAAGTAAACTATCTTTAAGTTCTGTTGATCTTAATTGAAATGCTTCAGTTCTGCAAATATTGATTTGATATTCAGTTTATCACTGAATCCCTGGAGGAAAATGATTAATGAAATTGACAGCAATGTTATAACCCTAATTCGCTTAGAAGTCAACAAAGTGGAAGAAAACATATGATTAAATAAGGGTAAACATACCTTCTAGTCAAGTTTAGAAACGACACTTTTGATTTAATCAGAGAAAACGTCATTGAAACCGAAGGAAAACCAATAAATTGTGGAATTTTACCCGTGATTAGTGCAGATAGAATATGAAGGACATTATTAGATAGAAAAGACATATTCTTCATTCCCATGAAATAGATTAAGAATCAAAACAGTATGGCATAAGTACAGACAACAAAAAGGAAATGATCTTTCCTTAAGATTTACAGATGAGTAAATACGTCAAAAGTGAAGTTGAAAATTTAATTGACTTTGGGAAAATAATCAAAATTTGACATCGGTGTATCATGTTAAAGATACTCAATAAGTCTGAATAATCTAAAATGAGGATAAGGTGATCTTGAATTATTGATGACTGAAATAAGCTTAGAGCCATCTAGCCTTTACATGGAGTGTATAAAACAATAACATTTTCTGGAATTTGAATTTTCATATTGCTTTTTAGATATAATATTTTTAATTCACAAAATGAACGAATAAACATATTTAAACAATCTTTGACAGTGCTAATATTAGTTTTGGTTTAATGCATTAATTATATGCCAATTTACACCGTTTGTTTTGTCAAATGCCCTTAAGCAAACACATCTTACCCCATCCACTACAGCAAATGCTCCATACCACACATTATAATCTTTACTGGGTGATAATGGTGCGTTGTAATATCCATTGTAAGTGTGATTATCACCGATGACAAAGTTTCCTATTAGATTAGGTTCTTGGTTGTTAAGTTGTGCCGTCACATAAACCCTTAAACCTCGAGCTCGTGCTGTGGAAAAGTCTAGCCGAACATCTCTTATACTTTCTGGTACCTCTCGTTTTTTTCTACCGATATTTTTTTCTTCGACTATCACACGATAAAAGCTGAAAATGATAATAAAATGAATCGTTTAGTAATATTAAACCCGTTTTACGGTCGTCACCACTATTTGATTCTATCTCACAAGATTTCACGTCTTAACGGATTATCAAAACTGTGCACCAAAATTGACACTTACCGGATTTTATTCACTTGCATTGTGACTGGCAACTCTGGCAAAGCAGGGCATGCTTACACTTTCGGAGCAACTGATGTCACTCTTTTCTCTTTGGAGTCCAATATTGCAAATGCTTCAGCTTGTGTAGGCTTGTTCGTTTTCATTACTTTTAGTTTTAAGAGGAATTGCATTTTATTCTATTCTGTAATCTACATTGTGTCTGTAAATCGTTTCCTTTTGGTTATGTCTTAACTCGGGTGATAATAACATCCGGACCCTCTGAATTGTCCTGTTTTTGTTCCGCGGTATTTTTTTGCCGATATTTACTGACCCCCTACCCCCCAACCATTAACCTTGATACGTGTTCATGTAATTTGTACAATGGAATTCGTTATTCCTTCGTTTAATCTTACCTGACTGCAGGATCAGCCACTTCTCCAACTGTTATAGTGATAGTTGTATCAGTTCTATGTACAATGCTAGGCACTGGAGGTTCCTTTAAGTCTTAGAAATGAAAAAAAATGTTATCTGCATGTTCAAATGCTGCCTTAATAGATATTGTGACAATACGAAGAACAGTTTATCTAAAATATATTAAACACATGCTTAAATATTTTTCAGGCAAAGTGTTAAATTTAAAACTTGATTTTATCAAAATAGAACAATGTAATACATGGAAAGTAAATCTTATGATTACCGACAGAGACAGTTTGACAGTTTGATGTATACCTGATGATTGTGTCCATACTACAATATTAGTAAGAGGTCCAGCACCAGACCGAACATTTGCACTTATAGAACACATATACTTGGTGGCTGGATGTAGACCGGAAAATGTATGTATCATCTTATGAACAGCAACCTGAGCCTCTTTAATATGGCTGTCCATAAACGGTAATATTGTTTCCGCTTTACAGCGGACCTGAAAGAGCAATTTATAACATCCTTCAAGTACTCAATATGTTATAAAGTAAGGCATTTCTTATGGAATCGTAGGGAGGACCAAATGTTATAAAGTAAGGCAATTCTTATGGAATCGTAGGGAGGACCAAATGTTATAAAGTAAGGCAATTCTTATGGAATCGTAGGGAGGACCAAATGTTATAAAGTAAGGCAATTCTTATGGAATCGTAGGGAGGACCAAATGTTATAAAGAATAAACTAAACAGACAAAACAACGATTCTAAAAGAAAATCCTAGTCATAAGAAAGAAAGTATGCAAATAGGATAGAAAAAAAAAGAAATGATAATTCCTGATGTGTGACCTTTGTATGACATTCAAGTAAACCAATTTAAATAAATACCCTTTCTAGTACATCATTTAAGGCAATGGAAAGTAATTCTGGCAGTGACAAAAATGTCCATCAGTTAAATTAATGTGGTTAAAACGTACTTAGATAGAATAAATCCAAATGATACTTAGATTAAAGGAAACACTTAAAAGAATCTTTCTTTTCGGATTCATCAGAAAGCATTAAATGTGAATAAGAAGCTATATCTCATTGCGTTATATCACATCTTATTACTGTATCCTCTATATCTACTTACTAGATAATAAATAATACGGCCGTCAGTAGATGTAGGATGTTTCCACTCTAGCGTTATAGAAGTATCTGTTCTCGATGTGTTTCGAAATGATGTAATTCTTGATGGCACTGTAACATACAACATTTCAGCATTGACATTGATTTGTATAGATAGCTTGGTGGTTAATAATTGAAACTTTCTTGTCTGTATATAGTTTATTGCATTGTTATTCAACGGATCTTCGTCTTGTGTCTAATAATTGACAAATAACAAGCTCTTTCATTGAAAACCGTATATAAAAAAAATTGTATATTTCTCAACAGGCTGACCATAGAGACAGCTTTAGTGTTATTGAAAGGTAAGAGTTCCTTTGTCGAGTTAAGTAGCATTATAAAAATAATGACTGTTCCAATAATAGTACGACAATAATTTGAATTCAAGATGGTACGTGGTTTAATGTTCAAGAGATACCAATATCTGTTTCATATACCTACTAAGACCGTTTGTTACTACGGCTGTATTGCAATAAATCTCAATTTCGAAATCTTTCTTTGAAGCAGGGGAGACGTAAAATTTTCCCGGGAAATTTATCTCCGCCCTTTTTAGAGTTATCTGCTCATGGGTCACTGCAAATGAGATCAAAATATTTCGTGGCCATGGGGGTCTTATTGTGTGTTAACTATCCTTTATTATGATAACTAATTTGCATAATGTGCATGTTTATGATTAACATCATGAACATACCGTCATCATCTGTTTGGATGGTTATAAGTGAGATGTCTCCTCCACCAGCATCATTTGTAGCTTGCACCTGTTAAAATTTAATTCCAAAAACAATAATAAAAAAAAAACCTTTTATATGTACATTAACCTACCGTTATAGAACAACACAATGGTAGTGGTATTAACATGAAAGATATATGAGTAAAATAAACAGCCATTTCACTTCTCTCTCATATTTTGTATACGAAAAACAATAACCTAGTTACAAATTATCATTTAAGTATATTGGGATTTTTCATTTACATTTAGCCGCCTAAGTCAGTTATGACTGGACAGAAAATAAAGATTAACATTACCTCTATATTGTATTTAGTGTTGGGTTCTAAATTAGTAATGGTATGTTCGATTGTTGGATTATTTGAGACGACTTCCAGTCCTGTCTTTGTTTTCAGCTGATTAATGGCTGATTTCCAGTAAGAGAGGAAATACGTAGTAACATCAGAAAATGGTGAGTACGGCTGTTCCCAAGCCACCGTTACGGAATTGCTTGAAGTTTTCACTCGTCGAAGATTTCGTGGTTGAAGCGGTGCTAAAAATAAGAATATTTTAATGAATTAAGTCGAGTTTTAGTGGCAGTGTCTTAAGATAGACATGTCATTATGAAGATCAAATGTGTATAAAACCGTACCGACTAGTCGTCGACCATTATATTAATTATGTTATATATTGATTATAGCGTCACATGAGGACTGAACCTTAAAATCATTCTAATTATTGTTCGAAAGTTTTAAACCTTTTGAAGGTTCATTTTGAAACAAACAAAGGCTAGAAAGTTACAAATAAATTAGTGTTTCAAATAGACAAATTAATAGTGATATATTTTAGGGTGTCTGTTTATATGTCAATTCAAAATAACATGATGATCGTAATTATACCTTCAAAACAATGAGTATTTCAAATAGTTAAACTATCTGTAATATATCTTAAGGATGATGATCGTATTTATACTGACTTATTATACCATAAAGCAATAAGCCTTACTTGTCTTTGGTGTAGTAGAACATTTCTTCGCAGACTTTGGACTATCAAGACCTCTATTATTGGTATAACTCATCCTGACACAATATTCAGTTCCGGGATTTAAATCTGATACCAAAACGCTTTTCCTGTTTTTGACATCAGCTGGTGTGTCCCCCGAGACATGAACAGCTTGTGGCTGAAATCCTACCCAGCTACTGGTGATAAACACGATGTATTTAGTTATACTATCACAATTCCACGTAGACTTCGGGGCATCCTTCAAATAAAAGGATAAAGACAATGTATTTATCTAAATTGCAACAAATCCATTAAGACTTTAGGGTATTCTTAAAGATAAATGTGTTCTATTGCTTGTATTTGAAATTCTTTCTTATGGATTTGAGAATATTCGCTAAGATATCAATCTACGGTTTGAAAGTGAATACAAAATTGTTGCAGAAAATTGGTTTACATTGGCGATAAAAGCGACAGAGAGAGAAATTATCTGTCACATTATTCCAGTAATGGCAATCAGAAGTCCACAATGAATAATGTTTTGTTTCATTGTAATTACATTATCTCAAAACAAAGGTATTGCTTCTTCAAAAAATACGCTATTTTGAGCCCATACAGTAATAATAATCCGCTGTCTGACCTATGTTGCTCTACGTTCGAGCAGTATGTAACGTGAACGCTAGTATCGGAATCGATCGTTTACCCAACAAAAGAAAATTTAATCTTGTCAGAAGTTCGGTTCATAAACATTTTACCCGAGAGGTCATAAAAAGTCGTCAACGTTTCCAAATTGAAATAGTCTGTGGGAATTGAAAGAAATCTTCATGTAGAAATATGACCAGAATAATAGTAAAAGAATAAAATATCAATTTATATCTATTATGAAAGGAAAACATGAAATACACAAGGGAAGTTGTAAAAATAATATGATATTTGGCAACTCATATAAAAACTGGATTGTCAACGTAATCAATAAATATTCCCATAGATAAAACTGCTATTACTTTGGAACTTCTGTTCAGAAATATATAAACCGATAGGTGCGGACATTCCTACCGTTTGCCTTTATTATAAATATTCCATTTGCTACAGGTTTTTATATTGAAGAGAAGGTATGGGGTAAAGAAACAAGTTAGTACAAATAGAAGCTAAGAAGTCATCATATTTAGTCTTCCACGTGTTATGGACTCGCTTTTCGCTTCTACCCTATCGAAAATTAACATAATAATAATTAAAAAATCAAGCAGTTACGAATTAAAATACCCCCAAAACTATATAAATGGAACTACACAAACAAGTTCTTGACTTGGAAGAATTGTACAAAGAATACAGCACAAATGTTTCAATTTTTTTCCATGTCTTGTCATATATCTTACCTTCCACATTACAATGATCTGGGTCTCCGGGTAGGAATTGTTGTATTCAAAATCTGATGTGAGTGTATCAATGATTGGTGGAAGACTTGGTGCTACAAAAAGGAAACACATTATTTTTTTTTTAAATTATTGATATGCAGTTGACTAATGCTTTTTAAAAAATCTTCCTAAAAATGCTTATTCACACAAACGGAATGCATTTTCACCTCATGAGGTATAGAAGTTACCAGACTTCAAAGTTTTTTTTTATAGATAACTACATAGATAAAGCATACCTGAGCAAATCGTTTTAGTGAATAAGATAGCACCAAGGGGACCATCGCCTCCGTCTCCATCTCGCCTGACGGATATCCTAATGGCATAGTCCGTGTTAGGATCCAAATCTTTTAGAGCGTATCGACACATCCCACGGCAATTCATGTGGGTTACAATCCCTACTTTTTCTGGTGCTCTCCCAACCTTATTGACCCAGACATCATACCATAAGATGGGTGGGTCTCCTACATCTCCCCGGGATCTACTCCAGGGAGGCCATTCAACGGTAACAGAGGATACATCCGGTCCTTTCACAGACACGTTAGGAGCGTTCTTTAATACTGGTAATTCTTAAATTCAAAAAAGTGTATTTTATTAGTTTGTTATATGCTTATAAATTAAAGCCTGGAAAAAATTAAATTAAGACATTTTACTTCTTTAATTGTTCTTAGCTTTTCTGTTCTCAACATGTTGATTTTCATTGCGCAGCTTGTTTGTTTGTTTGGTTTTTTTTTCGGTCGGTTTTAATAGAAAAATGTTCTTCAAGTACATTTAATCATAAGCCAAAACATTTTCTAATATCCTTTTATATCGATTTGAGTAATGATCACTTAAACTAACCATAAACATTGGTGGCCACTGTTCGTGAAGCCTGCCCGGAGACAGATCTGACAACACATGTAAACGTATCGTCCTTGTTAACGAAGTCAACTTGAAACAGGTTTATCCTGGTGTCTGGTTTAGCTCCAAGCTCTGTAGACTCTATCAGAGCTATCCTACGTCCTGATGGTCCCATTAATCTAACTTCATTCTCGGCTGGTATTGGAACTGCTGTTACTGTACAATTGAATGTTGTCGATTGGCCTGGGTTTACTTTCACGTTGTCAAAGAACAAAATTTTTGGTTCGGTAACTGCAATTACAGTATTTTTTTTATTATTATTTTATTTTCACTGTGCTTTAATTATAACACATTGTATCTGTTTAAATACAACACCAAAAGAAAATTGCAAAATTAAATAAGAACAAAAAATATGAATCACAAAATTATTTTCAAAAGTATAAGCCATATGATGCCATAATCATTATAGTAATAAGTTCATCATTATTGAGATTAAATACCTTCACTTTATTTATTTATTTAAAACTTTATTTATTTATTCAAAACTTTATTTATTTATTTAAAAGTCCATTACTTGAAATAAGAGAGTCAGTATTCCTGAGATTTTAAAATACGATAGCTAATAAAACAAAAAGGGGCACAAAATTAACTTCAAATCGTAATGTACTGTTTATTTTATTTAAGATTCAAAGAATGATTCACTGTTAACAAGCTGAAGATACAAAATCCAAAGAATTGGAGATAGTGTTAGCGATGCTGCTCCTAATTCAAAAATGCCAAAAGATAAGGACCAAAAATAAACATAAAACCACCATTGTTCTTTATATTTCATACTATATTGCCGAAGCCAATATTATTAAGATCACCTGCTCTGTGTTATGATAAGAGATGTACCAATTGAATAACTTGGCAACAGACATCGAATTACCGATATCGGTATTACATCAACACATTATGAAGCCCAACAATTCAATCGTTGTACACAATAAATCATTTGCTTATGGTTGGTGTATAAATCTACAGAATTTCCCAATGTTCCCTCCTAAATCTTATGAATAGAACAGTTATGATCCAATACCTTGTAAATGGGAATTCCATACAACTCAGAGATGTGTAGTAGTGCATCACTGATGCTCTCCAGCTTATGTTGATTATTTGTAGCGTAATGGTTATACCTGGTAAAACTTTATTCAACTGGTATATCAGTTACAATTGGGATTTAAATTGCACAGAAAGTGAAAAAAAATCGTTCATTATCTACGTTTAAACATAGTTCCGATTGGCTTTATATACTTTTATTTCATAGAAATTTAAACACTGGAATTGACAAAACTTAATTAAATTTCATAATAAGTGCAGTCATAATTGATAAAATACATTAATTTTTCAATGCTCAGCTGTTAATATCATTGATAAATTTGCGTAACACTAATAAGTTTTTTTTTAATATTTGTTGTAATCTCGGTTGGCTGAAACCCGGGAAAACCATATTAAGAATGGAAATTTTTCAAATGTTCGGGGTAGAAAAACTGTCAAACTTTGAGATACAATTAAAAGAGACAGAATATAATGGTTTGCACGTACTTTGAATGTGGGCTGTATATTCTTTTTTAAGAAAATGTTTAAGAACTGGAACAAAGTTATCTCAAATAGAACAGTGTGCAGCAAGAAAGATTGAAAGCAACTTCTTGGTACATTTAATTTCATTTCTATCGGTATGACGTCAGTGGAGATATGAATCAGTGCCAGTTAAAGATCTATGCACACAGGTGTTAGAAAGTATAAGATTGTTTCACGAGCAAAAAAATGCTGCAGAGCTGTTAAGAGCAGGGTTTTGTGTAGTTCCTAGCACTTTGTATTAAAAGTTCAAGAGGGTGGGCTATTTTTGTCCTTTTTTATTCATTGCATTTAGCATGCATTTTAACAAGTTATCTGGCATCGGGTGTTTAAAGACATCATTAAACATCCTTTTACATCTCCAATGTAATTTATCAAACAATAAGACTAGATATAAATGGGAAGTAAAACTCAAAATTCGTTTGCAAACTGTCTATTTCGTTGTCTAGCTTCTGACAAACTCAATTGTAATTCTAAGCAGTTTCAGGAGAATATTGATATATATCTATATGCAGGTTATACACTTTATAGTCCACATCCTTTCATCACAGACCGTTCTATTAATGTTTTCCATTATTTGCAGACGACTTTCGTTGTTTTGATTAATCATGCCTATATTACTCTACAACCCAATCAAACAATAGTAATCTTCATCCAGATGTAGAGACTTAGTTACTCTTCTGTTTGTGTAGATTGAGTTTTGGGTGGCATGTGTTTTATATCTACCAGAAGATTGTTTTGACCGACACTTAACTCCAATCAGACCGTCTTTGATGAGTGTTGAGATTGCTGGATGGTTCAGTTGATTGACTACAGAACAGTAGCAAAGTGTGTGTTTATCAAATACTGAATTTTTGTTTGATACAACACACCACTCCGGCATCACTTGTTTAGCAGGTGTACGTGTGCTATCTATATTCAGTAGATAGAAATTGTTGTAAACTTTAAATCAAAATTAAGGCATAATTTTAGCATAAGGATGAATTTTAAACATTTAAACAACATCTTGATGACCGCTGTAAAAGTGAAATCTCAAAACAGTTCGGTCCAAGTTGAGCATTCTTTCCTAAACCAGGACCATGTTACCGTATACTAGCGAATATTGTGACCCCTCCATTTGTTTTTTTTTCTTTCTAGCCAACCACTTTATCTATATAAAATTATTCTAATATAATTATGTAAAAGTAAGTTCTCACCAGCTTCGCACTTGGGTGGGTTGAAGTATCCAGTTTTACATTTACATTGCTCAGTTGGTCCCAGAAATCGATGACAATGACGGTGGTCCTGACAATGACATTGTTTTTTACAATCCCAACCATATTTATTCTCGGGACATGCAATAGCTAAATAGACAAACATTCTCAATGAGTATCTTTTTAATGATAAATCTGTAATAAATTTGTAAATTTGCTTTATTTTTCTTATTTACAAATTTTGTGAAATCAAATAAATGCT
This sequence comes from Perna viridis, assembly GCA_037379345.1. Taxonomy (NCBI): domain Eukaryota; kingdom Metazoa; phylum Mollusca; class Bivalvia; order Mytilida; family Mytilidae; genus Perna; species Perna viridis. The sequence goes on from CM074511.1 coordinate 56,084,322, forward strand.
GTTTTTTTTTTTTTGGTTTTGTTATGTTATGTTTTGTTTTGTTTTGTTTTGTTTTGTTTCGTATTTGTTTTTGTATTTGTTTTTGTTTTTTTGGGGGGAGGGGGCATTTTAATTTTTTTTTCTCATCATAATACTAAGTAGTGCTTTAATTTGTTTCCATTTATTTTATGTTCTTATTTTGTTTTTTGGTTTGTATCTTTTTGTTTTGTGTTTATTGTTTTCCCCTTAAATTTACGGTATGATAGCTTTCAACAAGGCAGTGAGTTGTCAGTGAATATGAACAACTCCGTAATGCCATCGGAATTGACATAAAACTTACGTTTTTGACAGTTGTAATCGTCCCATCCCTGAGCACAGCCTGTGGTGCACATGCCAAGGATGCTATCACAGGCTTCACTTTTATCAGCACAGTGACATTCGTACTCACAGTTGTTCCCAAACCGTCCTACCGGGCAGTCTGAAAAGGACATTAAGGTCGATACAAAGTCTTCAGTATAAGTAATATCGACATTTGATACACTCTAGGGTAGAATTTTATTTACAAAAAAAATGGTATACGAAATGAAAGCAATTATGAATTTTCTCTTGCAGTTGCTATTTCCAGTTTACTTTAGGCTGACTTTATATAAGCAATACACGAATATTATACGATCAAAACAATGTGAACAAAAAAGTTTTCATTCAGTAAAAAATTTTGGTATTTTGTACATTTTGCAGCAACAATTCATTCGAGATATCTTGATGGCTGTAAATTACAGGAAGACTTAATTGCAGATAAAAACGTTAGTATTGTATCGATGTTATTTCCAAGTATTATCAGAAAGCTTTGGCATCTATTGCAACTCGTTTCCAATCATATGTCTATTCTACTAAAATGGAAATGATTTGTCAGTTAATTCATATCTTACTGAATTGTCTAACTCTATATACATAAATGCATTTAAATACTTACCCATAATATGTGAATGAAAATTCATAGCAAAATATAAGCAGTTGACATTGGTTATAAGTACAAAGAGCGGCTACTAAATAAAATATTCGCTAAATACAGAATAGCACATGCATGCTACATAAAGCTCTAAATGCTGCCAGTTATGATGAAGGTTATACGTACTGCAGTTATTAACATTGCAATGCTCCCATCTTTGACTTTTCTCAGACGTAGAGGTATAGCACCAGGGGCGGGCTGAATCCGGAGTTGTTCGACAAAAGTTTTCTGGCATTTCCCGATCTGGGAAATCTTTCTCTGTGTAAGAATGTCGATGTGGTTCCTGACTATCCCATCTTTGACATGTGTATAAATTGTCCGTCACAGACTTTGTTCCCATGTAAAATTTCGCTTGTCCATTATAGAAGCAGTTGTTTGCTATTAGTAAATGTATAAAATTATGTTTCGTGCATGCATTGCGGGTAATTAATTAAGCAATATATAAAAAAAAATTAAATACAGGACATTTGAATAATCTATTATCATATGATGACTCAAGTTTGTCTAACTGTATACTACATCAAATTGTTAATAATATAAAAATCACGCAAAATGGATTTATAATTACTACAATAATTATCAGTACCAACACATCCAACTGTGGTTGCTTTTGTAGCAAATGAATAAAAAAATATTCTAAAAGAACGAACAAAAACTTATTTGAAAAGAATAAACAACAAGTTCAAACAAAATCTTTTCAAAGGGTTTCCAGTGTAATTCTTAAATTTCTCAAATTTCAGTTTGAATTAACTTCTGAATCCACTATGGGAATTCAACGAATAACGATCGATTTATTTAGTTCCTTTTCTAAATGAAAGTGTCTACTAATTCATTTTCACCCATTATTTATTAGTTATAAAATAGGCATTGAAATTTTTTCTCACTATTAACCAAATAAACATCTCTGAGGGGCGAAGAAGCAATTTCGAATCATGAAGGAAAGAAATAATGAGCTTGTCATGATCGATAACATTCTATACCAAGTATATCACCATTCACTGCGTCCCTATATTATATGCGAACGTGGATTTTTTTCTGATTGAACACCAAACCAACAAAGGTGAGGGGTCATGCGTATGAATCTTCCATTTATCATCATTCATTGGCTTTTTGCACTACTTACTAAGCTGGCATCGTTTTCCCCAATATCCTTCCGAGCACCTGTCATTTGGACACTGTCCTGTTTGTTTGTCGCACACTTGGTCCCTATAACATCGACATTGGTACATACAGTTGTATCCGAATGTACCGTCGACACATTCCTCTGAGAGTCTAGAAAGCTCATATCCTGAAACAATGAGTTCATATATGTATGCTAAATTAAAGGATACAAAATAACATCTACTTTGGATCAGTTCGAATGATTTTGAAAGATACATTGAATGAAGTATCGCATCATGGAGTTGGCGATAGTAGTCACGTAGTTTCAGTCAGTTCGGCGCTCGCGATAACTTCCATCATAATATTTATATTTACATTCCTTAAATTTAGTGGAAACACAAGTAGTTCTTTGCTTAATTTTTACAAAGTGCATTAGAAGCATACAAAAAAAGTAAGACTTGTTTTGACCCTCCTATGCGGTCGACTATTTATACTATAATGGATGGGAATTACACCGATCCATGAACAGTTGGGGCAAGCATGGGCACATTATTCAAGCTTCATACAGCTCTTAATTGTGATTCTTATTTTTTTCTTTATGACCCTTTTTTCATTACTCGTTCCAGTCACAAACCCCAATAAAAATCCCAGCCTTGGCACCGTGTGGTACAATGTCAGATAAGTCCATTCGCTTATAGCCAAATTATTGTTCGGATATCACGAAAATGCTTGTTTACCTATAGTTCCTAAACGGTTCTTCACAACCCAAAAAATAAATCACAGTCTTCCTTTATGGCATGGCAATTTGTGGTATAGATTCATAAAGATCTATACACTTATAATCAGGCTATTGTCCGGATACGAACGTCTACGGCCCGGTCTACGGACGCCGACGCTGCGACCAATGACAATGACAGCATAATACAATTAAACGACACCTTTTTTGAGGTCGTTCTAAAAGGAGGCATATATTTTGTACCAAAAATACATTTCAAAAATTTATTTAATTTAATTATTGTTATTACTTAATTGCCCCTTATATTGAATCCTTCCTTACCCATCCGATTGATATTTTATATTCCTCATAGTCCCTCCTAAAGATCAAATTCAACTTAAAACAATTAAAAAAAACAAAAAACAAAAAAAAATGACCCCAATTTAACAAAATTTACGGTGGACAATAGTTTTGATCCGATTGCATTAATTTTACGGAGGATGTTTCAGTGAAATATAATTATCTCACAAATAATGTTATCACATTCTATAGCCTGGCTTCTAGCATTTAATCAGAACCACTTTTGTATAATTATGCATTGAATTGACTTGTACGGTATAGCTATAAAGAAAATGTTGCTTTTATGTTCCACATATCTTTCTGGTAATTTCAGGTCACTTAAAGCAATAGCTTGTGCCAAGATCTATACCGTTAAAGGGTCTAACAGGTTGATTTGATGCATGCCATTGACATTGTCAAGATCTAAAGATTGTTGTATTTAGATGCAAGACTATTGTGGAGATAGAGACCCAAAATTCTGGAGATTTTTAGAAATGTGGATATCAACCACTGCTGTCTACAAAACAGCTGAGATTCATTTAATGTTAATGTTCTGGAAACACAAATCAGATTCCATGAGATAAAATCTCGATTTCTTAACAATGTTTGTTATGTAACCTCCGTTGCTAAAGCGACGCATATCATTTTGCAGGTTTGCAATTAGAAGATATTTTTGCATCTAAAATAAGAATTTTCTGTGAAAATAATCAGTGAATTCAAGAGATAGCAACGGAAGATGGCACCTTCCCAGGTTTAAAATAAAATGAACAGAAAAATGATATTACATGAGACATAATTACGACTATGACATTGACATTTTATAATTGTAACTTGGAAATAATTAGGATTATTTCCTGTATTAGTTTAAACGAGACGTTTCAGCCCAACGTTACAATATGTACTACAATGAACATATATAGTCACGAACTAGATACATACTATATAGTCACTTTTTGATTCACCACATATTCAAAACAAACAGAATCGTCGAATTTTGATGCACAAAACACTTTTGTAGTACATGTTCATATTCCCACTTTAGTACATGTAGCCTATGAATTATTGAGTAGGCTTAAATAATTCAAACTTAATAAATAAACCTGATTTTGCTTTTGACATTGCAGCAGCAGGCTTCTCATAAAGCCAGATTACCTCATGGTCAAGCGAATCAGGATGACTGATAAAAAACCTAGCAGACTTTTCATTTATCCAACAATATAAAATATAGACGCGTGTAGAAGTTATTCTACCAGCAATACTGTCAAGTTTGGGTTCAATCAACAATGTATATCAACATCGATAATCCACTCCATGCCACATGAGCTTAAAAAAACTGAGGCTGCTTTTGATTGTATCTAATTATCAGTTATGGAATCTTCATTTCACATCATCAACCATACAAATAGGTAGATGTTCTACTGTTATTCATTTACCTTAATTTGGAATCAACTATTTTAATTTTATAGCGGATCTTACTATTGTTGCTAAAAATGAGTAAAGACTGCATTGGCATCAAGACAACGGCGAGAACAGGTGGTTAATATTTGTTTCAAATACTGCGCAAGTGCGGACAAAAAGAATCAGAAACTGCAAAAAATTGACAAGAACCGAATGTTTTATTACAAAATTTATAATTTTCCACTTCTTAAAACACAGATGTGGCTCCCCTTGTATCAATGCGTAACATCATATTACAAAGTTCAAGACCATCATTATTCATCACAACTATTTCCACCCTTTTCCTGTTGCGCTGAACTCTGAAGCGATTCCAAAAGAATGCTTTATGCATTTATTTTAACCCCAACACTTTAAACATCGATTTTTCTATTGTACAGAAATTAAAATCTTGAAAAACAACGATTGTTCAGACGCTGCCTCAAAGACCGTATCTGTAGCATCAATCATCTGCGGATGTAACTACCGTTACCTGACAAGGTACGAAATAAATTATAAATCAATACACTTAAAATCTCCTTGTGTATTGATTTGATCATCAACCACTTTGTATCTCAAGGTTTTTCATTTAGAATTGATATTTTGCCCTTTTCGATTTGTCAAAATTACCTAAATCTTTCTTTAATATTTAATTTAAATCATTGTAAGGATCATACGGCGATTAGTGTGATCCATATCTTCTTGTGTCCCCAGTGTCACTGCGTAGTAATCTTCATGTCCGTAATTCAAATGAATGTAAAATGTCAATGTCAATTCTTCATGATGGCTCTAAGTAATCACTTCTAGTATTGTCAACCTAATGTCCATAGCTGTATGTAAAATTGTATTATTACGAACGAAATTCGCGAGTGAATGACGTATTAAATGAGATGCTTAGTCCACTCTGCTTCTACCACCTGTCATGAGAAATAAAACAAACGATTGAAAAAAAAAACTTAGCCTGAAACGATTGAAAAAAAAAACAAAACTTAGCCTGAAACGATTGAAAAAACCAAAACTTAGCCTGAAACGATTGGAAAAAAAACCAAAAAACAAAAGTTAGCCAGAAACGATTGAAAAAAAAACTTAACCTGAAACGATTGAAAAAAAAAACAAAACAAAAATTAGCCTGAAACGATTGAAAAAAAAAACAAAACTTAGCCTGAAACGATTAACAAAAAACAAAAGTTAGCCTGAAACAATTGAAAAAATTCAGGCCTTTAATCACGATCATGTTATGTTATAAAATATGGCATAAGAAAGTTTTGAAAGCATTCAGCACACTTTTAATCAAATTTAAAAAAAAATCTTTCTCATTTCCTAGTGCATTTCGTTGAGTCCCTTACGATGTATTTCAAATGTTTTGATACAATCTGGCGGACAGCAGACCACCTGAGTATTTATTTTTTATAAACATTTCTGTGTTAACACTGTTAAACAGTAGCAAGCTTTGGAATGTTATGTTACAGTGTGAACTGTTTGTTCGTCTATTGCCCTCAGGAGAAAATATTTATATAAATGATGCACCATTAACATAATCTGCATATCATGATCTATAACATCGTAAGCTGTGCATGTCTCAAACAACTTTCACTCATACCAGTCTGGCTTTTGATATTACAACCATGAATCAATAGTACAAGATGGACATTCATCCTTTGGTAGAAAGGGGGCACGGGCCACTACGTGGACACTTCAGAATATTCCAAATCCATAAATACCATAATTCTGGACCGCGGGTCTAGATAATACTGAAGTTCTTGTTTGCTTTTGAAATGACTTAGAACAGCCCCGAATTCAAGCGAACGATAAAGCAGTCCATGATCACATGATTAAAGGTCACTTTCTAACATAATAAACGCCCTAACAAATGACCTTTTTTATCATTTATCATAATCGTACATAATACTGTGAAACTGCAGCATGTTGCAAGCTTACACAAGAGCCATGATTTAGCATATTTGTATGGGGAAGTGATACGGTGCAGCTAATGATGGAAATTAGACATCTTTACCCAATTACGTTGTTGATAATATGATTCACGTGCAGATAAAGCACGATAGTCTCATCAGCATGCAGGTTGTGGATAATGCTAAATGATAACTAAAAACATGTTATACTGAGTGTAATCATATTATAGAACATGACATCAAGGCAAACGCCGACCTGATGTCGACAAGGGCTTATGTTTTCGAATGCCGCGACGGATTTCAGAGTACAAAAATCTCAAAACAGATATTCAACAAAAAACAATCAAATGCCTTATAAATTTCAAAAGTAAAATTATTTTCATAAAACTTAGAAAAGCTTAAAAGGACTTTTCCTTATATTGATAGAAAAAATGACAACTTGTTCTACAGAATTTTATTGGAAGCACTATTGAGAAAAGCCACTCATTAATTGACAATAGACGGCAATTTTTACCAAGCGTAAATCCTCTAAATTGTAATCGTGTCACTCTCTTATGGTCAGAAAAATCACCTATTGCCATTAGCGAAAGAACACTTGATGTACCGTCTCATTTATAACAACTAGCTGTTAGATTACAGCTGTAATTGGAAAATTTTCTTAGACAGCAACAAGTCACGATGCGATCGTGAAAACACAATCAACCAGTGGTTATAGCTGTAAATAAGCCGTGGTTGCATTGACAGTAACATTTCTGTTGGCTAATTAGAGAATGACAAATCACTGTAACGGTCCACTTGATAACTTTTGTTATAACTCAATTCTCCCATCGATGCTTTAAATTCAATTTTACGATATTTCCCGGCACCTCTCATCAAATGACGGTCGTTTTATTGATGGTTTGTCAATATGCATGTTGGCATTTATTTATTGACTTAACAACATGCAGTTTCATTTGTGTTAATTTTTCCATTAAGTGGACATGTTTGCGGAAACAACTTGACACAGTTACACGATGCTAATAGGAGTTGCAGTATTCAAAAGGTCATGTTTATTACACTGATTGACTATCTTACCATTTAAGTAACTATTTAAGTTACAAGTTCAGCCTATTTAAAATTAAATAATTGAATTTTACATATTTGATTCGGTCTTGAAAACAGCTGCATTTTTCTGTCTTATATTGCACCTCGTACCCGGTCTTTAAGCTTTATTGGTTTACGAAATGAGTAAAACGATAACATTTTGTAACCAAGATATAAGTATTGTGGTTGAAATCACGTTTAAATAGTTTAATTATCCGCGCATTTATTTTCAATATTAATTGACGATCTAGTTCTACTGATGTTTGATACTAATAATAAAGGTATAGATATCATCCATTTGGAAACGCAATGAAGCAAAGCAGATATGTGTTGTTAAACTGAAACAAATTTTCATTATTATACTCTTAGATAACAATCACTTTGATGACTAAACATCGTAAATATAAGGAGAACCAATCAATAACTATCACAGAATCATTTATCATCGATAGTTAATTATTCTTAGTCGCCATCCCTTGCCTCATGGGACCCCAACGCTGAGGGGACGAAACATCAAAGAATACACTGTCAACAAGGGTTATCATCGAACTATAAATATGTCGTGAAACAATTTCCTGCATTCAAAATTGAATACTTGGGAATCATAATCTTGTTAGTTAACCTGATGAGTTGACCATTAGTGGAAATATAAAATTTCCTATCATTGGGATTCAGCTAGTGAATATCTTGTCAAAGGTTACCTACACGTAGTTACCTCTAAGGGTTACCTCACTGGACGGTGAAGTGAGAGCATACTAGTATTACATGATTGATAAATAATACGGTAATATTTAGTCCACTGAGCAAACCAAGATAAATTACTACTCAAGATTATATTGTAGGTTATATTATGCTGGGGCTGATCAAGAAATTTTGAAAAAAAGAGGCATTCCTTTCCCCTGACCTTCATAGATCTGCCGCTGTTATGATACATGTAGACGTCAAAGAGACTTGCTATCGCTATCAATATTAAGCCTGATACTTGACGGACTGAATGTTGATAGTAGAGGATAACAAAAACTGCATGACCCAATGCTTCAATCTCAATGATCAAAGAAATTTCCGACTTAATGTACTATACAGCATATCCATATACAAAACTTTTACTAGATTTTTGTTAATAAAGCAATATCGCTATAAGACCATAAATCAGCTATGGAAAGCCTAAAATCAGGAAATCTCCATACCGGTACCGTCATAAAACGATGACAATCAATAATTTGATAAAATACAGTATCAGTAATAAAAAATGGATAAAAAAAAACAACTTGGACATGAATACATATATGTTGGGTGGAGTGTGGTACAAATAGATATGAAATGTAATAGAATATCATATTAATCTGATTCGAGATAATTTGTTCACTACACACATTCAGTCAAGCATACAACACATTTGCAAAAATACCACAAGTAATGAATTACAAGTGTTCCATAGTCGCTAGAGGTCGTACCCTAAACCAATTAATTAACTTTTCCAACAAAAAATGTTTTTTTGTGTATAAAATGGCAGTTCTCGGTGAGGATGACATAAAATGAACATTTTGATCTAAAACCTAGTATCAACATACATACTTATAAAAGAAAAGTGGATTTAAAACATGTTAATAGTGTATATATGAAACATACAAAAGATGTACAAACTTGTGTTGAAAGTTTTACACAATAGACAAGATTCTTGGGCAAGTTGATGAGAAAATGGTTGCAAATATCACCAGATAATTACTTTTTCACATTCGACTTTTCAAAAGGTTTTGCTAAATGCTTTCCACTTCACTTAAACAAAAAGTCGTCTCTTTTGACTTGGGTGTGACCTTAAATCATGTTAAATGTAATCTCAAATAACCTTAAGAATGAAGACATGCAAACTACACTCCCAAGTTACTTTTTATCAACAGAAGTGAAATTTTGCCAAAACTTGTGTACTTACCAGCTCTGACAAAATCATTCACAAACAATAAGAAAAGTATAATTCCACTGTATATAGTAGATGAATCCTTCATATTGTTCATACATTACGTATTATCCTCAATAATTAACATTTTCACTTTACTTAATTAAAATGTTGAGTCCAAAATTAAGTTTGTCCCACTTAAAAATAGCACACTTCATCTGCCAACTTTTCTTTGAAGAATAGACGATTTACTTGCGCATGCGTCATCTCTCATCAGCAGCCATTTGTTGATGCCATATGCGGAATATCGGAATTAGAGCTGACAAATTCAGTTAACTTTTAAACAGGTATTAACAGAAACGCAGACAATAATTCTTCAATAATATTCATTAATGCAGAAAATAATTGATATTAATGGAGCTGGGCTGTGGAGTTCCCTGGACGATGAAGTAGGAGTTGCAGCTATGTTAATATCTGTTAGGTGTCGGATTATACTACCCGCAGAGAACATCAAAGCAGCGTTGTATTTTAATGTTATCAACGCTTACATATAAAATTAAACTTGCACTTTGTTGCTATTGTTTAGCTGATTATTTATTTACCAAAGTTTATGATGACCCTTGTAACTTACAAGACCCCCCGGCCAGGGCGAAACCTTGTTTGCTACGCTTGATATCCTATCTTAAGATACATATCAAATAATTTATTGGTTAATTTGTGTATCACATTGCAGTTTATGCTAATATAGCAAATTAGATAAATTAATCAAGTTCAAATTTCTGCAAAAATAAAAGAAAGCAGACTGCATATTTAACTTGTATAGTGATAACATTAAAGAAGGGAAAAATTGGGCATTTTGTTTTAATTTCTACATATAAAAAAGAATAGATAGATCTAATTCAACATCAAACGTATATTAAATATACCAGACGTTTTTTTTTTTTTGTTTTTTTTTTATTTTGATAATATTGAAAGGGACAAAACCACTTCAATAAATCTATGATAAAAAAAAACAGTCGTTTCTCGAGGATGTCTACTTTAGGAATTCGAGAATACCCATGACTACGAAAAATGTAAATTTATGTATGAAAAAAGAACAAATGTGATTATTGCATGGCTGTATTGGTTATTATCTGATCGAGTCTTTGAAATAACGAGTTCTGCATGCATGAGATGCGGTCGACCATCTGTTACATTTATCTCTCCTTTCTACCGTCTGTCAATCCTTATCAATCAAATATAATTGCTCTACAGTGATATGCTTTTATTATAATGAATGAATGGAAGGATTTTACAAAATCTCTCTAGATAAAAAGCCAACTTGTATTAGTTTATTTTCCTGGATTGAAAGAGCTTGTATCTGATCGTGTGCTCTGGTGGTTATGTGAGTCCGAGATGGAGAGACTAGTTAACAGTATAAAGGGAACGACAAAAAAACAATACATGGAAACTTAATAAAAAAATCTCGGAAAACAAATACATATTTGATAAGGAAATCGTTTACTGTATTTAAAGCCTTGCTTAGTCATCCATATATTAGGGCACTTCAAATGTTATCGTGGACGTTTTGTCATATAAAATTTGGCAATTTTCATAACACCATTAGTTTTGAACATCGAAATTGCTACTTAGCTCAATTACAGTTTTCGTCAGACAAAAGCACTAGAAAATGGAAGTAGCTAGCACTGGAGATAATGACTATGATTAAACTATTCAGTTGCAGCACTGGTCGACAATCTTACTATAAAGGGAACGGATATTTAGCTACGGTAATATCTAATCTATCTTTATTATCACTAATTGTTGCCGTTTTGACAATTTCATCGCTATTTATTGGAAATACTATCAAAATTTTACATCATTAAAAGATTGATCGAGACGGGCTTTTAACGAAATTTAAAATAAGCCTAAATACATGGGATGCTTTTACATAGGAAAGAATAAAGCAGAACTGGAGAGCTATTGACGGAATCTTTAATGACATCTTAATTCAAAATCAAATAGACAATTTACAAGTCAAGACCGCTCGACAGGAAACGGGTCAGAAATTCAGACTAAAAATTGTCATGCAATTGAAGATGACAACATCTTACAAATCAATTTAGGACATACAAAATAAATTGTGATTCTCGGGTTACAGCTTTTAAAATAAACAAGAGTGACACATAAACATTATTTTCCTAAACTGGAAAGGATATTAGGATTAATGCAAAATTAACCAATTTCAGTATTACCTGCTAAAATGGTACATGTAATTTAATGTAAAGTATTGAGGAAAAAAACAGTTACCATATTGCATGACAAAACGACCATGAAACATCATAACAAGGCACTAATCCCTCTATTTATTGACTAATGAAGTACGTCTGACGAATTATTCAACATCAATGGGCACCACTTTAGTCAAACCTACATTTCTAGACGAAACGAAAAGTCATTTCCTGATATAATCCTTAATTGCTGCGGGCGCGGATGGTCAATGATTGAACTTCATTCCAGGGAAATGTCATCTAAAGGACAAAGTGCACAACATGTCTGCAACAACTGTGACCTTTTAATGAATAGTACTGATAGCTTTGACACCAAGAAAGGCCGTGTGATGCAGAATACCAATAGCTATCCCTGTGGTGCCACTTAATAACATGGTCACTGAGCCTCAAGTCAAGTTTGTTCTGTAGAGAGTCATTACATTGTCACTTAGCATTTACTTTTCCTCTGTGAACATTCTTTTTATTTCCTGAGTTTGAATGAGGAGATAATTAATCTTGGCTTTGTATACACTAGCAGTATAATTGGCCATGTCAAGTTTGCAGTCCATCTAAAGATGGAGAGTTTCTAAAATAATAGAGTTAATTTGCTGCATGAAGGATTCAATGACACATGTTTATTTTAATCTATTGACTATGCGATACTTGCAGTGGAGAAGTAACACAGAAGTGCTGAAGACCTTTCATAACAGACTTACAAACCACCATGACTTATTCATAATTGAATGTGCTGAACCAGTGGGGGCTGGCACCCCCCATTTTTGAAATTTGTTATTTTCATGTGTAAAATTGACAAAAAGAGGCTCCCAGGAGCGTGAATCACTCACCTGGTTGAATGTTGCCTTTCAATGGCAATAAATATAACAAGTTGTCCAACAATTTTGACTCAAGAAGTCTTTGGTAGGACTTACCATAAGGATCATTTCAACAATTGACAGTTCTTTTAATCTGTCATAGTTTTCAAGATACTGACTGAAAACTAAAAAAAGTCATTTTTTTCCTTTTCAAGGGCAATAACTCTTAACAGGAGTCGTCTGGCAACTTCTATCCCTGAAGACTTTTGTAGTCCTAATAATAAGATTATTTCAGCTATTGAAAGAATTCGGCTAAACCTAACGGTTTTGGAGATATATGCTAAAAACTACTCTCTGACCCCTATGTTCTATTTTTTAGTAACGGCAGCCATGTTTTTCGACAGATAAAATCCCCACATCAGTTCTATGCAGGATACCCCAAGGAACATTCATACCAATTTTGGTTTCAATTGGTCAAGTAGACTCCCAGGAGATTTTTTAAGGAAATAACATTAAAAATAGCAAAAAGGGCAATAACTCCAACAGGCCTAAAGGATTAAAACCAAAATTTGACAACAGATAGATCGCATCATGCTGAACACTTTTACTCCATGTCAGAATTAGCTAAACCTAACGGTTTTAGAGATATATGCGAAAACTACTGTCTGACTCCTATGTTCTGGTTTAGTAATGGCGGCCATGTTTTTCTACATATCAGAAATCCCCACATCAGTTCTATGCAGGATACCCCATGGAACATTCATACCAAGTTTGGTTCCAATCGGTCAATCAGTGTCAGAGGAGAAGTTTTGAAAAACTGTTAATGACAATGACAAGGGACACCAAATGGTGGCAATAGCACACATTTCCTTCGACCAGGTGAGCTAAAAATGGCTAATTAAGTCCTAGCACCTCCCTTTTTTTTCTGAGGAACCCTGGCTGACACCGTTCATTTTTAATGTGTCAGGATCAGTCCCTATGAACTCCTCGACCTATGGCACTGAGCTCTCTAAAATAAAGAGGTTAAAGAATTTAAAATTACCAAGACCAATAAATATCTATACAAATAAGTAGCTTTTTATTGTTGATAATAGCTTTGTCTTCTGATTTTTTGAAATTGTCAAAAGTACAAAGTTATTACCACATTCAGTGCCATGGCTTGTACAAGTTTCTTTAAAGCCCTGCTTATCAAATACATGTAAACAAATTGTTGTTCAAAAAATCCTATCATGGTATCTTAAACTAGAAGCCCTGTTTATCACAGAAGCCCCCGCCTCATTTGTTAGTAGTGATTTTTATTTAGTAAATCAAAGGTGTCTGTAAGACACTACTGATGCCCCCGCTCGCTAGATTTGCAAAATTAGGTACATGTTTATTTTTGTATGAAGACATGTTTTGCTGATTCAGAAATCCTTCCAAGACTTGTGTTACTCATGGTCTGGGGATCAATAAGTCCTAAATATATGCATATCTAGATATTGTATCCTGGCCACATAGTGTCATGAAATTCTCTTTGGTAGTGCCAGACTAGTTGCGATAAGAAAAGGAGGACTGATGGGCGTATTAATTGACACATAAAAAATGTTAGTACCCCCCTCCCATAACAAATCTCTAACTTTGCTGCTTGGGATATATTTCTGACAAAAATAACAAAGTCAAACTATCACCCAGTTCTGTAATATTTCATGAAAAATCAAGATCCTATGACCTTGCACACCATCATTATGTGTAGAAACGTTCTGCAAAAAATATTTTAGATGTAGTTCAAAAACTACAGAGAGAGATAGCCATACAAGGCATATAGCCCTATTTTTGACGAAAATAAGTAAATCTAATTTTCACAAATTTCCGTAATATTTCATGAAAATCAAAATCCTTTGACCCTGCACACCTTCATCATGTGTAGAAATATCCTGTAAATTATTTAGAAGTAATTCAAAAACTGTACGAGGAGATAGCCAGACAAACCATGATCCATATATTTCTGAGTAAAATGACTAAGTGTAACTATCACCAATTTCCGTAATATTTCACGAAAATCAAAATCCTTTGGCCATGCACACCTTCATCATATGTAGAAATATCCTGTAAAATAATTTAGATGTAGTTCAAAAACTGTACAAGGGGATAGCCCGACAAGCCATGATCATGGGTAATCCGGACAGACTGACGAACGGACTGACAGGGGTAAATTAATATGTCCCCAACAGTTTGTCACAGGGGCATAAAAAAACTTATCAGCATATTTATACTAAAAGTTAGTGTAAGTATTTCCAGAAATGAATATATGCATATTTTTAACCTTATATTTAACATTTACTGAGTGCATCTCAAAGCTTTTGATTCTACCTTGAATACAATATATCTAACACTGTAAAACCTTTATAAGTACAACAGGAAGTTAATAGGGTCTATAGTGAACAAGTGTATTATTAAATGCATTTAATGTGATCATTCATGTACATTGTGATGGTAGAACATCCTGCTGATGACACACATGTAGAAACATCTTCACCATTACATCCACAATAAATAGTTCAAAAGTATTTAGACACAATTATAAAACCAGAATACATGCTGTGTTTAGTGTTATACTCCATTATAAAATTTCAATTGTATTAGAAACATTCTGAAATATACTGATGAGTTGTTTTTTCTTCCTTCATGTAGCATTATCTATCTTTCAAAGCATTTCTATATAGGTCATTTACACAGTGTAGGAGGAGTTTGGCTTACAAGATAAATGGACAAACAGCAATGACAAGTTGATAGATACAACAATTTCTTCTTGCAGCTTGTGGGGAGCAATGGCCAATCCATGAGGTTCCAAGGGTTGGATCCCACACTAATTTTATTGGAAAAATTAGAAAATTTCTTGCACAATTTTGGCAAAATTGTGCAAATAATAGCCTTGAAACACTCTAGAACAACTTTCCTGGATCTGCCTCTGTAGAATGTGGTATAAATTTCTGGATCTTCCCCTGGAGAACATGGTATAAATAGCACTAATACCAAACAAGTAAATAAAAGTAATATACAATTGCAATAAAAGCACTGATCTATATATTTCATATTGAAAAAAAAACTCTTGCTGTAACAATTCATGAAATGAGGCTTGACTGTAAGATGATGTAACAGACTTTCTAAAGAATTACATAATTTGTCCTAAAAACACTGGGGAGAATAGTTACAGAACTCAGCTATGTAAATTTGTGGAAAACAAAATAATTTATAACAACAAAAATACTAAAGGATAATGGCCATTTAACATCTACTGTCAATTATAATTACTGATTATGTGATAAAACAATATCCAACTCAAATGAAAACAGGTTTTCAAATATCTTAACGACAAATGAACTAACAAATGATTTATAATGGTTAGTCTGGACAAGATATTAGGAAGATACAATCATACAAGACAGAGATAGGTAGGTTTTTAACTTTTTATGGCTGTTACACATCTTTATTTCACTGCTCAGTACAGGCATCAAGTTTAGAAGATATAGTCCTCTAAATTAGTTTTATTTTATATTGTGTGTTTTTTTTTAAATAGAACAAAATATGCAAGTTAATGTCAAATAATTTCCCATATACTGAACAAAAAGAAAGTAAGTTTTCTGGAATAACTGCAATATCTTTAGCCCATGATAAAGATTCAGTGGACATTATTCCTGAAAATATAAGTCATAAACTTGTATAATGCTCCAAAAACCCCAAAAATGGTTTGATAAATACTAAGTTCAATTATGACTGATTTGTAGCAATATTTGGAAATAAAATGAAATCACAATAACTTCAGAGTGTGGGTAGCTTTTGACTAATCACATTAATTTTAGAATGAAATAAAATAAGATCACAAAATAAGTAAAAACAGCACATGTATTTCAAAAACATCAGTATTCACAATCAAACTACCCAAGAACTATACATACATCTAACAGAAAAAAACTCCACAAATCCTGAATGGCTCACATGGTAACATCTTTTAGTTGAAAGGTAATACTTCTAATATTGGACTTTTTATATATTGTTCAGCAATAGAAGACACAGGCATGCGAAATAGGAAAACAAATTATCAATTTTTTTTTTTTTTTATAGTCCATGTGTCCAAATACAACTTCAGTATTATTAGGTGGTTTTTTTGTAGGCATTGTTATTAGGATAATTTAAGCAGGAAAAAGGTTAAAGTTATACATAAAAATTTCCTGATGAAGGCTAAAAACCGAAGGAAAATCAATTTCAACTTTCACATAAAATTAAATTAACTCTAATATAATTCTGACTGGAAAGAGAGGACTTTTTGTAGGCCTTGTTAACTTGTTTTGAGGATCATCTGAGCAATTGAATTTTTCTTTCTTATCAATCATGGTTTCAAGACAGAAGCCAGAAACACCAAACATTGACTAATTTGTCCTTTCAAAGACAATAAATTCAATGAGAACTTGTAATACAACTTTGATCAAATAAAGACTTTCATAGAGCTCTTCAAGCTGAAGATGGAAGATAGCAATTGTTTTCCTGTATCTAAATAAGTTGAATTGGTAACTGTATACCCTCTTTCAGTAATGTGACAAAATTAAGTTATAATCCATTCAGTGGTTTCAAAGGAGATGATCTTAAAATAAAAGTTAGCAACGACACAATGCAAAGTGATGCTTATAGATGACATTGATCTATGGTATAAAACACAGGTAAAACATATTTACAACTAAATGATCATTGCTATCTAGAAAGAAAGTAAGAAAAGAATAGGAAAAGGAAAATAAAAGCTGATAGATTTTCTATCTACAATACAAAACACAAAATAATAAAAAAAAAAACTGGCACTAACATGAGAAATTCTTCAACAAAAACTGTTAACATATAAATAAAGGAACTGGTCCAAGGGCAATAACTATGTTCTTTCACAGTAAAAGTTAAACAAATTACGCACACAGTGGTACACTGTGCAACAAAGGTATAAAATAAATAAAAAGACATTGTCAGTGTATGTCAAGCAATTTGATCCTCCTGTAAAACCACGTCAGTCATTGAATTTAAGCAAATCTTGTTCATTGAAAAAAAAAAGTATTTAAACTTTCTATAATTACTGGGGGAAAAAAACAGGAATCCCCAGCATTTCAGATAACGAAGGCTAAATTTATAGGGTACTCGCACCTGCAAATTCCAATTTTTACCGAAGAGATTGTTTTAAAAAAGGAATAAAAGTAGATGAAAGGGATGTCAATTTAAATAATATTTCCTAATGCTTCATCCTTCACATTTAAGCCATTTCTTTTTGTGTACAAATCACATTATAATGCCACAATTTCATTGAACATTGCACAGAACGTAAGGCTAATGACACACATGTCAAAGCATTAGACATGTACAACTATATCAAGAACACAATTTATAAAATACTGAATTTAAAACCATGTATAAACATTATGATACTGTTTTATCCTTCATATAATTCATGGTTAATGAAATGTAACTTCATCAAATATCTTGAGCTTGGTTTTACTGGCAAGTTTAACATTATTTCATCACTCAATAATTCAATTTCAGAAGTACAATGTAACACACTTTCTGATTGGATAAAAAATTGTGTCCATCATCTCATAGACTAAATTTTGTCATGTGACTGTGAAGTGATCAACCTTTTTTGCTGATTTAATCCTTAAATTTTGACACTAAAATTATAAGGAATGACTGTTTTTTCAGTCTATTTAGATACAACCTCAATGTTTGTGGTGCACACATGAAAATAATCTGCTATGCAGTTTATTTAGTGTGGACCACATGATTGAGGTTACTTCTTTATATACTGAAAAAATATAAGTCATTCCTTAATTATCTGAGGCTAGTGCCATCATACCAAAATATACCAACAATCGCAAATACAATGTAACATAAAATTTACTGTAATGTCACCCATCAACAGAATAACGTCAGTTTTGAACATCTTGAGAATATCACATCATATTTTCTGTTCCTATTACAAACTACCAATATTCTGCATACACATGTCATGGTGCATATTTTATTACATTGTATTTTAACTTGATATATCTTTCAAATGTGAATTACGATCTCAAACAATACAGACGCATACCAAGGTAAAAAATAAACACTTATTTTATACATACAGAAATTCTTTTTGTTTTTGTTTTTTTCAATTAAAATCATTTACTTGAGAACTTGTACCGTTAAATCAACAATATTGCTGAAGTACTATAATTCATTGGAATAATTTTTTTTCAATCTTCATAAATCTATACAGTAATGTGTGTTTATATTTTTTAAAGAGATGAAACACCTCTAAAATCAAGAACAAAATTCATTCGAATTAATTTTGTATGATTTGAACCTTTATGAGTCCCAATAAGCTGCTATGGTACATAAAACTAGTTTTCATCTAAAATCTTAAACAAAAATCACTGCTGTCTAAGCGTTGTCTTTTCCTGTAAGATTCAGCATAATGTCCCCCAATTCCTTGTGAGTGTTGGCCAATGAAGTCTCCCTCTGGACTGGGCTCCGGTGGGGGCAATAAGTGACTGTAACTTCTTTTTTGTCCAATAGGGGTTTTCTGTAACAAAAAATAGTTGCAAAACAAAAGAAAAAGGAACATAACCCACCAACATCCAACAACCTGGTTGGCAGTCTCATTGGGGAAAGGGAAAACATTTTTCTTGGAAACTTAAAACTATTTTCACTTCGGTAAGTACCTGAATGGTTTGAAGTAAGTTATACATTTAAAAGCATCCAAGTATTTACATATTTATATTTTATCATAAATTGTTCATTTCATACCAACCATGTTGATTAACATTCAAACATGAGTATACAGCAAGTTAATGATCCATGTATAAACACTTTTACAAAAAAAAGTATCAAATTAGTTGCGTGAACTGCTTGTACGTTGTTAATTGATATTAATTGATATCATAAAAGGACATTTTACATTTTTACAATGTACTTGTGTACCTTCTGAGCAAGTACTCAAGTGCATTGTACGCTGCAATTCTTAGTACAAATTAATGTTAAAATCATGGCATGTAAAAAGAAATATATCAAAAATCTACTGACAAACAAAACCAAAATTAGTTTTAAAACTTCATTTTGTGATATTAAATCACAAAGCATAAACCAGTTTAAACCATTATAGACTACAAGAAAAACTGCTGAAATTCATCACGGACCTTTGCAAATTTTACTATACTCTGAGTCACCTGCCCACTTTTTGATAAAAATTATAGATAAAAAAATGTTTCATTCTTTCACTCAATGAACAAAAAAATTTTTTTTTATCATTTTTGGTCCATTGAATTTGCAATGCCACCTTTTTAAAATTCCTCACGAGGATTTCCATAGTAAACTTGTTTCTGTTACGGCCGACTTCATTGCCTAGCAACAACTAATTTGCATAATTTCTTTACAGTTTTCTTAGAGAAATCTCATAGACCAATCAGATCAACTTCCACAAAGATCAGAAAATTTTGCACCATTTCCACCAGAACTGTCCATTCAATGTCAACATTGTGTATTTCGTCTGATCATTGTTCCCTTTCACATTTTAGTATTATACATAACTACTTAGAATAATGGAATTAAAATATTCCATAACTGTATGTAAACAAACAATGTGATGTAAAAGTCAGCTGTTCAGTGAATGTTTTACAAGACTGAAGAGTAATTCCCCTTTGCACAGAAAACACAGTCGCCCTTTGTGACATAAATTGAGTCTACTGCCAGCCACTTCAAGAAAAAAAAAACGTTTGCCATCTTAATGTAAACAAGTAGATAGTAACATAACAAACGCTGTATATTTTTAAATCGCCAATCAAATGCAGTGGTATTGGTGTTGCCAGTAGTGGCATAAGGTCCTGAGTTCAGCAAAAATTGATATGATTTACAATGTCAGTGATTTTTTTTTGCAATCTCAAAATTTGATGTATCAAGTTCAAGGTGACTCAGAGTATAGACATTTATTGGCTTAATGCTAATTACTCACATTATTAACTTAGAAAAACTAGAGCAATATTCTAGGATTTCATTTCCTGTCACAGTTACAGTGTGGGAAAGTTACTAATTATATGTCTCATATTTATTTGGCAAGTAGAAAACTTAAATTTATGAAAGGATTGTTAGGTATGGAAAGTACGTAACAGTAGTGCACAAGTTAATTTTCATTTGGAGTTTTCTTGTGTAAACTTAAAATTTACAACAATCCTAAACAACTAGACAATTCACAAAAAAAACTAAAATATTAATTCTTCTATTACTAAACCTGTAAAAGGTTTTTATACATACATAAGCATTTTCATCTTTTACACTGACAGGAGTACAGTACCCACTAGTAGAACATCCTCCATCAGAAAACAATGAATCATTAGATCTGAATGATGGCTCATAGAGAGAGGAGGGGTCTGTGAAGGTATCAGAGTAATCACTGACAGAGCTGGCCTCTGACCGACAACGTTTCGATAGGAAAATATCTTCCATGTACTGAGTTTTAGTATTAGATAATGGTATCAAAGATGGAATCAATGAAGAGTTGGCAGAGTTCATCGACTGGTCTATTAAATTACTGTACTTTTGAGAATCCTGAAAAAAATACAGAAATAAATGGCATTATTGATTTGATAAATATTATATTTTACCAATTTTTGGAACTGCTATGTGATCAAAATTCCTTAGAAAGCTCATTTTTCATTTATATGATAGCCTTGATGAAACAGAAATAGACACCACCACTAAGAGCCCCTTAATCAAATTTATTAACCTTGACCTGAACAGTTTTTCGATAAAAACACAACCTGAAAAACATAGGATGTTCACCATAAAGTAGCAGTGCTCTAACAGAATTTATCCGAACAGTCAATAATGTATTTTATGACATGGTAAATTAAGGTCAAGAGTAAAGCTAAAACACACACTATATATATATATAAAAATGTGTAACACACACTACATATAATAATATGTGTAACACACACTATATATAATGTGTGTAACAAAATACATTACACTAAAGAATATTTGAAGCTTTCATAACAAACAAACTCTTATTAAGCTAGCTACCTTTGGATTAGAATTGACACTATAACCAGTAGCTGGAGGCATTTGTGACAAATCTGGCAAGTATTGAGGAGGTGGCATTAAACCATCAGGTTCATCTAAGGCATCTCTGGAATAGTATCCAGAACTTTGGGGAAAAGATCTCTGTGAAAAATTGTCAACTTGAAGAGCAGAGGTCTGCTGACTACACTCATAGTTCCTGGGATAGTATCCATTGTTATTTTGCATTTTTCCAGACTGAACATTGATATCTGAGATGTTCTTAGTACTGTGCATGTTTCCATTAACACTAGGTGGCACTGTGAATGAAGGTGAAGGTTGAGGTGGCATTCTGTTTGTGGGAATGTTTTCCTTTATAGCACTATTGTTCATTCTTCCCTGACCAGAATGAAGTTTTCTCTCATACTCTGACAAATCTAATTCTAATAAACTTTTAGGCTTTTGGTTTGCATTGGTGCTTTTGTTGAATGACTTGGGACCACCTATTGGTAACTCTAGCAAACTTTTGGGTTTTTGGTTTATATTAGTCCCTTTCATTAAAGGTTGAGGTCCACAACCCAGTAACCCTTTACCAGATGAGTTTTGAATTGAAGAGGCTAACTGGCCCAGATTTATCAGCATATTCACATTTATGTCCTTGACATTGGCAGTTAAAGTTTGCAGTAAGGAAGAATTTTGTTGGTTGTTGGGTCTTCGGTTCTGACCAATTGGTCTGCTAGCATTTGAAGACAGTTGACTTGTCAAATTTTTCAGAATTATACTAGCTTGCACTGCCAGTGGATCACCAAGAATTGAGGCAGCCTGTAACAAAAACACAAAATAAATATATTATCACGTAACACCAACTTAACACATAAGTCTAAAGTATCAAACTTCAGAAAAAAGCACAAGTCTGAATTTGTGACAAATCACAAAAGAAGATGAAAAAATAAATCTGATTTGATATTTCATTAAATATTCATAAGCTTTGTCAGTTTGTATTGAGTATTGATACATACCAGTCAAATAAAATAACAAATTGTTTAAATATTTAAAAAATTATGTACCGAGAATAGCTCCATGTCTTTGTTAGAATAATATTTTGCATGTTAAAGTCAGAAACAAAAGTAAAACTAATGCATTCATCTAATTTGCAAAACAAATTTAACTTCCAAATTTATAAATAAAATTCCACATTATTTTTATACAATACCTGAAAACTCTGTTGATTCAGAACCAGTCCGAACAGATCAAGGGGACTTAATACCTGAAATATAAAAACATAGCATGAATATTTCAAATTAATCTTGATTCTTTTCATATGAAAGCCATTCAAAGTTAAATAATTGGTTCTCAGGCCTTTTTTCTTGCACCAATAAGGGACTGAGGCATTTCTTTAATTATTATCAAAAATTATAAAGAAGGTGCTTTTTACATTGTTCACAGCCATAATAAGTAGCATTTTTTTGTTTTTATTTAATTGTTTCTCATCTAAGCTAATAGTAGTTTATATATTTCATTTATATGGTCATAAAAAGTGGGTAATGAGGAAGTTTCAAGAGTTGAGGAACCGCCCAAGAATACAAAAAAAAATTAAATGGCCTCAATAATATGTTAATGACTTTTTACTTTTAAAATTATAAGTGAAACAGAGAAAACTAAGCACAAGTATATGATAGTATGAAAATTCAAGTAAAGTATGCCATTGTAGTGATTCTCCTTCCCATATTTACAATCAAACTTTAGATACAACCTCTTATTGGGAAATGAAATATTTGTTTTTTCACTACAATATAAAGATTAATTGTCCATTCAAAATGAAAACATTTTTTTTGTACAAAAATTCAATTTTAATTTCGTAAATTGTTCCATTGACTATGTAAGTAAAACAATACAAACGCAATGATAAACAGGTGTTACCAAAACTCTCCTGTTGTCACATTTAAAATTCCCCAGTATTCTTTGACTCTATGAGTTCCTAATTTTTTTTTAAATTTTGACCAACAATGAATTTGGAATAGTGCCTATGCGAATTCTTAATATGGTCAATTGGGAGCCCTTGTAGTGGCCTTTTTTTTTTAACAAAGTAACAAGTTCCAATGTATTATTAATTTCATTAGTCTTTAAACAACAGCCATTCAGGATTTCTCAATACACAACTTTAAATGTTGCTTTATTGCAAAGTTTGGTTTCATTCCATTCAGCTATTTCACTTCAAGACAAATGCTAGGCAGACAAAAGAAAAAAAAGAAGAAACAGAGTTCACACAATATGTTTGCTATTTGGTAAGGAACACATGATAAAGCCAGGTCTAAGTAATTTATCATACAGATATTACCCTCACCCTATTGTGAGATTTAGACTGTAACTGTAATGCCAATAACACCAATAAACCAAGCTGCATGTTAGGATTCAATAATGGGTTCATCTGGACTGACGGAGCTGGACCTAATAAACCTATAACAAAGAACAGCTCTGATTAAAATCTACTAAAGGCTATTCCAGAAATGAATGTATAGGGTATTCAGAAGGCACTTTTCATTCTACCCCACCATGCATTAAACTTTAACATATTATTCACTTTATTTCTTAAAGCAGGTTGTCAGAAATGACAATCAACCATTAAATATTAATTCAAGTGCCTTCTACCCCCTCCAATACAATCATTTCTAGATTGCCCAGATTCATTATCTATTGGGTGATATTTTTATGCATCTGTTTGTCCAAATCAAAAAAGTAATTATTTCTTACATACAGATCTTACCAGGCTTAGAAGACCCTGTCATCTGTCCAGTATATGTCTGTTTAAACTGATTTAAGGATTGCTTAAAACAGGTCACCACTACAAAGTACAAAATGTTACATCTTTATTGTTTCTTACATAATGATATGAATTCTGTATAACATTGAAAAGACAGTATTCAAATTCTGGTTTCCATCGGTTTAAAAGTAATGTCTGTCTTACTTCAGCGTGGATTATTATCTTCATTTAAAACTCTTTCAGTGAACATCAATTTACACCAACATGTACTTCTAAAGAAACACGCATTCTGCACCATTTAAAAGTCTGACACTTTGACCTTAATCAATGACTTTGAAAATCAATGGGTTCAAGATTTTCCTGTGGACTAATTTGTTAAATTAGGATAAAATCCATTAATTAGTCTTTATTCTATGCTGATCACAAGAATGTTACAGATGGATAAACACTGCAACATGTGGGGTTAGTAAGATACATAATGTAAGACAAAAATCTATCTTTCACACAAAAATATAAGAGTAAACACAGCTATGGATCTTAATCTTGTAGAAGGGACTATTGTTCCACATTACAGGCACATGAATAAATAGACTTACAATCTGGGTACTGTTCACATAGTTTTTTAGCCAATGGAGTATTCATCAATTCATCCTGCAGAAAGACTGGGTCAGGTAATAATCCTCCTTTCATTGTCTCAGTCACATTCTTGTTTTTGTCACTCTTCTGTGAATGAAAATTATCAAATAAAAAAATACCCATCTATTATGAATTTAAAATGGATATGCTGGGAAATTTAGACAAATGCCTTGAAAAGCTGTAATTGTTTCTCAACATGAAACTGCATGTGTTGTCATGCTAATTATAACCCAGCTCATATAGGAACTTGGTATCAGACAGAAAACATAATTGCTTACAACATATGTCCCATCTTTATAAAGCAACATACTAAATTTGAAATTAATCCATTATCATAATCATTATGAAATTCAGTTCAACAGTAAATTAACCATATCCACATAATATGATGACAAGAAATCTTTTAACGCTCCCGAAGAAACTTTAATTAAAAAACAACTTCGATCATTTTCGTCTGCTCTGATTTGATATATTATACTTATAACCTTCAAATATGGTCAATATTGTAATGATATGTATCCTAAAGCATTAAGCTAATTGTCATGGTCTGATATGTCTATTAGCCGAATGTCCGGCATTCTGAAGTTTAATTATTGGTTGTCATGGTCCAAAATGTCTTTGGGTCAAATTGTCTGGCACTGGTAAACATGGTTCTTATAATTTGACAAACGTCTTAAAAGATTTCTTTTATTCAATTTAGTTTCCCTTCATTCTGTTACAATTTGTATCATTGAATTATGTTTTTATTACGATTTAATTCATTTTATTGAATTGTTTAGTTTCGATTCTTCTTTTATCTATTATTTCCGTTGCGTTTTGTTTTGTTTTCATTTCGCTATTTTTTATGACCTGAGATGTATGGGTAATATTGATTACGTAATTTTCGTAAACATCTGGGTGCCATACTGCAGACTTTTATGACCAACCCTATCTTTGAAAAGCTGTGATTCCATTTGTATCTAATTATCGAAACTAGCGAATATTTTTCAAGAATGGTAAATGTACAAGTATACGCAAATGAAGCTCCCATTATGCTGTTTTTCAGCTCCTGAAAATGAAGGTACAAACCGGATATTGATGCTTTTTCTTGCTATAAGTTTACAGAACTAAGTTGATAATACAACCATAAACGCTCCTGAACCAAGAGAGCAACAAAATAATAAATTTATCTCTTATTCAAATTATTTTTACAGTAACCATTCCTATAAAAGATAGCTTGCCATCCAGATAATTGTCGTAGTTAAACATTTACTCAGTACTTACAAATTTAGTTTGAATTCTTGAACACACACAAAAGCCAGGTTTGCCAGGCATACAAAAGCTCAATCTAATTGGTTCTCCATTGATCACATGACTATCTAATTCTCTTTTTGACTTCTGAGCCTCTTCATGGGTATGATATTCAATAACACCAAAACCTAGTGATTCACCATCATTCATTACAATCTACAAAACAAAAAGAAAGTATATACATGTAATAACTCCTAACAATACTGTAACACTGACAGAACAGGATCAGCACTGGTAAGGCCAATAAAAAATAACCCCATGGTTCTTATGCCCTCCTTGTCTATCTTGAGGGTACTTCATTGCCAATCTTAATTTCTTTTATAAATTAAAAACAAAAAAGCACCTCCATCTAGCATTATTTTATTTTAACTATAAATGTTAAAATACAACTCATGACTTTTTTGGGGACAATAAAATACTGTAATTAAAAATGTCTGCCTATCTAATTAATTTTCATGAAAAATGGTCAACTAAGTACTATAGTTGAGACTTCATACAGAGGTATTTTGTAGATTTAAAATAAAATACAGAAGAAAATTCATACGCCAACTGTTCACATGACACTCCCCAATAAAAGTATATACATGTATGTACATGTATTTATATTTTAAAAATCATAAAAAAAGAAAATAATTCAGAAGATTCATTTATTTATTATTTTTTTTAATCATAAGGTATGGGCAGTTTACTGCAACTGAATGTTGTGCAAGAACTGTAGTCTTAATTTTTTTCCCATTTATACATTTTGTATTTAAAGAAGTTGACTAATCACCTGGCAGTACAGAGGTTTGTGACAACAACTGAAGATATCCCTAAGAGCCATCACATCAGTGAAATCTTTCGGCAAGTTGTCAATCATTAAACATTTGGAACACAATTTATCATAGAATGTTAATTCTGAAAATTCACAATGAAGAAGACAGTTTTCCAATTCCAGCCAGTCTAATGATTCTTGTATCTGTTTAGACTTCTCAATACTACAATTGAACTCAACAAATCCATATCCTAAACTTTCATCTGAAAAATAAAAAGTTGCATATACAGATTTCACTTCCATCTTAAACAATCTGCTAAATTAATACATTTAAGTTATTACATGCACAAAGGTCTAAGCCTAATTTTTGCAACAAAAATTGTCACCACTAGAAAATGACAAATGCAATTGAAAGAGTAATCAAGGGAACCAATGTTATAGCGGTAATCAAAAGAGTGTAATCCAGGGACAAAGACCAGACATGGAAAACAGACATACACAACAAAGAACATAAAGTAACTAAAATCATACATACAAAGTAACAAAAGCAAATGAGCAACTCGGACTCCACTAAAAACTGGGAGCATGGACCAGGAGCACCGGTAGGGTAAGCCTCCTCTGCTTTTCTAGAAACACCCGCCGAGTTGCTCATAAAAAGTCAAGTCCGGGGTAGACAAAACAAGGAAAGGAAAAGTATGACCCGTTGAATAAATCAGTTTTCGTGGTGCAGATGGATACACCATAACGATCCACGAGTTCATGATGACGACCATAAAACTTCTGTAGTGATGACTTCAATCTTGTAGCAACATAACCCTGTTCCAGAAGCCTATTTGTTAGAGTTCTAGCATGATACAAAACGTCTGCGTAGTTTCGGCAAGCTCTGGCATAACGTATGAGTTGTGATATGAACACTCCATATGCAGGTGCCGAATGGAGATTGCCACAGATGAAAGGGAAGTTGACAATTCTGAATGAAAAGTCATCACATTTGTCGTAAAGTTTGGTCAATAGCTTTTGAAAAAAGTGAACTTAATTTTCATATTGTCATATGCAACAACATATCCAAAAGTGAAAAAAAGTTATTGCATGGACAAGGGTCAAATTCCCTATTAGCAACAAAAATGGGTACCACTAAGGAATGACACAAGCGATATTTGTAAAAATTAAATTTCACCTTCATATTTCCACATGACACAACATATCCAAACTTGAAAGGAATCTGCCAAATACAGGTTATTGCAAAGACAATGTTAGATAGTGACATCTGATTAAAAGTGCTTCTTTGAAATTTTTTTTTCTTACAAATATGCCAAATATGCCAAATATAAACAGAATGTAATACATGTATATGCATGATTGTGTTATTAGTATTTAAGCAGTGTTCTACCCAGACAATCTGTGATTGTTCTTTGCAGTGCTTAAGTTTTGAAATTAGCAGCAATGTGCTTTAAGTCTGAGAAAAATCCAAAAGAGTTGGGCTATGCCTGTTAGCACTAAGCTATTCAAAATTCATGAGGAGAACACCAATCTATGTATAACTCACTTTCATCTTATTTTAAGATGGACAATGATATAAAATAGATGTGGTATGATTTGCCAAATGCGAATGTCATCCAACAAAACCCAAGCAACGAACAATTAACTTCTACATGTAATTTTAATAGCATTGTACTTATGTTCTTATTCTCGATCATTTATGACAGAAATTTAGTCTATGCATTGAGGTAATTTTTTTAACTGTCAGATATAGCAAATAATACATAAAATACAAATAAAATGTACCTGTTTCAATACATCTGTACATAAAGCACTTTGTTGGCTCTCCAAACTCTAGCACTAGTTCTCTGAGATCTTTGTCATCATAAAATGAAGGAAGCTGGGCAATACACAATAATTTACGGGATGGCACAACAGCAATGTCATAAGATTTTACCAAGTATCCCATGATGTCAATAGCATTTTCACAGTCACCTAACTCAATGATAGCTAAAAATGATATTAAGTAAAAACTAAATAACTTACTAAGTAAAGAAGTATAATTCTATCTTAAAAATTCAAATAATACTTTTTTATTTCACATTATATGATTGTGAATAATTGTCTTTGTTTATGCATCTTATTCATTTCTAATTTTCAGTCCAATAAGTTTGTCCACTTTTTTACTCTACAAAACCTATAAGAGGGTAAATTTATCTGCACTACTTGCAATTATTCATTTTTTACAGATGAATTCCATGTATATCATCAAAAGGTGATCAAATCATTCATTTTAAATTTGATTAAAAGAAAAAGTATACACAAATGTACATGAACTGTAAATAAGTAAATAAAAAAATTCAAATGACTTAAAACTTGCATTATTGAATAGTTAACATGCAGAACTTTTTTAATTGCAAAAATCAAAATCACATTTCTGACAAAAAAATTACAATTATGCAATAATAAATGCAAGCAATAATTTCTTAATTTACAGTATGTTTTTTTTTCCTTTAAATTTTTCAACCACTGAAATAGTACAAAATGTATTTCATCACTGTAACTACAAATTAGTAGCTAACACAAACCTTGATGAGATTCTTCATTGAAGTCACACACTTTTATACTATTCCCTGTTAATGTTCTACACAACTGAAAGAAAAGATATTAAAATACATTTAAATAGTTATGTAAAAACTTAACCAACATGTACAATAAATAAACTTAATGCCCTGAGGTATGCAACAAAAACATTGTGCAATGAATTAACATTTACCCAACATACATGTACTTACATGTACACTTTTGTATAAGTCTGAAATTTTGGGCCTTTTTAAATCAGTCAATGGACATCATAGGGGAAAAGCATAATTTTCACAAACAATTTTGATTCTAAAATGGTATGTTGTCGTAATGGAAAACTAACACCTAAAACTGCTAAAAAATACATATGTATTTTGAAAGAAGAAATTAATATTGCCATTTATCAATGATTTGCATATATTGGTTACCAATACACAATTTATTGAATCTTGAGGCAAGTATGGTCAACCCATTATAACTCAACACAAGATCAATAATAATCTTATCCATTATTCACCAAGATTTACCAGTAGTTCAGATTACCCTAAAAGATACAGGAAATTAAGGTCTTAATAGCTGACAGCTATTCAAACTTAAAAGACCAAAGCACACACTGCAGTACCAGTCTACAAAATGTATAACAATATATATCGAAATCATAACTTTTCCCACTTCAAAGCAAGAAGGAACATATGGCATGCCATGGAATATAAACTACATGTACAATGTAATTACAGTACATTATATAAGTAATTCCAAGTAAGTGACCTTTTGCCCAGTGGGAACAGAAATCACAATTTTGAAGCATTAATAATTATTGGGAGACAGAGTATCAGCAAAGTCCTTTCTATGTAGGCAGTGGCTCCATGTCCCCAAGTTGAGGACGGGGCCCAAGTTCCAGTTTCACTAATTACCAGATGAAAATCTGAAAAATGGACAACAAAGGACACATACATGTATATGAGAAGTACAAATTTGCTAAAGTTTGTAAAATAATTGCATATTATATTACTTAATATGAAAATACATTTGTAAATAAACATGTAAACTATTATCACTTCTGTTTTATATTTGAAATATTAGATACGAAAGAATGAAATTGGACAAATGGAATGTTTTGCCCCCAATGCACTTCATGACCTTAAATCCTGTGAACACATTTCATAAAAATCTGATCAATGTACCGGTACAAATATATGAAAATCAGTCTAAATGTTAAGTCATTGTTAATACTGCAGGTGATATAAAGAATGGGGTGTGTTTTTCTTCCTTTATGGAAATTGAACAATTTAGAGAAAAATATGAAAATAAGTTGTATTCTGTTTTATACACAAAATTCTGAGACCATAAACAACTACAGAAAAATAGAAAAGAAACATTGTAATGAAGAATTGATTTCTGAAATATGTAAAAATGTATCAATGTAACTGAATGTATTGAAAAGAATAGGTAGATATCTGAACAATATAGGTCGTTTAACTGTGTATTATTTTAATATACAAATTTCAATTTTTGTCCTAATACATGGCATTTTTGTAATGAAAAGAGAAGAAAATAGAAAAGATTCAAGAAAGAGCTTTGAGATTTATTTATGTAGGTCATGATCTTTCTTATGAACAATTATTAGAAAAACTGAATGCTTTGGGAGCGTTTATTATCAACTTGGTTCTGTATACTTATGGCAAGAGAAAACATCTATATCTGGTTTGTACAAATTATAAGAACCATGTTAACCAGTGCCGGACAATTCGACCCAAAGACATTTCGAACCATGAAAACCAATAATTCTTTATGAATGCCGGACATTTCGGCCAATAGGCATATCAGACCATGACAATTATTATAATGCTTTAGGGCAAATACATATCATTACAAAATTTACTATACTTGAAGGTATAACATATCAAATAAGAGCTGACAAAAAATTTGTTTTTATTAATGTTTCTTCGGGAGCGTTAAAAGGTTTCACCATCATCATATTAACCATCACTTAAATTCAGATTCTTAAGATAACTTCTAAAATAATCAATAAGCAAAGTCTAGAATATTTCCAAAGTCTAATAAATGTCAAAGAACATAACTATTCTTATAGATTTTACCAAACAGCTGACATTCCAAGTGTTCGAATAACAAAATATTGTTTAAATTATCTAGATACTTTGTAGCAAAAATTTGGAATGTGTTACCAAATCATTTTAGATTGGAAACCATAATCAATTTGTTAAACTTACTAATACATGTACATTTGTACATGGGATGGACTACCTGCCTGTAATGTGTAAATTATCAATATTTTTTCAATAGTCTCTATGATGTCTTACCATATTTTGGTGTGTGTAATATGCATTTAAGTATAGTGCTCAGTACATTGAATTTTGAAGGTTAAATGGTGAAAAGTTTTTTTAGATATAGATAATTGAAGTAGAATTTTGTAAGACAAAAGATCAATATTTTGCACTTAATTGGTCAATTTATTCACCTTGATCCAGTATTTCCTATATAAATGATTCTGTGAAGGAAAGGAACTTCTTTGTGCACTTAAATATCATGTAAAGATCAGTAGCTGCATAAATTGGATACTTTAAATTTCTTATAAAATGAAATCAAAAGTAGGGAAAATCAGACATTTCCAGTTTTGGTTGTAACTGAGATTTTGTGATTTTTCATTTTAAAACTTACTTTTCAGAAAGAAAATACAGTTTGAATTTCAATGAAACTATCAACATCAGTTTAAAAAATAATCATTTTCAGCTTTAAAAGCATTCAATAAGGACGGTATGACAAAAAAGGACTAAGTTACTTTTTGGTTTTTAGTTGCTTCATTTTAATCGCAAACCTTGATTTATAAAAATGAAATATTGTACAACCTATGTCTGAAACATGTTATTAAGACATTTAAACATGATTTGAAGGCAACATCATTTAAAATTAAATACTTAGTGATGTATTTGATTAGATAAACTTTCTTTCAGCAACATTTCACTTCTGGTTTGTTTGTTTACATTACACAATCACTTTTCTCAACAGAGCTTATGTTTGCACATGTATTATATGTATCCACTTTAATTTTAGTTTGGCAGGGGTGTCATTAATTTATCAGACAGGAGGTACCAAATAAATTCGGCTAGGGGTCTGGGGGCCGCTTAAGGCCCCAAGTGGGTCCAAGGTAATTCCTGGTAGGAGGCTGGTGGGGGGGGGGGCAAAGCCATCCCCCTCCCCTAGAAGCTCCTGGATGTTAGCTTTTTTTAGGGTTAAATTTTGACTTGAAATTATGGCATTGAGTCTGAAATATTTGCTTAAGTTTTGTTTAAAATGTATGACTTTGAAATGAAGATATATTATGAATCGTAGCTGATTTAGTCTCAAAACCCTGAAATCCAGGAGCTCCCCATGATTCCCACCAGATCCATTTCTAGACTAATGCTGATAAATTTTGTTGACTGTTTAATACTATGCTAATTTATATGAATTTTTCATAAATGTCATATTTTGTCCTTAGGCCTTTATTTACTTGTTACAAAATTTGAACACTAACACATGCAAATAAAAGCATAGGAACAAAATTAAACATTTATCAAATGAAATTCCATAACATGTGGTGGTTCCTAGTGCTGATTAAATAATTTTCATAATAAAACTTTTTTGTTGTTTATTGCCCAATTATTACTGTTACATGTAGTGCAATTGCATGTGTTTATTGTGAAATGTTCATCTTAAAATCATAGTCTGATAAGAAATTCATTGCTTCTGAAAAAGAACAAGGCTGACAGTTCAAGTCTAGTTGACTTTTAGACAAACAGAATTTTTTTTAACATTACAATGTACATGTATTTATTTTCTATTACTATTTATAGCAGTGTTGAATCTCAGATCCAATATTTTTTCCGTAAAAGTTTGTTTCACATGTTGACTTGTTGTCAACACTAAAAATTCCTGCACTCGTCTGCACAAATCACAACAAATATCGGGAAAAATTATGGGTATGGGGCAATTTAAAATATGAACGCCATTTTTTTTTATACATTTTCATAGAATCTTCACCTGTGTTAAGCTTTTTTGTTAAGCAGAAAATAATCTGTGATTGCTTTGACCTTGTTAAGTCACCACATGATTTCTATAAATGGACAATGTATGTTAAATCGTCATAGGGTAAAGTGCTTTTCCAATGCGGACCTCGACGAAGACACCCATATAAACAATAATAAATACTAGAGATCGCGATTTTAAAGACATACCCTACGGACACAACGATTTTAGATATCTATTTACTAGATTTTTCCTCAAGAACTTTTTTGTTTTTATTTTATTCTGCCGGTACCAGACGCTACCATAGCCGGGTACCGGCTCTTAATGAAAGCACTGGTTCGGTATTGAACAAATAAGCTATAAAATTCTAGACAAAAATGTCAACTTGCAGAGGATAAAGAAGCATTTTCACAAATAGTGCTGGTCTGAACTAAACAAAACAATTCTAATGAAAAAAGAAGTTTGTAAGTTTGTGTGTGTAACATACACCTCAGACTTGCAAGCACAGCAGAAAGTTGTGTGCGCAGTTGTCTGACATGGCAATACCTTAAGTGTGCTGGCCTCGAGTCTGTTCCAAAGGCAATGTATTTGATGTGCAAATTGTGCAATCGAAATTAAAAATATTGTTTCAATGTTATAGCTTTTCACACTGTGTTAATGTTAAAATATAACCCTTTTAAAAAAAATTGTTAAACACTTTTAAATTCAAAGTATAGATTTCATAACCTTTCTTGTCATTCAACTAGTATTTTAATGACTTTCTCCTATTTCAAATGATAAAATATCTTAACTTAATGTTACATTTGTTGATTTTAAAGTGATGTATTCCATAAAATTTACGTTCTTTCCACCATTGATAGACTGTTTTCTTATGATTTTAAGAGAACCTGGAACTTGGTATAATTAGCCTCACTGTTCCCTGTCCCCAACTTGGGAATGAGGAGCCACTGATTTCAGTGTAGAAGCTCCAACACATGAATGGCTACACTTTGAAATGATTGTATTAACTTCTAATGCATGTCTCACATATTCTCTTTGGTAGAGAAACAACAATGTAAAAACATAGCAGTGCCAGTGCATTACCCATGAAGTCAAGTGTTACAATACATGTACATGTATTTGAGTACAAACAGCGCATCATATAAGTTTAACATTTCAAATGAATGTTACTGTTTACCATAACTGGTGACACACGTAGATATACATGTACTAATTAAGATTTTGAATTTTCTACGTGATGTTACCTCTCCATGACCAATGTTCAGGTTTTTCAATGTTATTTTACTGTTTGCATAAAATTGCTTCATTGCTGAAGCTGCCATCTGACACTTTATCAGCGGTTTTGCAAAAAAATGCATCTGATTCTCATTTTGTGACGACTCAGCCGGGTTATTTTTTGTGTTTTCTTTGAAATTGTTGGAGCGGGAGTGCGACATGGACGTCGCCATTTTCAAATATGACTATACTATAGAACCACGTAGGTATGGATAAGAATGAATTCCGGTAAAATCGCAGATTGTCATCACTGACTGCTGTTTTTAAAGAATCAGAAAACTAAAATCCCGGGCAAATTGTTTCCAAGCAACAAGCAAGTTTATGATAGTTCGAAAAAAAATTTAAAGTCACTTGAAAACAAAACTAAACATAAGAGCTAAATAATGATTATGAAAAAGGATCCTCCAAAGGTTTCCAACTTTCCGGTTTTTACCATGAAATTACCAATGATTACGGACTTTTCCCAAGAGTTCATTGAAATATGAAGCCCCTGTCTAGATCTCAGTAAGAGAATATGTAACTCGTGTAAAACCTCGGTGGAGGGTGAAATTTTCTGGAAGATATACAAATACAATTTACATCTACGGATTACTCCTTAACTTCAGTATGTTGAAGAATACTAGGAGGCGCATGTGGGTAAAATAAAAATTTATAATTAGTGCAAAGATATTTACAAGAGATAAGTTACATTTTTTTTCATTTTTTTTTTTTTTTTTGCTATAAGATAAAAACGTAGAGATTGGTTAGTTATAGATGATTTGTTGCAGCCCAGACTTAAATGATGGTAGATCTGGACTGAGAGCCACTTCAGATGGTAAATTAATCCACATTCTTATGGTGCGTGGAAAGTAGGACGAAGAGTGGTAATTCGTTGGTGAATGAGGCAGTACAAATTTATGATCTCTTGATGGTATAAGGTACACTTGACTATTTATGTTGACTGTTATTGTTTATTTTATATAGCATGACGAGTGAAGAATATTGCCGGCGCTGTTGTAGTGTTGGCCAGCTGAGTTTTTGTAACATTTTTGTGACACTATCTTGATAACTGTATAGATCTAGTGTGTACCTAGCTGCCCTTCTCTGAACCATTTCTATTTTATGAATGTATGTTTGCTGCCAAGGATCCCAAACGATGTTACAATATTCTAGATGAGGTCTTACATAGGTTTTATATGCTAGTTCTTTAGTCTTGATGTTATTGTTTTAATATTTCTCTTGACAAATCTTAAAGTGTTGTTAGCTTTATTCGTGATGTTATTTATATGGCTGTTCCATGATAGATCTTTTGATATGGTGAGTTCTAAATATTTAACTTGACTTATTGATGAACTAAAGACAAATGGATTAATTTATTGAAGCGTTGATTTAGGTTGTCGCTCTTTTTGTCTGGTTGGATGTCCTCAGCCATTATATTGTATCAAGGGCTGTTCAGAAAACATGGGATTTCAGAGCCATATCATTTTTTGCACGAAATCATCATAACTCAAATGGAGTAATCCCCCTCGGAACCCCAAGATCCCACCTGAATATAATTTTATTTGTCTTAAATGAGTAATTCATGTTATAATTTAAATTGCCCTGAACAGTGAACGTAGAATCTATATTCACAAAATCTCGAAAAATGCTCAAGCTTAGAATCGTTGTTTTAACTATGTTACAAGTTACACACTGAAAAATCTCAAATAGAGAGTTAGATAAATAACAATTTCGAGAGATTTAAACATTTTGCAGGGACGAAATTCCAACTCAATCTAGCTTTGATGGTAGTCTTATATTACAACATTGATATTTTCCTTTTGATATTTTTAAAGTATTCGTGTACTTCAGACTTGTACAGATGTAATTTGTGATTAGATTACAATATGATATCTGATCACGGTGATGATGAAGGGCTACATTTTCTCATGGATTTGGATATCAGTTCTTCGATGGGCCTCATTCGTCGAAGAAGGCTTGGGAACTTGTACCAAAGACTCTGTTTTATGTGAGGTAAAATTGTGCATTTTACACAATAAAATATTCACACCCATGTTTTTTGTCACCATAAACGATGATTTCAATATAGAGCCATTAATACATTAATAATCAAATCAGCTTTATCATCATATAAATCAAGTACAGATTTATGATATGTAAACAGAAACGACTGATGTTTGATTGTTTTATGAAGGAACCAGTGTTTGAAAAGTAACTATGTGCATGTTCGAAAGTATGCAAAAAATATATTCTAAACTAATTAAGTAGCTGTCTTTGTAAGAATCACCCAAAGTCTGAAAAATGTGATACATCCCCAAAAGCCCTGCGTATTTTTATTTTTGTAATTAAGTAGTTTTATGGGTCTATATTATGAAATGTGTAATTATTCATTCAATTCTGCCTGCTCTTAAGAGATAATCAACATCGAAAATCCAATAGATTCTATTGTATTTGAGTGTAATTTACTGAGTTATCTCCCTTAATTTTGAAATCTACAATGCATTCTATATAATTTTTATCTACGAAGAATACCGTTTATATGAATAATTGAATGTTTATTCCTGTTTACTATGGAAATTCAAACAAATATATATTTGATCCAATGGAGCAGTGTAGCGAATAGAGTCGTCACATCCTGAGACGCTTACACACACACACACACACACATACATACATATAAAATTCATGAAGTAATCCAATTAAGGAGGAAACATACCCCTCACCTAAAATAAAAAAAGTGATTTTTTAAAAGAAAATCACCATATTTGCCCTTCATTGATCTAAGTAGTAAAACATAAAAATGCAAGAGTCAAATGAATAAAATAACAAGTTCTAACAAAATAAAGTTTAGATCTTCTACTTATTTACACCCATTGAAGTCATCTTCAAAAATGGGTAAATTCAGATCTTAGAAGTACTCCATTTGTGATAAAATTCCTTTATTTTGTAGTAATTACCAGGCAAACATATAAATTATGAAATAAATATGTTTTAGTGGCTACTAGGAATATTCAGAATTCCACAAACTCCATAAAGCCAGTACGTGATCTAAGGACTAGTTGCAATTAGATTCATAACTGACAGTTTAGTTTTTTTCCCATACATTCTAGCATGTAATTTTTGATTATGTAGATTGATAATTGCCGATACAGCGTCGTACCTCTGACAAAAGTTTTTGGAGCAAGAATAGATGGGATCAACCTTGCAACAGTCTCTAAAGAATGTGCAGCAAAGATTAGACAGGAATCGTATATGCATAGATTTTTGTTATTTAAAAACCAAAACCTTCCTTGGCAGGAACAGATACACGTGACATCGTTGTTTGGAACCCCTTTCCATGAAACGTCATCTATTAACAGAAAGAAACATGAAAAGATTCCAGACCCACGCCTTGGGTTCTTCTCTAATGATCCGGACGTAGGACTAACTGGCGTTGGAATCGAGGGTTGGCATGTTGATGGTAATATTTTAGAGGTACCTCACCTGTTCACTCTGATTTATTGTGTCAGCGCTAATTCAAACGGACCCACAATGATAGTTCCTTTAAAAGAAATAGTTGACATGCTGTCACTAAAGGACAGAGAGTACCTTGAAAGTATTTTATTTGTTAGTGGTTTCAACTCATCGATTCAAATCCCATTATTATACAAACATCCGTACCGAAACGATGACACTATTTTGTTGGCTCTTGGCTCCTTGTCTGGACAGTACCGACAAATATCAGAGGAAGAAAAAATACCATTAAGGGAACTATCAGTTGAGCAAACACAATATGTTCAAGACATATTACTAGCCAAAATAATGGGTTCTAACTTGATATATACAGTTCAGTATGAGCCAGGGGATTTCTTAATGCTGCATAACCCATCTGTCGCTCATCTAGCGGGCCCTGGAACTCAAACGTCTGCAAATATATCAGGTCTGAGGCTAATGCATCGTTCATCCGTGTGTGGCGATATTATACCTAGTAAAGTTTCAAATATTGAATATGTTTGTGGTTCATTTTATCCCTTTGAAGACAAATATTGCTTGTTTTCTCTTAAGGATTCTGTGTACCATCCACAAATTGGATATTTCGATCCCCAATCTACTGCAAGAGCGAGATGTAAGAACATTAATATTCATTCAGATTTAGCAACTATATATTCCAAAGAATTGAATGATTTAGCGGAAATTATTGTTGTAAAGACATCACATCCACATTGGCTTAATGCGTCTAATCCTCGTGGAAAGGACGTACTTTGGAACGGGATAAAAGGATCTTTTACTAACTGGGACCCTGTGAGTAGTCAACCCAATGATCATGATGGACTTGAAGACTGCGTTGTAATTGGGCCTCTGGGAAAATGGTTTGATTTGCCTTGTAGTGGTCCAAAAACAATACCAGGTGCAGATCGTGCTCCTGTTATGCTCTGGAATGGAAAAAGTGACATGCGAAATGTTTATCCTTTATGTGGTATAGAGAGAAAATTTCTGTCAACCAATAATAAAATAATATTAATATAACTTAATATTATTTGGGTTTGTTAATTTCATAGTTATTCTTGTACTACGCTGGCCTCGAGTATTGTAGAAACGACAATCAATTGAGTTTATCTAAATATCCACATTCGCGATTTAGGCCAAAGCAAGGAAAAGGTTGAACATCTTCGCGCATGTTTTATTTTAAGCATGCGGGTAAACACGATACTTATTGTGTGTGAAGTCTTTAAACATATTTTGTGACAGAGACATTTTGTTCTTAAAAAAATCCTCCCAACTTTGGTGATAAATGATACTCTGTATAAAACATTTAAAATTTAATTGATATGGTTGTAGAGTATACGATCAGGCCCTTATAAATAAAATGTGGAATAAAATAGTACATGACAGTTTGGCCCCAGACATAGTGCATTCTTTTTTTCAAACCAGATTTAAAAAAAAATATGTATAAACTACGGAAAAGTAAAACTGACAAGCAGCGGAAAGGAAGAAAACAGACCTTAGACTCTCAACATTGACAATTATGTTATATTGTATTTAAGGAAAAGGTACCTTTCTTACAGACAACAATCAGTGAAACTTGGTACAGCGCTGAATGAATGACAAAATATCTACAAAGGAGTTCCACATAGTTCGATTCTCAGTCCTTTCCTTTTTAACATCTTCGTTATTTAGTAGTATTTTAGAAAACTACCACGAAGATGTAAAACACCCTTTATGTACGGCTTAGCACTTATTGATTAGTTTTCCCGAAATCAAATGGAGGCAAATCCAAAAAAAAGTTTACATGTCATAAGGGATGAAAATTCAAGCTTTTATTTGGCATGAAACACAATCACTTGTGAAAATTAAGTGAAGTTATTTTGGGTAACTAAAATTCAACAGTCACATCTCAAATATGTTCAAAAAGGCATCCAAACAACTTAATATTATACTCAAACGAATTGGAGAGACTACCAAAGATATGAATAACTACTATAAAGATCTAAAATACCATCAGAAATCAGACACACAAGATCTATGGCAATCCACACGTGCAAGACATAATCACAGTACTCATGTACTGAATCAATTTATATCGATGGTTTGAATTTTTATGTCTCAAATAATCGTCCAATTGCAAAAATAGGGAAAAGTTAAAAGGAAAGAACGGGGTTCAACATCAAATGTATCTTAGCACAAGCCTATTGTTGTAAATGGTTAATATTGAATTCTAATTTAAATTCACAATGCTGATAACAAAGGACATTCAATTTACTAAAATTCACTTGGCATCACAGCAGTGTACCAGGTTTGTGAAATTATACAGGTTCGATGTCGATTTACTAGTACATGGAACTTCTGGATGAATGAACACAAAAAAAACAAAACTCTCCAATCAACGTACTGCATAACTAAACTACAAACTTTTAGTTGGCCCTTCTAAATTTTCAAGTCGAAATTC
The DNA here is from genome assembly GCA_037379345.1 of Perna viridis. NCBI lineage: Eukaryota > Metazoa > Mollusca > Bivalvia > Mytilida > Mytilidae > Perna > Perna viridis. Next base: position 56,125,101 of record CM074511.1, read on the forward strand.
AATTTATCGACCTCCATGTCTAATCATTCAAACTTAAGCCACAATCGTTGAAAAAATCTTGTCCTTAGATGCATGTACCTCTCTAATAGCTAGAACTATTTCTCAGCTGATGGGCTATATACCTCAAGTGTGTCAAAATGTCGCTGTCGCATAGACACCTGTGTGTCGCGTAAAAGCGCTTAGTATCTAGTCACCTAGCTCCAGAGACATGTACATTAATATGAACCCAAAGACTTGACCAGCATGTCGGCCTAATGCAAAGAAAGGCTCCATATTCTATAAATGCACGATACACTGGATAATTCAGCAGAATTGTTTCGGGGCTACACTTTTTTGAAAACCAGAGGCAAATAATAGCCTGGAACCCCTTTCTTTTATAAGTTTCTTGATCAGTACCAATGTCCTCTTTTGTGAATATTTGGATCCGCCCGGGTCTACTTGAAATACCAGCGACAGCTTTTCCAATTGGTACTCAGCATTTTTCTTTATATTTCCTTTCTAGGACTGGTGACCATTTATTATCTCGTAGGGCTTTCATTTCTAGCTAATCATCAAAAGGCTTATTGTGCGTCTAAGAATAAAGCGTTTGTAGGCGACTTCAATATATCTACAGTGAACGACTGGTTTATTCGGGTAAGTGTATAGAAATGGACGACATGTACTGATAAGAGGTTAGAGCACAAGGACTTGCTTCCATTATCAAATATGCAGCCAGACTAGTATATAAACATTGAACTTTATATACTAGTTGGGCTGCATATTTGATAGTAGTTGAAAGCGTCTGTGTATGTACCGACTTTAAACAAAGCTTTCGAACTTTGAAGGCGATGACATTTGCCTTCATGCTAGAATACATCGCAGACTGATTTTAGGTTCAACACAAACGTTTCAGGCTACTTCAGGTTACTTCAGTCCTTTAGCAAGTAAAACGGAGAATAGCAAATTCAATTTTCAATCACCCCCGCTTCCTCCAAATTAATGTCATAGTTTATGACGACGAGATACATTTCAGAAACCATAAATATTTAGGACTCATAGAGTTTGGCGCCTAGATCAAACAACAACAACACAGACAGTAAGTAATTATGGTGCACTAGGAACTCCGACTCCGCCTAATTAGTTACACTATGCATCACTGGATGGAACAACAAGCACCATCGTGTAGCTAAGTACAGCTTTAAAACCAGGTATAATCTTATGGTTAGTGATTCATGCCTTTCTTAGTACCAAATAGTTGTTGATTGGAAACCTCTTAGTAGACCTCAAAGAAACTGCATTCAAATATGAAAGTGCAGCAAAAGTTGCCTACTGGAGATATTCACACAAAATTTGGTTACGTTCTACTACAGAAATTAAATCAGGAATGTTTTCAATACAACCATACAAAACAAAAAGAAATTTCTTAGAGATTTAGATGGTTTTGCATTTTAATAATTAATAAAAGACCCTTACAATAATGTTACTTTTGACTTTGATTTAAAATGTGTAGGAAAAAATGTGGCGTTATTAAATTGGGGCGAAGTTATCCGATTTCATATTTCCCGCGTATATAAGATTACTTCCTGTTCCCACAATGCATTGAAAAGTTTACAAATTGTGAAGTGACGAGCGCTTGTGCTTGTAAACCAGCAAATGGTCGTGTTTTATGAAAAATATAATTACTAAAGCCATGACAGTTATGAAATTAACTTCGAATGTAGACTTTTTTGGATAATGTTTGTATTATGCTATTCTTGAATCTTCCCAGTAATGAGGAATAAGAGAATGTAAATTGTAATGAAAATTGAAATGATCGTGTTATTTTTGTTCGTTGATGTGAGAAATTGAGTGTATTTAAAATAGGATGTGGAGAATTAAGTCATTTCTATTTATGCAATATGAAAGACATTAGTAAAGCAATGACAAACTGTCGAATGCACATGAAGCGATCAAAAACTATCGCTTTGACTGGTGTTGGAGAAACTGATCAGAGTGGTCATGTATCCCAAGACTTGAAAACACCATATCAAGAAGAGGAAATTCCTTCTGTTAAGTCTCACATATCAGGACCTTCGTGTCAAGCTCTTCGTCATGCAGTCTCATCTTTAACTAGATTAGATGATTTCACAAAAGAGAAAATAGGGGAAGGATTTTTTGCTGAAGTATTTAAGGTAAATTCTTTCAATTGTTCAATCAAGTATTCCATTTATGGAGATGCCTGCAGGTTAAAAATGCACCTGTAGAAGAAATATGTATGCCTGTCGGTTTGTATAGTTGAATTTAGAAATAAAATCAATAAATATGTATAAATATATGTAAAATGAATACATTTGTCTACTTTTTATGTCGTTCTGGCTAGCTTTTCGGGAGAGTAGAAATGTAATCGGAGTCCCATGTTTGAGTCTCTGTTCTATCTACCGAAACATTGGTTAATTAAAATATTTGGGTAAAACAGAAAATAAGCAGAGAAATCGTAGCTTTTGATCTTTTTTTTTTAATTTTGCAATCTAACGTTAAAAAATACAAAAAATAGTTGGAGCTACGTTTTGCAGCGAACAGAAAATATGAATAAACAAAATACATCTTACTAAGCTAATATAACATTGTTTTCACAGAAAACACAATATTTATGCTGTAGGCTTAAGCTTTTCTTCTACAGGCATATTTTAACCTGACAGGTGTATTTAAGTATGACCCGGAAACAAGCAGGGTTCATTTTCTTCTACACAACCATTAATTTCTTCTGCTTTTTCAAATCCATGTTTTACTTTCATCACTGATTATATGATATGATATGAAAACTTTATTTTGATTTGGTATACGTGTAGTAATTAGTATTTTGTCTTGAAATTCCTTCTTGGTGTGGTGCTCGGTGTTCAGGATCTCTAATGTGTTGAAGGCGGCTGATTACAAAATGTATGTAGTAGAACTTTTAAGTAGTTAATTTGTTTGAACACTGGTAAATGTTCTGAAATTAAACATTACTGACTGGCTTTCAAATACACAGACACATAAATGTATGTCTGTACAAACGGAGAGATCTATTTCCTTCTATTGATACATGTACATTGTTTGTACATGTACTGATGCATTTTATAATTGTGTACATTAAAGTTATCAATTTTATATGGAACCACATTGTTATCATTTCTTCGTCTGAAAAATTCAATTTTTTAATTCATGAAAGAGTAAAACCAACAAATTTGTATGCATTGTTAGCAAAATTAAAACATACATGTTCATGTACATTTAGGTTTAAATGTTGTTAAGTCCTTATGTTATACATGTATGACTGTATCATTCCCAAACCTGTGGTGGTGAAAGAAGTACTGTGTCCAGTTTATTGCAATAAATATACTTTGTTCATACGTTATTTATCCAAGTTGTGGCTGGTTGCAACTAATGTACACTACAGTACAAATGTACATATAGTTTAAAATACCCCTTTTTATGTTGATGAACAAATTAAATTGCTGTCATCAGTGTTGTCTTCCTGATAAAGAAAAGAAGTGATCATTAACTTCCCCAACTAGGATACAGTAAATACTGACCTTAGTTCTTTCAAAACTAAAATGGTGTGTACTACAGAACTTTATTGGATTAGGAAAACACAGTCTGGATTAAGTAGGAAGTGTTAGCCATATATAAACTGTGACAAATTGTCTAAATACTGACCTACATTATGTACTTCTGAAACATGATATGCAGGGGCTGCTCTGGCTCCCAAAACTCTGTCGCCAGAAAAATCGCCAGCTGCTATTTTTTGTCGCCTATTTTCAGAAATTAGAGCCAAAGGGTGCCAAAAAAATAACACTTTTTAAAAAAATATTGTAACAATATTAAGTCCACTGATGAATTATCAAAAAAACCTCTCCATTCAAGACATACATGTACCTAAGATTCACTCTTGATGCATGTACAAAGCAGGTTTTTAGCTCTAGTCTGTCACTTTTATATGCATAAAATAATAAAGTACTACTCCAGAAACAGGTATTTTACTTCTATCAAGGACTTTATATTACTACTCTCATTTAGTCCCTGATTTTAAAACATTTTTGTTCACCTTTTAATTTGTCCTTAATGGTCCAATTTATCTTACAATATAATTTGATTTTTTTAAATATTTTTCACAAACTTTTTTTTCAAGTGATAAAATTTCTAGCAAACTACATTTTGTACCATGGGCCATTAATTGTGTCCCTGTTTAATTATCTTGATATCTGAATAGCATTTCTTTAATTAGATTTCGGGAATCCCCATTCTATTTGTTTACCGATTTTCCCACCAAAAAAGTCACATGCAAAAGTGTAAACAAATGTCATCCATTTTCTTATATCAATTCTTTCATTTTGAAGTGTTTTGAGACACTTCCTGATGGGATAATCATTTTTAATTGGATTTAATTTATTCTGTTATTAGGTAAGTCTGTTTCTGAATGTATTACATGGTTAAACAGGGCTGTGAAGCCTGTATGTAGCCACGTGCACATGGCCTTTATTGTGTTTACCTTTGACCAGATGATAAGAGTTTTGATTGGCTCAATAATATGTTTACATTTGATTGACACCTTCCATGAGGATATTGTAAGTCACGGTCGCCTGGTCTAACTACCTTTAAGGTTACAGACCACCAATTCAACCAATGAGCATTTGGAACGTACGCAAATAGTCCTACGCAGAAATTACCCCTGTTCCTCATAGTGCTGTGAAAAAAGTTCTCATCTTTCTGAAAGGAAAAACATTTCTGTACATTTATAGGTGCATTTTGCTTCTTGTGATGTGAAGTCTAATCTCCATAATTATTTCTAAATATACCCCTATCTTGTGAAAACACTGGGATTTTCCATGCTATTTATAGACCCTTCACTTCCGGTGACCAGTACTGCACTGCAAGTCTGCTAACCCCACATGCCATTCTGAGGATTGTGAGCTGACATACTTAGAATCATGCTGATATATAGTCCTCTGCAGGTTAAAGTTAAGGTAAAGTCCAGAGAAGCCATTGAATATTGTGAAATTAGCATAGAAGCCTATGGGAAGTGGAATTAGTGGTTTCTAGCCTTAATTGCCTTTAGTCGTAAATTGGTCATGGTCAATTAACTCTGACCAGCTGATAGACTTCCTGTCAATTTTAATATATAAAACCTAGGCGCCAAGAAAATTGCAAACTGGCTATTTTTGTCACCAGATAAAATAAAAAATCACAAATTGCGACATTGGCGAAGCCCAGCGCGACCCCTGGATATGTCTGGCTTTGTACATCTTCCAAACTTTATCATACATGTACATGTACGTTGTATCTTGCTTTGTACAACTTCATGATGTGCATGCAGACTCTTACATTTGTATGCTTTACAAAAGAAATGTTTTTGTTAAAATCTCTTTGGTGATTGTTGCTTAATTTTTAGCTCACCTGGCCAAAGGCCATGTGAGCTAATGCCATCACTTGACATCCGTTGTCGTTAAAAATTTTTCAAAACTCTTCTTTTCTGACACTACTTGACTATTTGGAGGCAAACTTAGTATGAATGGTCCTTGGGGTATCCTGCATAGAATTGGTGTATTATTTTTTGATCCGTTGAAAATCATGGCCACCATTTCTAAAAATAGAATATAGGGGTCAGACAGTAGGTTTTTGTATATATCTCCAAAACCATTAGGTTTAGTCAAATTTTGTCAAAGTAAAAGTGTTTAGCATGATGAGATCTATCTATTGTCCAATTTTCATTTTAATCTGTTAAACCATGTTGGAATTATTGCCCTTTTTGGTTTTTTTTTTTTTTTTTTTTTTTTTTTTTTGGCTATTTTTAATGTTATTTCTTACCAAAATCTTCTCTGACACTACTTGGAGCTAAACTTGCTACATGTATGAGTGTTCTTTTGGATATCCTGCATAGACCTGTGTCAGGGATTTTTGATCCATGGAAAAACATAGCGGTCATTACTGAAATAGAACGTATGGGTATGACAGTCGTTTTGTGCATATTATATCTCCAAAACCATTAGGTTTAGTCAACGTCTTTCAGTTGCTGAAATGATCCTTATTATAAGGCCTACATAAGTTTCCAGTTGCCAGACGACTCCTTGTAAGAGTTATTGCCCTTGAAAGGTGAAAAATGACATGTTTTCTTGTTTTTTTGTTTTTTGTTTTCAGTTTTCAGGCAATAACTTAAAAACCATGATAGATAGAGAGAAACTTTCAATTGCTGAAATGATCCTTATGATAAGTCATACCAAAGTCTTTTTGAGTCAAAATTGTGTGACAACTTCTTGTTAAATTTATTTCCCTTGTATGGCAAAGTTGAACCAGGTGAGGGATTCAGGCTCGTGGGAGCATCTTGTTGTCATAGTATTCTTCGTTTATTTCTTAACAGTCTAATGAGCTTTGCTATGCAGAATGTATCTTTGTTGTGCATAGGCTTGAATTCTGGTAGAAGATGTCCTTGTATAATTAGTTCAATAATGATGAGCAAGCATTCAACATTTGATGTTGCCAACAGCCTGTAACACCTACACTGAATGCCAAAGAATGTTTCTATTCTTACTTACCAATAACAATATCAACACTTTATGTAAAGATAATTGTGTGCTTTATGAGCAGTCAGTGACTTATAAACATGTTCAGGGCTTTATGTTTTTTTTCCATGAAATCAAAGAAATTAAATGATTGTGTACATGTTTTGATCATTGCATAGGGTTAAACAGATAATTTGATTTTGAAGACGGTTATGGCTTTCTGTTTCAGGCTGTATGTACAGTACATGTACAAGTAAACTGATAAAATTGTACTATATAATAAGACTTACATGTACATATAGTGAAAATAAAGTTTTTTTCTCCTTACTTAACTACATGCTGATTGGTACATTTACAAATACATGCACATGTAACTAACATGTAAAGCTCAGTTTTTTTAAGATTTAAAAAAAATGTAGTCATTGCTTTGACAATGTTATCTACTGACTTTGCTTGGTATAATTTCATTTGCTTTTATGTTCCTCTACATGTAGTTATTTATACATGTACCACTATAAGTATCAGTACATATACAAATGTACCTAGAGTCTTAAGTCTATATATTTACTAGTAGGTGCTTTTTAGTTTTAGGACACCCTATATGTTGTATATTTCTTTTTCCTCTTGAAAAATTAAGTATATGTAGTTCATAATTTAAACAGGGCTTGGTTAAAAAAGATATATGCTGAGTTATTAAACTTTAGCAAATAAATTCTGATGTGACAAGGCTTTTGATAATACATGCTCAAGTATAAATGTATGTGTACATGTAGATAATCTACAATGATTTTGCTGAGAAGTTTATCAAAGTGATAAATATATTTTTGTGCATGTGTACATGTACATTGTTATTTATTTTTTACTTCTTCCCTGTTACTAGTTAATTTTTGTAGTGTTGTTTAAATACATGAACAGAGAGTTAAGATAATAACAGTGTAGATTTTTTTAATTGAAATATTTATTGAGCCAACAATCATAGAGAACAATGGGATGCAATATGCTGAATGGTTCAATGCATGGAAGTAAAATTGACATGTTTGGAATTAATTATATATATGAAGATGTAATGAAAATCAAATTATGTGATGGAGTAATAAAAAGCTTAAAACAACAAACACCCAGTTTGATTTTCGACAACATAAGGACATAGATGGGGTATTGACCTGTTTGTATACAGGTCAGTGGATTGGTTTCCTGGTGAGAAAGGAATTTAGGCCTGATATTGGTGTTTATCTACACAGAAATAAATGTCTTGTTATGACATGATAGGTTAAACCTATAGACTACTTCTGCACATTCAAATTTAAATGAATTGCTTTGTCATACATGCACATGAACATGTTAAAATCATTGTTTTGTTGGTCTTGGTTTTGGATCTATTGATACATACATTTTTTTTGAAAATGTACATGTCATGTACCCCAGTTTCAAACTTGGATGTTTACCTCTACCATGTTATACATGCATGTTAAAAAAGTGAATCAGTGATCAATCTAATTCAATTATTTCAATGAAGTATTTGGCTCTCCTTTTTGTTTACATGTATATGCGAATGGGTTTTCTTTCTTTTTATATTTCATTAATGATATTCATAGCCTCTACAATGCACTTCAGTATACAATGTATAGTTGAGGTCACTCCATTATTTTGATGTTATATCTAGCTGTATTATGTATCAAACTGCAAATCTGTTTGTCATCATATTAAATTGATGCAACATGAACTGTATTAACATACATATAAGGTCACCTAAAAGAATTTAAAAGTGTGAATTGGTCTTTATCAGGTGGTAAATTCATTGATAATTTCCTGCCTGATAGTGAAATTCTTATTTATTTAATCTTTTTTTGTAAATTTGTACAGGTACAGATGTCATTTAAACAGTCTGGAGCAGTTGGTCCACAAATTTTAAATAATTTTCATATGCTTATGCAGATAAGGGTTATAAATTAATAACCTTAGAAACTTTTTATGAAATTTTGGACTGAAATGCAAACTACAAATGCTGCTTTTTAGCAGTCTGTTTTTATTTTGTAAGTGTATGAATTTGTTCAACTACTGTTTTATAAGGTATTGTTATTTTAAAACTTGGCTAAAGCAAGTAGTTGTTCAATTCCCTTATGTAAGTATACCTACTTAGGCTACTTGTCTACTGTTTGATATAAAGTGATCCTTATGTCTGTTTGGTTGTATTTCCAACAACAACATACCAGTATATTTGAAGGAACAAGCAAAATATGACCCTTTTTCCATCAGAAGGTTACCAGATCAATTTATGTAGTTTTACTTCACATCTTCATGGGTGTGGACTTGCCCTATGCTCTCAGCTGGCTTGACAATATGGATGTGGACTTGCCCTACACCATCGGCTGGCTTTACAAGATGGGTATGGACTTGCTCTACAATATAAGTTGGCTTGACAAGATAGGTATGGACTTGTCCTACACCATAAGCTGTCTTGACAAGATAGGTGTGGGCTTGCCCTACACCATAAGCTGTCTTGACAAGATAGGTGTGGGCTTGCCCTACACCATAAGCTGGCTTAACAAGTAAAACCATAATTCCTGCTAAGCAAGTAGCATAACTACCTTACATGTATATATCTAACCTGTACATAAAAGTTTTACCATGCATTGATTCATCTTATTTGTATTGTTTTAGTCTAATTCTATACAATGAACATGCTTCTATTGAAGGTGACACACAAGGTCTCAGGACAAATCATGGTGCTCAAGATGAATACAAACTCAGGAAATCGTCCAAATATGTTAAGAGAGGTGCAGCTAATGAACAGATTGTCTCATCCTAATATCCTAAGGTAAAATTGCAATAATTATCAAAAGGTACTAAGTTTAGGTTAAAGCCCTTAATATTGTCTTGGTGTTTGATTGCTTAAAAAGAAAAAAAGCTTTTTTGGGCTAATAGTTGAAAGGTTTTGGCAAAAACTGAATTCTATCATTTCTCTTTAAATAATATGCCTGACAAGTGTTCTGTGATCTTTTGATTAATTTACTTAAATTTGAAAAAGTAGTTTGAAAATTTATTTGCCTGCCAAAGTAAAAATGTACATGTGTCTGTATGAAGTTAACTTTTTCTTTGTACACATACATGTACATGTAGTTACAATGCATCTCATACATAAAATGCAAAATGTACATTTAAAATTTGTTAACATTACATGTTACAATTCAGTAGATACCAAAGCCTAACCAAAACCTGTTTATAATTGCTACAGCAAAAAAATCAAAATGATAATATTCATTTAATGCTTGTTTACTTCCTCAGTGATCCAAGCTAAAACCATCGCTTCTGATAATTGTATAGATAAACATGTGGTCATTGGATAAAACTGAAACATAATGTTAGTTTCAAGGTTATAGCTACTGTTTTATATACATAATTTGATTTTCTCTTGTTCAGATATAAATCTGGCTCCAGCCTGTTTTTATTTGGGCATCAATCAGATGAATTTCTCAGATAATGTGGTCTATTTGACAGTCTTTTATTGAGATTGATCTTATATCCTCCCTAAAATTATTAATATATTGGAAAAATACAGAGATTGTCAAAACCTTGATTACCAATTTAACCAGCTGTTGTGTTATTGATAATTTGTGATAAATTGTCCCCAGCAAATTATCAATATCATGGAAAATGTTTGGATCATAGAAAATTAGATAAACAATAGATCAATAATTGTATACATTTGTAAGTCATTGGCACTTATTTGTTAACTACTTATCAATTAAGTTCTGACAAACTAGAGATAAAAGTATTGTTTGAGTGGGAGATGATAAACAGCTGTATTTTATTTATTACAAGATGTTTTTCCTGTAGTACTTTGTGACATAGTATAACATGACATTGTCACTGGCCAAACTATAACATTGAGAGGAAAAGAAAAATGTGTCTTACAACTAAATGAACTACTAATTAAAATGACAACAGAGAACACCAGGGTTATTAAATATTTAAAAAGGATGTATATATGCACAGATTTGATACTAAAATCTTGTTGTATTTGTTGACCTGATGATAATTTATCAACCATGTTTGTGCAATTTAACTACTTGTTATGTATAGTACAGATTAGATATACAATTTTCTTGTTTCTTCTTCAGTCCCTGATTTATTTTTTGCAAGTCTCTGGGTAATGCCATTCCATTAATATTAGTCATTCTATAATAATTTATTTTTATAAGATTATTATTTCCACTTTTAACAATATCCTCCTAAAACAGCTCTTTCTGGATTTGATTAAATCCAAACTACATACAATTTTTCAGAAAAGTGTTGCATGAATTTTCAGTTGATTTGAAGGATTTTAAGAAATGCTGTTTCAGAATACAATATATAATTTCTGTTTTTGCCAGATACATGTATATGAATGATGCCAGAATTTGTTGTTAGGCCAGTCAGATTGTGCTTCTGGTTATGTCTGGTATTTTATCAGAACAATAAGTACACATAGCATCATGTGGGTGTCTATATAAATCAGAGGATTCATATTAAATCCTGCCTTATTTAATATACTTAACATTATTTGATTGTACTAAGGGATGAAAAAGATTTTGTTATATAATTTGTCAACTGTATTTTATTTACTCAAGTACTTGTTTATAACCAATATGATTGAGTCATTAAAATGTTATATAGGTTTCTTGGTTAAGATATTTGGTATGAAATTCAGGCCAATACTGTGCACATGCAGCATAAAATAGAATGCTTAATATACATGGACTTGTCTAACAGTGGTTTAGTTTGGTCCATGATCTGTCTTTTTTAATGGGTGGATCTGTAGGTCTATGTGTATTCATTTTACTCTATGCAAAATAAAGTGTCAGAGGGTTCAACAATAGAATGTTTAGACTGATCCGTTCATCAGTTAATCTGACAGGATTAGTTGTTACTGGTTTTTGTTGATTTCCTTCAAACTTTAATAACATTGGGGGTAACAAAAGTATGGATGGAATCAATTTTTGCAGAAATCTTTTTAGGGGATGCTTAATTGGGAGGGAAACTGAAATAAAAGTCATTGGTATATGCTTGTTTTCTTTATGCAACCCTAATTTTTTTAAAGGATTTATTTTTGTAGAAATTTGTTATATTGGAAAGGATGGGTCTTAGGTAAAAATCTGAAATTTATTCTGGCCTGGAACTATTTTATATCTTGTTTCATTTCTTTCAAACTTAAAAAATAGTTTGTTGTTAACCATAAATGCCTTATATAAAATATTGCATTTCATTCACAAATCTGTTAATCCTCTCACATTAGGGGGAGACTCCTACAAAATCAATGAAAAATTTAGAATCTCTCACTTAAAAATATATGATTTGTGGGAGGTTTGGGGCTGAAATTACCCTGGAAAATTACTGTGTTTTCTGTGATACATACTAAATAATTTAATTTTTACTTTAAAAAATTCATTATACATAAAAATCTCTCTCATGAATTGTTCCTAGGGTTAACAGGTATGACATCTCATGAAGGTACTCTTAAACTTGATGAATAGAGTAATGTTGAAACAAACATATTTTAAAGCATTTATTGAAAGAAAATATCCCTGTGTGTTCATTTATCATTTTTGTAACATCCTACCTTCAAATATACTTAGATATTTCTGCATCATTACTGCTTCTAATAATTGCATTGCCATTTTTTACATGCAAAAGTTCTTTTAGAAAATTACATAACATTAGCATGGAGCAGGAATTGCTTCTTGTGTTTAGAGTTATCAATAGAATTTCCTGAAATAAGCTAAATTTTCTCTTAATCGATTCTTGTGTAATTATTGTGAATTTTAAGATGTTAACTAGAAAATGACTTACAATAAGCCCTTGATTGTTGTAATATTTAAGTTAAAGACAAGCATTTAGTTTTTATATTTTTTTAAATTAAAATGTTAAGTATTAAAAACCATAATTGCACCTCATTTAATTTCAAAATTTGGCTTTTCTTTCCACATAAAATAGTTATAATTTTGATTTCAGGTTCATTGGTGTATGTGTACATGAAGGGCAGCTCCACGCACTAACAGAGGTAATTATACTGATCTAGAAGTTAAAAAATGAACACTGATTCAGAAATTATTGCTGTAAGTCAAATATTTAGTGTGGACAAAATTAAGCTGAAGGCTGTTCCCAACACTATCATTTATTTGCCTTTCTTTCATGTAGGACTTATGAAGTGTAAATCTTAAATATTTCATTGCTAGTCTTGTGAAAATTACAATACCACACAAGCAAGAGGTATTACTAAACTCCTATAAATCTGGAGGTATTGATCCTGCTGTCCATCCATTCGTCTGTCCATTCATCCCCAGTTCTTATCCATAGTTCCTCTGAAACTACTGAATAGAATTTAATGATACTTTCACAAATTCTTTATAACATGATGCCATTGTACACATGTACATATCCTATTTTGTTTTTTCCATCTGAATTGGTTTCTTTCACTTTTCAAATTCAATACATTTTCTGGGAGGTGAGTGGGGTAGCTTTGCTCACAGATTTTCTAGCTGAGGTAGTATAAAAATAGATGTAGTATGATTGCCAATGAGGTAGTCATCAACCAAATGCCAAGCAACATATAATGAACTTCTACACGGCACCACATGGTCTTCAATGATGGGCAAAACCCATACCATAAAGCAAGATATAAAAAGCGCCAAAATAAATGATGTGAAACTGTTCATAAAAGACAGAAATTATCATGCAAGTTCTTGTTCTGAGTATTTTTATGTCAGAAAGTTGTTGCGTAATTGCTAATTTAAAAAAAAATGCATTGAAATACTTTGCAAGTGTCAAAGTTGTTCTTATGTTTGATCACAATAATTAAGCAGTTTGAAAATTAGCTGATAATATCCCTTCAAAATACCTGTTGTGTGGAAGATGCCATTATGTTTTTACCATAAACGTACAGCCTGCTTTGATGTATGATTTAAAGTGTTGCAATCTATTATTCATTTATCATAAAATACCTGAAAAATGGCTGGTAATATAAATACATGTAGGCATGAATTATAAATAACATAATTGCCTACATGAAGTCTTCCCACACTGTCTATACACGGAACAACACTACCTGCAGACAGTTATACAAATCTAAAGTATATGTAGATGTATATGGAATACAATAAAAAATGACTGAATATGTACAGTTATTTTGATCATATAGATACTATTTTTTGAAAATTGCAACTTTGTTTATCAAATTAGATTGGGTTAATGGCACATAAGTGGAGAGGACTAAAGCTATGAGTATAATTTTTACTAATTCATTGAAAATATATATTTCAGTACAGTTTTGTATTAAGAATAATATTGCTTTGTGCTGACATTTCTTTATGGCATTCATTTTCTTATTTTCCTAATTTCATGCTTAGTTGGTGTAGTAAACTGTACAGGACAATAGTGCATGTATTTTAGTATATTTGAGTCATTGTACATTCGTAATTCAGAATTAAAATATTGTGTATGTTGAAGAAAGGTCTCATTGATAACACATTTAGTTTACAGTGGCTGAAATAGACTTGTCTAGTAACGCAGAGAATTTGCCAAAGTTATGATGGACTATTTGTTAAACTAACACAAGGATATAGATGTCAATTTTTTAACTTATAACACATCAGTTTCTTTATAAAAGTAAAGTACATTTCAGTAAAACATGTAGCTTGAAATGTTTGCCTTCTTGCCTTAAAGAATTATGGCAAACAACCAGTAATCTGCATGTAATTAAGTAGCTGTCTTTGTAAGAATCATGCAAAATCTGAAAAATGTGATACACCCTAAAAAAGGCTAGATATTTTTATTTTTGTAATTAAGTTGTTTTATGAGTCTGTACTATGAAATGTGTAATTATTCATTCAAATCTGCCTGCTCTAAGGAGATAATCAACATTGAAAATCCAGTAGATTCTATTGTATTTTAGCATCATTCACAGAGTTATCTCCCTTAATTTTGAAATCTACTATGCATTCTATACAATTTTTATCTCCTAAGAGCACAGGTTATACGAAAAACCACGTGTTAATTTCTGTTTACTATGACATTTCAAACAAAATATCAAAAATCAAAATGTAGGCTTTTTACGCATGGATCACATTTTGCATGATCCTTAGCTGGAGTGCTACTTAACAATACATCTTTTGAAGCCTTTAACATTATCTTCATATCATTTAGTAGTTACCTCCCTTTGTTTGTTTGTTGTTTTGATAATTGGTGATCGTATGGAGAATTTGTTTTCTATTTAACTTCTGTTTTTTTCAACTGTATACTGTATCAGAGACGGAGCTATTATTTGTACTCAGATTCTGGGAACATGCAATACTTCCTATAACACACTGTGTGCCTAAAGTTAGAAACAAGCACTTCCTAACTACATACATCATGTCACTTCAAACAGATTGATTTTTAGCCATTTATGTTTCAGAGCATCTAAAAATCTTTGTCTTTACTAACTGGAAAGGATTTTAGGTTCCTATCTTTCAGTAAAATAATACTCTTACTTACTTGATACTTAGGGGTAAGCAAGTTTATTGTCCTGCAGAACCAGCATTTTGGCTTTTGCTGTACTTTAGGACAACAGTTGTTCAACTTACCATTTCTCTCATACCCATACTCTATGTATAAATTGTTTAATGGTAGAATGCTCTCATTTTGTGTTGATCTGAAATCTGTTGACTTGCTTATTGTCCAAGGTAAATATTGAATTAATGGTAACAAGCTAGTATATACAAATGTACTATGTTTATTGGTCAGTAAACTGTATTATTTGTAGAGATTGCTTGTATCATGTGGTTCTTTTGTTTTGATGTTATCTGTATTTACAGAGGTACCATATGCTTTAATTGTCATTATACATTGATGGTGTAGTGCTATAGGACAGCCAACCCTACATTTACAAGCTTCATACAGTGTGTGTGCAGTGGGGGTGGTTGTGATAGGCATGTGTATGTGTGTTTGTTTGTTAACAGAGGTACCATACGTTTGTCAAAGTACATTGGTGATGTATTACTATAAGACAGCCATACCGTCATTGACAAGCTTAGTACAGTGTGTGTGTGTAATTTTCTTTATACCTCCACGCAAACAGTGGGTTGTATACTTGAATAACCTTGTCAGTCCATTAATTGGCCTGTCTGTCATTCCATTCCTCAGAATTTTTTGTCACAAAAATCTTGGTTCCCGCTGAACAGATTGATTTCAAATTCGGTATGAAATTTGCTGTAGTAATGATACAAAGCTGTTGGTTTATGTGTGATAACAGGAATATTGGTTGATCTTTATATAAAACATGGTTCCCAACCACAAAAGGAAGGTTGGTATTGATTTTGGGGATTTATGGGAAAAAGGGTCAAAAAGAGGCGAAAAAACAACAAACAAACCAGCATTTCATAGAATTTCACTATTCATTGTACAATTCCAGTAAAAGTATATGGAAGTTTAAGATAATGTTCCATTATATTCTATACCACAAAGGTCAGCTTTAATCAGAGGATTGGTTTCAGGGGTTTAGACATGAACAGCTTAGGAGTGAAAGCCAAAAAGGGGCCAGAAACAAGCATTTTTCTGATGTCTGGACAATAAGTTGACTATGAATAAATGGGTTTCTATGATATAATCTGATTGTACCACAAGTTCCCATATCCCCTTATTAAGATTAGGATTGATTTTGGGGATTGTGATTGGAACCATATAGGAGGTAGTGCCATAATGGGTCCACTTTGGTTTTGGTCAAATTCTTTTCTTGTCTCAAATGTCTAATTGCAATCAAAATTGAATGTTGTATCAAGCTTGAATTGTATGTCTATATTTGCCTAAACTGACCAGGGTTGTATCAAGCAATTTATTTAACTTAGTATTTGACAGACGTTTCATTTAATAACATTATAATTGTTATTGGTGCACAAATATCTTGTACTAATTCAATAGTGATTTTTGTGGATATTTTATTAGTACTGCCAAGCTTGAATACCAGATATATTGAAGATAAGGAGTAGAACCTAGACACCCAACAAGAGTCCCTGTGTCTATTCATCATTTGTAATTGGAACTTTATCACATTTTGTTACATTGCCCATTAACGACTTTACTTGGTTGAAAATATTGTGATTGACTGGTATGTTGTGATAAAAGGTGCTGGTGTTTGTCACTCATTACTCAACTAATGTAATTATACTGAGAAGCATATGCTTGATCAGGAAGTTTGACATTTAGAGATTGATTAAAAGATGATAAATGCAAACGCTATAATGTGAATGCTTATATTGATTTGTAGCCCTCTTGTAAAGGTTTCATGGTTTCTATTTCTAGCTGTCATTTAAAACCTTGACCAAACTTAAAGAAACATTCACCCACATCACCCATTGCTAAAAAATGTCCACCACTAATTTAAGGTATATGAAAGAGTGACTTTTTTTGTGAAATTATTCTTGTTTTCTGTTTATGTTGTTGTTATATGTTATTGTTAAATTGACACTGCAAGAAAATCATTTTTCTCTTACTTGTATGTACTGAAACATCTACCACTCTTACACAAGTCTGAGTTATAATCCACTTTAAACCAGACTTTGCTGAGAACCAAAAACAAATGTATTAACCTAATCAACATCAATGTTTATTTCAGATCTCATTATTTAAAGTAATTAGACCATATAGAACATTGTAAATAGTGTCTTGTCTCTTCATTTTCAGTTCATCAATGGCGGAAGTTTAGACAGGATTTTAGCAAATGAAGACTTTGAGCTGCCATGGACGACAAGATTAGGGTTGTCTGTAGACATTGCCAAAGGGATGGAATACCTACACTCCAGGGGGTGGTTTCACAGAGATCTGACATCTAAAGTAAGAAATATTATGGGTCTTTCCGTGCTCATTGCCACAGGGATGGAACTTGTACACCTCAATGTGATGGTTTTACAAAAAATCTTTTCTTTTAGACATGCATTTGTATATTAGGTCTATCTGGCATTGCCAACAGGATAAAATGGAAGTTGGTTTCACAAAGATTTGACACCTGAAATGAAAAATAGTAATAGGTCTGTCTGTTTCTGGACATTGTTATGAGGGTGGTATACCTGCAATATATTGGTTGGTGTAACAGAGATTTCACATTTGAAATAAGAAATAATATGTAGCAATAGGTCTGTCTTCTCTAAATAATGCCAACGGGATGGAATATTCTCTATTAGTAGATAGTTTCACAAAGAGTTGACATCTAAAGTAAGAAGTATGTATTGGCAATATATATATATATATATATATATATATATATATATATATATATATGTGTGTGTGTGTGTGTGTGTGTGTGTGTGTGTGTGTGTGTGTGTGTGTGTGTGTGTGTGTGTGTGTTCCTGTCTAAGGATCAGTTTTAGCTAGACATATTTACACTTCTTTAGTTTTTAGGCTGGTTTAAGGTATTAAAACTTGATTCTTGATAATGCCCTGTGTATTTAAGTCTATGAAAGTCATCTATCAGCACGAGTAAAACATTATTATGATGGGTATCAGCCAAATAGTTTCATTATTAAAGTTATTTAGACAGCAGGATAAAAGTTATCAGTATATATAAATATAACAAAGATAAATAATTTACTTTTAAAAGTGTTTGACATGTATGAATTGTATTCACAGTTGATAAGTTCCTGGTAAATTCCTTTGGAAATGCTATATTTGTTTCTCTGTATTATAAGGTTCACAACAAACTTCCTGAATAAAACAATATATTATTGAAATTGGATGAACTATTAGTAAGAAAATGTGCATGAATGTAGTGTAATAATAAGAAGTTCTTGGGAAAATTTGTTGTAAACATGAACCGGTAATTCCTAAAGGAAGAGTTCCACATGCCCTTAGCACTATGTTACTGTATTCATTAACCAATAAATGATAAATTGATGCATTTGCAGAAAAGTGTATACTTCCCTTGTAAAATTGTCTGATGGTGAATTAGGTTGTTATCTAATTATTCAACCTGAATTAAGTCATAAACCTTAAATGAGAGATCTGGGAAGTTCAAAGTGCTGTTTTAACTTTTGTTGTTTCCTGTTAGTGTCTTATCTTAACAAAATATGGTAAAGATCGTTTATTTGTATTATAAGCTTTGATTTAAATAGGATCCAGTAATCTACCTAAATCTGTATGATGTATGTTTGTACACTTGACACATTTATGACTCATAGTGACATTGTCCACTTTATATGTTTTAGTCTAGAGTTACTTCCCTTTCCTACTTTGTATAAGTAGCTTGTTTAAACTAAACAATTCATTGAGAAAGTAGATTAGAAAATTCATTTCACATTTAAGAGCATTTCAAAGATTAAACTATGCTTTATGTGTCCACTCCTAAACATATTTGACGTATGAAATTGGCATGAAATATCTTACACTACAGAGTTGATTGTCTTAATGTTTGTTCACACTTTATATTGGCAAACATTTGTTCTTTGAACCTTACCCTAAAATAGTATTCAAGTGTTGTGTCATTTGGACTTCAGTTAATGTAGGATTATACATGCATATCAATAAATGCATGGTACTCCTAATACATTTCATAAACATTCCCCAATTTGTTATATGAAAAAAAAAACCATGGTGTTGTTTATGTCTGATTGTTGACCTTGTCGTCACCTAAACGTTTGTCTTTGATTAAGGTACCTGTTATTTACCTATTAATTACTAATCATTTGTATGTTAGGTATGTTAGGATCCTAAGGACAAGATCATGTACAGATAATCTAAGTTCTTGTATTTCTGTATGCAAGATGTGCATTAATTAAGGTCTGTTTGAAATAAATATTTATATTATTTCTCTCGGCTGGGTATTGGAAGATCTAGATGATTACATAACACACCGGCATCAGGTGTAAGGTGTCTAAGGCAGGCTTGGGAAAAGGAAGCTTGTAGTACTTATTCTAATTTACAAGAGTACTTTATCTGATTGCATAATTGTGCAGCTTCTGATGCAGGTCTTTGAAGTCTTTTAATGAACTTATTTACCAATTTTCATGGATCTTGTTCATGTACATGTATCACATTTCAAGATTTTTAGTAAATAAAATTTAGCAAAGTTAAAGTACTGGTATACTTCTATTGTAACTCATTAACCCAGTAGTCAGTCTTGTCTGACCCAAAGTATGTTACCGTAATACAATGTGTATATATTATTTACTGAAATTTGCCGTTGCACAAAATTTGAACCCTCTGAAGCACACTAAACATGGGGCTTCAAGTTTGAAGCTTCTTTGACATACTCTGATAGAAGGTTCTGGACATGACTTCCTATTTTGATATTTTTTTTTTATTTGAGTAATTTTTGTATATTATTTATTTTTGAATCTTGCACTTCCTACATATTTGGTTCTTATGATGTTGATAACAGATGAGAGATTACTCCTTGAATCATGTGTACAACATACCAAATTTGCAATATTTATATGATTAGTATTTTTGTATCTGGAATAATTATGTACTGATATTTATTCTGCTTAAATAGTGGTTAGTTAAAATACAATGTTCATTCTAATTTCTAAAATATCAAGTATTTTCTGTTGTGTATTTCTGAATGAATTGCTTATTTTGTTACCAATTTTAATCATTCTTTTTTTCAAGTCTTGACCTGGGTTTTTTAATCTAATTTATGACTATTTTATTTCTTATTAAAGAATGTCTTGGTAAGACTAGCCGATGGAACATTACAGGCTGTGGTGGCAGATTTTGGACTTGCAGCAAAAATTCCAGATGCTTTGTAAGTATATGTCCTACTTTATTAGTCATGACTGAAGGACAATTACCAGTGGCATTATCTTCCTTTTAACTTTGAAGAACATCACCCTAACTTATTAGTCATGATTGAAGGACAATTACCAGTGGCATTATCCTCTTTTAACTTTGAAGAACATCACCCTAACTTTTTAGTCATGATTGAAGGACAATTACCGATAGCATTATCTTCCTTTTAATTTTGAAGGACAGTTACCAGTGGCATTATCTTCCTTTTTATTTTGGAGAACATCACCCTAACTTTACCAGTGGCATTATCTTCCTTTTAATTTTGGAGAACATCACCCTAACTTTACCAGTGGCATTATCTTCCTTTTAACTTTGAAGAACATCACCCTAATTTTTTAGTCATGATTGAAGGACAATTACCAGTGGCATTATCCTCCTTTAACTATGAAGAACATCACCCTAACTTATTAGTCATGATTGAAGGACAGTTACCGATAGCATTATCTTCCTTTTAACTTTGAAGGGCAATTACCAGTGGCTTTATCTTCCTTTTATCTTTGGAGAACATCACCCTAACTTATTAGTCATGATTGAAGGACAATTACCGATAGCATTATCTTCCTTTTAACTTTGAAGGACAGTTACCAGTGGCATTATCTTCCTTTTAACTTTGAAGAACATCACCCTAACTTATTAGTCATGACTGAAGGACAATTACCAGTGGCATTATCTTCCTTTTAACTTTGAAGAACGTCACCCTAACTTATTAGTCATGATTGAAGGACAATTACCAGTGGCATTATCCTCCTTTAACTATGAAGAACATCACCCTAACTTATTAGTCATGATTGAAGGACAATTACCAGTGGCTTTATCTTCCTTTTATCTTTGGAGAACATCACCCTAACTTATTAGTCATGATTGAAGGACAATTACCGATAGCATTATCTTCCTTTTAACTTTGAAGGACAGTTACCAGTGGCATTATCTTCCTTTTTATTTTGGAGAACATCACCCTAACTTTACCAGTGGCATTATCTTCCTTTTAATTTTGGAGAACATCACCCTAACTTTACCAGTGGCATTATCTTCCTTTTAACTTTGAAGAACATCATCCTAACTTATTAGTCATGATTGAAGGACAATTACCAGTGGCATTATCCTCCTTTAACTTTGAAGAACATCACCCTTACTTATTAGGCATGATTAAAGGACAATTACCAGTGGCATTATCTTCCTTAAAATTTAAGGAGGTAGACCTATGGTAAGGGACACAACTGTTAAAAATCGCTGGAAAGTTTGTATTCAGCATTTTACATCAATCTCATGTAAGCATTTAAGTAACTTGGGTTGATTTTATTCTGCTTCAAACGAACACTTGTGAGGCTTTGGTGAAATTAAATATGATACAAACATATATTTGATTTCAAGAGTTACTTCCCTTGCCCTAGGTCTACCTCCTTAAAAGAACATCTTTCTTGCTTATTCAGTTTATAGTAGGATAATAGAAATAATTAATACATGTAATGGTTTTTTTTGTTTGCTTGGAGGGTATATATTACAAGTCGGATGAGAAAACAAGTATTCTAAAATTCTAAAATGCTCAAATATGATACATATCTCAATTTTTAAGGAAAAATATAGGGCCCTGGGTTTGTCCCCAACCCGTTGTAAATCTGTAAATCACTAGATGCATAGCCATTTGACTGATAAAATATCAGGAAATTATTTCTCTAATTGATAGAAACTCAATTTGTATCATATGCAGAGTGAAGTTTTAAGGAACTTTACAGTTAAAATATACATGTACATACATGTAATATTGTATATGTTATTTTTGTACAGACACCCCTGAAAATAATTTACTGAGTTATTTTTATAGGAAATTCAATATTTTATTAAAGTCTCATATAGAAGTATATAATTAATTAAGTGTATATGTAGTCATACTCTTGAATATACACTAGTGCCACGACTCACTTCATTAAACACTTCCATTAAAGTGTCCCCATGAGACCATTATAGTAATTTTTAGATCTATTCAGTATATTTTTGATGAAATGATAGCTTTTTTACATAATACTGTGTATGTGTTGAATTTAATATTACCTTCTTTTAAAATAAGTTGTTTCTTTTATCAGGAACAGGTCAGAGAAGCTGTCTATTGTTGGTTCACCATACTGGATTGCACCTGAAGTTTTAAATGGTGACTGGTATAATGAAAAGGTAGTGTCACCTGATATTCAGGAAATTATATATACGATTATTGTCGTAGATCATAGAGTTTTAGCCAAGAGCCAAATGAAGAATGTATTCCTAAGTGTCAAATCAAAATTATTCTATAACAGGGTTTCTCATGAAAAAATGTTAATATGTTAAAGATGTTAAGAACTGAGTGGATAAATTATAAGTTAATTTTGGTAACACTTTTTTGTAAAAAAAATCATAAATTGAGAGATTTTCTTCAAATCCTTCCTCAACCTAAATTTCTACCAATCAGATTGATTCTTACTGAAGTTTAAGGAAATTCTCAAGTAGAGATTTTTATAAAACGCAGGCCTTGAATAAGAACGTGTGTTACATAATTGATTGGTCTAAATATACATTTTATTATCGAAAGTTAATGACATTTCTGTAATCAACTTCTACAAATATGACATTCTGGTAATAACTTACACAAATGTAATGACATTTCTGTAATCAACTTACACAAATATGACATTTCTGTTAATAACTTACACAAATGTAATGACATTTCCATAATCGACTTACACAAATGTAATGACATTTCTGTAATTAACTTACACGAAGGCATTCAATACTCATATTTCTGTTTAGTTTATTAAGCTATGTTGTTCCATGTTTTCAAGGCTGATGTATTTTCCTATGGTATCATATCATGTGAAATAACAGCAAGAATTGAGGCTGATCCTGATGTAATGCCAAGAACAACAGTAGGTTTACTGACAACAAGATCCTTTTACAATTATCTTTTTTATGTACTTTGGTATTTTTACATTCTATATAATTAGTAATATCATGCAAATAAAAAAATTGAAAGGCAATAAAAATTAAAACACTGAGGTACAAATACAGAGCAGTTGTGTCATACACTAATGAAATGATGTACATTAACCATGTGAGTATTGTTCATTCCATTAAATAACATGCTATGTTCTTTTCTGTGTATCTTGACTCAATGCTGGAAACAACACATTTTGAAATAGTGACAACAAAACAGGTCCAAGTCAATGTTAAATGCTTTAAGCATAAGAAACAAAATATTTAATGACAAGTTTTGTCAGTACCTATTCTTGACTTTTGGAAACCATCATAAACAAAATGATGTTACAAATAACATTTTATTGAAAAACATGCTATAGTCAAATTTACTATGTTCTATTTTTTAGAGATTTGGATTGGATTATGTGAAGTTCTGTGAGAAGGTGTTTTACTGTCCCTTAGATTATTTAAGGTTAACATTCAGGTGTTGTCAGGTAAATAAATAAATGGATTTTGCTATTGGATTAATTCTTGATGTGATTTTTGTGCCCTACCATAACACGGAAGGGGACATAGAAATGCCAGAGTCTGTGTGCCCATGCTTCCATTCATTCATGCATGTGGATGCAACTAGGAAACTGCTTGACAGATTTTGTTCAGATGTTGTAGTAGGATTGCTAGTCACCATTTGCAGTTGATCATATTGCGCCACCATTTTTATTTTACAGGAGTTGGGGCATATGGCTATTAGTTGCTTGTTCATTTTGATGTTTTGTATGTGAAGATGGTTGTAATTAATTGACTGATATCACTTGTGAACCAAATATATGTGACATTTCCTGGCTAGCTTGATGCTTATAATTTCGTCATTTTTTAATACTAATATATATAAAATAACTCCATAGTGTTTGATAGGTTTTCTCATTCTAAAATGCATGAAATCTTCCTTAGGATGTCAAACTACAATTAATCAGTTAACACAACAAAACAAAACTAAACTGAAAAATGCAAATAAAAATGGTAATTCCTTGATATCTTATAAATAAATAAACCTATAATGCTATGAAATTCACACAGTTTATTTGAGAAAAACGAAAAGGGCAACACTCATTCCTTTATAAGAAAATATTACAACTATACCATTTGTCTTGTTACATATGCAAACTTTTGACTTGTGTACAGTTAATCAGAATGTTGCATTCTTTTTTGTATAGATCGATCCAAACAACAGGTCAACATTTGCAGAAATAGTTCAGTCCTTGGCACCAATACATGAAAGGTTATTGGAGGATCATATCAAAAGTTGTGAAGTTTCTAATATTAGGGGTAAGTCTAATATATTGACTGATTGTACTACTGTTAGTGGGTGTTGATTTTGGCACATTAGTGATTTATTGATAAAAATGTCACTTGCTTTAGCCTAGGTGTATATTTCAAAGAAGGGGTGGATTAATTCACAATTCATATGCTTGAAAACAACCAATCTTAATCTATAAGCTTGATTAAATCTAATACTTTTTATTTGTAGAACGTCCTATCACTGGTCATAAGAGATCCAAATCTGAAGATAATATACTTAATATTACTGACAGTATGTATGATGATCATGTGGAACCTCTTACACCACAGGTTCTTGGGGTTGCTATGAGTAAGGATGATCCATTTTACTCTCCATCAGAAAATAATCCATTTGCTGCCTTCAATTATGATGGTAAATTATTAGGGACACCTCGATATAGAGACTCGATGGGGTTTGATTTGCCTTCCCCATCTGATGCTCTTACTCCACCTTGCACTCCAAAAACACCAGATCCATTTGGGAAAAAAGGAATGGTATCAGAAAGGAAGAGTTTATCTCTCCCTTCATCACCTGTTGTCTTGAGAAAAATAGCTGAGCAAAATCACCAAGAATCTCTGCATGGGTCAAATTCACGAAAAAACTCAGCTGTTAAAATTTCAGCATTTTGCCCAAGATCAAAATCTACAATATTTCCTGAGGAAGTAGCACATAGGCTACAGAGTGAAATTGATGAGAACTATAATAGAACTAAAAATGAAGAAGAATGGTCCTTCTTTAGTAAGACATGGGATGTTAAACAGTCTCGTAAGGCCAATAAAAAACATGGACGAAAGTTGTGTGTTCGTAGACAACTTAGTGAAGATTCTCAGACAAATGTTATAAGTGCTGTTGATCAACTACAAGAGTCTCACTTTCCTTTTTATGATGATGGAGCTTGTGAAATAAATCTTGATAGAAACAGAAGTTTTGAAAAGGAGGATTTAGCAAAGCCTTTGAATGTCTCATATCAGGAGTCTTTCAGAGAGGAAGAAACAGAAAGTAGTGATATCAATGGAAATGAAAGTTTAAAACAAAATCTGAAGGATAAGGAGGATTTGTCTGTATCTAATAGGAATGATTCTGTTCTCAAATTAAATAGGGTCTTAATGGAAACTAGAGTTTAGCTAAAGCATGCTATAATAATATGTATTTTAGGCATTAGTGTCTTTAGATGCTGTTATGAATGTTTCTTTGCTTCATGCTAACAAGATGTATAATGTATTTACAAAGAGGTTTTTTTTTAAGATCATGTTCATTTTTGTTCATGCAGTGCAATTTTTGTAACATTCCATTCTATCAGATGGACCTTGTACATAACATTGGCATTCTGTTCACTGTGATTACTCATTTGTTTTCATATTAATTTTTTTATTAAACTTTTGAGGAATAATTCAATTAAAAAATCTCTACCAGCTGACTGTTAAAGTTACTTTCTGTTAAAGTATGCTTTGTGTAAAATATCTTGATTTATCAAATGATATATTGCTATGCTATGTACCTGTATGATGAATTTTGAAATCCCTCATGATGGTTGCAACCAGTTGAAACTGTTCTGAAAAACTTTTTTACATGTTTGTCGTAATTTTATAGAAAGTGTACAAAACTTTAAAGTAAAAATTAAAGTAACTTAAGTCTGTTTTATTAATCCTATCTTGTTAAATTAGTGAAAATCTAATCTTTTTGTCAAGTATAAAACCATACCACAATGTAATAAGTTCTTGTGCCAACGTAAATTCCAAAAAAAGGTGTTGCCATGACAATAGATCCACCTGATATATATATATACCTCTGTGATATATTTAGAAAACCATCGAATAATTAAATATTTGTATATAATTGTTGATATTCAGAATGGAGATATACTTAATGTTATTTGTATATAAAGATATGGATTCTTGTATAAAACAGTTCAAGAGAATATTTAATATATAGTGATTATGCAATTTTGTCAGAATATTTATGTATGAAGTATGAGTGTGAAAGTATTTTTAGCCATGATATTCAGGATCCTTTTTTTCTCTTCCAACACTTATAATGGCATCATAGCTTTAGAATCTCAAATCTTATCAAGTTTATTATATATATACAATCCAGAATTTCAAGTATAAACAGAAAGTGATTTGTTTTTGACAATCAATGTCTTTTGTTTTTCCATCCTATTATCCATATCCATTTAGCATTATAACACAGAAAAGAACAATCAGTGGAAAACCATTGAGAGTCTCGTAAAATCCTATTTACTGGAGTATAGGATGATTGATGTCACTTCAAATTTATTTTGTGTCAGTCTGTCTGTTAAACATAAGACTAAGAAAAAAAGTGTTGTGTTTCCG
Organism: Perna viridis; assembly: GCA_037379345.1. NCBI lineage: Eukaryota > Metazoa > Mollusca > Bivalvia > Mytilida > Mytilidae > Perna > Perna viridis. The sequence goes on from CM074511.1 coordinate 56,152,004, forward strand.
ATAATATGCTAACAAAATTAGGGTCAGAAGGTCAGATTTTCATTTAAATATTTTTGAACATCCTTGCTATGTTTCATGTGTTAGTCACATCTTCTATACAGATTCTGTTATAGACTGCAAAAAAAAAGACAGGTCTGACAAGTTAGCTTGACAAGACACCCTAAGTTCTGAAATAGAAACTTATTTAAGATCATTTAAAAACAAATGTTAGGGTTCTTATGGCTATTAACTATAAAATTGGTTTCAATGATGATTATGATGATGATAAAGCAATATTAAGGTTTTTTTTTATTAATGACTTACATGTAGAATGCTTGTAGTATTCAGATTAAGCTGGTAGAAATTAGATCAAAATCCAATATTGTTGCAATATGATATATGTCTACCTCTTCATGTGTGTCTTCATGTTTGGTGTCTTCATGTTTGTGTGTGTCTTCATCAATTTTGATATAGAGTTATCATATGTCAAAAGTTTCAGGAAATGTTTGGTATTGGATAAAAAAGTTTATTTAGGAAGTAAAAATTTTAGATATTTTATAATTATTAATCAAGACATGTGTACCGGTATTGTTCATTACTGTTGGTGAATTTATCATTGAAATTATATTTTATCATCTATTCTAGTGTGGCTTGATATTATAATAAGGGAGATAACTACATTTTCATTCTCAAATCTGGTACTTGTCATTTTTTTCAGTCACCTACAGTGCAATAAATAATGACAATGTGCTCATTTCTAGATGTTGCATTGATGCTGTGTTAATGGCAAAGCTTTATTGATTATATAGATATTTCAATGTTGCAGTAATTAATCAAAAATTTCCCAGAGTCAGTGAAAATAATTTTATATTTGATATTTTAAATTAAAACTTCAAATTGTTTAAACACTTAACTTTATACAAAGTTTGATATTTTTTTTGGTTAGGAATATTCCTGCTCTTATTCACTAAAAATTAATCAAAAGTTTGAAAAAAAATTTGTTTTTTTTATCTTTCTAAGTGACTAGTATTTAAGTATGTAACATTGTAGAAATGACAGAAAAAATCTGCATTAAAAATATTATTAATTTTTTTAATCTGAAAAAATATGTTGACACTTCCATTTCTCTTAATTTTTAACTAAAATAAAATAGAACTATAAAATATTGGTTTTGATGTGTAGATAAGTATCATAGTTTGGTATATTAAGAATGCACAAATATATTATGTGTTACCTGCAATTTTTATAACAGCATTATAAAACACACATTTTTATTAATAGCACCATGCCTATTTTAAATCTGTATGTAAAGTTGTTAATTGTTTCTTTGAAATTGATAGAAAGTATTTAAGTATGATGATAATTTCTGTTTTGGTCTTTAAGAGAACTTAATGTTTAAATGGGCAAATCTATCCTATCGAATTTAAGAAAAAGAAATTAGACAATTTAATATTTAATATTGTCTTCTAAGAAAAAAAATAGCCAAACTATACAATTCAAAATTACTTATCCAAATTAACAGAAAATATATGTTTTATTTCATCTTGTTGTTTGAAGAGAATTAAGAAGGTGCCGATACATTACCACCATGCCTATTTTACCGAGGCGGAAAAAGTAGTTTGAATGGATTTTCACTTTAAAGAAAAAGTTGTTTTTAGGGGACAAATGGCCACTACCACTAAATATGTATTATTTATATAATTGTACAATTTTCACCATACTTTCCTAATTCAGACAACCTAATGAGCATTTATTTTCAAATTTATTATTCAGTCTGCTTTTAATATTTTAACAATTATTGAAAAAAATATTATAGCAGTGTTTTTCAAGTTCTAGCAAAATATAAAAAAAGGCTGAAAAAATATTAACTAATTTCTTCACAGAATGTACATTTTTCTTTGAATTATTAAGCTTATGTTATGATACATGTGTAGTGACAATTCAATGGCTTTTGGTGTAAATTAAATATTAGAATGTTATAATTATTCAGTATACAAATCTATTGAGTTATATAATGTACAGGATTGTCAAACTTAGGCTCTTATTTAAAAGTTTATTTTTGTAAATCAAACAATATCCTACACTTTGTTATGTTTGTGTTATTTTTACATTAAATAAGAATTGTTGATGCATTCTTTTATTACATCTCCCCACTCCTATAATCACTTTTGTGGTATATTATCTTTTATTACTTCTCCCCACTCCTATAATCACTTTTGTGGTATATTATCTTTTATTATTTCTTCCCATTCCTATAATCACCTTTGTGGTATATTATCTTTTATTACTTCTCCCCACTCCTATAATCACATTTGTGGTATATTATCTTTTATTACTTCTCCCCACTCCTATCATCACTCCATGGTATATTATCTTGTTGAATGACATGTATTTCTTGTTTATTAAAAATTTTACTTCAAGGCCAGTTGCTCATGGTTGAATAAAAGTTTTGTGAAAGAAGTATTCTAAAACCATAAATGGAAGTCTTAATTCACATTTGAGTTGAAGCACACAAGTAGAAACTCTAGGGCTAGAATTCATTTGTCTGCCAGCAATCAAAGTGGAAGTACTTGGGTACTGAAAAAAAACTAGCTGTTCTGTGTAAAACTTGTGCTTTATATGGATCTGAATTCTGCAGCATGATAACATGCAGTGTGAAATGAAAAGGATACAATATTTTTCAATGAATGTCTTAGCAATTACATGTATATAATACTTATATAATAATACATAGCCCTTCCTACCTACTTTCTATCTAATAGAGTGTTTTGCAGACAGATTTCTTAATCTCCTTCAGGGAACATACTGTATAGTAGGTAATCTTCATCGGAAATTAATTTTGGTGTGTTTTAGCCAAAATATTGACTCTAGGGTTAAGTACTTGGTGCACTACTAAGGCTGACTAAGCATTCGCCAAAATTTTTGTGTACCTTTTTGCCTCAAAATCACAAAATTTACACCTGCCTAAATAACTTGCCATACAGTAAGCCAGATTTTAAATAAAAAAAAGTATACAGATAACTAGTACTGGAAAGTTTGTTTAAGTTACAAAATGCTATTTTAGCTCACCTGCCTCAACTCAAGGGTCATGTGATCTATTGCCATCACTTGGCATCTGTTGTTGTTGACCATCGTCATTAATAATTTTTCAAAACTCTTCTCCTCTGACACTACTGGACAAACATGGTTTGAATCATCTTGGGGTATTCTGCTTAGAACTGATATGGGGATTTTTTATCCACAGATAAACATAGCCTCTGTTACAAAATAGAACATAGTGCCTGGCAGCAAATTTTCGCATATCTTGTTAGGCTAAGCAAAACTCCAATATTGGATTAATGTGTTCAGTATGATGAAATTTATCTGTAGTCAAATTTTCGTGGAAATCCATCTAGCCATGAATGAGTTATTGCCCCTTTTTTTGGAAGTATTTTTGCTATTTTTAATTATACTACTTGCATAAATCTTCCCCTCAGAAACTATTGGACAGAATTCAAATAAAATCAATAATATTGTTCCTTAGGTATGAGAAAAAAAACATTGCCACTTATACAAAAAAAATACAACAGAGCCTCTTGTTCTAGTTGTATTAATGCAAGCACTTTCTGGACCATACTAAACTTCTTACCGATATGTTTGGGAGTAAATGTGTTCCTGCAGTTCTACATCAGTCATCCCCCAATTATTCTTAATCCAATTTTTTGACTCATCTGGCCTAAAAGGCCATGTGAGCTTTTGTAATCATTTGGGTTCTTTGTCGTCGTCTCCTGGCCCAGGGTAACTTTTCTTTAAAATCTTCTCTGAAACCACTGAATAGAATTTAATAAAACTTTGTGACAATCATCCTTGGCATGTCTACTTCAAAAATTGTATCTGTTAGGCTCCTTCGCTAATAAACATGGCTGCTGTTACTAACAAGAGGCTCCCAGGAGCTTGAATCGCTCACCGGCTGTAATTTTGCCTTTCAAGGGCAATAAATTTAACAAGGAGTTGTTCAACAATTTTGACTCATGAAGACTGTGGTAGGACTTATCATAAGGATCATTTGAAGGAGGAATTGAAGGTTTCTTTCTATCATACTTTTCAAGATATTGGCTGAAAACTAAAAAAAAATTACAAGGAGTCATCTGACAACTTTGATCCCTTCAAGACTATTGTAGGCCTTATAATAAGGATCATTTCAGCAATTGAAAGAATTTGGCTAAACCTAATGGTTTTAGAGATATGATATGCGAAAAAACTACTGCCTATCCCCAGTGTTTTATTTTTAGTAAGCGGCCATGTTTTTCTACGGATCAAAAATTCCCACATCAGTTCTCTGCAGGAGACCTCAAGGAACATTCTTACCAAGTTTGGTTCCAATTGGTCAGGTAGTAAGATTTTGGAAAGAAATAACAAATAAACGTTGAAAAAGGGTAATAACTCCAACATGGCTTAAATTGGACTACAAATATATCTCATCATGCTGAACACTTTTACCCTGTCAGAATTTGGCTAAACAAAACCGTTTTTGAGATATATGCGAAAGACTACTGTCTGACACCCCCATGTTCTATTTTTAGTAACGGCGGCCATATTTTTCGACGAATCAAAAATCCCTACATCAGTTCTATGCATAATACCCCAAGGAACATTCATACCAAGCAAGTTTGGTTCTAATTGACGACGACGGACGCCACGTTATGGCAATAGCTCACATGGCCTTCGGCCATTGAGCTGAAAATTGAATATAAGGCGTATCGCTATGTATTTTTTGTTTATATTTCAAAAACCATTACAGAAAGAAGAAATCTGAGACATGTTATGCTCTTTGGCTGGAAGAGGTCTATCTTCCTTAAAAAATTCATGAGAATTAATTGCGTTACCGATTTTGACGTTATGGCCTTTTTTGCAGTTTTTGCCTATTATTTAGAAAACGAAAGCAGATTGATGACTGAACTAAAAAATGTTCAATATTTCAATATCAATTTTAGTGTAAATTTCAGAAAAATCTGTTGGTATTTCTTGAAGTTATGGCCCTTGAAAGTGTCATTTTTACAATTTCCCTAGCTTTTGCCTGTTGTTAACAAAACAAAAGCAGATTGGTGATTAATGTAAACTGTAAAAAAATATCAAGTATTTAAAGATCTATGATTGATGCAAATTTAGGGAAAATCTGTTGATTGCATTTTTAATTAAATTTTTTTTGCACTTATAGCCTACTATTCAGTTGACATAAGTAGAATGATGGTTACTTTAATATCTGTAGCAAAAATGTTCAGTATTATGACAAAAGTCAATTGGGCAACACGCGTGTTTGATCATTTTTAGTTTTTTTTTTTTGCATGTATTTAGCTTTTTAAAGCTATTTAACCAGACGAGCGATTCAGGCTTTTGAGAGCCTCTTACTTAAGTAGGGTGAGCCAAATAGGCTATCCGATTTGTGGCTTTTACGGTCTTGACTATCCTTGCGGATCTCGCACGACCGTCCATTGCAGGGATTGTGTTAGTAGATGTATTAGTAGTTGGAGGTAGCGAACCCCAGCGTCCGGGATACCTGAACGAAGAACTCAGAGTATGTCCTACTAGCGGCAGGGTTGCTCTGTTGACGCTCTTGGCCTACTCCCAGACCCCACGTGGGTCCGAGAGCGTTTCCCTGCTCTGTTTGGGAGTACGTCAACTGAAGAGTGAATAGGCTTTCGAAATGGTACCGATATTTATATACTTCCATCCTCAAAACCTGACCCATAATTATATAAAGCGTGCAAATTAAGTACTCATCTGGACACCTGGTGTGGACATTAAGTAGTTTGTGGTTGAGATGTATGTTTTGTTTCAAGCTGAGATAGTTTACTATCATTTCTGATTGTTTAATAGAAAAGCTGCTCTGTTTTTCTTAGGATTCTTTGTCTTGCTACTTATTAGTTATTCAAGGGTCATTATTATATAATTAATAACACCAGGAACCACGAATGGTAGGCATATAAACTGTATAGAATTTATGTAGTTGATGGTGATTTATACTTTCAAATTTCTATATCTCAATCGGGAAACCATACCCATATTTTTTGGTACATACCCGTACTGTAATGTATAGGAGGTTACCCCCCACCCCCCCGGAATTTATGTAGATTGTTGCAATAAACAATCCTGCAATATGATGTCATTATTCTTTCTCTCTGCAAATGCTAATATAGGGGATCTTTCGTCAGTTTTATAGGGTACCAAATATTCATTCGACAAAGTTATGAAGCGGTAACACCAAGCATATCATCTAATCTTTTCCGTAGAAAAACATCGAAAGTTACTAATATAAATGCAACTCGGTCTCTTTAGATTTTGATCTGTTTGAAAACTAAGATATTGGTATATATGTAGGGACGATTAGCCAAACACTTTTCTCGGTTGTTTGCATATCATCTAATCTTTTCCGTAGAAAGACATCGAAAGTTACCGATATAAATGCAACTCGGTCTCTTTAGATTTTGATCTGTTTGAAAACTAAGATATTGGTATATATGTAGGGACGATTAACCAAACACTTTTCTCGGTTGTTTCACAAAAATAGATAAACCTTTGATGCAGGTTTCAAGTCCCTTACCGTAATGTTTCAAATCGACAACAGTATGTCATAAATGGTGACAGTATACATATGATTGAAATTCAAGTAGTGTCTTTGATTTGTCTGCCAGATTCCCCATTTTTATGAGGCAAACTTCATAACAACCTTATATCATAAAAAATTCCTGTAATCTTTGATGGCTTGTCATAAAACAACCCTCTACCATTTGGTGGTATATTTTACCCCGCAAATAAAGCTGAGGTATAAACATTTCAGTCTGTGTGTCAGTCTGTCTTTCCTTCTAAATTACTCTTTGGATTCTCATGAAAGTTAATGGATTGTAAGATCATAAACCGAGGTGCGCATATTGTCAAGAATTCTGGTTTCGGCTTGCTGTCCAATGAACATCACATATCTTTATTCGTACCTCCTACTTTATTACTTTCTGAATTTATCATGAAACTCTGTGGAGTGTTACTACACTGTATGGAGCTGTGCATATTATCAGAAGTTTAGTTATACAGATATCGGCTTGGGTATATTTCAGCCTTCTGTCAAACATAATAAAGTACGCAAACCTCTCTCTGAATTCTCTGAAAATGAACCCTATATGCAGTTTGATATCACTGTTTGGGGATAAGCTTATTGTTGGAATTTCGGCTTTGACTAGTTTTATAAAAGTCAGGGAGCTTTCATATAACTTATTAGACAATTAATTAAACAAGACAGAATAATGATTGTTTAGACACAGGTGTAGCTTTTTATTTTCTCTGTACCGGCAGCGACATGGTGTAGCATTTGTTCATTTTATATTATGAAAACCGGGTGTATAACTAAGGTGCTCTCTATTAATTGGATGATCTCAATAAGATAAAGGGTTCAGCTTTAGAGAGCTAGAAAAAACTATTGCCACAAAGTGAGCGATTCAGGCTCTCTAGAGCCTCTAGATTTTCTTTATCACACATGGAAGACCGGTAAATGTTTTTGACATTCTTCTAGCTTTCAGGCTTCTTTTTGTTTATAACAATGTATATCAACAAATCTCGAAACACGAGGTCTGAAAGCGTTCTATAAAGTACCTGACAATTTAAAAAATCGAATTAAGTTTTTGTAATCATTTAAAGTGATATTTTAAGTCACAAATGCTAATTATCTAAGAAATGAGTATGAGCTTTTTTGAGTCCGACAAAATCTTCATTTTTTCAGTGGAGAAGGATAAGTGCTTATCTAATATTGAGTAGATAAAGGGTTATTTTGTGAGAAAAACACGTTAATTTTAACAAGAAGTACTTCAAGTCTGATGTTGTTATCGACAATAAAAATTTATGGAATTAGGAGGAAACGTGTTGATTACCGACGACAGCCAATTCTGCACCACTCCTAGCCGATCCGTTTCAATATTTGTATAAATCTATATACTAGGCTTAATCTACCCAAATGAATTTGAAATTAATGGAGACAATTGATGCACCAGCTGCATTTGATACAGGGCGTTTGAAATCGAAACTTTATAACAAACACTATGATTTTAAACTTATTTAGTGGCAATACACCAACACATCGCGCCTGTAATTTCTACAAGGATATACTTTATGGATCAAAGGACTGTCAAATAAGACTCTTGCAATCAGAGCATGATCAACTTTTGTTGATAACATCACTAATGAACGTTTATTATCGTCATTATAATTCAATTGAACGATTGTGAAGTTTCTACCCCACAGATGAGACAACATATCTCCAGTCTTACTTAAATGCCAACCCACCAAAATTTTACGCACTGGAAATCAAAATGAGACGGGTGTCGCTGACAGAATAGACCATGCTTACCCTTCCGGAGCTCCTGATATCACTCCATTTTTTTTTTTAGCGAGTTCATGTTGCAAGTTCTTTAGTTTTTGGGTGATGTCTTCTTTTCCTTATCCCAATTCATTTTTTATATATAATTATATTTTATCCAGTATAATTTAAAATTCTATAAATTTTGCCTGATGTCCGTTTGTTTAAATTTATCATTACATACTTTTTTCAATGTTGTGACTAACCAGATCATTTGACCCAAAGAGGAGGATGTTATAATAGGTGCACTAGCACTACACTGAAATACGGAATTATTCTTCCGTTGTTGTTGTTTTTTATTTTACTTTAAGTTATATAACGACTGGTTCTAATTTTATATTTATGTTTTGATGCGTTAGCTCGCAACTCAACGTTGTTCATTGACCAGTTCATTGTTTTGAATAGCACTTGAGAATTATCGATCGGTGACTTGACAGAAAGGGTTTTAAAACGTGATACTCCACGTGCCGTTTGTATTTTAATCCAGTTTATTTGTTTGAAGTCTTAAGTGCATTATGTAAAGACGCCCAGTAAATGTGCAAGTTGCATAAGTTGGAAGAGCAGAATTGCATAAGTTTCACATCAGTTTACTGTTCCATTCAACAGTTTAAGTCGTAACTGAATATTGAAGCTTAGCCTTAGGAAGTAAGGTCTAACTGTAAGAGAATAATGGATGAGAAGAGAAATGGTCATGCCTTTACAAATGGGACAGTTAATGGACACGTTCCTAATGGAGACACCAAAGAGACTGCCACTAGTGCCAGTGACTCGAAGCCATCATGTTTACAGATAATAAGCCACAAAATTATCTCATTGTTAGAGACTGCATTTTACAGGTACATGTACACCTTATTTAAGATTTTGAAATACATTGTATTTATCATCAGGGAAGAGGTATTTTTCTGTTTGGTAACTTTTGATCTAAAATCTGTAATGTCAGCAGGCATACATACATGTATGTTCCTCTTATGTACATGTACATACAAATAGTACATTGTACATGTATTCAAAAGCCTTTACTGGTTTTTTCTCCACACTATAATTTCTCACTTGTACAATGTATATACATGTAACAATGTATCTTACATTTTCAGTGAATTAAAGATTTTCTCTCAAGGTGAATTGATAACTGATTTCATTTTGATTTGGTTGTCGTAAAAAGATTTTCATGCTGACAGTTCTAAAACTAAAAAAGTATAAATAAAAAATCTAAATTAAGTCAGATCCAGTTATGAGTTGGATGTAGCTTGTTATAGGAGTCCAAGTAGAAGTTGCCTTCTTAAAATATAATGCATGTACAATGTACATTGGATCCAGAGACTGAGTAAGAGGGTATTTAGGTTTTTTATTTGCTCATTTTTGCAAAAAGTTTTCATGAAAATAACAAAGTTTTATTTTTGACAAAATAAAATCTCTGTCAAATCGTAAGGAAATTTGGAAGTCCTGTGTACAACAGCAACATACTAAATTCTTCTGTCAGACATGGGTCCTGTACTGATGCTCGAGATGCACAACTAGCCCTAATTTTGCCTTGCAGGTCAGGCAAATTTCACAAACTCTGGGTTTCAACCCCTAGAAACGCTCCTCCCCCTTTTCAAGATCTGTGACTGCCTTATCAAAGTCTTTCAAAATTTGATGTTGTGGTAATTTTTTCTATTCATAATCCTTAGAATGTTGCTAAATTGTATGTCCTTCCTGACGAAAGTGTTAAAGTCATCAATACACACATTTAAGTTAACAATTTCTATAGTATACAATGTACATGTACATTGTAGTTTGAAAGCTCACTCTGTATTGGAAGAAGCAGTAGGGTAAAATTGTTTGGAATACAAATTTCTACTTTCATTAAAATTGTTAACTACTTGTACTTTCCTTTGTTTGAAGTAGAAGCTATTTTTCTTTGAAAACTGATCAAAAATAATTTACATTTGTGTAATTCAATTTTCAACACTTTGCTGATTACATGTACATGTGTAATGCAGTAGAAGATTGGGGAAATTTTCTTTGTGTCCAAAATCTACAGTGTGTCAAATTTAGAGATGTGTCAAGCTTGGATAAAAGTGTTCACACTTGTTCAAACTGAGCAAAATTTTATTTTTTGTATTATATCATGCTTCATGATAATTAAGGAGAATTTTATTTGTTTTAAAAATTTCCAATATCATATTAATAATTTGTACGTAAAACTATTCATGGAATAAATGATTACCATTATTTTTTTTTTAATACTATTAGTTGTACTCAAACTTGACCTTTCATATTCCTTGAGAAGTGTAGATATTTTTACATGTACATGTAGACGACCATTGTTTTTTTTTGAGAGGCAGGGAATCCTTGGATTTTTATCTAGTGTTCTTAATAAGGTAGAGGCTAGGAAATATTAGGTCTGTAAAATGTAACATTCTTTTTGTTTTCCTTCAAATTAAATGGTTAGGACATACAATGTACATTGTGTTTAATCTGTCATAAGACACCACTACTGGCAGTATGATTTGAAAACACTTTTATTACGGACATAATGTGATATTGAACTAAAAGAGAAATTTTGTTTCCAGATTAGGGTTGCTTGTTGGTACACATCCATGGAAAGTGATAATTATTAGTGCTGTGATCACTGGGCTAATTTGTATTGGAGTGCCATTTACCTTCACACAGTCTGCAGATGGAGATGATACTCTATGGGTTCCAGTTAATGCTGATGTTCTTACATACAAGTCATGGATTTCATCAGTTTTTCCATCCACAGTTAGGGTTGCTACAATGATATTTGTTGACACAAATGTTTTAACAGCAGGTGTTGTACAAGCTGTAAGTTCAATAAGTCAATATGTAGGCATTTGTTGAATTAATGAATTGAGTAAAAAATATAGTACTGGAATCTGTAAGAATCAGGCAAAATTATAAAATAATGAATCACTCTGTCCCTTTGACAATGAAATTACAGTGCATTTTATATAAATTATTCCTTGAATTACTGACACATCAAAAGAGAAATGAATGCCATATTTGAATTTCAGATACCATTAGGATCAGATTTCATGGAAAGACTTTTATGTTTTATTCCTCCATGATTCACCCACTGCCTGATTCTTTCGTGTCATAAGAACATACTGACTAACGCTCAGCCTTAAATTCAGTCATACCTTTTTCATTCTTTAAGTGTTTACAAAACTTCATAGTTTATAAATTTCCAGTGTTCCACTTTATGGTCATCAAGTGCAAGTGCAACTTTGATGTGGGAAATTTATAATGTTACCCCAATGAAGTTGGGAAACAAACTGTTTTTACTTCTGTTTTAAAATTCTTCGTTCTTTTAACCTCTGTCTTGTCCGCATCTCTTCAGAAATGGCTGAATGGATTAAAACAAATCTTGACACAAAAATAGACCACCATATTTAGATGTGTAGAAAGATTTTCAAATTTCAAACAGGGCTGCCATTTCAAAATAGCCACCATTCAAACTTTTATAAAATTCATCAAAAATCACAAAAAAATGTAGAATGTTTATACTTGGTTTGAAAATGGCACACCAAAAGGGCTTTTGATCGACTATATTGAAATTAAAAAAAATGGCCACCACTCAAAAATTAATAAAAAAAATTTTAAAAATTCGTAAAATTCATGGGGCCCTAGAAAGTGATATAAAATGCTCCTGTGACAATAGGCGAGCTTGCGGGACACCCTGTTACAATGTGCGTAACAATTATATCTAGTTTATTATGTTCCACTTTGCCTTAGATTTAAGGAATAATTGTTTCATTTTCTCTTACTCTTCTTTAATTTCTTTGTTTCCTATTTACAAATGATGTAGTAATTATTTGGAAAACTGATAATATTTTTATTTTTATTAGATGTATAGTATTTATAAAAGCAGTCTTGAGAAGAGCACTGGTAGCAATAATTTCACTACATTGTGTATAAAGTAAGTTTTCTGATAATAATTATATCTACTTTAATTCATACATTGTAGGCACATGTAATTGTGAAATTTTCATTTTACAGCATGCACATGTACTTACAGCACTGTACAAAAGTGTACACTGTAATTATAAAAGTAAAGCATAGAATATTACCAGTACTATTTTTTCGAAGGTTGTAGAAATTGTTAATTTATTTTCAGGTGTTAGTGCTTCTAACAAAATGTTGGACCTTTACTACATCTTACTTTGATACTTGTATGTAAATTGACTATCAAACATTTTTTAAATATCTTAAAGTTACATGGACATTATGTGAGGAAAGTGTTCAATGACATATATACATGTGTGTATAACATAAGCTGCTTAAGATATGAGGCAATTTACTTAAGTAATTTTGTATAGAAATCTACCCCAGTACTAAAATTACTTACCTAATGTACTTATTTTACTAACATATTGGAAATTTTATTTTCAGATCTGGTTCTAACTGTCTTGTGAACAGTATATTGGAGCTTTGGAGTTATGATGAAACAACTATAAATGCACTGACAACAGCTGACATCAAAACCAAAATCAACACTGTCACTACAAGGTACATTGTATTAGTGAAAGAGTATCAGTTTACTGTTGGTATATGTATACATTGTATTAGTGAAAGAGTATCAGTTTACTGTTGGTATATGTATACATTGTATTAGTGAAAGAGTATCAGTTTACTGTTGGTATATGTATACATTGTACATAATATTATATTATTAATGTAAAGAACATAAATTTACTTGTATAAATTTTATAAATGGTAATAGTATCAAATTACTTATGGTATACGTATATGTGTACATAGTATATATCAAAATGTAATGAACATGAGCTACTTGTAAATTTATTATAAATAATAATAAATATTCTAAAAATACCTTATACACATTTTGCTCAATTCTTAGATGGAGAAGTACTTAAGTTTTTAAAAATGGTGGTTCATAGTGGTATTAATTGAATATATTATATTATATGATGAGGTCTGGGTTGAAGTTCCTTTTCTATGAAAATTTGATCTCTAACCTTGTATGTTTCATTGACTTAAACAATTTGGTCATCATCCTTAGTAGACTTTGTTTAGCTTTTGAAACCCAAACTTTTAGTTCTGTAGTTAATAGTATTTACTTGGTTCTTTTTCAGTCCAATGTATTTTAATGACTATGATGTGACAGCTTGGCTAGGAGGAGAGACTTATGATGGTAGTGGAAATATTGACTCAGCAACAGCTACCAAAATGACGTGGTACATCCAAGGGGATGATAATGTATGTTGTCTTCAAAAACAAAATACAATGTATGCTTATTTCCTAGATGATGAGTTAAATATTGAATGAAAATTTTACTATTAGTTATTGTACCAAAAATATTGAATAATTGTATATGGGTTAAAATGCACCCCTTATTTGCACCCACCATCCATTGGGTGCAAGTGGATTTTATTACCAGGTATGACGTGATATGCTATCATTCACAAAAATATTAATAACAAATATTAAACAATTATACTTACCTAAAAATGAGTTCAAAATAGTCTGTCCCTTGTTAAAACAGAAATAAAAAAAACTGATTATATGCTACACAAATGCACAAACAAAGGACTACTAGCGATTTATTGTCATACCAGCTCCAGACCAGTTAAAACCTACAAAATGTTATGCCCGTTGTTAAAACAGAAATAAAAAAGCTGATTATATGCTACACAAATGCACAAACAAAGGACTACTAGCGGTTTATTGTCATACCAGGTCCAGACCAGTTAAAACCTACAAAATGTTATGCCCGTTGTTAAAACAGAAATAAAAAACTGATTATATGCTACACAAATGCACAAACAAAGGACTACTAGCGGTTAATTGTCATACCAGCTCCAGACCAGTTAAAACCTACAAAATGTTATGCCCTGGATGTATTTGATATCAGTCCCAATTTTTCCCATTTGGAGTTAAGAACCACGGTACATCACAAGTCATATAATAAGATCACAACCCGTGTCATGCCAAAAACTGCTTTAAATATAGTGCATAATATATAAGCATATCAGTACAAGTACCAGTATCTAAAAGTATAATCCATCAAGCTGTTAAGATGAATATTTGTTTCATGACTCTTTAAGTTTGAAAATCAAAACTAAATCTCATTACATGTACATGTGTATTTATCTTTTCAGCTTTACTATTTCAAGTGATTGTTTTTGAATCATAAATAATGGTCAGTTACTTGCTTAAAAATACTATGCATGTTTATGTATATAATGTTTATAATCAAATATTTTTTTTGTTTGTTAAAAATATATCCTACCTTCTAATGTCAAAATTACCAACCTTTTAAGAAAATGTGATGTTATGTGCCAACAATACAATAATCCTGGCACAGAAAATCTGTAAGTACTTTAACTCAGCCTTCTTTGTTGATAGATTGAAGCTGAAGCAGAAGCTTGGGAGAAACTTTTGATAGAACTAGGTCAGAATGGCCATGCCAGCATCAGTAAAACTTATGTCTTTGCTATTAGGAGGTGAGCATACTTATACGTTGTATAATCACTGTGCTTTGAAGTCAAAATTCTCACTACATGATGATTTACTTAATCTCTTGCACCATCTTGTGGTCTAGAATTTTTTATAGTTAATTCTTATCTGCCAGTCATTTTAAAGATAGTGTGCCATCTGGTAAGAATAATTTATCTGGGTGGAGTGGTATGCTTTCCTTAGGGTGTTAATCCCGTGATCTAGCACATTCAAATCACTCTTCTCACTATGTTCATAGAAAGCAGGATTTGTTCCATTGATAGAATTTTCAGGTCCTCAAATGCATGAAGTGTTGTCCAACTGTCATTAAATTGCAATTATATTTTCAATACTCAAAATCATATTACCAGTTTATAGAATCTCTTCACTATGGTATGCAGGTAATTTTTGAAGTATTCACAATTCTTAAAGCCTGTATTAGCAAGCAGGTAAAATATAGTACAGAGTTGATAGTTGATTATAAACCTGGTTTTACAGCTTTGGTGATGAGGCAGGTGGAGCTATCCAGAAAGATGTTGTTTTACTGTCAGTTGGATATTTCATAGTTATAATCTTTGTTACACTGATGTTGGGCAAGTTTAATTGTTTAGAACAAAGGGTAAGTTACATGTTTGAAAGTAATTTTTTGGTTTTTAAAAACTTAGTTTCAATGTTATTTCAGATGAAGTGTTATTTCGGAAAAAAGATGTATTACTTTAACAGTCGTTAGCAAGACTTAAAGGTCAAGTACTGTAACTACAGATGTTGTGCTTTTTTAAACATTATTAATCTGACAACCCAATATGATTAACTATTCCTCTATATTTTTATTTTCAGTTTGGATTGGCCTTTGCTGGTATCATTGTTATAGGAATGTCAATTGGTATATGTTTCAGTTTTGCCTCTATCTGTGGATTTGAATATGGACCCCTTCATTCTATACTGCCATTCCTTCTTTTAGGTATGTTGACTGATTTTCTTTCATCTAGGTGTTTCTTAGGCAGTTTCAAGTTGGAACCTTTCATTGACTATATAGAAAATCTGGAAATACCTAAAGTGGGTGCCCCTTTAGGAAGTCTACCACTTATGTAGACTCTGAAATTACTTTTTCTAGGTATGTAGACTTTGTCATTAGATATAGACGACAATAATGTTAATCTGTGATATTGCATCTTAGTAGGACAATAGGAATACTATAGAATTCTTACTATGTGATATGTTAAAATGAAACAACTTTCATGTTCAGATATATTGTAAAAGATATTTAACAGTAACATTAACACTTATAAAAAAGGAGCACTTTACAGCATCAGATGCAGTGGAAGCATTTATAAAACAGATATGAATTAGTATAACTTAGGCTTTATATTTCTGCTTTCTAGGTATTGGAGTAGATGACATGTTTGTTGTGGTTGGTGCTCTTAAGAATCTCTCCGATGAACAACAAAAACTTCCATTGCGTGAGAGAATTGGGATAGCACTTAAACATGCTGGTGCCTCAATTACAGTTACCTCCCTTACTGATATAATGGCCTTCTTTATTGGAGCTACTACAGTGAGTTAATAAATGTATTTCTTCTTCTTTTTAAGTGATTTTTATCTAATTAATAGACTATCTTTAAACATTGCTTGACAAATGAAATGAAGTCATTTTAGAAAAAAAACTTAATCTAATAGAAATTTACAAATATTAAATTGATGTATACTGGTCTATTTATTGAGATTAAGTGTGGTACAACATTGCCACTCTATTCATCTATGTGTCTGTCATTTGGGCAGTATGTCTGTCCACATAGAACATATTGTGAAGTATTGCCCACTTTCATTTTTGGTAAATTATTTGTAAAGTTTCTTTGTTTTTTTTAAAATTATTTTCTTATCTTCTATTTTGGAGTTATGAGACTGAATTTTGAATAGGGGTTGAATGGACTTTACTTTGTTTTGCAGTTTGTATATCATACTGAATAGAATACATATTTAATTTTCATAATGTTGTATGTATCGAAATTCTTTTGTCTTTCTAGTAATTCTTTCTATGTCTGATTTTAGCTCTTACCAGCCTTGAGGTCATTCTGTATCTTTGCTGCGTTTGGAATAATAGCTCTTTATGCACTTTCAACAACCTTTTTTGTTGGTGGCATGGCACTAGATGTTAAGAGAACTACGGCAAACTTAAATGCTTGTTGCTGTTGGTATAAACATAAGCCAGAATACAAGCCAAATAACTGTAGTCAAAAAGAATATCTTCCAATGTTTTTGTTAAAGTATTACAGTCCTAACTTGATGAAGTTTCCTGTAAAGGTATTGTTCAGTGTACCAGTATCATGTTTCATTACATGAATTGTTATATAGAATTATTCTTCTTTTGAGTTATTCATAAGCATGCACAATATCATCACTTGAATTAAAAAGTATATATATATATGTAAAATACAGTGTTGTGCTGCTACCAAAATGTATAAAGATAAAAGCTTTAAAGCAAGATCAGAAATTTCTTCCGATTTGTTGGTGGTAGTAATTCATTATCAATTTAATTGTTACTGCAGGTCACTGATAAGTATAGGACTAAGGAAGTACCATTAGGCAAACTTTGAATCACAGTAGTGTTTATATTAGAATAATTTTTTCTACCCGTATATTCACTAGTTTATTCTATTGTCGTATTAAATTGAGAAATATAGGCCCATTACTTTTCTACATTCTATTTATTTTCTTTAACTTTACAGATTGTAGTATTAGTACTGACTTTTGGTTTGTTAGGATTAACAATCTGGGGTACTGTCAATCTAGAACAGAAGTTTGATGAGAAATGGTTCATTCCTTCAGACTCTTATGCCTATGATTATCTGACAGCATCTGATAAATATTTTAGTTCAGGACAGGAACAAGCTGGAGTTTATTGCAGTATGTAAACTTCTATTTTGCTTAGATATTTTATATTATCTTAGAAAGTATGATGAAGAATTATTTTTTATCAGCAATAATTTTCTATGTTTCAAATTGTCATCATCATCAATTTCTATATGTCAAATAACTATTTTTGATTATACATGTAATACAGTTTTGACATCGATACAGAAAATATCAAAAACAGCGAATGAGATGTAATGCCAAGATATTCAAAACTGATGTTATACTGTATATCAGCAACATCTTTATCAGTTTGGCACAACATTGTCATTGGATATTGTAGATATTGTAGTATAATGACAGCAGCTTGAGAAAGAAATTTTTAGTTAAAAAGAACAGTTGAAAATGGTAAAGTTGCTGACAAATGTTATTATGTTTCAGCTTAAATGTAAAAATGTGAATGAATTTCAGAAAACATTGACTATTTCAACAAGAAGACAGAAATGGAATCATTGAACACCCAGTTAGGAACCAGTCAGTATGTAGTCAATGGAACTGTTGACAGCTGGTTTAAATTTTACCTTGATTGGTTATCTACAACAAATGATGCTTCTGTCACATCCCAACTGGATAGTAAGTGTTGTAATGACAAATGTGATTAAAAATAAATATCCAAAATGCACAAGGTGTAATATTCAGTGTTCAGTTTCTGAATGTCAAGGATTGTTTTATTTTATTTACAGTATTGAAATAGATATCGGTGAAATACTTCATATATTTCATAATTTCAACAAAAAACTCCTAACTAAAATTATAATAAAAGGGGTCTTTTCAAAACTCAATGTGAAGAATTTGATTCCATTCAAACGTAAAGGTGTTTAGATGAAAATAGAGTAGATTTAGTGCAATTTTGTTTAAGAAGCATCAAACATATGTTTTACCTATGTATATATTTTTTCAGTTAACAAATACCCTCAGGATTCAACTAAATTTTATGATTTGTTGTATCAGTTTGTAAATACTCAACAATCTGGGTATAGGTTCTCTAGAAATCTGAAGTTTGGAAATGGATCATCTGGACTCTATCTAGAGGTAAAATATTGACATTTAATTTAGATATAGATATAAAATATGCCAAATTAGGAGCAGAAGAGTTCATCTGTGAATGACACCAATTGTCTAGGTACCTGTAATAAAGGAAGTTCTGTCAAATTTTGTTTTTTTGTAAGAATTTATATTTTTTGATACATCACCAAAGAGTGAATCATTATGCTTAACTATGGTTCAACTAAAGTTTATCAATAAATATTTTGCACAGGGTTCCAAGATATCATTTTACCACCCTAGTGTGGAGGATACAGTTGAAGGCTTTAAAGTATTGGATGGTATTCAGTCTTTAGTGAATGGTATAACAGGAAGTGATTGCTTTCCTTACAGCAGAATACATTTGACTTGGGAGAGTAATGAGGTCAGTGTTAATTGACAAAGTTGTATAAAGTACAATGTCCAAGACAAGGCTAGTTGTATGGTTAGTGTCAATTGATTATGCTACATAAAGTATAAAACATATCTAATGGCAGATCTTACTTTAAATAGAAAATGTGAAGTGTGTAATATATGGGTACTTTCAAAACCATTTGTCTTCAAATGGTGCTTTTTCTTTTCTTGATAAATTCTGAAGAGTTTACACAATTTCTACAGGATAAGCATTTGGTAAAATCCTATTTTTTATATCCTTTTCTTTTGTTACAGGTAATCAGAAGAGAGTTATACCGTAACATTGCTTTAGCAGCTGTGTGTGTATTTGTCATCTGTTTAATCCTGATAGCTAACTTATGGACCAGTCTGATGGTATTTTCCTGTGTTGTTCTAACTTTTGTAAGTTTGATTTTTTAATTTAAATTAGTGTACATCCTGTTAAGTGTATAAGCACTCACTGCTTTCAATCTATGTTAATACAAACACTTTTATCACTTTTCAACAATTGTGTACAGTTTTATCTCCATTAGATATGTGTACATAACATGAAGACTGATACATGTAGTTGTTTCAACACTAGTATATGTTTATAGTACAGAATAATAGGAGTATTGAAGTTGAGAAAATATCACAGTATGCCCAATAGTGCAAGTTGTGATATTCTGTCAAGAAATTCGGAACTTGATATTTTTCTGTTTATCAGCATTGACAAAGTCGATATATGGGATTGTCATTGGATATTGCTGACATTTTTCTGTTTATATCAACGTTAAAGTTGATTTTATGTAAGGTTGTCATTGGATATTGCTGATATTTTTAGTATCATTACAGTAGCCTGTGATAGAAAATATCACACAGTAAGAACAATTTGCAAATTTGCAGAAAAATAGCAGATAAATAATTTTTATCTAAATTTTGCATTAAAAACAAAGCAAATCAGTAAGAAATTCAAAAGATACAGATCTTATAAAATTCGGTATAATGAAAAATTGGTATATTTATGGGACACCATGTGCCATTTATTTGCACAATTTCCTGTATTTTAATTTGTTCGCATGTTGTGAAAAATAGTTATGGCTATAGAACATCTTGTATAACATATGTAGATGATTATAAACTTGTCTATGTTGTATGAAATGGCAAATAGTCCTATTTTATAGATTTTGATAAAGTCTTAATTAAGATAAATAAGCATATCAAATCATTCATATTATTGCTCCTATGATATATGGACATTCCTTTTGATCAAAGATGATAAACTAAATTTGATACATGTCGGTGCTTTTTAATTTACGTAAAATGACAGGACACAAGTTGGTAGGACAAAATAGTTTACTTCATTTACACATTCCTTGAGGTATGGATATATATGTGAGAAGACAATAAATGACTGTTGATAGAAAAATCAGAAATGATAATATAAAAAATATCTATTTAGGTTGATGTTGGAGGATTTATGCACTTATGGGGTCTAACTATTGATGTTGTCACCAGTGTACAGCTGATATTAGCTATTGGTTTGGCTGTAGATTACTCTGCACATATAGGTCATTGTTTTATGACATTCCAGGGAGGCAGGAATGGTAAGCTTTATTGAAGTTAATTGTAAAAGTCTTTATTGATAGTGATATACAGTGTTGAGTTTGAGGAGATATCAGGTTATATTGAATTGAAATGATTGATTGTACTTTAAATTTACATGGAAAGCGATTATAGCTTTTAAGAGTGTTAGGGTGCATTTTCAAGAATGTTTTTCATAGTCAGAAGAAATATTAATATAATGGTTCATTTCTTAATTGCAATCACCTTGTCCATACTTCAGTTACACTCTTGACAGATCTATAGTAGGGAACACTTATACAATCTCACTTTTTAAACCATTTATTACATATTGTTAAAGTTTTTTTTTTTTTTTTTACAGAGAGAGTAAAGGCTACCCTAGTAGAAATAGGAGGTCCTGTCTTCAGTGGAGGCTTCAGTACTTTCCTTGCATTTGTATTGTTAGGGGCCAGTAAAAGTTACGTGTTTACAACATTTTTCAAAGTAAGTCATGTTTTTAATTGTTACAATTAGTTTATCCAGGCTTTTTTATTTTGATTCATTGCTTTACCTTAGTTTTGTAAATGTGTTCTTGTTCAAATATATCAAATATATACAGTTTTATTTTCTCTTTTTTTTAGACATAAAATTTATGTCATGTACAACGTTTAGATGACTATGGTGAGGTGATTGATAGATGTTTAAACTTGGTATTTGCTTTTCTTCTCCATCCAAACTTATACACAATATGTCAACATATTTAATTTTTGTTGTTTGAAAGCATCATAATGTCATACCTTTCAGGTGCTGTTTTTAGTTGTAATATTTGGACTGTTCCATGGATTAGTCTACTTGCCAGTTATACTTAGCATGATTGGCCCTGCCCCTTACCTGTCAGCTGACAGAAGATATGATCATGAAAGTGGAAATAAGAACAACGACCAAGAGAAGGGTGTGGATAACCTTGCAATGGACAAAGTGGTAATAATCTTACTACTCTCTTTATTTTAATGCATATTTAACTCTGACAGTGAAACCTGACTCAATTAATCATATTCTGACATCCATACTTCTATTTAAGTGCTTTTTTGCACTATTTAACACTATGAAAACACTCTCAGTTCTATTTTGACTTGAAAAGACAAGTATTATTATGAATTAACATAATGAAAGCATATCATTATAAGGTATTTGGGTTGTGTATATTGTAGATAATGTGATCACTGTACATTTCATCATTCACATACCTCATATTGTTAATATTGTGATTCATTGTCTCTAGATAGCATAGATATTAGTCATTCCTATTGTTCTAATCAAACTCATAAAAACCTTCAAAACAATGAAACAGTCTGGAAGAAATGATGTTAAGGTACAGATTTAAGTATGTTGTTTTAAATAGATTATCCATAGAGTCACATTGTCTCAAATTCATCTTGATGAGGCTAAATAAGTGAGTACGGGAAATTGTATTTATATACATGTGAAATTAGATTATTGTATTCAGTAGCCCTTGCTTTTTCTCTTCTTGTGATCTCATGACCATCTGTTTCTGCACACACTTTTAAAATTCAAATTTCATTTAATAGATATCCTTACTGTATTTCTGGTTTTGATTTTAAAATAGATTGTGTATTTTCTTATACTTTAGCCCACAAAAGCCTGAGTAAGTAAATCTGAGAAAGCATAAAGAGAATGGTATCAGTTAAATGCTTTGAAAACTCTATTTCTGGTTTTCAAATTCATTGTTTCAAAATTTGTATTATTGTTTCGGAATTCCGTAGGGAATGTTTCTGTATTATTTAACTGTCTTTTTCAACCTTTTGGAAAAACATTTCAGCCTTGGGATTTTTTCAGATTGCCTTCCAGGTCCTTTTCTTCAGATTTGTCAGTTGGTGTTTCTTCATTTGTTTTCAGTGTCATGATACCATTGACTTAAACAAATTGTAGATGCATCAACTGACAGAAATGTAGAAATGGAATGGAAACTGAAGAAGGCCTATGGCTGAAATGTGTTTTGTTTTTTTTTTCAAAATGAATGAATTTGCATATTGCATGTTAATGTGGAATTTGAAAACCAGAATTGTAAATGTTATTGAAACTATATAGCTTTGACTACAAGGAATGAGATTTGACCCTTAAATGTTTATTATTTACTGGTGTAAACAATCTTTATTTTCATAATTTTTTATTTAATGCAGTTTGTCTGGATCATAACATCATTTGACAACTTACCTTAAACACACGATTTTTTAATAGTTCACCATTAGTATCTTCATTTTAGCCACAGCTTGTAACTTTTCAACTGCTAGCCTGAAGAAAGAAATTAAATATGTTATTCAATATAATTCTTAAAACAAATAGCTTCTTTTGTTAAAGCGGTACTTATCATTAGTGACAAAAATGACCTCCAATAATTGATGTATTGTGAATGTAACACTTCATACTGTTGCATGCTTATTTTGTTAACACTGTTCAATTAATCTACCAATGTTATTATGTTATGTAATTGTTTGCTTTTTGCTTGTTTTACATCAATATTGAATCAGAATCCCTTTTAATATTGGGAAATTTAAATATGAATTGTCTATTCAAAATGTCTGTGTACTTAGAATCAACATTTTAGTCAATGAGGCAAAACTCCATCTAATTAAGAGTCAATCTCACATCACATGTGACATAACTGGGAGCAAAGTAAGGTTATATTTTAACTATATTGAGGCAGAACTATCCAGTGTACTTAGCATTGTCAAGCAAGAAAATACAAATACAAAAACTAACTATAAATATTAGTAGTACTTCAGCGGGGGTTTCAAATTAGCCCTGGTTTGAGTTTCGGGCCCTTTGATATCTGATGCAGGACCTTTAAATGTATTTTACCTTGGTCCTGGATCTACCATGTTTACTTTCATTTATTAAGGACCTTTCATTTAGGATTAAAAAACACTCTTGAAAGTAAATTTGAAACCCTGTTTAGAATGATGTCAGTTTTGAAGAAAAATGTTTGAATGAAGTGATAAATAGAAAAAAATAAATAAGAATATTTTTCAACTTACAATGAGATAGGCTATTGGTCTTAAGCTTAATTATTACGTAAATGTTGGTTCGGCCAATGGCATCACAATGAGCTTCTTAACAATATTTTATTATATAGGTCAATAGTCTGTGTCACATAAACAGCTCCTGCTAGATAATAAAAAAAATGTTATAGCATTAAGATGTATTGGTACATGTATATCAATATTCTGTACTGTAATCTTTGTATATAGTTGTCTTTATTGAACCAAATATACACATTATCATGCTTCTTGTTATGTCTGAATGTTTTTATTTTTATTTTTTTACAGCAGCTTTCATTTGGTATGTTAAAATTCCTTCTTTTGCAGAAAGGTCCAGGGTTGTATATTAAGTTTGTGCCACATGGGATATTGCTTTATAAGTGCTTCTATTGCCTTCAATACTAGTGTGTTTGAGTTTCATATTAAAGAAGACATGAAGAATGTTTTTAAATCTTTTTTTATGATAATATTTGGCAAGAAATATGTCAGAAAATGTTTATGCAGTGATAATGTATAGCTTTTTAAAGTGCTGGTTTGTAGCATTTAATATTGTGGGCATATTTCTAGTGTGCCTTAATTCTATCTGCTTTTTCTGTTTTTTAAAACTAGACTGCCATCCACATAAGACATAGAGTAGGAGTAGTAGTCAAGGACAGTAGAATGGATTCATCAGGATATTAGGTCTTTAATACATTTTCTTTTTGGTTGTTTTTATCCTGAATATACATGTTATGCCAATTTTTCTTTTTCTATTTTTTCAGACTCCTCCTCCAGATTATGACCGAGATGATAAAGTGTTCATACCTCCCCCTGATTACACCCCACCCATGGTAAGGAAACACAGTAACAAAGTGTCTCCAGAGAAACGATGATTGAAACAATAGTGCCTTGTACCAGTAATCAATTGACAGCAGAGACGCCTCAGGCTTGCCATACAGCTACACAGAGTATCAGTTAGTTTACTTACAGTATACAGATTTTACTTGACATCTGAGAAAGTAACTTCGTTTGATACATTTACTTAAACATTTATGATTTGTTAAAAAATCAGATGACATTGGTAGGAACTCATTCTTATTTTTCCAATTTCATTATAGCCTTTCAGAAGGTCTGTAGTCCTTTCTTCAGAGGCAAACATGGCCCTTTCCTATGGTTTAGAGAAATGTTGCTTTGCCAAACAGAAATTTCAGAAGTTTTAATGACTCAAAGTTTGCAAATTTTAGTTTAAGTTCTTCAAAAAATAAAGTGGAAGAGCTCAATTACCTCATACTTTTTCATACATCATCATCTTAAGTGTGGTTTTACATGTGGATTATTGCTTTACATTTTTCTAATTAAGGTTTTTTATGCAATCAAGGGGTTATCTCAGGACCACTGTGATAAGTTTTCTTTTACCTATCTGTGATGTTTTCTTTATCTTAATGTGAATACATATACTGCATTTAGTGTAATTGTTCCAATGAGGTATATAGGTACATGTATATGAATTTATATATCTGTTTGTGCCATTGTTTTTTTTTTTATTACTTTATTTTTAATTATAATTTGACTTTTGACTGGTAATTCTTGCTTATTTATACACAGCCTCATGTATTATTAACTACTTTTCTGGGCTGTATGCACTCCATTCCAAATAAGATACATTTAGCTTTTAGTTTATTTTTATAAGTAAAACATTATTCTGTGTAAATTTACCAATAATATATGTTGAATATCTATTTCTACATGAAGAAAAGTGTTAAGAAAAGCAATAAATAGAAGATTTTGCATTGTAATGCAATAATTCAAGATCTGGAAAGTAAACAATAAAATGCAGATAGGTCTTCAGATTTCAACACATCAGAAATTCTGGGAAGGAAAATGAAACTAAAACGAGTCTTACAAAACCTGTTTTTGTGGTTTACTCTTAATTACATTGTTATACAGTGATGCATTGATAGTGTATCTGATAGCTACATGTACAACACACAATGTTCTTCTGTGATAGATATTTGTTAAGGACACTTTTATCTAGATGTTAAGCAAATATATAACATATGAAATTTTTTCACAGAAATCCAATTTTTATACATTGTTGATTATGTGCCACACCTTTTTTTATTCAATTATTTCCTAATTTTTTTTTCTACTAAATTGCAGTTTTGTTTACTTGATGTGAATCTCTAAAGAAATCTACTACACTGAGCAAGAGATGACTTTTCATCTGTTTACATATATAGGTACCTTTGTTTTTGAAGACTTTTTAATTTTATACATGTACATGTACTTTTCTTCAAAATGCATACATACATTTGTTTTTATAAGGTATCATAGAACATTAGTAATAGGTATTTCCTTGTTTATTTCGAAGAAAATCCCAAGATACCATTAGGCATAATAATTCTGTAATGTATGGAAGCTTTAATAAACTTCATGTTAGAATTGGATGTTCCTAAATTGACATATTTTTTTTTGTCAAGTGGAGAGTAATTTCTTTTGTATTTTGGTTATATGCTGGTGTATTTGTTGCATTTCACCATATTTGTACTTTTTCTATATGGCTAATGCTAATTAAATTTGAAATACAGGTTTTTTTGTTGAATTAAACAGATGGATGTAAAATAAAATGGGATAAATACAGATGTTTCATTTGACAGTAAGTTGATAAGTTGGTAAGTAATTCCAGATTTGTTTTGAATGATATCTGAACTTATTAAAAATTTAACAAATGATAAAGAATGCACTTGATATATTCAAACACATAAGAATGTCTGAAATATTTATTACTATATAATGGAAAGGGTTTAGCTTGTATGATGGTGCATTATTTTATGTTGCACTTGTAAGTTTGATCAGTATGATACCTACTATGGGCAATTTTCACACAATATAAAATGGCAATACCCTTATTTATGTCTTCTTGTATTGACATATCATTTATTTATTATTTACATCAACCAAGGTACTATGTATTTCTATTACTATGCATATCATTATTTTAGATCTCTATGTATTTATTGTATATGCATAATACCATAGTACTTTTTTCAATAGTAAACACAGAACATATATACTTTTGTTTGTCTTTCCCCTATAGATTATTTATTTTAGTATATGCTTTTTTTGAAAACAACATGGTAAATCTGTGTTCTTCCTTGGCCATTATAGTGCTGTGTTTTGTAGGGCTATAATGTTTTGAGCCATGCTATCTTAAGTAAAATTAAGTTAGAATGCACTATGGGCACACTTCTGCAATAGTAAGAAAAAGCCTTTAGACTTGTGATGTGCCAGTTAACACTGAACTAGTTCAAATAAATGAGGGAAAACACTGGATCTAGTTAATGACATGTAATACTGGATCTAGCTAATAACGTGTAACACTGGATCTAGCTAATGACATGCAACACTGGATCTAGCTAATGACGTGTAACACTGGATCTAGCTAATGATGTGTTTATTTTTTAACATATGAAGAAAATTTAAATAGAACATGTTACTTCCCTTTGACTTAGTAAAAATTTTGATGGTAAATCGAAACATAACACCATTTTTTTTCAGATTTCTCAAGACGTAGGGGTTAGTCTGAGGGAACACAGCTTTACCATTTACAATAAGTTACCAGTTTCATTTAATGTGATGTTATTGGATATATATAAAGTATATAGAATTGATTAGATACTTATACAGACTGTTGGTTTTAGTTTTAGACAATCAGGTGATATTAGAGGTTTTAATTTGATTTTATTAAGTAGAATATAACATTGACAATAATTTTTTTGTTTGATCTATCCTTCATTTCCAAATGTACTGTCATTTATTTTGAGTCATTCCACATTAATGAGATTATTTATTATTCATAAGTCTAACCATTTAAAATTGAGAATAAATCTTCAAATTGCTTTATTTAGACTGGAAGTTGTACAAAAAACAAGAAGGAAATGTTTTCACAATATATAACAAGTTGATTGTTTATTCTTCCAGTAATATCTTAAAATACTGAAATAGTTTTTTACTTAGCATTTTTTTGTGTGTTTGTTTGTTTCTTTTTTGCTTAGCTTATACCCTTTGAAACAGAAATTCCTGAAAAAGACCTTTTATGACAAACTGAAACATTGTGTTATTTAAAAGAAAAAAAAGTACTTTTTTATGTTGCCCAATTG
This sequence comes from Perna viridis, assembly GCA_037379345.1. Lineage (NCBI taxonomy): Eukaryota > Metazoa > Mollusca > Bivalvia > Mytilida > Mytilidae > Perna > Perna viridis. The sequence goes on from CM074511.1 coordinate 56,179,891, forward strand.
ACATTGACCAGTATTTTTTTACATTGAATAAGGTATCTGATGTGTACATTTCAATTTTCTTGCCAATTTGTTTGTTTTTTTTTTTTACTGTATGATTATATTCATTGTAATGAAATACCTCTACATTGGTCTTTAAAAGCACTGAATACTGATCACCATTTTGTGGCCAATTATTAACATGTAAAATAAAACATTGTACTGGTATATCACTTCAGGCCACGACTATTTCCTTCCCGTTATTAAATAGTACATTATCCAAATCTTCATACATCATTATATCTTATCAAACACCTTTCAGCTGTTTCTTTTTTTACATTCCCATGATTTTCTGATATCATGCAATTTATTTCTAATTAGTGATCATTTGAACACATGATTTTATGCTGTATTTGTGATGAGTGTGAACGTTTTTGAAGGTCAGTAATATTTAACCATATGGTGCTGCCATTGTTAGAGTTTTCCTCAAGATCTTTTTAGATAATTATTCAATAACTTGTCATTGTATAAAGAACTAATTTAATCATAGTGATTTTTAGTACACCAAAGCACACTTATTTCCAACCTTTAATATCAATTTTTTTAAAATTTTTAAATGATTTCATGGAATCATAATAATTACTACAAGTGGAAATTGAATTACAGGTATAGGTTGCTCTATTTAAAATGTTGTAAAAAGTGAGCTGGATGGAGTGTACAGAGCTGTACAATATCTCCATTATCAGAAGTGTAAATACCAACCCAGTGTCACTATGGTTAAAGTCCCTGAATGTATTTTTAGATATAATTGGCTATACGTATTGGTAATGTAATAGTGTTATAAGTATAAATGTATCAAAAGATTTATTGATATTGTTATTTAAATTGGAAATATTGTTTATTAACAGATCTGTTTGTATCTTGTTTATGTTTTAATAAAACATAAGAAGTCCAAATGAGACTGTTATTAATTCAACTTTTTGACAAGCAAAACAAATACAAAAGAAAAACACACACTCGGCATTTACACTGAAGGTATGACATCTTACATTTTTGCTTTTTCTATTTTGTGTTATGATATTCTTACATTTGGTTCATACCTCAATTACATGGAATATTTGATTCCTATCTAAATCTAATGAGCAATCTTTAAAGATGTAGATACTTCTGATAAATGACAGCTCATTTGACCACCAAAAAAGGGTATCTAAAGAGATATTAAATGTACACTGCTACGTTGTGTTGAGCTTAATATCCATGCACATATTCTAAAATTACAAATCATGACTTAGGAACTTGAACTCAAATTCAAATGTTTATCCCAACTCCATAATGTGAAAGAACGACACTTTTTTGCGATTATTACCCTTTTAGCAATTACGCTTAGCGGAAACATTTTAAAACTACCAGTTCAATACGAGTTCATTTTACAGTGTATTTAAATGAAAGTTACCTTTACAGAGTTCTGGTAAAGTACAATTGGCCAATATATCCCATAAAAGAAACAGCACTCAACTTGGGGCTACAGCTGCAAGCATCTGTATTTGGCTATGTCGATTCAAAATTTTGGTAATTATTAAAAAAAATTTCTCTCATTTCCAAGTTTCATAGTTAGTTGAGTTGTCTCCCTTTCAAGAGAGACATTAAATGTATATACATTGTATTTTCAGCTGCAGTTGTGTAAGTCCCCATTTGCCAAAATATAAATTTTGTGAATAAATAGTTTAGTTTAATCTGGTTTGTTATACTATAAGTATAGTGTCATGACTTTCATTGAATATAAAGGTTCATACATGTACATGAGAAAAGATATGGGCTTGGTCTAGTTTCAAGTATTATGTTGAAGCTACACTGTGTTCGGTCATTTATTCACTACAAAACAAAGAGCATTGTTGAAAAACAAGTTTGTTTACAATGGCGATATACAGTATTTGAAACTTTAGGTGCTTTGTGTGTTCATATTTAATATATACATGTTGTACATGTAAATATGAGATTTGGGTGCAATATGGTATGGCAATGTTGTTAGTTCTTTACACAGAAATAGAGTAATAAAATAAAAGATGCAGCACATGTTTAAAGCGCTCCGTGCAAAATAGCCCTTTACTTCTTTCCACCAAATTAGACTTCGCGGTAATCCCATCTTCTCTACATCTGGAGGTGATTGCACTTTTGTTTGAACCATTCTCTTTTGAACAACTAAAGGACCTCGTAGGTGTGTAATAAAGCATTTACGTACTTGGCTGAAAAAATTCCCAAGAAGAGCATATCTGTAAATATGGCATTTGTTAACCAAAATATATTATCCAATGCAAGTAACCGATTATGCAGTTCCTTTGAAACAAAGGGAGGGTATCTAAAACAGACAAAATGAACAATACCATACAGACCTGAGTTTTTTAAAAACAAGAATAGCTACAAAGGCTTTTGAACACCAGAACCAAAACTAGAGTATGACGTAAGTACTCTTTGAAGACTTTTAGAGAATATGTTTTTGCTTATAAAATTTAACGGAATTGTTTTTGGACCTTCCGCATGAGCATTTTAAGGTTAGACATTTTTCGTTACAGCTGCAAACAGATGAAGGCTGCAAGTCTCGGTTTACGAACCAAACAAATTTTTGTGTCCATTCTTGTCGTTTAATTTTAGTTTTAGTAAACATGTGAGCAACGCCTTTGGTCTGTGTTCAAAGGATTAAGCCCAAAGATTAATCCAATTACACATGTCACAGGAAACTTACAATAAGAGATAATTGATTTTAAACCATAAGATAATGACATCCACTCAAATCTTTAATTTGACTGTCTAACTTATAAAATAATGAAAAGGAAATAAAATAGTAATAAACATATTTTAATTTACCTGGAAATTGTCATAAGCACATAAAATACTTTTTATCTTTTTCTTTGATATATTCAAAAATTAAGGCAGTAGGATCCAGAATCTCCCTAGTGCAAATTGGGATACTAATTTGTTCTATGATAAATTATAATTCCAATTTGCACGTGTTAAAATTCCAATTTGTCCTAGGAAGATTCCGAATCCTACTGGATTTCAATTTGCCCTGTAACATAGATATAGTAAAACGACACATGCATAGAAAATGCCATAAAATTTTTCAGAAATATACTAGATAGTTAACTTTGGTAGGTGGCACTTTTTAGAGTTTTGTAATGTTAGCTGCGTCAAAATTCATAATATGAGAGGCTTCAACCTTTTCTAAAAATACAAAATTAAAAACAAAATGTTATACATTGAATGCCGATTTAATTTTCGAATGTAAACATACAGTTATCCATTATAGCTAACACTACGAAAAATTTTAAACTTATTATGAGAACTCAAAGTACATTTAAGCCTTGCCATATTTAATTCCGAACTTATCTATCCCAATCGTATATTTTGATTTGGTTAAGGTAAATGTTAGGCGAAAACTCTATGTAAACGAGTTAGAAAAATTAAATGCTATGTTAAGAGTATGGTGACTTTGAGAAGCATCCACCGTCATGCATGTTGGTACAAAGAGAGATGACACAGCTAAAGTAAACACAGCCTTCAGGAGATTGCTCATGAAACACTCTAAAGAACAAAGCCAAATTGACAACTTAAATACAAAACCTTTGAAGAGACTTAATTTGACTACTGACGAACATGCCGTCCTCTGCCACCTCAAGTCTCATATTTCTGACAGTTTTCTACCAAATACTTTTTGCCCCTGACGAAGGCCGTAAGGCCGAAAATTTGGGCTCATTCTCATATATTTCAATTTTTTACGTATTATTCATATTTTATTTGTATTTAGTTCCTTTTTACCTTTTAAGTGTGGCTATTGTTCACTAATTCATTGTTCTTATTTACGTTTAATTTGAGCCACTTCACAATATATATTATTTTTATACAGAACAACAAATGTTGATTATGAGTTTCTTTCCCTGAGGAAATAAACGAAACACAGTCATACTTTCAGTTCTTGTAATAATTTTCCTTCAGTTATTTCGAAGAAATTCTGATATACTCCACAAAATATATTTCTGATTCAATTTTAATCCAGGATCAGTCGTTCTTATCACTTTCCATAGGTCTTTTAGTATGCCATTGTAATGGATGAAAACAATTGAAAACAGCCAGATGAGGCAAGCAGTCGTAAATGTAATCGTGCATATTATAATTACCAAAAGAACAACAAGTGACGTTAGCATGATAAAATTGCTCATCATTCTATAGTTATAATGTCCTACACTTCAATAAAGTATAAATGGGGAATTCGATTTATAAACGCTTTTCAGTATTTTAACATTTACTATGTGAATGCTAGTGGTTTATTTCAGTCACATTTTTCGCCACTTCGTCTTGTTTTTTTTTTTTTTTTGCTTTCAAATTAGACATCGTGCTTGTACTGTAAATTTAGTCATTGACAGTGAGTTCATATTCTAACTTTCATCTTAAAAAAAAGATGTTAGTAACTCTCGAAAATAATTGAAATCTGGAGATTCCATCTATTACGTTACTAACAAAATACACATAATGTGAAATACTTAATTCATTGTGCTATGTTATTACTGGAAATGTAGGTTTGTTAATGTCTTCTTCGTGAACAGAATCGAGTATTTGACAGGTATAACAAGCGGTTTTGGGACTAGAGTAGTTGTCCACGAACCTTAAACTTTACCCCCTCCCCAACACGGGATTATTTCTTCATATCAACTGGAGATAAATTCGCGCTATAGAAGGTATGCTTCAAGCAGATCTAAATGTTTTCGTATTCCTCATGTAAAAGAGTCTTGTGAAATTATTCATCATATTTTAAAAAAATATTGAAATGACATTTTACTATCACATATCATTGATTTTTTATGGCTAGTTTCTTAATATTGCTAGTTAATATAATCAGTATACTTTGGTAATTGGTTTATGATCATAATAAACATCGTTTTTATTCAATATTTACGATACATTTTGTGTCCGTTAGCATTTTTTAAATGTAATTTTAGTCCTCTGTTATCCGTCAAGATGGTTAATATGAAGACTAATGATTATCAGTACTTCGGAAAACAATATGGGTACAAAACAAAATCCCTAGGCGGGTAACTGTGTTCATTTTACTTCTTATCAATCTTATGCGACCTTGAAAAAGGTCAAAAGATGTTGGCAAATCATCGCTAAAGATGTATAACACCTCAAATCTTTTGAGTTTTACCTTGTTATATTCAATTTGTAAAAACGTAAGTGTGGATTACATTATTCTTATGTTGTAAATCGTTATTTTCTACATTGATGTATCACCTTTGGCATACCTTGATTGAACTTATCGCTGCTGGATTAGACTTCCTAATTCGATATTTTTGGCTTCGAGAACTGTATGTATATAATTTATTTATGGATCTTTAACTCCTGGTTTGCTCTAATGCATCTGATGAAAGGTTATTCCATGAAACAGACGTTCAGCCCATCGAAATTTAGAAGATTTAGATGATTGGTATTGATCAGATACTTTGATCTAATTTTCCGTTCCTGCATATGACAAATTTATATCTCATTTTATTGGTTCTTCAGAGATGCTGAGATTGGCGTACGACTTCTTTTAATACATTTCTCACTTCGTTCAGAGAAATCTGCAAGCGTGCATAACATTTACAATAAAGCATGGAATTCTGAACATTATGAGATGTAATCGCCGCAATGTATTTGTTCACAGTTTTTCATCATTTCTATTTATGTTTACCAATATAATCTGTTTGTTTAAACTTTGCCTAACAGTTTGTCTGCAAGAACATATTTTAGAACGATTTTGCTGTTATGCCGGTAAAACTTAGCAGTATATAACTCAGTTGCATCTTAACCACACCACTATATGTAAGTAGCCAGTTAGGTTAGTAAGTTTCATACCGATACTGATATGTGTTATTGAGAAAAAAAATAAATCAAGTTAAATTTGTGATAAGTTTCAAAGACAACATCCAGTCACCAGAATGCGAAGATATGACAAAGACGTTGAGACAGGGAAAACGATCCTCATTGATAATGGGAATGTCATGAAACAAACAAGACAGCGCACAAAAAATTAAGACACTACCAGGTGAACTCACACACACACACACACAAAAGTGAACGACATCAACATCAGGTGCCTCGAAAGGATAAGCATGTCCAGCCCCGCCAGTGGCACCAGTCACCTTGTAAGTGAGTAAAAACCGGTAAATATCAAGTTCAAATGATTGTCAATCTGGTAAGATGGAAAATTTAACTAATGATTTCTTGTTTCATCTTCAAATATTCCAAATACTGTGTAAAGGCGATGGAAAAGTAACGGTAACAAAAAAAGACGCCTTGATCAGGTGTAACAATTTAGGTAAAACACGTGAAACTTAATTCGACAAGCAGTTAGGCCAATGGAATTGTAGGTGTGCATCATAAAGCTGCACATTTAGGATAAAAGAGGAATCCCCTGTCGTTACAGACGATACAAACCTTGGAAAACCTTCGGTGGATAGACATATAAAATTATCCAGAGTGCAATATGAAAATGAATGAGTAGCGAAAACAAAGTCCATGATTTTTGCGTTAATTTCTTTTTTGTTGCAGTTGTTGATGCTTCATTAATATTTTGTGGTACATATTATAACAATTATAAAGAAATTTCAATTTGTTTATAGAAAAAGAATGGAGACAAAATATCAGATGAGGAACGACGGAAGCTTATCGCATATGCTTGTTCTGATCCCTGAAGGTTAGCTCAAAGTAGATTATTTGGCTTTTTTTTTTTTTTTTGGAAAATTTCATGTATACTTTATTCTAAAATCTTCAACTTCCTGTTTATTTGGTTCTTATGAAAGGTAAATCTATGAAACACGTGCATACTGAAAATTGAAATATGTATATGATTGGCATTTTATATTGTATAGAGAGTAACATTAACAATTCTCAGTATAAGTTTAGTCAATTAATAGTGAGTTAAGTGCTTCTTGATGTGTATTTTCAATTGTTCTGACATGATGACCATGGATAATGTTATTATGAAAGGATTTTTTATTCAAAAGAGAAAAAAAGAACAGTTTTATTTCATTTTTCGTCGTCAAATATTTAAACCGATAATCAAAAATATATTCAAAAGTTTAGACAGAACAATGAAAATGTAAAATGGTATGTTGAACGAGACTAGTAAGTTTTTGTATTTTTCATGACAACTCAACTTTTTTTTAAACGAAGAACTGTTATGTATTAGTTTTGCAATTTTTGAAAGTACTGTAATCATTAATATTAAGAGAGAGAACAAGCTTTAACATCAGAGCAATTAACATCTGTATTGTATTAGAACATCAAAATTAATCTAATAAAAAAGGGAACTTTATTTTTGGACTTAGTATTGTTGCAGCAAAAAGGATGATGGTGACAAAACATAATACAGTACAAAAAACTCTCGCAAAGTTAATTATATTAACGTAATTACATTACATGTTGGAGATTTCACAATATGTCGAACAAAATTACTTGATATTTTCTCATATGATGATGAACATTTTTATACCGAGACTGATGCCTTATTATATATTGAAGATTTAGATGAGACAATTAAATATGTTTACGATTCTTCACAAATTATTAGTTCTGATGAAGAGGAAATAAAAAGTATCGATGCCAATACCTCAAGCAGCGACTCAGAAATGGCCCTAAACTAATTGTGAAGAAGTTCAGTGGATATACCAATGAAGATGCAGAACAATTTATTTCAGACTTTGGGGCCTACACTGTGAGTAGTAAAATAAATGACACTGCAAGAAAGGTTACAGTGTTCCAGTTACACCTTAGTGGACCAACCCTTATCTGGTATTCAAATCTGAATAGTGATTTAAAAACAAAATATTAATGGGACAACATATTGGAAGCATTTAAGGCAAAATTTGTATGTATTGAAGGTTAACCAAATGAAGACTAATTCAGTAAATGTTTGACAAAGGTCGTAGACTCCAGAAAACATCACAGGAGGTTTTACTAAAATTTGCAGATTTCCACAACAACTTGCCTTCTATGTGCGTGCAGACAATCCATGTGACATAAACCAGGCGTGTAATGCTGGCAAACTAACAGAAGCTTATGGTAATCAAGGTGACAGAATTACAAGAATAGAGGAGACATTAGAGACTCTAAAAAAGAGTTACAGAATACTCATATAAGAAACAACAATGCATTCATTCCATGAAGAAGTAATCAAGGTGTCAAAACTGTAGAAACAATGGACCGAAAAAACTTTTCCGACAACCGTTGAGATGCCAAATACGTCATAAAAATGGCCAAACTGCAGACAGATGCTACCAAAGACATTAAGGAAACAGAAAAAACCTAAGGGAAGACTATCACGTTCATATGGAAAAGAGACAGTGAAAAATTGCTACCAAAGTAGCCCAATGACCAGACAGTTTAAGGATAGGACAAGTAATGTAAATAAGAGTTGTTGGAATTATGAATTTAACTCAAAAGATAATGTGATTTAAAAATCAGGAATTAGCTTTGTTAGATTCAGGTAGATCTATTAATTTAATGTCAAGAAGTTTATTTGATAAAGAAATCATAAGAATAACTTATTTGGTAAAGGTAATGAAATTGTGACACTTGCAAATAAACAATAGGTGAAATTAGATGGCATAGCCACTGTTAATGGTAGAATTGAATGCAAACGTTGCAATTTACATGTTTATGTTATGAACGCTACCTCACATCTATTAAAGTTAGGTAGAGAGTATTTGAAATCCAGTGGAATTAAATTGGATTTTTCGATTTGCTACAAGATTGAAGTCATCACAACAGAAGTTTTATGGTCGTCATCATGAACTCGTGGATCGTTATGGTGTATCCATCTGCGCCACGAAACTTATTTGTTCAACGTGTCATAGTTTTCCTTTCCTCTTCCGTTTACCCCGGACTTGAATTTTTATGAGCAACTCGGCGGGTGTTTCTACAAAAGCAGAGGACGCTTACCCTACCGATGCACCTGGTCCATGCTCCCAGTTTTTAGTGGAGCCCGAGTTGCTCATTTGCTTTTGTTGCTTTATGTGTATGATTTTAGTTACTTTGTGTTCTTTGTTGTGTATGTCTGTTTTCCATGTCTGATCTTTGTCCCTGGATTGCATTCTTTTGATTTCGGCTATAACCTTGGTTCCCTTGATTACTCTTTCAAAAGCGAAGGTTCACTCCCATAAAAAAATTTAATTTCCCTGCTAATTTAGTCAGTAGTTTGGGGAAGGTTTCAGAGATGATTTCAAATGGTTACAAAGGAGTATGTTCAGCAAGTAATTAGATAACTAAAAGGGAATTATTTGTAGCTACAACAACAAATATCAAATATGGATAATGAAACATCATTGAGAATTCAACGTCTTAGACAACATTTATGAGATAATACCAATGAAAAAATCATCAGTAATTAGCACCATCATTTATATAGATCACCAGTCCAAACAAAGTTGTTCAGCTCAGGACAAATTCCTTGATTACTTTGATATGAAAGATAATAACTTAAAACCTGAACAACAAATCCAAGATAATAACGTAAAACCTGAACTACAAATCCAAGATAATAATTGAACATCTAAACAACAAATCCAAGACAATAACTGAACACCTGAACAAAAAATCCAAGATAATAACTGAACACCTGAACAGCAAATTCAATTAGATCTTTTGAATAAGAGCAAGAAAATGTTTGTTACAAAAAAAATCCAGACTTGGGAGTAACATCAGCGGTTGAGCATCAGGTACATTTAAAACCAGATGCGGTTTAAAAAAGCACCAACGTCAATACCGTTTACCTCCATACAAAAGAAAGATATTGAGGCATCAGTTAGATGAATTACTAAAACAGGGTTTCATTACTCCAGTTGATTAGAAGGAAAACGTACATATTTCTAGCCCTGTAGTTTTTGTAGCCAAAGGAAATAAGATAAGGAAAGCAGGTATGAGTACAAAGGAGGAGAGCTTGTCAATGTACAGCTTGTATGTAGATTTTCGATACTTGAATTCACAAACCAAAGACTTTCGCTATACAATGCCTGATGTACAAGAATTGAAAGAATCGTTTACCCAGAGAACCCCAAATTTTATATCTTCTATCGATTTAAGCTCTGGTTTCTTCCAAACGAAAATATCTCACCCGATTCCTCCAAACATACAACATTCAATACTGATTTTGGAACATTCAAATTATGTAGGTTACCGATGGGTTTAAAATTTTCACCAAAGTATTGAATGGTCTTTGATTTCGAAGCACTTTATGTTATTTAGTTTTCTCAGAAACGTTTGAAAAAAAAAAAAAACATTTAGATGATTTTCAAGAAGTATTCAGTAGATTTGAATCAGCTAATTTGAAACTTTTTTGAAAATGAAAATTTTTAGTATACGAAATTTCTAAAGAAGGAATGAAACCACCTGCAGTTCGCCTAAAAGCCATTTCAGAATATGCAAAATCAAAACTGCAAAAGAACATAAGAGATTTTCCAGGTCTCATGAATTGGTTCAGAAAATTTATTAAAAAATATTGCAATAAAGCATATTGTTTATACATATAACTTTGAAAAGAAAGAAAAGAAATTTTAATGGACAAAAGATCATGAGGAAGCTTTTACAAGTTTGAAGAAAGAAAAGAATTAACAATTTCAGGATCATTGTCATTTTCAAGATTTGACCAGACATTTTATCTAGTTGTAGATACATCAAAGACAGGCACAGGTTACATGTTAATAGGTCTTGTGTTCATATTTTGAACCTTTGTTTTTTTCAGCCTTAATATTTTGTTTCAGATATGGGAGGTACTTTAGGACTTTCGATTCTACGTTTATATGAAATTATTTAGTTTGCAATGGGAATGAGCGTTGCTGATAAACGCAAAATCTGTTTATATTGTCTGAAGCGTTTTATTCCGTCATTACTACTAAAATAGTATGTAGTTTAAAAACTCAATTAAAAATATTTGCTAAATGGATTGAATTTGAGACGTCATTTTTGTAAGATATAATTTTATGCGCCCATTTTGTTATTTCAAGTGTTAATTGGACACACGTAAGCAAACTACTGTGATAATAAACGGCCCCAATAATTTCTTGTCAAGAAAATACAACTGGCAGTGTGCCTACTCAGTTTAATAATTATTTTGAGCAATTTAGATTTAACGTTCTTTTCTCGGGTTTGATGTATAATCGTTAATCATTAAATCTTTTTTAAATACAGAAAATTGAACATGTGGATAATTTCTTTGTTTAATTAGACAGATCTTGTCGAATTAAAGAAAAAGTTCCATTCTTGTCAGTATCTTTCGTCATTATTTATTTCTTCTCTCGACAGTGGGCCTCGCCAGTATTTTATTTCCTACTTGCAACCATGTCTATAGTTTTCAGTGAGAAAATAAGTAGGTTTTTATTAATGAAACAATAGTTCAAACTAACTTTTATCTCAAAATAAAAAAAATGTCTATTATTTATGCCAAATCTGAATATTTACATCAAAACATACAATATTCACCAGTGTTCTATGAAATGTTACTATTTTTAAAAGGTTAAAACCTAGATTTTAGGGTAATGAACAGTCAAGTGATTAAACTTGATAAACTATTAAAAAGACTTTTTACAAATTGATAAAAAAAAATGAATATAAGAGTTTTCCATGTGATTTTTAAAAATAATATTTGACAGTTTCTTTTTTAACTAAATATTGATATGAAAAAAATATTGAACAGAGCATCACTTTTTGGGGACGAATGCAATTCCAAAATATTCCAAAGGTTTGCATATTGCACTTAGAAAGGAGAAGCGTTTGATGTAAGTTTCGATTTTAATTTCTTTTGTCATCTTTTATCTTTTACAAACGTGATGACTTTTCATTCAGAATTGTCAACTTTCCTTTCATCTGTGGCAACATCCCTTCGGCTCCTGCGTATGGAGTGTTCATATCACAATTCATACGTTATGCCAGAGCTTGCCGAAACTACGCAGACTTTTTGTATCGCGCTAGAAGTCTAACAAATAGGCTTCTGGAACAGGGTTATGTTGCTACAAGATTGAAGTCATCACTACAGAAGTTTTATGGTCGTCATCATGAACTCGTGGGTCGTTATGGTGTATCCATCAGCACCATGAAAAATGATTTATTCAACGGGTCATAGTTTTCCTTTCCTCGTTTGTCTACCCCGGACTTGACTTTTTATGAGCAACTCGGCGGGTGTTTCTACAAAAGCAGAGGACGCTTACCCTACCGGTGCACCTGGTCTATGCTCCCAGTTTTTAGTGGAGTCCGAGTTGCTCATTTACTTTTGTTACTTTGTATGTATGATTTTAGTTACTTTATGTTCTTTGTTGTGTGTGTTGTCTGTTTTCCATGTCTGGTCTTTTTTCCTGGATTACATTCTTTTGATAACCGCTATAACCTTGGTTCCCTTGATTACTCTTTTACATTCCCAAACATACAAGTCTCAAAATTCAAATTAAAATGGAATACACATACTACATCATCGAAACTAATATTTAATACAATTCCAAAATATTCCAAAAGTTTGCATATTGCACTTAGAAAGAAGAAAAGTTTAATATAAAGTTTCGATTTCAATTTCTTTTGTTATCTTTTATATTCCCAAACATACAAGTCTCTAAATTCAAATTAAAATGGAATACACATACTACATCATCGAAACTAATATTTGACTTTTGATAGCGAGGGAACCAACTAACAGCGTGTGTGTTGCATGGAGCAGGAACTGCTCATTATTTCGGAGCTCAAACTGTTGTTTTTTGGTTGGGGTCGTGTTGTTCGTCTCTCTGTGCAAGGAGTTAAATATGTATAAATCCTTGGTCTGTGTCAGTTATATGTTATTGAACGTACTTTTTCGTTTAGCTTTACATTCTTTGATATCTCTCATATTCATTCACACCTCAACTTTTTGGATTTACTTTTCTTAACGATTTAGTCGAACAATGAATTCAACTAACTACTGAAATGTAAAAATTTCCATTGAAAATCAACAAATATCGATAAACCATGAAATTTGATCCCACGGATAAAATTATTATGACAGTAAATACATGTATCATATATACGATCTTGACCAAAAAGTAAAACTCATGAAAAACAACAGTAAGCCGCACAATCCAACGGAAATAAATGCCTTAAATAATCTTACCTTTGTTAGATTTAAATTATTGACAGTGATATATGTTCATATTTAAAATTCTGATTTAAATGGCATAGAAAAAGCACCAAATTCCCGGTACAAAACATTAATAGGAACGAAGGTCTCTGTACTTTACAAGTACAATTGCATTGAGTGGCAAACATCGGCTTTTTAAATAATACAATCAGTTACTGTAAACGGAATATTTTTGCGGATTATGTAAAATTAAAATATTTGCGTATCAATTTTAGCAATTTTAATGAATGATTTAGCATTTCAAAGTGTTAAAATCAACTTGGCAAGAACTACTTTTCGCGCTTAGCATGGTCTACCACAAAAATAGCGAAAATTAGTACACTGCGAAAAATTAAGTAGCAGTCTCTAAAATAAGACAGAAGGTGATTCATGCGTGTCAAAAAATACACCAAATTCAGTTTTATTTCTTGTTCAGAAACAGTTACTGATCACATAGCCAGTCTTCGTTTTTCATTTGGTTCTTGCGCTTTTTAAAATTATATAGATTGTATTGGCACTTTGCAGGAGTTGTCGATCTTCATTTGCTTTCATTTGGTTGATTTTAGTGGTAGATTAATGCATGTTTTTCTAAAAAGTGCAGATTTAAATGCAGAATTATCGTTATGTGAAATTTTAGCATATATAGACTGAAAATGCATCGTTTGTTTGGTGGGTTTTTTCTACACCATGAATCACTTTACCGATAGCTGTGTCCGGATTTTATATGGACTGGTATTTAATACGTTTGATCCACATTGCACTAATACAACCACGCGAGTAACAAGTATTGTCGAAATACTGGAGACCCTCTTTTACAGCTGTAAGAATGGAAGTTGACAATTTCGACAGAGGTTTGGTAGAATATTTTGCAGATCAAAGTATTTAGCGTTGTTGTATGGAATTCGTACAGTTTTGGAATCCAATACATGGGCGGAAGATCACAATCATCGTCTTATGTAGAAATGAAAATAATATAATTCACTTTTAGTTTCTTTAGCGGATGTAAGCATAGATGTTTCAACTGATTTCTCATTTGCACTGCTCAATCTTGTAAGATCCTCCTGTTGAAGAACATTAAGAAGTTCTGATGGAGTAGGAGAGGAATCCGACCGTACTTTCGCTAAACGCCAAACCATTGCCTAATATTATGAATCTGTAATTGTAGAATGGTCACGATGATCCTTTTGTACCAAATTCTTTCCTTAAAACCAGCATGTGTTTCGCATTCAACAAACAAACACCACCATTTGTCTTTTAAATCTACCCTAAGATACTGCGGCTTACTATGTACAATGACCTGTTCAGGTCACAGCTGCCTTTTTTCTGTTACAACACTGGATATGAATTCACTGCTTTCATAACTTTGTAAACTGTGTGAAACCCAGACAACCAGGAAACATCGGTCAATAACATGAGTGCGGCCTCAATAGCCATTTTTATGTTAAACCTTCGTGTACGCATTTTTTTGTGAAGTAATCCTTATAGCTCATTATAAACTAACAACTTCCACAAGGTATTATTGGAATATCTGTCAAATTGACCTGACATCTTTGGAAAGAAGTAATTTGGCACGTGTGTCACCCTTGAATCGGCTATATAATCATATATATTCTTTTGATTATCGCTTGGATTTTCGTTAAATATTCTTTATTTTCTCTCTTTGTGAAACAGTAAATACGCGTATATATCTTAAATACATATAATATCATTTTAAAAAAAAAATATTGTCATAATAAGAATGTGTAAAATTGTAATTGTAATTAAGAAGATGTTATATTGTAATAGTTTTAAAAATGTATACAAATTAAAAGCAAAGAAATGAATGAAATTATTCCATAAAGGCGTTTGTTTTGATGATTCAGACATACTTACTGAGACAAAAAACTATCTCAATTATGTACTAAAAGTGGGTCTTAGGATAGCTTTGATAACACGACCGCCCGCATGCCAAGACTATAGATATCATGTTAATAAAATAGATAACTAACTACTATATAAAAAAGGAAAGACAAGAAGTTAGAGAACCAGAGAGTAGTCCTTACAGCTTTACTGTAAAGTTGTATGCTATAAATTATCTCAGTAATTCAAGTTTAGATAATGTTTAAGACACTGCTTGTCTTAAGTGTTACTATAAAGACAGTTTCCTAAATGTCATATTTCTCATTGATGCTTTACCCGTCCATTTATAGACAAAACTTGTCAACCTATCTTTACTGATGAACTTTAAACTATCAAAAGTTCAAGAATTATCTATGATATCTTATAAGATGGGGCTCTTGAATAGCCTGAATCGCTCACCTGGCAAACCATGTCCTATTTACTAAGTAAGTAAAGATATCCTGCTTGTTATCATTTGTGTAAAAAATGCCGAAAAAGAGCATATATGATGAAAACTGTAAGTTCAGCTAAATATATAAGGCACTGTAAAATATTGGAAATGATTTCAAAGTGCTTTTAGAACCTCTGGAAAAAATAATACCATTACAATAATTATACAATCAATACAATAATTATATGGCAAGGATTCGGACACAAGCAGAGCTTTTACAAAGTCCGTCTCCTTTAAACATGGACGTATTGAATTTACTTTCACAAGTTTTTTTTGTTGAAAAGTATGCTTTTAATAGAATATGATATATGAAAAAAAAACCAGAAGATTGAAATGCATCATAGATACAATGTTTGTATTTATGTGTTCACAAGTCTTTTACTGTCTATTACATGCTTTTGCACATTTGTAAAAAGCTGTATGTTTTGGTCTACAGTTAGAGTATCTGAGCCATGAAGCAAGATTTTGGATGTTAATGGGATAGGAAGATCAAGAGAAATGAGATTCGTTTCTCAAATGGCTGCATACTTACTACAATGAAGTAGATAATGTGCTGTCGTTTGACCGCGTGTACAGTGTGGGTTATCTATAAGGTTTCACGTAAATAAATGCGCATTCAAAGAACTGCTGTCCATACGCAACCTTGCATGGATGACTTGACAGTATTCATTTGCTGAAAAAGAACATGAAATGAAGTTAAACAATGGCTATACAACATTTTCATCGGCACCATTCAACCCAGGAGACCATGTTTATCAAAAGCAAGTATAAAATTAGCGGGAAAATAAATGCCTTAATTTTTTTTCCAATACTGACAGCCAACTCAGACTATCACGTTTATCTTATGAGTAGCTTTCAGCTTCTTCATTCCTCTATACTTGAGGAAAAAAATAGCAAAAAATCATTTTGACTCTTGTTTCTATTTTTAGCAACGACAGCCAAGTTTTTCGTCCATTGAAAAATTTTAAACGCCCAATTTGTACAAGATATCTTAAAACAATTATTCAACTTTCATTAAATTTTGTAGCATGATTACAGAGGAGATTTTCAAAGTTGCACACGTGAAAAACGACAAAAAAATCTGTTTCATGGGCCATAACTCCTACGTTGGGCGACGAGTTATTTTTAAAAATTTTGGCCTAGGTCCGTCTTTTGATAGTGAAATATATTACCTATATGAGCTTTTTGCTAAATTCAACGGTATTTGAGTTATTTTAGCAAAAAATTATATATTGACCCCTATGTTCTATGTTTAGTAACAGCGACCCTGTTTTCCGACGTTTCAAAACATGTAAACAATCAGTTTGTGCATAATACCTAAGAAACAACCTTTCCAAATTTCTGAATAGTAGTTTCAGAGAAGATTTCAAAGGCATTAACCCAAACATCTGTTGATTTTCAAAAAAATCAATACACATGGAGCTCGCATCATGCTGAACACTTCTAACTCGCCAGAATTTTTCTTAACCTTATGCGTTTTGAGATGTTGTTTGACTCCTCTTTTTTTATCTCACCTGGTCAAAAGTCAAGTGAGCTTATGCTATCACTTAACGTCCATCGTCGTTGTCATGGACAAAGTTTCAAAAATATTCTCCTTTGACCGACAGAATGTAAACTTGGCATGAGTGTTCCTTTGAGTATTGTGCTCAAAATGGCCGCTGGGATTTATGATCCGTGAAAAAACATGCCCGTCATACTAAAAATAGAACATATGAGTCTAAAGGCATTCTTTTGCAAATATCTCAAAAAACTGTTGCCTTTAGCAAAATTCTGGCATAGGGTATTATTGTTCAGCATCATAAGACGGACCAATGTCGAAATTTTCAAAACGATTTTTCAACTGATGGCCTCTGAAACAGTTTTTTTGGCATTTTTCGCATGTGCGATTTTGAAAATGTTCTTCTCTAAAACCACTGTACAGAATTCTATTCTAACCCACATAAAATGACCGTTGGGATTTTTAATCCTTTAGAAAAAAAAACATGACCGCCGTTACTAAAAATAGGACATAGGGATCAGATGACAGTTTTTGCAAATAACTCAAAAACCGTTGCCTTAGCAAAATTATTTTTGTAGGAACAATATTGTTCAGTATGATGAAACCGACCAATGCCGAAATTTTCAAAACAATTCTTCCACTGATGTAGGAGTTACGGCTCCTTAAACAATTCTTTAAAAAAAAAATTCCATATGTACAACTTTGAAATTCTTGTTCTCTAAAACCTATCAGGACCATTTAGTGAAACTAGCATATTGTGCTCGGAATGACTTGCGATTTTTAATCCGTGATCAGATATGGCTGCCTATACTTAAAACGGAACATTTAGGTCGGAAGACAGTTTTTTTTTAAATAATTCAAAAATTGTTGCCTTTAGTAAAATTCTGGTGCATTTCCTGCATTTGACAATTCTGTTCATTTTAACTTAGCTTGTATCATTCCTCAAGTTTTTTTTTTTCAAATAAGCAAATGGTTAACCCAATTCAGGCTGTCTTGAGCCTCTTGTTTAGTAACGTAGGCCATGTTTTTCTCTACAGATCAAAATTCAAAGCATACACTCTGTGCAGATTAACCTAAAGAATAATCCTGCAAAGTCTAATTCAAATCCTTTCTGTAGTTTCAGAGGAGAAAATTGTTTACGACGACGACGGACACCAAGTGATGGAAATAGCTCACATGGCCTTGGCCAGGTGAGCTAAAATGTGTTTAAAGCACAGGTAGAGTATATCTATATCCGATTATCTGAAAAATGTTAATATTCTGTATATTATAACTAATGTGACAGTTTTCTTTAGTTGTTCTAAAGGTAGACAATTCTTATCTTTGTGTTGAGCCAAATATTTGAATCCTTTTATTCTCAAGGCCCTTATTCGCAAGGCCAATACACATTATCAATAGAAGAAACTCTTTATTCGATATTCTATGTCGTTCATCACATACTTTTATATTTTTCCTTGTACAATTTGTTTTAAATTAATGCAATAGGATATTGAAAGTTTTTGAAACGTTCGTTTGGATCTTTCTACTATGCTATGTAATCGCAAATCAGAAACAGATTTATTGAGATGTTCAGTTGCTTGAATGTAGTCACCTTTTAAAGAATTTATGTCTTTATCCATTCGGACTAATGTCGCTATGATATTCAACCCAACAGATGAACTGCTTGCTAACTTGCGAGTCGTCAACAGCTGAAGTTTTACGCGCGGTTTATCGTGTATCTTAAAAAATCATCTGTATATTCACCACTCTTCTGTAGTTTTCCTAATATAATTTGTTTTCAATTATTGCAACGGGATATCTTCAATATGTAGACCTATAAAACTCCCCGATAATAAAACTGACATTGTTGATATATGAAGAAAGCCTACTGAAAATTTAAATTGCATCTCACATGTCAGTGTCAAACTAATTTAGTTTCAATGCGATGCATCCAGTTAAGAAATAAAGTTTTATGAAACATCTAAGAGAAAACTTGTTCCTATAAATAATACATGTTAAACTTTAAAAACAATGTGATGAGTCTAGGGTGACAGTAATATTTACAATCTCAACTTCTTCAGAATATAACCACTAAACCGTTCATTGTTGAATGAAAACGCATAATCCTTTAAAATTAATTTTAAAAAATGTTCACAATATCGTTTTGATGTATTATACAAGCATTATAGTACTTGAATCTGCTTACTGTAACCACGAAAACAATAAAAATAGTCCTTCACAGTAACTTTGACATTCTAATGTTATACAAAGACACATTGATCACAAATTATATAGTAACTGACTACACATACCGTGAATATATACATGAGTATCTCTATTTTTTCCCTTTACAAGAGAGTATAGTGACAAATTTATAATGCACGAAGCAAGGTAAAACAAATTTAATGTAGTTGAACAAAAACAAAAACAAACAAAAACAAAACAAAACAAAAAAATAAAATGAAGGGAAAGTTACTCGATCTCTTATATATTTTAAAGACGTGTAGTAAAAATAGTTTAGAAAAAAAGTCCAGCTCATCACTTTCGAGTTTAAATGAGGTGTTGCATGAAAGTATTGTGCACGCAAAGTCAAGCGAAGAAAGATTATGTAAGAATACACTAAACTGGATAGGATTGATATTGATGATATCCCTCCATAAATCGTCTCTTATGTTGCTAACGCAATTACATGACACTGGTATGTTCAATCAGGTTATGAAAAAATGTTCCACACTTATTGCAGAGCAATTGATACGGTTCTAGTCTCACCATACAACAAAGGTCTATTGCATATTTCACATTGTCAAGAAGTTCAGGAAACTGCTTGAGAACGGTCCATGCTCTGTGTAGTTTAATCGTAGGGTGTATTTTGATGGACATACTTAAGTCCGGATCCGACGAAACCCTTACATACTACAGCGTTTGTTCAGTGCTGTAGATATGGTTATTAACAATAATTGACCACTGTCTTTTGGACCAGAAAGTATCAGAGTTTGCAAAGTCTACTATATAGTTTGCTAACCTGTATTTCAGGGCGATTCGGTAGATGTCAGGGATCAGACACACAAATATGTCTAGTAATCATAATTCGCTTCTGTAATTCACTAGGTTGAAGTCTACAAAGTATGTCAAATAATAAAAGTTTGCACTTGTCTATGATACTTTCCGAGGTATCCCATCCTAAAAGACTAGTACATTTGTCTACATTTGAGTGTGTGGTGGGAGACCTTGTAGACTTTTTCAGATTAAACAGTGAGTTCTTTCTAGCATTAATAGCTCGGTTTGAGACCGTGTATTCCAAAGTTCACATCCGTAAAGTGCTTAACTGTAATATATATGAAGTATGATATGAAACATGTCACCGGATTGTACATAGATGCATGGCATCCAGAATTCATAGCGGTTGAACGTAGTAGTCTACATGCTTTTGTTGTTTGGTCCATTGATCTGAACCTAAAGTCGAGTAGAACTTGCAGCTTTCACATTAGGTATATGATCACTGTATGAGACAATGGTTAAGTTCGTGTCTTGATGGAGTAAACGAGGCGTGTCTTGATGGAGTAAACGAGGATATTGCTTTTGGGTGGTAAAAAGCGAAAAGCCCACGTTTTACTGTATGTTTGACAAATGTTTATCATTGATTGCATTGCTTTTTCGGAAGTTGACATCAAAGCAATGTCATCTGCTTGTACGGAGCTTCCAACACGAATGTCCATGAGAACACATCCAAGTTAAGAACTGTCAATCACGCGATCGCCTGAATATAGATGAAATATTGCTGCTCGGGCGTTAAACCCCAATAATCAATCAGTCAATCGCGCACAGGAGATCGTTAATTAATGTAGACTACGTAAAACAAGGCAGATAGGACACCAACTTGTCGCACACCACGTTATACACTAAACCATCGAGAGATTTTGTTGTCGAGAAACACACAACCGTGCATGTTCTTATACATTTCGTCTTTGAGAAGCCACATTTTACCAACAACCCCATATATATAAAGTTTATATAATAGTGCGTCGTGCCAAACCGTGTCGAAAGCTTTCACACTGTGTAATAAAACCACAATAATGACGGCACTTTTCCTCTCAATGTAATGACGGATGGTCTTTTGAAGGTTAAATGAAGCATGGATACCTGATAAAGATTTCTGATATGCCATTTGAGTCGGATGTGGGAAACGGTCTATTAGGGCTTTCTCGAATATTTTGCAATTCAGCTAGTGACTTGTCCTTATTTCCGCCTTAAAATAATGGAACCATAACACTTGTTTCCCAATCTAAAGAAACTGTATTATCAAATTGAATAAAGTACACAGATGTTTCTGCAGAGATTTTCCATCATATGTTATGTGTTCGTAAGATATCTTATCGAGACCAGAAAATTTGTTCTGCTGTAAACGCTGACAAATGTTGTTTATTTCAAAGTCATCGAATCGGCAGATAGGAGCGCTGTTATTCGACTGAATTTGTCTAATCTGTTCTATATCTTTTTCGATAGATTTCCTGGTCGATGGATCCATTGACTTGCAGTCAAATTTATGATTTCAAAGTGTTCAGTCCGTCCGTTACAAATCATCATCAGACTCGCACTATTTCTCATTTATGTGTAATTCACGGCAAACACTTTGTCGTTTCCGTCCACTTTTCAGAACTAACCATATATATATGGTCTGCATCAACGGAATCTTCCATGCGCTTGGCAATGTCCTCTCTGTCTCGCATTTTCCCATGAAACTTTGTGGAATATCGAGTTTTCTAATACCTCGTCTCTAACGGTTACGATGTTGTTCATTTGTAAAGAACAAGATATAGGTTTGTGGTCAGAGACATTAAAAAGATTGTCACGCGGAATTATTACTGAATCGACAAGCTTGCGGTTTTCATTACACGTCACAATATGATCAATAGCATGCAGTTTTAGGTCCATCTACACACGACTGGAAAGTGCAAACAGACACTTTTGCGAAGTTTTGAGTACGTAATGATATACTACGACTAGTATCCATCAAACATTTCACTACGCCGATCTGGAACAAATGAGTAAGGCGGTCCTGCTATTTTGCAGCTGAAATAACCAAGTATGAATACAGTTCTATAACAAGAGTATGTCGTATAGATGTCCATTAAGTATTCAAGTTCGTTTGAGAATGCAGTGAATGGCTGCGTAGCAGCAGGTAGGTATACCGATAGGAAAAAGTACTTGGTAAATTCGGCTATTTCAATTCGATGAAACAAATTCTATCACTGTCTATTTCAGTTTCTGAAACATACGGGGAAAGGGTTTTTAATACCAGAATAGCAACTATCCTCGGTAGCTGCAGGTATATTTTTCGGGACAAAGTTCGTCGACACCTTTTCCGACTGCAAAATAATCACTATAAGGATTATTTAAGAACCGAAATTGACAGTTTCTAAACCAATGTTCTGACAAGCATAATAAATCAAAGTGGTAGGCTTTTAATAAATCTAGTAAATATGGTGTGGCGGTCATGACACTACGGCAATTACAACTAGAGATTCTGATAATTATTGTTAGTTTACGTTTTTCTCCGATAAGAACACAGACCATGGTACCCGGTCCTCCATTTATATTCCATCTGGCCAAAATGCCGGATCACGAATTACCTCCTCACATTGTGCATAGAAGTTCAACTGAGCTGAAGTGGTAAGCCTGTTTTCCCTGCCGACGTTGAAGATGAGTTACTTGAATACCTCTTTTCTCCAGATAACAACGCATAGACAATTCTGGAGAGGACTGTATATTATTACAACCTATGTAAAATCGGCACACTCGTCGTCGTTTATTTTTTTCTGGTAAATCCCCGGAAATCATCAGACTTTGTTGGATTGCAAATCGATGTTGGAAAGTGACCAGCTATTTTAGCTGTCGTGTAGGTTTCCATCGGTTCGTGTCTTCCATTGCTATGGCGATTATCATATTTAGAATATTCTGCGACTGACTGAGTGCAACTTTTAAGCAGATATTAGGTTCTTTTTATCAATCATTTCAGTATTAGATTAGCTTGGTTTCATTGATTTGTTGGGTAGTCTTCGTCAGAAATGTTTTTAAGCAATTTGTATTTATGAGGAGGCATACTTGTTTCTACAATCGAAGAGCTTTTTTGATTTGCTCACAGTTTTCTAGTACGTGAGATAGAGTATTAACATGTCAGCATACGATTTAGTTAAATTATCGAGTGTTTTTAACTCTTTTTCAGTATTGGATAATCTTTTTCGCAACTCACTTTGCACGTTAGTTGTGCATTATTGTTTTCGAATTCAGGCACCTTGAGTTTTAGCGCTTCATTGTCACTTATATACTTTTCTAGATCAAGTTTGTAGGAGTTACATGACGTTGCGGTTGTTTTTTATGCAGTGGTTAACTGATAACTTTTGTTGATCAAGTCACTGTTATTTGTTCTTAGAAAAGAGAGTTGATTTGAAACGTTTTGAACCGTTCGTTGTTCATTTCTACTATGCTATGTAATTATTTATTTATTTTTGCTTCGCAAATCAGAAACAGGTTTATTGAGATATTCAATTTCTTGAATGTAGTCACCTTTTAAAGAATTCATGTCTTTATCAATGCGGACTAATGTCACTTTGATATTTAACCGATCAGATAAACTGCTAACTTGCGAGTCGTCAACAGCTGAAGTTTTACGCGCGGTTAGAGATCTTATCGTGTATCTTGAATTATCCCTATATTCACCAGTCTTTTATTATTTTTTCTTATATAATTTGTTTTCAATTATTGCAACGGGATATCTTCAATATGTAGGCCTATAAAACTCCCCGATAATAAAACTGACATTGTTGATGTATTAAGAAAGCCTGCTGAAAATTTAAAATTTAAATTTCATCTCACACATCAATGTCAAACTAATTTAGTTTCAATGCGGGGCATCCAGTTAAGAAATAAAGCTGTGTTAAACATCTAAGAGAAAACCTGAATTGATGTTCCTACATATAATATATATAAAAACAATTTGATGGGTATATTTAGAATAAAAGCGCATAATCCTTCGAAAATAATTAAAAATATTTTCTCAATACCGTTTTTATGCATTATACAAGCATCGTTATAGTTGAATCTACCTAATGTAACCACCAAAACAATAAAAACAGTCCTTTCAAACTTTGACACTCTCATGCTATACAAAGAAGCATTAATCACATTAATTAAGACGGGAACTCCAAAATACCCTGAATATGTAAACGTGTTTTATGTTTCTGTCTGAAATAATTAAATATAGCAAATGTTGTGCTACACGTTTTTTTTTTTAATACACGAGTCTATAGTGGTGTCCTGTAACCTCAGGATTAAAGTCATTTTTATAAACGTCAGTTCTTGGGCCAATATTTTTATTTTGATTCCGTTTCAACTTTCATCTTACAACAAATGTTTTATTTCGACACAGCTTTGTGAATTTCTGATTCCGGATTCTTGTAAACCGATCCACGCTCCAATGGATGGTACAGGTCATCGTGACATTTATTGTCACTTCCATGCATTTATTTAATGATAAAAATATTGAATACCAGTTAAAACCATTCCTGTACTCGGTACTAGATAGAATGTGAATGGATTTCGTGTATGTATATACATAAACAAATGAATGTTTTTAATTTCATATTGTTTTTGATATAAGCCAAAGACCCTTGTTTCAGACATTTATGCCAATAGAAAGATAAATTTCAAATTTTAAAATTAATAATTAATATTTGTTTCATTTTTCATAGTATTCTTTAAACTATGGCAACAAACTTAGTTATATACAATTTATTATATTGGTTTTAAAAGTGAATCAAATATGTAAACGTATATAAAGTGATAACATAAATCATAACATTTTGAGTAAAAATGTCAACTCTAATAAGAATGCATATCAATCAAAAAAACGTCATGGGGACCAAACAAGTAAAATATTTACCACTTTCGTGTTCTTGTTGTTTAGAAGTAGCAAAAACAAACGGAAACTAATCATTGCGATATCATTGGAACACTAGGCATATTATACGATCGCTAACAACACAAAACATTAAACGATCACCCCTTTGATCGACTTCAAGATTTGATATTGGTGCGTTATCATTTTTCCCTTCTAAATTGAACGACTTTCAAACTAATTCAATTAGTTGCATTTGCGGATGTGTGCCCTACTAAAAATGACTTCATTCTGCAATCATGAAATATAGGCATGTATTACGCACCCTTGAATGAATAACATTTTAATATAAACAATTAATCAAATCATACCAAATGAAAACCATAGTAAGGCATAAAAATAGGGTGAATCTTGAAGTTCAACGTGTTCCGTATGCTTAATGGTTTCCTTTAAAGTTGTACATTACGATTAAATTGCAATTAAGGAAGGACTTCTCTAATGAAAAAAAAACATGGTATACTTATGATTTTTATAAAACAGATAAAGATACCAAAATGCCTGACGAAAGGAACATACCGTTGATAATCAAATGACGAATAAATGATACACTCAGGAATTAACGTCTAGAGCTATTGAAAAATCGAAGTAAAATCGGGCCGCTCCAGTGGGATGGGTGGTGCCTGAATGAAAAAAAAAGCTTACTTATATTTTGTCGATTAAGCATAAGACATGGATACATTCAAGCTTCACTTTATGTTCCCCATTGCCATTGGAATTACATACATTATAGTATTAGTAATATAGAAAGTTTTGTTATTGTTTTGTTCTTCATATTATATTATCTAATAATCTATTTAATGCATTCATAGCATGCTACTATTTGTGGTTAAGTATTTCTGAAAGCAATGTAAAAAGTGTTTATTAATCCCATGTCTTGATCATTGAACATAAAATCTCTTGATAAACAAAGTGAAGTAAGTCTTCTTGATGCTGAAGGTCGTTAACCTGAACCATATTTGTGCAAACCTGGAATTGGTTTGATGCCAAGTAAAGATTGTTCTCCTCGTAAAGTTTTTATTGTAGAGCTTAACTCTTACAAGTGTTGTTACAACATAAGGTTGACAAACGTTGTTTAGCATTACCACGAAGGCAAATGATTTATGTATATCATGTTTAAACGGTCAAGAATAGCAACTTTTTACTATTTGTGCGTTGCCAATATGTATTATGTCCAACGAAGTCTTACACAAAGTCGGTTATTGTATTAAGTGTGAGCGACGCCCGGGTTCAATGTAAATTCTGCGTACTAATTGTAGAAAACATCCAATTTTCCGCAGACGTGGTTATTTGCTCTCTCAATTTTGTTAAAATACGCTGTACCTGAAATCATATTTGTTCCATGCCATGCAATGCCTAGAAACTATGATTTTGCTCTTGAGTAAAATCTGTTTGGACATATAAGTAGTCCAAACTCTGGAGTAGTAGAGTTAAACAAAATACCTGCAAATATTTTATTTAGCTTATTCTAAAAAAACTAGTGCATCTTTTTTTTTTTTTACTTTTTACGTCATTTTCCTAATCTTTTCCTGGTTTGCACTTTGATACGTTTATATTGTTGTAAATATCCTATAATGTTGCATTAAATACCCATTGATTTTTTTTGTAGCTACAATGTTCTTATGTAAGCGGAATACGGATGTGGAAAAAAGAACAACGGTTTTTAAAAGTTTGTTAATGAAGATATTGATTTAAACAGACGTTTTTTGAATTTAATTATTTGTTTGTTTCCTTGATTGAACCAACCATTTGCTCATGATTAAAGGTATGATTTCCCATTTGTTCCTAACAATTGTTACTTTCTTTCTTTTGAAAAGTAATCCGTTCCCTTATCAGATGATATTTACTTAAAAACACAGAATGGAAATGTAAACTTTTTATTAAATTGAAATATATATAATGCAATGATGCAATTTATTTGCTGATACAAGGCAAAAAATCTTAAATCTAAATACAGAAACATATATACTTTGCAACGAGTTTGGCTTCTTATTTCAATATTTTTGGTTTGCGTATAATTTAAGTTTGAATCTTGAACTTCCTAAGTATTTGGGTTATAATGTTGCTGATGAGAGGTTGTTCATTAAAGTACGTGTACAACATTCTGACATTTACAATACTAGTATTTATATGATTTATAATTTTGTGACTTAACCAACCACATATAGAATACACACATAACAAAAAGTAGGCTAATTTAATAATATCAATAAGCTTAATAAGGTAAGCTTTGAATGATTCGTCTGGTATTCTTAGTAAACATTGAATTGTTAGACTTGGAATATGGACAAATTAGATTAACCTTGTAAGAAGAAAGGACAGGTATGCATAGCGAAGTGTCCCCATCACCCATCCCCCCAAAAAATAACTTTCTGGTCTTTTCTATATCATTAGGAAATAAACACAATAACGGTGATAACGAAAACATTTCCAGTCTTATTTGTCTGGCTATGAATTGAAATATTAAATTCCTTTTAATCCTTTGTAGCCTCATCACTGATGTTTTCATTAGTATAACCTTTCATTGTAGATCAAAGAACTTTAACTATAGTTTCATACTTGTTTTAACAAAGAATAAACACCATTTTAGAATGTCATTAAAACTTCATTTATCTTGGTATAAAATATAGATTCCAATAATTGATTTACTTCTCAAGGACAAGACAAATAAATGCAAATAACACGGAACGTGTTACTTGTGGTGGTTTCCAATTTTCCAGTTTTTACCCTGACGTATTGCCATTTGT
Source organism: Perna viridis (assembly GCA_037379345.1). Lineage (NCBI taxonomy): Eukaryota > Metazoa > Mollusca > Bivalvia > Mytilida > Mytilidae > Perna > Perna viridis. The sequence goes on from CM074511.1 coordinate 56,207,536, forward strand.
TATACGGACTTTCCTTTTTACTATTACTTTCGACTACTACCTAGAGTTTACCAGGTCGGTAATTTTGATATTACCCTATAATTACAACACAAAAACAAAAGATAAAAAGATTTTATTGGAAAATGTTTTTTTAGCAATTTTTCGATTCAACATTTGAAAGATTTACTTCTTCGGTCTCCTCTCAAAAGTTCTGTACAGTCAAAAAGTCATTGTTGCTTGAAAACTACACCTGCGTGAATGGCAAAACTACACATTCGAAAATGCAGATGAATAATTGAAAACGGGGGATATCAAATAGGGTAGATTCATGGAGAAAAAACGCGTTCGAGGATATATAAACTGACAAGTGCATACTAAAAAGATCAAAAATTAAAATAGACACAGAAGCAAACAGCCAGAACCCCGCAAAATTTCAGGGGTGAATTCGGTGGTTGCAGACGGGTGAGCAGTTCTCGATTCTTTCGTTGTCTGATTAGGTTCATGTGTCCAGTAGATAGGAAGAAATACTTTGATAAATGTTGTTTATTTATGTTATGAACTCATCGATCGTAATCGTCACAGAGTTTATGTTTTGTTTCCTCTTTCGTTTGATTTCGTAGTCTGTAGTTTACTGTGATGAATTCGTTCAGTTACACGTAATAATCTTTATAGCGACAAGATTTAAGACAGATAAAATGCCTTGAATACTACTAGCTTTCCTCGTTTATGAAGAAACAATTAATATTTTTCGATTACGTCCTAACCAAGTCTTCTCTTTGTATCTGTACTTTTTTAATTGTAAAACCATTGCTCCCTTTAAAATTCACTGTGTAAATTACCGTAAAGACTGCGTTTGATGTTCATTGATTATATCATAGTTGTATTGTTTATTTAACAAGGCAAAGCTTAATACGGTCAAAGAACATCGCTTGGTAATAGCACCAAAATAAGGAAAATTGATTTTAACCCGATTTAAGCGGATATTGCGCCTTGTATTTTAATACTTTAGAAACGGAAAATAAAGATAAAATTAAGCAATCCTCGGCTCAACCATCCTAGATTTTGTTGATTTAAGACACCAAACAAGATATTAAGAATAATCAAGGGAACCAAGGTTATAGCGGTAATCAAAAGAATGTAATCCAGGGACAAAGACCAGACATGGAAAACAGACATACACAACACAGAACATAAAGTAACTAAAATCATACATACAAAGTAACAAAAGTAAATGAGCAACTCGGACTCCACTAACAACTGGGAGCATGGACCAGGTGCACCGGTAGGGTAAGCGTCCTCTGCTTTTTTAGAAACACCCGCCGAGTTGCTAATAAAAAGTCAAGTCCGGGGTAGACAAACGAGGAAAGGAAAACTATGACCCGTTGCAATGCAAACGAATGTTGTTATACGTTTATTTCTAAATCCCAAAATTATTTCCCGTTTTATTAGATTAACAAACAAACACTTGATTTTACTCTTTTGCAATGTAACTTGTGGCAAAGCAAGACATGATTTATTTTTAGTGTGCTACTTTGTTTCCTATTTTCACCTTTAGGCTATATACTTCTATTTTTGTGTCTATGAATTGTCAAATTTTTATCCTTTGGATTATTTTTTGCCAATACCCAGTTTTTCTAGATTGGTGCAATATACCAACGGGTAGATAGTCATATCATTCGATGGCATCTGAAATCGGTGTGCGTGTGTGTGTGGTTATTTTTTATATATTGGCTTGGTACAGTAATCCACCAGGTTCAATACATAGACACTAAATGCTTAGTGGCGTCTGAAATCATAGTTTGCTTCTAAATAACCATTCTCTTTAATGCTTGGTGGCTTTTGAATTCATCATAGTTTTCTAGATTGAGTAGGTATGATACTCCGACTAGTGTTTTAAGTATTGGTGTTATCTTAAAACAGTGACTGTTTTCATTTTGGCTCGGTAGAAGCTTTTAATGCCTAGTGAGTGGCGTTTGAAATTATGGATTTCTTCGAGATAACGAACCTGGTTTGATGAATAGAAACTGTTCTAAAGCTTGGTGGCGTCTGAAATCATAGTACGTTTCTTGATTGACTATGTTTATCAACCCGACAAGTACTTTTATTTAAGTGTTTAGAACAGCGGTCATTTGTATATCAGATAGCTACAATGGATCCCCTATTGTTTGTGGTGAGTAAAATCAATTTATTCTTCTAAATGAGCTTGGAACACTTACCATCCTGGTTTAATGGGATGGTGCTCTAAGTTGTTGTCGTTTTGAAACAATGTTTTCATTTTGGCTTGATACACTTACCCACTTTCTTCAGGAGATCTTAATGCGTGTTGGCTTCTGAAATCAGTAGATGAATCTAGTGTTTCGATGTTCTACCCCTGTTAGTGCTTTAAGTATGTGGTGTCGTCTATAAACAGCAGTTGTTTGTATATCAGCTTGATGCAGTACACACCCAGTTTCTAATGCTTGGTGACTTCTGGAATCAGCGGATGATTTTAGCTTATTTTAGTATACTACCCCTATTAGTGCTTTAAGCTGTTTATATATTGACTTGGTACACTAACACGTCTGGTTTATTTGGTAGGAGTTCTTAATACTTGGTGGTATATGATATCAGTTCTTGTTATGGCTTAAACTGTGCTATTTTACATTGTCTACCGGTTAGAAGCTATTAGAGATTTTAAGCCTGAAACTAGTGGTTGTTTCTGTATTGGCACTGATGCTCCTAGTTTTTTTTACGGAGCCTGAATCCAGCAAACGGTGCATTAATGCATCTAGCCAATTGAGTAGTATCTGAATAATAGATAGTGACTGAAATCAGTAATGGGTTTCTAAATTGTTTAGGAACATTAACATTTCTAGCATGATGAAAACAGCAAACTTAACAACGTTTGAAGTTTGTCTACATACATTTCTGCATTAATAATTCAAATCATATTTGTCATATCAAATATGCTCAATCAATAACACTATAATTAGTCTTAAATGTTCCACTTTGATAATTTAATAGTATTGGATATCACTAAGATGAGGGTTAAAAAGTTAATTTTGGTAAATATATTGTCAAATTAATGGTGAATTTAATTCGAAATTTTATTTAATGTATCAGTTTATGTACCATGGCCAATAAATGATAATTTTATTTCTATTGAAATTGTGGCAAATTAAACCTCTCATTTTCTTACATGACTAAACATAAATGTAGTGTAGGGAAGGTAGCTACTGAACGTGACACTCACTCATATGTATCTCCTGTAAACTAAAGGTTTTATACCAAAAAGCGTAAGTTTTGGTTTTAAAATCAGTTATTCATTTTTATTTGCTCCCATTGTTTCCATTTACGTCTATATTAGACTAAAGATAAGTCTGCCATTAGTCGATTTTCACAACAAGGAAAGATATCTAAAAGCAGCGGTGAGATAACGATCATTTGGTGTTACAAAGTATGTTTATAATTCGCATCCAGGAAACTACGAGCAATTGAATATGTTTATTTTCATCCTGAATTTCAGTAAGTATAGTGGCTGAATTTTACTTCGGGAAATTACTTTACAGAGTATTCATATCAGATAAAATCAATACCTGCGAAATGGATTCCAATTATCTAGTGTCAGCAGTGACTTAAATGAGACAAAACATGAAAATTGTAAAATTTAATTGATTTTAGTTCTCATTGCTGTGGGATTTGTGACATCCTAATTACAATTAGCGCACGAAAACATGGCATTTTATTGATTTTACACGGCATTTCACTTTTCATGTTTAATTTGAAAGTAATAGTAACTGCTAGTATTGAGTTTCAATGTTCTACAGTTGTCCGGGATACTAACAGAAACCGGTAAGTTAATAATTACTGGAAATATCAGATGTGGGTTATACTCCAGAGCATTACGTTTCAGATTTATCATAACTATTATAAAGTAGAATATTATGGGATGTCTGAAGCACCCAGTTGATAAGTATTTTTACTTGTTTTCAGGTGAGGATCGTAGAATGTAGTTATTTGTTTAACCATTTTTAGACAGGCACAACCTCATTGCACTGCAATATCATAATGATGTTTTAAAAGTATCAATTTCCCCTTAAGTCTGGGTTTAGAAATCACAATTTCACTAAAACTGACACATTTTATAATAAATGAATTTTTGATTTTTATATCAAAATAACAGCATGTAATTTCTGTAAAATTTTATCAAACATGCGAGATACTATTGAAATGGAGTATGCCATGACTAATGTAACACATACAATGAAAACATTCTATTACAATTTATCACTTTCATAAATGAAATGGATCAAAGGATGCATACTTTTCTTATTCATATATAAGACTTAAGGTTATTTTTCATTATCGGTAACCCTGTTGTTTAATTTATTTTAGGAAAATATTAACGCGATATTGATACGTTTACACAAAAACAAGATTTAAATCCTACAAACCCACGTAGGAATGTCACATGAAATAAAAACAGTAGGTTTTCACAGGTGTAATTCAGATGTGGACTTACACTCGAAGTAGGCACTGCAGACTTGTACCTTTGGGTAAATATGATTATTGATTGTCATATTTTAATAAAGAGAGCAAGTACTTAATAAGTATAGTCGATTATAATAATTGGTATTATACTTGTCATTTTTTTAAAAATCGTTATCATTGATATCTTTGTAGGATCTATTGATTTGGATTTGTGTTATGTAATGTAGGACCTGTAGCCTTCTTTATCAATTATGGCTTACATAGTTACACCAAGACATCAAAATGACGCTCGCGCTCTCCGTAGACTTATAGAAACTGAGGATCCGGTTTACTTTGGGTTGAAAAAGTTGAAAATTAGAGGCAGGGACCTCCATGAACTACCCAGGTCAGTTTTTAATATTTTGGAATTAGAAGTGCTTGAACTTAGCCCCGAGAGAGAGGCATGCCTTGACTTTAAGCTAGTCGAACTACCTCCAGGTATTGGTAAACTGGTAAATCTGAAAGTGTTGATTCTTGATACGAATGAGATGGAGACTCTTGCACCGGAAGTAACACTGCTAGTAGGTCTAGAAAGACTTGCTCTCAGCAACAACCATTTGTCTTCTCTACCCTCAGGATTTAAAAACATGACAAACCTTAGGAGTTTACATCTGTCTAACAATGAGTTTGAAGAGTTCCCCAGCGAACTTTGTGAACTGGAAAATTTAGAATTTCTTGACATGTGTGATAACCTTCTTGAGGAACTTCCAACACAGATTTGTAAAATGAAAGGGTTGCATACTTTACTTCTTTGTTTCAATCGACTTCAGAAACTTCCCGACAGCTTGTGTAAAATGACAGAGCTACGGTGTCTCTGGCTCGGAAACAATCTGCTGAAATCATTACCAAAAAATTTTGGACAATTGAAAAATGTTGATTGGGACTGGCGTTATATTTCTTCACTTCTTGAAGGAAATCCACTTATCCGTCCTCCGATTGAAGTGTGTCGTATGGGATTGGCTGAAATTGACAGATATCTGAATGGTGACAGAGGAAATTTAACCGCGCGACCTAGTGCTCGTTCAGATAGCAGCTATTAAGAGCTGGCACACATAATCTAAATTCAGCAATTTTTTTTAATGTCATCAAAATTATCGAAACACACCAGCACATGATGTACATGTACACATATAATTAAGTGGTGCTAGACATTATATTTTTCAGAATTGACTCTCTTACGTTCGTTGTGAAACCATTTATCTTAACTATCAGAATAACGTTTTGTTCCTACTATTTGATGATACTCGATATACCTCAACGTGATCTGTTCTGTCACCCCACTTTCTTTTTAATGTAGTAGATGACTTTAAATTCAAATATTGCAGAATAGGTTTAAAAAAACAAGCTTTTGGCAGCGTTGTGCGTTGCATTGCCATTTCATTATTTCATTCCTTGATTTATATGTGATTATATTTTTTTATAATTTCTTTTTTTTTCATGAACCTTTTGTGTCAATTAATTTACCCATTTCTTTTTCGGAAAATATTATCATAATAAATGCACTGGTATTATTTCATTCTAAAGCGTTTGTTCTTCTTCTGCATAAATAGCATGTTCTCTTATTCAAATTTCTTTCTGATTAGTAAGTGTTGTATAAATAAAATTCACTACTTGTGCTATAGATTTTATTGGACCTAGGATCTAGCCATTTAGTGGATGTTGATAAAGGAAAATTGCTTTTATAGTTGATTTTAGTTCATTCTTTGAGACTTCGTTCATTAATTCATAGTTCTTTCTTTTTAAAATGATTTCTTGTCATGGGATATTTTACTCATATCAGTGTTTAAGTGTTTAGATTAAAATTGCATAATAGTTTTGTAAAGAATTTGTCACAGACTCGTTCGTGTCTATTGTAATTTGTTCAGATAAATATTTCACCATAACGAATTTTGTAATTCGCCTTTTTGTATTGTTATTACAAGCTTTAATAAATAGACATTCACAAACTTTTAAAAAAAACTGTCATTATTGGTACTCTAGTCAAGAAATTATTCTCACTAATTACCTTAACTAAAGTTTAATTAGTAGTAGATATTCCGTTGTGTTGGCTCGGCTATTTGCTGGCTATGACAAATTAGTCATTTTTGCAACAGATTTCAATAGTACAGTTTTAATAGTACTGTATTTTTTTTTTCTCATTTTGTAGTTTGTAATGCAACCAGACAAATTTTCCCTTCAAATTTCTTATGCTTTCCAATTCTCCAAATAAGAGAATATTTGGTGTTGATGAACAAGTATAATAAATAGCTGGATACGCATGATTGACATGTTATCCCATACAATACAGGTTTTGTGTACTTATTTATATGCTGCATGTCGCAATTGTAGATCGTAGTTGTAGGCACTCCTGTTTCTCATGTCAACTTGCTTCATTGAAGTATGTTGTTGATATTGTAATCTTGTTTACTGCTTATCACGGTTTTATGGTCAGTCAGTCCTCGTCACCCCACAGAATGACGGTGTTGGTCGATGAGTTAATCTCATGATAATCCGTTAATCCTCACGATTGAAGGACGGTGACTGATGACCACATCGAAAATTGCAAAACAAATGGATTAGTTTAAAAGCTTACTACCATAAAACAAACAATTAAACAAAGGGAATTAACACTACACATCTCGATTATGACATACCTTAACCAAGGACACTTACCTTAATAATGACCAAAGGAGGCAACAAACCATCCAGAAAACAGATGATCTAAATCTAAACAGTCTAAAATATAAAAAAAAAAACATAATGTACTATTGATTTCGTGTACTTGAAAATATTGCTATACCCATAGACAAATATATACTTTATCTACTGGTACAATATATAGTTACGTCAAAAAGATCTTGTTTTTAGAACGAGTGCGGTAAACTGATAAAATGACCAAAAAAAACGTGGAACCGAAATAACAAAAATGGTAAAAGAGGGTTTAAAGTCGCGTGTCCTACCCGTGCAACTAGTCGAGATCCCAGTTTTTAGTGGAGTATACGAGTTGCTCATTTACATTTGCTTCTTTGTACGTAATATTTTAGTTATTTCATGTTATTTGTTGTGTGTGTCTGTTTTCCCTGTCTAGTCTCTACCCCTAAAAACTAAATGTACTGAATTTTGAAATTAAGCAAACAAATTCGTTTCATAAACTTTAACGTCACTCCACGACAATTTAAACTGCTCATGATATATTCATAAAGGATGCTTTTACGAAAATTATTGCACAGATTATATAAGACGATTTAAATCAAAACTTTAAGGTAAACAAAATGATTTTGACTTTTTTCTATTAACACACCAGCACCTCAGCCTGTGGAGTTAACAATTTACAATATCCGTTATTACCATGCTTGTTATTTGTACACGGACTTTATTTATAGAACAAGGATACTGTTTAATAAGCGTCTAAATCAGGGGTATGTTCAGCCTATGTTGAAAAGTTCACTACAGATGTGACACAAGGTCTATAGTTAGATTTCACGTCATGTCGTTTTTTTAGCCTACCGAACTTGACACTTACCAGCGTTACACACTAGCAATGAGACGGGTTTCGCTGGGCGAGCAGGACATGTTTATCTTCCCATGATTTGTTTTTATTTTTGTTTTGTTTTCTGTTATTTTGTTTGTGTTTTGTTTGTTTGCTTGTTTGTTTGGGTTTTTTTTAGTTATTATTGGAAGTGTTTTATTTTATTTCTTGTCTTCAGTTTTTTGTATGTAATTGTGTTTTGACATGTCTGATTTGTGTATATATATCGTCTTTGTTTCTTAATTACACGTTTTGGCCATGTTTGATATCCTGGGGTTTGTGCCGTGTGTTGACATGATGTCTGATTTGTGTATGTAGATTCTCTTATAAATATACAGTACAAAACAAAAAACAAAAAACAAAAAACAAAAACGACATACTGTCAAATTTGTAACATTTTTATAACGGCTTATATAATATATAATGTCTATGGCGCTGGACTTTGTGCAGGAGGTGTTGCCATAGATGTCACAACAGTACGAGTTCGAGTCCCGCGGAGGTAAGGATGAACAATTTGCAAATTTGACAGTTCCAAACAACGACTTTAGAACCGTCGTCCCCTCCGCGGCACTCGAACTCGTACCGCTGTGACATCTATGGCAATACCGCCTACACGAAGTCCAGCGCCCAGAATCACTCGGCCAGCTAGGCTATATAAAATATAGATTTCACTGGCTCAGTCAATCCTTCTCATAGGATTAATCTAGGGTTGTAACTTAGTACACGATGTATGGTAGTACAGGACAGCTCGTCTAGGTGTTGTTATGTAGGATTGAGTATCAATTAACGATACATGTCACAACAAATCAATATTATACAAATGTCTAAAGAATGTGACGACTCTATTCGCTACACTTCTCCATCGGATCAAATTGATACAAGGAAGATAATTTAAGCATAGAAGGATCTGAAAAATTCGCAACGATGTTAGAACTGTCAATATTGCTTTAAGCAACTTTTGTTGTTCCCCCCGCGAGACTCGAACTCGTACCGCTGTGACATCTATGGTAACACCGCCTACACAAAGTCCAGCGCCCTAGACCACTCAGCAAGCTAGGCTATATAAAATATAACTTTCGCTGGCGCTGGACTTTGTGCAGGCGATGTTGAATGACCCAGCTAGCGAAAACTATTTTTTAGATAGCCTAGCTGGCCGAGTAGTCCAGGGCTCTGGACTTTGTGCAGGCGGTGTTCCATTGATGTCACAGCGGTACAAGTTCGAGTCCCACGGAGGGGACGACCAAATATTTGCTTTGGCAAATTTGACAATATTAACATTGTTGGGATTTTTTAAATGCCACATTTATAAAAATTAAAAAAAATACAACGCGGTTTTGTATCTACCTCGGTCTTTTCAATTTGGACACTTATAAGTCTATGTCATAACATGACCTAAGCAAAATGCTTTTTAATCAGTTTCCTTATTGCTTGCTTCTTTTTACCAAATAGTTGAGATTTATTTCACAATTCTATGTACAATTCATTGTTTAAATGTATCGATTCTAGCGAGGTTTTAGAATATTGGGCAATATATGAATACTGAATGTGATTGAACAGTTTACTAGTGATTATTTCTATCGCACCTTTGCCACAGATCGCCACAGACCCTAACAAGTTCGTCTTCTATTTTGATATATAATGACTTCTAATTCATCTATGCCTTTCATGTGATTACTGTTTATTTTATGTTGTCAGTTTAGTCATTTAGGATGCTACCACATTGGGCTTCGTTGCTTATGTTTGACAAGAGTAAAGTGGAAAATCGGTTCTCGTACCAGAATAGAAAACAGACAAACACAACAAAGAACATAGAATAACCAAAATAATACATACAAAGTAACAAAAGTAAATGAGCAACTCGGACTCCAGGGGAGCATAGACCAGATGCAACGGCAGAGTAAGCGTCCTCTTCTTTTCTAGAAACACCCGCTGAGATGCCCATAAAAAGTCAAGTTCGAAGTAGACGAACGAGGAAAGGAAAATATGATACGTTCAACTAATCAATTTTCATGGTGCAGATGGATATACCGTAACGGTCCACGAGTTCATGATGACGATCATAAAACTTCTGTAGTGATGACTTAAATCTTGTAGCAATATAACCCTGTTCCAGAAGCCTAATTGTAAGAACTCATCTAGCGCGGTACAAAAAGTCTGCGTAGTGTAGGCTCCAAGATATGAGGCTGACTTCACAGCGTCTGTAGTATCCTTTATCTCAAGTTCTTTGTAGTAGATGCTTTGTATCAAATCCCCGAAAATAGGATCATTTAACGATAATGCATCATCTGTATAGCGGAAACTGAGATTAAAGAGATCAGGAAATATGTTAATTTAACAATACTTCACAATTGAATATACGACCGCGTGTCAACACATTTCAAACTGCTTTGATGCAGGCGCGCTGATTTCGATTTCACCAGGACATCATTGCATACGAAAAGACAAGAGAGGAGTGCGAGCAGGGGAGGGGCTTTCTTTTTCCTGTTTTCTTTTAAATGTGTCTTTCATCATGTTATCAGATTCGCTTAAATTGTAATTTTTTTTTATTTATTACATCCACAGTCGTGTTAATTTAATCTAATATCGTAACTTTTCAATACCTTTTTTTCATGTTTTTTTTTTAATTGATGTTAAAGGAGCTGTGATGTCGCTAAACAGAACGTTGTTTAGAAACGTCAAATCTGCACTTTGTGACATTTTTGTGAAGACTCTTTTTTTTTAAATACATATATAACTCATTTGCTGAGTCAAAGAAAAAAGTGAAAAGATAATGTCAATGAGGATGATGGATACATTTTAATATATTAACTAATTGACTCAACGCCATTTAAATTGCCTTTTTGAACAATTCCTTCGAATTTTGCATGATGTACGCGTGAATAAATAAAATATACAAATTTGGTTAGACACAGACAAAATGCTGCGCTTAGATACATGTTCAACCAAGTACCATTATTTCTTGAGTATACTATCTGCAGCATTTATATATGTACAATTCAAAATTTCATAGTTATTGGTTCACTAAAAGTTAACAAAAATGATTTTGATAAATACCGGGTAGCACGCAACGTGTAGAAAACGTCGTAAAAAAGACAACGTGACATCAAAATACACGTGCGTATTTTACTAAAAAAACCTCAATACCTTTTTTTCAAATAAACGTGATATTTTGATTATTTATACAGTCCTTCAGGCGCGAATGTACTTTGATAAAAATACTATTTTTTGTTACATTTTTATAAACGTAAGCAAGAAAATAGCCAATGGCCAACGTCGACAAAAATTAGATTTGTGACATAATTGAAATGCGGACAAAAAAGTTTTTAACAAAAAGACAGATTGAACATTTAATATAAAATTTCATTGGGGATATGTAATAAACTGTGAATATAGTTAATAAAAGTCCCGATTCAAAAGCGGTTCGTATTACTTAAAAAAAATGTCTAACATTTTTTCTTTAAATCTGTTTCTTTCCATTTTTGCAATGTCCGCATCAAAGGGGAGACATTTTTTATATGGTTGTACGCGTTGACCTTATCATTATGTCATGACGCCATCTGCAACAAATTCTGCTCTTTCCAGAAAAGTTTTTTTTATCAAAATACAACTCAGATATATAGGTGAAATCGGAATTAACCATTTCTTTATGATACCCGTACACATATGAAAATGGCCATTCTTGTGGTCGAATAGTGCTTTCTCTCCACAATTAATGACATCTTTCAAAGATTTATGACTGTAATTCTAAAAAAAAAACAACCATTTTAAACATAATAATATCTATATTGCCTTTGATAATGCCACTTTTTAATAGCAACATTTCGGCTTTCATAACTAGTTCCAGTTCAGTCGAATGTGACACCTACAACGTTTGTATGAAAACTCAACGTCCTACCAAAAACAACATATTTGTATCTAGGTGTACCGTCTTTTTTGGAGTAACAACGATGTATTATGTTTTGAGTCGGGATTATAACTGAGTATGGGAATAGAAGTATAAATTGTTGGAAAATCATAGGTTTAAATGCTATTGTATTCCGATAATAATCTTGAATTGAGGGTTTCCAGAAGGTCTTTTGAATTTTTCTGGATCCACATTGAATTAATACCACCACGGAAGTAGTGGTAGGACTGGAGACCCTCTGGTGAGAAAGTAGAAGTTTTGAATGAGGTTTGAAGGTACACTTTCCATATCTGGCTATGTAGCATTGTTTATATGGATTCTTGTGGAGTTAAGGAGTCCAGTACACATATATCTTGACTATGTGAACGACAGTCTATGTACTGGATTCCTAGACGTTCCAAGGATATTAACCATCTTTTGTTTTACTTTTAGAAGTTACCGATGTATCAGTTTTGATATATGGAAGCAGAACAAAAAGTTCAATGCACAAACTACTGTGTTGAAAGGTTTCTTTCCGATGTTTAACTTGGAAGGAACAATTCCCTAAATACTTCCTGATTTGATAAAACTTAAGAATGAATGTACGGGTAAAAGGAAAAAGGGTATGTGAACTTATAGTATTATAAATATCAGGTATTTCTAAGCAACAAAAAACGAAAGGTTATTTAATAAAGTAAAAATTAAAAAAAAATTGGAAGCATAAAACAAAAGTCAAAGTGAAACTACCACGCGCTACTTTTCAAGAAGCATGCTTAGTTTTTAATGTCATTATCGATAGAATCTGTCAGCGGCCAAAGCAAACCAAATCGTTCAATAACCTACATATAAAATCGCTTTATAAAAGTGCAATTTTATATTGACAAAAAAACTACATATATGTATCTTGGTGTATCGTCTTTCTGGGGGTAACAACGATGTATAATGTTTTTGTGTCGGGATTTTAACTGAGTATGGGAATAGAAGTTTAACTGCTATTGTATTCTGAATTTATTATAATAAGTTGACAACTAGAGAAGGGCGATAAAGGCTCTCATTGATTTAAAATACAAGTCCGAGTTGCTCATTTACTTTTGTTATTGTGTATGTATTATTTTAGTTACTCTATGTTCCTTTTTGTGATTGTCTGTTTTACATGGCTGGTCTTTGTCCCTGGATTACATTCTTTTGATTTCCGCTAAAATCTTGGTTCCCTTGGTTACTCTTTCAAAACCTAAAAACAAAAAAAGATGTTTTCCTTTTGGGTGATCCCCAAGAAGAACTTTTATTGAATCTTCTATTATAGGGTTATTAAATGGTTATTTTCAATTATAGTCGTATTGGGTTGAGATCACTTGTATTGGCACGAGGCGAAGCCGAGGGCCAATACAAGTGGTCGAAACCCAATACGACTGTACGAGGACATAATACAGGATTAATATGAAAATAACCATTTTATGATCCCTTTATTAACTGATGACTTAAAATAACAGGAGTTATCTGTACAAACCTTTAAATACAGCTCAGTATGACATATTTCCTAGTGAAGACTGTAACACTCCAGATCTCTTGATGCATTTATTCACCCCAACTGTTCTTTTCTATATAGATCTATATTAATATACCAAGTTTGCTGATACCTTCTCAAATTAGGTTTTTAATGCATTCTTTAGCTTTTCCCACGAATTTTATTAATGTGTAGATCATTATACAGTTTTGATTTTTTGTGTGTTAATGTGTTTTTTTTTCACATATAGAACTTAGCCATAAAGTGATCCCTTTATGAAACATACATGTAGATCAATTAAATGTATAAAAAAAAGACATATTTTTTTTTAAATTGTCAAGGAATTGACTGAAAAAAAACAAAGGACAAATCTACATGGTAAATCAGATTTTTTTCGAACAAATAAATCTGAACAATAACAATTAACATATTACAATTAACGTTCATTGTTAAAATACATGTATTTAAATTTCTTCATTTGAAGAACTTGAGAACAAGAACTCCTGTGAATTTGCTAAGAGTAACAAATTAAATTGAGTTCAACAACTTTTCAGGTTGCTGTTTATATATTGTCATCATTTGGTCTTTTCCCACCAGCACGGAAAATGTTTAAATTGATAACTCCTCCATTAACTTTTATACAGGGCCAGAATTAATACAGGGCATGTGCCCTGTATAAATTATGGTTGCTAAAACCTCCTGTTGTATTAAAGGGGCAATTTACATTGTATTTTAAGTCATCAGTTAATAATGACTGTTACAAAGAACTATATTTTAAAATGCAAACTTGATGAGAGACTTCCAAACTTAGTAGGGTTAAAACATAAAATTAGAAGCTTATATGATATTGAATTATATATAGGCCAGAAAAATTACAAGGAGGAAAAAGTCAAACAGTAATGGGCCCCTATTGACATCATTTTCCCTGTTATAACCTAAGTTTATAGTATTTTTTTCCTTAACCTTTTACAATTATATTTATATATATTTATATATACAAGTCAAATGAACATATTGTGAGATTTTATTCATTTAGTTGAATTTAAATGTGTACAGTGATGTAGATTATTAATAATAAAGTTCTTGAATTGAATGGAAGATGAAAGTGAGAGTGTGTGAAAGTGATGGTGAGTATATATGATATTTTGTATAATCTTTTTTGTATTAAATTTGATCTCTTGTGAAGACTCTGTTACACCTTAGTCTTTGTAAAAAGCCTGACTATACTAAAAAAAAACTAAAAACAAAAAAACAAAAAACAAAAAACAAAAACAACAAAAAAACAACAACAAAAAAACAAACAAAACAAAACAAAAAAACAAAGAAACAAGAAACAAAAACAAAAACAAAGTCACATTTATCACATTTTTTGCGGTCGTATAAAAAGTTGACAAATAGAGAAGAGCGATAAAGGCTCTCGTTGACTTAAAATACAAATGAAAATCAATCATCAAGTGTTGAAAGATTTCATTGTAAATTTGGAGACTTGATGAGAAAACATAAGCACTGTGGTTTAGTCTTGCATTAAAGGACAACAGAATTGCTTGAAATTTGTAATTCTGTAAATTTTGTATTTTTTGTCACTTTCTGGTCATATGTCTGTCCACACCAGAGAAAAAAAAACTACATATTAAGTGTATAAATGCATTACTACATAGTTTACCATGTGTGAACATATATATATATGAAGTTGTTTCTTGGGTGTGGATATAGTTTTCTGGATGGAAATAAGTCAACAACAACAAAAAATAGAAAAAAGAAACAACAAAATTTACAATTCTCAGCATTTTTTTTCTTAAATGACATATAATTGTAGTTCCATTGCGACATCATTTTAATAAATTGATGCTACAAAGCAATCTTTTTTCTTTGATATATATTTATTTTTACTGTTATGAATTATTTTTATACTATTACAACAAAGTTGATGTTTTAAGCCATGATCATATCATAATGTCCCTACACTATTTTTTAAGAAAAAAAACCGTTTTCACGAGAAAGTTATTTCCTAAATAATGGACAGCTATCTTTTCAAAATGCCACAATTCCCAAAAAATAATAATACGTGTTTATCTGTGTGTGTTTGTCTATTTTCTATGTCTGGTCTTTGTCCCTGGATTACACTCCTTTGATTTCCGCTAGATTCTTGGTGCCCTTGATTCTTCATCCTCTTCGATATATTTTACTTAGGACAGAACTATTCTTTGGATGGTACATTTTTTTCGAATTTCGAATTTACGAATTTTCATAGAAAGGATTGAATGATCCTGTTGTTAAAAATGTTGATAAACTGCCTTGATTTTGGTGGTATTAATTCCTGAACGATGACCGCACATTCGTTTATTTAATCGTTCTTACGTTTCACCGACATATACTAGATCGCATAAGTAGCATTCTAATCCGTTGGTTAAGTTTGTCGATTTACAACTTAAGTCATCATGACTTCTTGTGTGAAATGTTTTATTCGTAAGGGTACTAGCGATTGTGTGAAAGGTTTTATTCGCTAGTGTACTGATGAATTAAGAGTCAGTTATTATAATGTTGCACGTTCTGCAATTTTTAATTCCACATTTTGATATAGTACAACGTGGTTCGTCATCGTTGTAGTCAAATATATCATTTGAAGTGATAGAACATAGCCTGGTTAATTTGAAAGAGTCAGAATTTTTGTACTTGAATAATCGGCAGACTGAACTTGCGATTGGGTACACTTTGTTGGAAATGTCGGGCTATCCATACCAGATGCGAGCGAGCTAGAACTCCCATCTGGGGACACCACAGTCTTACACGATAAAAGTGTGTCCGGTCTGTTTTCAGGTTCGGATCTTTTTTTACCGGGCGACGTCCGGGACAGTTTTGCATTCATTCCTCTTGTTAAAACATTAGATTATAATTCTTGGCTCATAATGTTTAATTTCCATTTTATCGATATTAAGGAGTATTAGAATATACTAGAATAAAGGGTAATATATTATCATTGAAAAGATTACAAGATTGTGATATATTTCATCTTAAAGATTTCTAATCAACTTATGAATCTCTCGTGATCACTTTTCATTTTAATGTCAATAAATGCATTTTTTTTCAGGATGACACGCACGACATTGGCATAATAATTTAAAAGTTGTTACCCTAATGCATGCATTTTTCGAAACCACATTGTATGTTTGTTTTGTCCCCCCCCCCTCTCTCTCTCTCTTCGCCTATCTGTGTTTGTGTGTGTGCTCTGTTGTTCTCAATTGAAAGCACCTACATCAGTATTGTCCTTAACATTCAACTCATTTGTTAATGTGTATATAAGTTGTATATGTACCATCAATATATGTTGTGTTCTATCTATCTGTCTTCGAAAAGCTGTGATGAATGTTTGATAGAAATGATTTTACTATGTTATTTTTTGTTTCTGTTTTTGTTTTGTGTGTGTGCGCGCGCGCGCATTTTATTTAACGGAGAAACTTTATATTCAGGAAGTTGAGGAATGTCCTTGAATAAGGGAAGCATATTATCTGTAGATGCAAAAATATAAAATCTTGTCCAATTAAATGTATATTCTGAAATACAGTTTGGTGTTGAGAATAAAATACAAAATCAACTTGGTCACTGTTTTCTAGAGGAAGAAAAATCTTTGTTATTTTTTTATTTCTCCGTCTTTGTTCTTTCTTTCTTACTGTTTGTTTTTATAGTTTTAATATAATTCCATCTGCTTTTCGTTTATTCGACTTAGTGCTAAGCACCCTATTGCACGAAATAGCGACTCAATGAAGGCGTCGAGTAGCGATCCTCCAGGATTGATTCTCATTCCCAATTAAAAAAAAACGTTAATTTTTAAAATTTTAAATGTCTATTTTGCAATTCTCTCTGCTTTTCAATCAAAGAAGAACAACTCCGAATAACCTTATATATAATAACCTTTGAATTTGATGAAATAAAATATAGAAAATAATTCGCCATTGTTAATTCATGTGTGATATTTGTGGAATTCAGTACAAACCATACATACACATGTTGGCAATATTCCTTCAACGTAAGAGGTTGGAATTCCGTTCCCCCATACCCCAACAAGTCAGAAAATAGCTTGCTAGACAACCTCTAGCACTGCTGGAGTAATGTTTGGCAAATGCAAGTATTATCTATTTTCATGTGTCAGGGCTCTTGAACTCTAAAAAACGATCGAATTCTTTCATGCCGCATATTCGCACTTACTGACATGATCAAAATTACCTTGTAATCTTAACCTTCCAGAGTCGTTCCGAGCTTTATCGAGGATATATTTCGACTTGTCATGGTTTGTTAGTTTCTAGCCTAAAACGTATGAAGTTATAAACACATGTTGACGTTTAATTGTTGTTTTTCTTTTTTTTTTAATTTCTATCATTTGAATATGACATGTTTTCATTTATTTTCGCTTATGCTCTTAGAGTAATTTTCTTGAGACGGTTATTACATCGGGTTCTGATCGACACAGGTTATCACCCCTGTTAGACCGGCGAAATAGTTGATAATAGTGATGTTCTTTCTTATTATTTTCATTTTTTAAATGTTTAAAAAATTGTTTTTCATATTGTACATATGAGATTTATATTACATGTACGATTGTGATTTATGTGTTATGACATGTATATGGTCCTCAATGTAGGGTGGGCTATCGGCAATATAGGTTGTGCCTAAGTGGTGGAGCATAAATACTTTCTTTTCTGGGAGCACTTAGTCGACTACTAGTATTGTAGAAGCAACTTCATATTTAGTTAATAATACAATAGTTAATCATATGTGAAAATAAACAGTTGTTTCTTGGGTTTTTCTGGATGCAAATATGTAAAAAAACAAAAACAAAAACAAAAACAAAACAAAATTTACAATTTACAACAGATTTTGTCAAAAGACATATGACTGTGGCATCATTATGACATCATTACAATGAACTAATGCCGCAAAGCATCCTTAAGTTTGTTTAATTTACTATGTTATGAACAATTTATATACTTTTACAACAAAGTTGATTTTTAGGCCATAATCAACTGAATCAAATGAAATGAAAACTTAATCAAATGAAATGAAAACTTAGCCTTATGCCCCTACACCAATTTTTCAAGGAAAAAAAAACGTTTTCATGAGAAAGTTATTTTCTAAATAATGGAAAGATATATTTTCAAAAATGCCACATTTGTTACAAAAATAATAGCCATACAATGCGGTGTGGATCAAACTCGTTTTTTCTCGTGTTAGCCACACACATAAGCCGTTTTCATAACATGTCCTAATCTATAAACGCAGGTCTCTTCTTCACACTATTTTCTGCTATTTAGTTAACATCTCGTCTGATGTCGTTCCATGATTTGAAGTTCAATTTCCATTGTATCGATACTAAGAACTTTTATAATATATTAGAATATTGGGCGATGTATCATTGAAAAAAGTACAAGACGGTGATTTATATTTTTTATTACCAGTTTATATTGGACTCCGGTTTGCTCATTTAGTTTTGTTTCTTCGTACTTGTAATTTTGGTCATTTCACGTTCTTGTTGTGTGATATTTTTGTTCCTCAAGTTTCTCTCAAATATTTATGTTTAGCGATCCCAGGGTCGCTTACGATATTGACCAGGGAACCAGGTTACTTTTCTCACAAGGTCACACGAGAAATTAATACGTATGGGATGGTTCGACTGTCACCACGTGATCAAACATTCGGATGAAACAAGTCATAAAATAGTGCGAACTTATTATACGGACTTCTAAATGAAATGAAATATGCGAAATTTATCTTGCATGCTGGTTTTGATAAACTATGAATTTTATGGTTATTATTAATCTTTTCTATTTCACGTTTCACTCCTTTCCATTGATAATAATTTGTGCATAGAAGCTTGTGAGTGCTACTGTAAAATATGAAATCAGCTTAACGAAGCAAGATTTCATGTGATGCCTAGGTCAATTTCAGCCACTGTTAAAGCTTCATTGACAAAAATGCTGTACTACTCCCTAAATGTCTCAATTATATAACTTAAAAAAAAGGCAATGTTTTGGAAAATTTTAGTAGAACTTCTTACAGACTTAAGGAAGCTTTAAATAATAAACTACCAGTTGGAAAAGGAGTTATCGTCCTTTTGTGCCACAACTTATTTGCGCCATCCACTTTTACAAAAACGTAACTCATTGATTTGCGGCAATAAATATTGTTTTTTTTATATTCGCCACTTACGTGTATTATTGTAAAATTGAAGAAAATTATTAAGTCAATGAACATAAAAAGTAAATTATTTACAGACAAGCTAAAAAATAGAGTTAAACACATGAAGATTCAAATTAAGGACCGGAACTTGTTGCTCATCACTAAAACGTATTGTCTGATCGTTGTAATGCTGAAGGAATGCTTCGGGTCCTTTGTTGCTTAGACGTGCTTCAGATGGAGTTTCAGCCTAAACTGGTTTGTGTACACTTTTTGATAAATCCTTATATAACTCAGTCTACCATGTGACGCTTACCGTTGAAAAAGGCTACTTTGGAAAAAAGCATGTGATGAAAGAATAATTGATATTTGTGACTGTTACTCATCGGGTGAGTTTCAGTATTTATTCCAATGTTATTTCAAAAACGAGAGTGTAAGGTTTTTTTCAAAAGAATTCACTACTAATCTAAATATTGTTAAATTTTATAATCTATTTCCATATTGGCTTAGTCATTGGCCCAATATGGCTAGCCGAGAACCAATAACTCAGCAAAAAATATACCTTTATTGACTAGCTAGTCTAATAAGTAATATGGCGTATTGGAAGGGTAAAAGCCGTACGGGACGTCTTAATCCCGTACTGGCGCACTTTTGTATTTTTTATTGTATTGGTAGTTTTGATTAAATTTAGGCTAATATTCGAACGTTAGTCAATAAAAGACCCATTAACATGTCCGTCCAAATGTATCATGAATACCTATTTTATTAATCATGTTTATTTATATTCATGTTCTTAGCTGTGTGTTAATTGCATTTGTGTAACAGCACTTTATCTGAGGGCTGATCAATCAAACACACTGAGGTTCAGAGCTTTTATTCATAAGACGGCAATATATGGCAGGATCATTCACAATATTGTTCCGGAGAAAAGCCCTTGCATCAAGGTGCAAAAGGCTAAATTCGTCTGAGGGTACCTCGCATTTGGCTAATTATACCTTTATTTATAAAATAGTTATCCATAGTTCACATGGGATCTTGAGAAATAAAAAGATAAAATTTGTAAATCCGCTAGTCGCAAGAAATCACAGAGTTGAAACGAAAATTAAAGGGAATGAGGACATTATAGGAGTATCTATGTAAATATGAAACTATATTTAAGCAGTTAAACAATAATATAGATCAAGACTTCGAGTCAAAATTCTCACCGTCATGGCATCATCTGACCAATAAACCGACCTCTGCCTGTAAAACAGTCGCTATTGAAACAAATTCAACAATTACAGAAACCAAACGCTGAAACTTTCCATTTGAACCCAGACAATCCAGATGAGTCGTTCAAGGGCCATTCGTGAGAGATCCTTTATTGTATTGGACATTGAAATGTGTTATATGTTAATAAACCACGACAAGCTAGTTCAATGACCTATCCTTTGTTATAGGTATGATAAGATTGTGGTTACAGCTAGTTGAAATAGACCAGTTCCAATTTTAATACAAATTTAGGTAGGCTACTGAGTAGTTTAAATAGCTCTCTAGGTAGAAATTTGCCCTATATTATTCCAATGTGTTCTATTTAAGGAGCGACCATTAAATTCTTAGGGGGACTGGAAGATTTTGAAAATAAATAATCAGTCGCTGATTATGTAGGAAATAAATAATCTGGCCTTATCACACCAGAAAATAAATATTCTGACCGTAACTAGTGAATTAAAAATAAATATTCTGATCTTGGCTAGTAAACTGAACATAAATATACTGACCTGCGCAAAACCTTTAAAAAAATGTAAACTATGCTCTCCATAGTTTCATAAATTAGAAAAGTATCCATGTATAAATACTCCGCAAGTTTTATACAACATCCTAATAGTCTCCAGTGGCAATATAAATACAGCGGATTCCTCTTAATTGCATACCAAATTTGTCAGAAAAAATTATGCAATTAACAGGAATATGGCATTGCTTTTATCAGGAATGTTGATGTATCATTTCTAGCTGTTGTAAGCTTTTGTGCTTTGTTGTGAGGGTCCCATACGCAGCTCTGTATTCTAGTTTTGGTCGAACCATTGATGTGTATGCTTTCTCTTTGACAGCCTGTGAGTAAACTTTTAGGTTACGTTTGATAAAGTTTAGTTGTTTTGAGGCTGCTGATGTTATGTTATGTATGTGTTTGTTCCATTTGATGTCATTTTGAATGGTGTTTGTTCCATTTGATGTCATTTTGAATAGTGTTTGTTCCATTTGACGTCATTTTGAATGATTACTGCAAGATATTTTGTAGCTGTTTCTTTTTGTAGTACATGTTGGAGTGTGTAGTTATGTTGTATGGGGTTTTTCTCGGTTGGAACATGGAGAACTGAGCACTTGTCAAGATGGAAGGACACGAGCCAGTCCTACTCCCATTGAGCTGCAGCTGATAGATTTTCTTGGAGCTGCTCAGCATCTGTATTATTTCAATAGTTTTTTTATGATGCTGTCATCTGCATAAAGCAGTAAGTTACTATGTTTGATGTAGTCATTTAAGTCATTGATGTATACAAGAAATTGTAACGACACAGTACTGTTCCTTGTGGTACGCCGGATGTAACATAATTTTTTTCTGAACTCACAGCATCATCAAAGACTGTCTGTGTTCTTCAATTCTTAAATTCACTTTGTGGATTGATAATCTATGCCATAGTGACTGAGTTTATAAAGGAGTCTTTTGTGAGGGATCTTGTCAAAGGCTTGGCAAAGTCCATCACAATTACATCTATATGAATGTTGCTATTTTTATTTTGAGCATTCTGAATTTCGTATAAGATGTTGTTACACTCCAGGTGTTTCATTATGCTACTTGTTATGATATGCTCCATGAATTGAGTGATATCGGTCTATAATGTATTGCGCTGTGTTTGTCTCCTTTTTGAAGACTGGACAAACATTTCTTTTAGTACCTGTCCACCTGTGGCATTGTGTGGATTTATTTGTTTTAATAGTTTAAGTACACTTTTTCTGTGATGTTGATATTTTCCATTAATGGATGAGTGGATTTGCCTTCAGCTGGTATTGGTTTATCAGTATTTTCAGTAGAGAATGCTTTTTTGAATTGATGGTTGAGGATGTTGGTTTTTCAGATGGATTTTCAGTAAGTATGTCATTATCTCGTAGTGCTGCTATGCCGTTGTTGTCGCTTTTCATACCT
Source organism: Perna viridis (assembly GCA_037379345.1). Classification (NCBI taxonomy): domain Eukaryota; kingdom Metazoa; phylum Mollusca; class Bivalvia; order Mytilida; family Mytilidae; genus Perna; species Perna viridis. The sequence continues at coordinate 56,230,268 of CM074511.1, forward strand.
TTGATGTAAGTAAAGAGATTTTGAGATGTTTTTTTTCTGTTTTCATCGGGCTCGCATGCTGGGAAGTCAAATATAAGGTTTTGGACATTGCACCAGTAGGCTTTTCTCATATCTTGTTGTAATGATTTTTTTTATGATTTTTTTATACTTCTTTGTATATTCTGCACTCTTGTTTCTTTTTCTATATAGACGTTTTAACTTTTAATTTTCAGTCTGAGTTTGTTGTCAATCCATGGTAGTTTCTTTCTACTTGTTATCCTTTTTTGCGGGATGTTTTCATCAATAGATTTAAGCAAAGTGTCTCTAAACATTTTCCAGAGGTCGTTGGATGTTTGCTTATGGTAATGATCTCTGATTTCAGTTGTGATTGTTTTCATGTCCTCTTTCATTTTTGAACTATTTGCTTTTTTTGTACTGATATACATTTCTGTTACATTCAGTATAGATAATGTCATGGGAGGCATTGTTTCAACCTTATTGGTTGTGATTTGTTTCTTAAAAATGCTATTTACAAACTAACAGAAAAATGCAATAATCAGGTAACCAATTAAGTAGAATCATCTGTACATAAATGACATTACTGGGGTAATGTGTAGTTGAATATTGCAATTGTACTTCAGAACATCTGTGTGATCTTTTGGATACTGTCTTTTTAACCTCTACAGGTCAAGTAGATACTAATCATTGAGGCCATTTAAATCACTGTTAAATTTTATTACAATAAATACGTTACCATCATAAATTCTGAGTAAGTCCATCTGCGCGGAATCCCCTATCTAAAAATATCATCCAATGGGATTACTTCATTGAAATTTAGTATTATTAGAAATTCTTTTCATTGAGGAATTTTCTTTTCCATATTTATTATCATTGTATACTGATACTTTATAATGGAGTTTAATGTTAATAGCCCATTTCAAGCCATTACTGGCAATGATGTTTTTTTTATGGGTCGTTACCTTACGATAGTCAGATGGTTACTCCAGATGTGTCTAGTCAACCAACCGACTAATACTACTATTTCACAGACCCCTGTTGTAGGTTCTGTGGATAGTAATAGAGTAATCCCTACTTTAGGTACAGTAACTCTTACAGTATCTAGGACAGTAGACACCACGGGTTCAGTTTCCTGTTCCCTTGGTGTTGCTATGGGTCTAAATGTACCTGGTTCTAGACCTCCAGTGTCTTACTGTGGTGTTACTTTGCCCTCCTCGGCTAATAATCCCATGTCTTGGTCAAGACATCCCTGGCCTCAGGCTTACCCTTATCCAGGTTTACCTGGTCAGGCTTTTCCAGGTTTCTGGACCTATGGTAACAACTTAAGACCTATTGGTCTTCAGACTTTCACTCCTATTTTGTCAACCCCTGCTCCTTCTGTAGAAGTGCCTTCTAGTAGTGTAATTATACCTGCAACTGCACCTACCTCAGGTTACTAACTCTGCCCCCTCATTAGATGGGTTTGAGAGTGTTTTAGATGACTTACGTAAATCCATATCTTCTAAGTTTGTTGCTTTCTCCAATCGCCTCGCAGCTTTAGAGAAAAATGCCAACCAACTCACACCTAGCTCCACTTCCTACAGTTCACAACTCTGAAAGTGAACACGAGGATAGTGATGACGTGGAGGGCTTTTCAGTGGCTACAGGTAATCAGGAAGGTAATTTTTCCTCAGGTGAAGAAGGTGAAATTAGAGAATGTTTCTGTTTGTAATCCTGCTCCACCTGTTATTGGTCGTTTTCCTACCAATTTCAAAAATGCCGCTAAGGATGCTTCTTTTTCTTCTTTAAAGGATCTTAGATGTTTTTTCTACTCCATTATCAGAGTCTTCAATAAGGTGCCTTTTCAGTCACTTCCTAAACCTAAGACTCACTTCAACTTTCGAGATTTCTTCTGGTATGTCTAACGACCTACCTAAGTCTCATACTAGTTTTCCAGAATCTAATCATATATCCACTTCTCTTCAGGATATCAATGAAGGTATCATAGCCAATGAGTCTCATTTTTCCAAGTAAGTGGTATTGATATAACTTCCTTTAATGATCATCTCCGATCTAGGGATTATGACATTTTCAATTCCACTTTTGGTAAGTTGGTTCCTTCCTGTGATAAAGCCTTTTCTTCTTAAGTTAACTCAAGGCCTGTAGAAGGACTGCGTCTTTCTCAGTCTGTCTGGTCTAAAACTGAGAATCTTCTGAGAAATGCATCTCATGTGCTAGGTACAGCGGAACATTATTTGTCTGCCGTAGCCCCCTCACTGAAAGATGTTGCTTTTCCTCCTGAAGTAAAACCATTTTTACTTCAGGTTGATAAAGCTCTAGGCTCTTCTCAGCTTTTACTTATGGGAACTTTAGCAAACTTTACTTTTTGCAAAAGGTCGGAGATCCTGGATAAAGCTAGAGTGTCAGACAGCCTTAAGGATTCTTTAATCAAATCTCCATTGGACGACAAACTTTTTAGTTTGCCTCTTGGTGAGATTCAGAAGCAACTCCGTCATGCTCCAGCACCAGTAAAGGTTAATGTTTCTCTCTCGGGAAATAATTCTAAGCGAGGTGTTTCTTCTACTGTTGGTTCTTCCTTTCCTTCCACATAAAAGAGAAGAAATGGTTTCATTGAGGGTGGTACGAAAGGTGGTTCTATGAAAACAGTTACTAAGCGCCAACCAGGTAATTTTAAAGGCGCTAAGAGGTCCAATCACTCTACCTAGGAAGTTGCCCTCTCGTACGTTACTGACAAAACCCATCCAGAGGTGATTTACAAAACAACTCTTTTTTCAAATACCAGTAGTGGAGGAGAGGTTAACTCATTTTCTGACAAAATGGAAAGGTATTACCTCAGATTGTTGAGTAGGTATTGTCAGTAATTCGGGGGGGGGGGGTTAATTCCAAAATTCAAGAAGCTACCACCTCTTTCAACCGTTCCTATTCCACTGTCCAACACGACTCATCTGCAAAAAAATATCTCTTCTATCAGCAGAGATAGATTGTCTTTTGACAAAGAAGGCAGTAGAGGAAGTTCCTATATTTCTATTCTCGGAGGAATGCGACCAGTCATCGACCTGTCCATTCTCAACCTTTATCTGGTTTTCAAGATGGAGACCAATTGGTCTATCAAAGCTTCAGTACCTCCGGGTATGTGGAAGACTTCCCTGGATTTGACAGACGCTCATTTCCATTATCCAATATGTCCTTACCGGAAATTTCTTCGTTTTGTTTGGAATAACAAGGATAACCAATTATCGTTAGCGTTATCGTACGGCTTCTCTACTGCACCTCCAGTTTTCACCAAGGTTATACAGGCTGTCGTAGCTCATCTTCACTCACAGGTCATTCAGATTCATTTTCATCTACACAATTCTCTGTTGAAGGAACTTTCTCACGACAAGCTTCTCGTAAACATGGATCTAGTCATCGAACTCTTTCTTTTCCTGGGATTCCTAATTTCTTGGAAAAAGTCAGGTCTTATTCCTTCTCAGGACTTTACTTTTCTGTGAGAACATCACCTGACTCATGTAGGACTAACTCTACTTCCTCAGGAAAAATTTCAGAACCTCAACTTGAAAATTCATCAGTTTCTTTCTCAGGAAACAGTTTCTGCTCGCCAATTTTCTCAACTACTAGGTCTCTTGAACTCTTTAGCAGGTGGTGTTCCTCTTGGTCGACTACACATTCGACCTCTCCAATTTTACCTACTTCAACATTGGCATCCGTCTTCTCAGAATTGGGAATATCAAATTCCAATTATTCCCCAGAAGTTGTCTCCACATCTTTTATCGTGGACTGTTCAGGAGAATGTTTTGAAAGGCCAACGTCTGTCCTTTTCAGTTCCCAATCGGACTTTTCACAGATGCCTCCAACCTCGGTTGGGGCGTATCTGGAAGGACTTTCAGTATCAGGGATCTGGAGCCTCGACTTACTGAAAGAACACATCAATTTTCTAGAGATGAAATCAGTTCTTATGGCAATCTCTCATTTTTAGCCTATTCTGCAAAACAAGTCTCCTGTTCTTGCATCTGACAATATGACGGTTGTTGCTTACTTAAAAAAACAAGGAGGAACTCATTGTTTCAAGCTATTTCTTCTTGAAAAAGAAATACTTCTTTGCAATCAAATTCAGCTTCAGCTAGTAGTTCGTCATGTCCCAGGGAAACTCAATATCTTAGCAGACTCTCTATCGAGAACTCTAGCTCCAGTGAATACAGAATTGGAACTTCTCCAGTCAGTGTTTCAAGCCTTGGGGTTTCTCCTCGTGTAGACCTGTTTACAATAAGTCTCAACTTCAAACTTTATGTGTTCGTGTCTCCTGTCCCCGACCCAGAAGCTTATGTAGTAGACACCATGAATTTTCCTTGGGAAGGAATGTTCGGATATACATTCCCTTCATTCAGATTTCTGTCAGCAGTTCTTCGGAAGATTGCTTCGTAGCAATGTCTGATCATTCTTATTGCTCCAACTTGGCCCAAGCAATCTTTGTATCCAGATCTTTTTTCAACTATCTTGTGCTCTTCCACTCTTACTACCAGTAAGACACAACATTCTCTCTCTCCCAGTTCAAGGGCAAGATTCTTCATTCCAAGCCAGAGAATATACATTTTTCGCGTTTCTTCTCTAAGGGATAGTTTCAAGGAGAGATGCTTTTCTGAGCGAGCAGCCAGACATCTCTCCCGAGCAGTCAGAGACTACTAACATTGTATACGATGTTAAGTGGACAATCTTCAGTAGTTGGTGTATTGAGAAGGAAATTGTTCCTTTCAAAATTACTGTTCAGCAGTTAGCTGAATTTCTTATCTATCTTTTTGAAGATAAAAAATTGTGGAAGGAGACAATTTTTTTATCTTCAAAAAGATAGGTAAGAAAAAGGTTATTGTTCTGCTATTTCCAGAACTATCACTTGTCTGGTGGTCTTGAGTTTTGGTAATAATGAGTATATTTCTCTTTTAGTTAAAATGTTTACTCTTGAACGTCCTAGACAGATTTTGTTTTAATTCCTTCCTGGAATTTAAGTTTGGTTTCATCTTTAAAAACCATTCCTTTTGAACCAGCTGAAGAAGTAGATATCAAGTTTTTGTCGTATCAATGTTGTTTTCTACTGGCATTAGCTTCAGGTAGGAGAAGAAGAGAAATACATGCTTTTTCTATTTCGGTTCAATAGAGATAAATATTCAGTCACTCATTTAACTAACCCAGTTTTTTAGCCAAAAAATCAGATTCCCAGTAGAGGTTCAGAACCAATAGTTATACCTTCATTGTCTGTTGATTCTACTTGTAAACTGCTTTGTCCCATCAGAATTTTACTCATTTATTTACAAAGAACTCGTTGTATTAGAGCTAAGGCTAATACTAGGCTAATTATTCCCATTAAGAGTAATCAATGGAACCAAGGTTATAGCGGTAATCAAAAGAATTAATCCAGGGACAAAGACCAGACATGGAAAAAGAGACATACACAGCAAAGAACTAAAATCATAGAAAGATATTAAAAATTTATCAGCAAAAACTATATCTACCTGGATTTGTAAAGTCATTCAGTTAGCCTACAATTCTTCTAGTGAAGAATCTCTGTCTAGTCTGAACATTAAAGCCCACGATGTTAGAGCTATTTCTACATCTTGTGCACTGTTTTTTTAAAGTACGTTTTACCAGCAGGTTTCTGGAGAACTGAAGATTCTTTCATTTCTCATTACCTAAGATCATTATCTTTCCAAGCCGAGGGCTTATATTCATTGGGATCTTTGATAACGGCACAAAAAGTTGTTTTACCTCCTACATCTTCTCTGTTCATGGGATTCAGCTTTACGTTAGATTCTGTGTTTTTTTTTTATATTATTTTTGAATTTATGATAACGTATTTATCATAATAAAATTTAACATTTTTAAAGTAAAATGGGATTTTATAAAATAAATACTTACCATCGTAAATTAAAGGTCCCTTCCAGCCTTCATCTCCTGTTATATTTTTGTATAGCTTCTTGTTTACTTTTGAAAATTAAATGGATGAATAAAGGGTAGGTGGCTATTATGAGGTCATTCCATTGGATAATATTTTTAGATATGGGATCCCGCCTGCTTGACTTGCAGATGGACTTACTCAGAATTTATGATGGTAAGTATTTATTTTATAAAATCCTATTTTACTTTAAAGAGTAATCAAGGGAACCAAGGTTATAGCTGTAATCAAAAGAATGTAATCCAGGGACAAAGACCAGACATGGAAAACAGACATACACAACAAAGAACATAAAGTAACTAAAATCATACATACAAAGTAATAAAAGTGAATGAGCAACTCGGACTCCACTGAAAACTGGGAGCAAGGACCAGGTGCACTTGTAGGGAAGCGTCGTCTGCTTTTTTCTAGAAACAACCGCCGAGTTGCTCATAAAAAGTCAAGTCCGGGGTAGACAAACAAGGAATGTTAAATTTTCTATACTGGTACATTTCCAAGTTTATATTTTAGGGCATCTTATATACACAGTCACTGTAAACAAGAGAGAAACATTCAATGAAAAAATGATACTAGTATTTACAACATTTCTTAAGCAACTTAAAAATTGTTTAATATTAATGAAGTCCTTAAAAGGACTGGTGCATGCATTTATGTTGCAAGTTGAAAACCTGAAAAAATGACCGTTTTGCAAAAGTGTAATAAATGTGGTTATAACTAAAGTTTTACTCTAACCAATACTATATATAAAATTTCAGTACAAACTGAAATCCAGTAGGGTTATGGTAATAGTGACACCCTAATAAGTATTTGAGTAATTTTCCTGACTTTGATAAAACGGAATCAAATATGATTGAAAAAAGTAAGCACTTGAAATGTATAAATGCAATGGAATGCGATGTTCGTGTACTGCAAATCCATATAGTTACTTGTTCTACCGAAATGTGACAGCCAAAATGTCAGAAAATGTTGCATTCAGAATTAAAGATTTTTCGAAATATTAAACAAAAAATTAATGTTTTTAATTTGGGGATATATCTTTAGATATAATTATTGAAGTACCAAGGACTGTTGAATGAAAATATATCATCGTATAATCTATAGAGGAAAGTGCTAAGTAAAATAAGACCTAGATGAACCTGTTCAATCTCCTATAAGAAGTAGCCATACCGAAAGTACAAACCGGGGAAAATCTGAAATAGCACTATTAGGGCAATAGGAAAGAACAAATCGCACAGGAAAACAAAATTGTATACACATTCCACTAAAAGGGGAAGAATATCTATGACATAAAGGTCGATGGTCGTATATAACGGACACTCCATATCAGTTAATCAGGTCATAACTATTGGAATACTGACCTTCATCTATAGGGAAAATACCCTTGTCCCAATTTATCCTAATGCAATCGGGCTGCATACGCTGGAGCTTGCAGCTGGTATATAACTACATAGGAAATGATATCTGACAATGGGTAAACCAAGGTCGACGCATTTGTCTTAGCATTTAGTTGGAACCAGCACGTGGGAATGAACAATCTATGCCCATTTAGATGTTGGAATATCAATAAAGGTCTCATAAGATTGAAAAAAAACATAGCAAGTACATGTTTCGATTATCAATACTTTTATAGCGCATCCATGTCGGGTAAAGTTGTAAAATCTTCTTCCATTTTAGCTCCATTTGCTTCTACTTGTGGTTATTTTTTGTTAAAACATTTTCATTCAAAACTACTGGATCTAAACTACTGGATCATTCGTAGCATCGCCTGAATATAGCTGAAATATTGCTGCTCGGGCGTTAAACCCCAACAATCAATCAATCATTCGTAGCACATATATACGTGTATATGTCCACGTGGCTGTTAAAAACTGCGTCTCACCTGTAATCGGGCACGAGGATGGTCAATTTAAAGTGAAACATCCGTTGTTATCTATCGGTGTCAACCTTGTTTACAAACTAATATACCATCTAGCAAGGAAGCACAAGATGTGTGTCACGCGTCTTTCATAGGCTTTTTGTCTTCTTTTCTGTTTAAAAATAGTATAAACCACGCAATCATATGACCATGTTGAAAATTATTTCCTAAATTATTTATATTGAATTCAGGACACAAAATAAAAGGGCATGTTCTTATATTGGCTTAAGAATTTTCAGTTTGAAAAAAAACGAAAAGGTGTGTCAGCATGTACTGGTGTAGAACTAATTCTCATATGTCTTAAAATGAAATGGGGAAGGAGAAAGGGCAAATGATAATTTATATACGTAGTGTGGAAATGGATACATGACGAACATCAGATATCACTATTGTGTGTATTTCAGGTCAAATTTCATGAAGTTTAGTAGTGGTATATGGTACAAGAGTAGACCATATGTTAAATGCAAGGATCTAATTGGGAATCAGACAAAATTGAGAAATAATGAATCATGCTGAGAAAAACACAAAAATTCCTGTTTTATGGTCTGTTGAAGACGAAGTCTTAGAAGTGTCAGAGGATGCAGAAAAACTGGTACAAAGTTACAATAGAATAATAGGTAAATTAATGAAGAAATTGTGATGCATTTCATATAATTATATTAATTAATAGAAAAAAAAACAAGTAACATTGTAGTTCTATCAGAAACTGGTCGATACCTGTCATACATCTTTCTTTCCTCTTTACAAAAGAGTATAGTGACAAATAAAATTTATAATGCACGAAGCAAGATAAAACAAATGCAATGTAGTTGACAAAAAAAACCACACACACACACATAAAAACAAAAACAAACAAAAACCAAAAAAATCATCCAAAATTTCAAATAAATGTAGTGATGAATTTGTAAAAACCAATCTTCTTCCTCACTTGTTATTTTCTGAAAACAACTCGGACAGTGGAAAAATAGATGCATACTTTTAATGGAAAGATTGATTTAACAGGGAAAAATGGTTAGAACTTAATAATTTTACCAATAGGTAGAACATTGCAAAGATCCGATTAAGTGCCCACTCTCTCAAAATCGAAACCGGGCGCTGTGGTCTACAAAGACTATAAAGAGATGAACGATTTTGTGAATTTTGTGAGTACCAGGAGTTGGAATTTGTGGTTGAATGCAACCTGTATTCTGATGTGATGTCAGAAAGTTTTAATTTCAAAGAAGTTATTGATAAATGTAACAATTTTAATGCTTATCAGCCTGGTCGAAATGTTTATGGCTATTTATTGTAATGAGAATACATATGTCGTATAAATAATGCCATGGAGATTAAAATGAACAAACTGAAGTCCCAAAGATCCGTGTAACAGCACTGATCCTTATGATTTTTGTTTGTGTGTTTGTTTGACTTGTATCATAATTGTTCATATTGTATATTTTGTTAATTACGTTGTTCCTTTCCTCTTTCGTCTAACCATGGACTTGACTTTTTTATGAGCAACTCGGTGGGTGTTTCTAGAAAAGCCGAGGACGCTTACCCTACCGGTGCACCTGATTCATGCTCCCAGTTTTTAGTGGAGTCCGAGTTGCTCATTTACTTTAGTTACTTTGTATATATTATTTTAGTTACTTTATGTTCTTTGTTGTGTATATCTGTTTTCCATGTCTGGTCTTTGTCCCTGGATTACATTCTTTTGATTACCGCTATAACCTTGGTACCCTTGATTACTCTTCCATATGTTTAGTTTGTATGTATGTTTTTATGTACTACGTGTATTGCTTTGACCCCTATGGGTTTATCATGCAATAAGTTATCAAGTTATCTATCTATCCATAATTCATACCTCAAATTACTGACACGTAAAAAGAAATGAAGCAATTTCTGTGTTTAAGATTTCATGGAGAGGACATTTGTAACTACTCAAGGACAATGGAGAAACTTAATATATACTTAGTCCAGTATGTCTATAGTTGGAAAATCTCTTTTAGAGTGAAATATTTGCCTAAGAATGTCATGTGAACTTCAGTAGGTTTTCCAACATCGAGGATGTTCATTTATTTTGGGTTTTCTGTGTGTTTACATCTGGTTCTAATTTTGAACTCCGTTTTCTGTTTGTTCAGATTTGATTTTGGTTTTGATATGGTCTTTGTCCCTTCAATTCAGAGCTTTGGGTGCAGTTTTAACTATGGTAACTCTTGATTCATTGCAACTCGTAAAACCGAAGAAAGTTTTCACTCATATCCGTAATCTTAGAAAAGAACAGAACAGTATAACAACATTCGACCACTTGCCGACTATACAGATATTGCTCTAAATTATAACACTCTGATCTTGAACTTTTGCACTTTGTTGTTGGTTCGAAAAAGTCAATGACCTATAGCTTTTAATAAGTGTCACTTGATAAAGCCGTGTCTAACAGGAAAATCTACAAGGCACTAAACTTTAAATAACGAGGTCGGCCCAAACTGTAGGTTGAACGTCTCACTTGTCATTTTTTCAAGTAATATGATTTGGGATTTTGAGAAAAATAACCCCGACCTTTTGCGTTGGTGAATGGGGAGAGATTTTTCGCTAGTGTGAATCTTTTCATAATGCTATTCAATGGACATAAAATGTGCCTAGGCAGGGGTTGGGCCACCATTGTTCCTCAACCAAGGTGAACTCAGATTAGGGGGTGTGTAAATAGGATTAAATAATTAATCCAAGCGAAGCAAGAAAATTTGGAGGAGTAAATTTGAAAAAAAATCAAGATTTCATGCAAAAAAAAAAAAGGTTTCCCACTTTTAGAGGTGATATGCCTGGCACGCAGTCCTTGAAGCTAAACCATCAGCCACCTCTGAGGACCTTACAAGATGCATTCCATGTTTGCCTAAAAACTTCAGTGTGCAATTTTATAGATAACAAGACAACAAAATCTGATGATTTTTCATTTATTTATCAAAGAAATATAAATATAATTGCATTGCTCAATAGAAATAAATTAATATGTTCACTGACAAGAGACAACATAAATGGGACCTATTCTAAGCATTTAGCTTAAAAATTATATAAATAAACAATGAGAACTTTACAATGAAAACAGACATAAAGATGTGCTACTTAGAATCAGAAACCGACAGGGAAAACATGAAGTTTCTACCAAATATATACGTGTATATGCAAGTGCACCATTTAATGCATTTAACCCTGTGTATGTTTCTTAAAACTTATCTTTAGAAAAAGGTTATATTAATGCTGTACAAAAATTATAATATTGTGTCTGAATACTGATTATGTTCTTATAGAATATGTGGTATTTCTTTGCCATTAAATTCTTACATCACATTTTTAATATAAAACATCCCGAAAGAGAGCTTTTGACATTATACATTGTAGATGTACAAAAAAAAACCAATAAACACACTTTCACATTAATAATGTAAAAAAAACCAAAGACTTGAAATGTTTGATTGTTAAACAATTGGTGGCAGTGTTCTAGGATTTTTCAGAAATTGAGGTTTCCTCGGGAAATATCCTTATAAAATCAACTTTCCCACAGTCAATGACTGCTTTCCTAACAAAACAAATCCTTACAGCATATGAAGTTTTCAACTTGCTACGGGAAAGTGTAACTAAGTATCTAACTTTCCCCGACCCAAATTTCACTTGCCCTGGGTAACAGGAAATAGGAATCCTAGGACACTGTGGTGGGCTTGTAGGGGTTATGTTTAATTCATTTGGAACATGATTTTTCATTGTTAACTGAACAAAAAACAATGAAACCAAATAAAAATGAAATGTAAGATTTGTCACTATATTACTGGAAGAAATTGGCTTAGCGATTAAAAGAGTTTTTGTCATAGTTTTATTCTATCTATTCATTCTACACTTTCACTACAAAAGTTTTATGGTCGTCATCATGAACTCCTGGATCGTTATGGTGTATCCATCAGCACCATGAAAACCGATTTATTCAATGGGTCATAGTTTTCCTTTCCTCGTTTGTCTACCCCGGACTTGACTTTTTATGAGCAACTTGGCGGGTGTTTCTAGAAAAGCCGAGGGCGCTTACCCTACTGGTGCACCTGGTCCATTGCTCCCAGTTTTTAGTGGAGTCCGAGTTGCTCATTTACTTTTGTTACTTTGTATGTATGATTTTAGTTACTTTATGTTCTTTGTTGTGTATGTCTGTTTTCCATGTCTGGTCTTTGTCCCTGGATTACATTCTTTTGATTACCGCTATAACCTTGGTTCCCTTGATTACTCTTTCACTTAGATAAATTTCTTTTCATTTAAATAAACAAAATTATTCTTAGATCCAATAAGAGAAACACTCATTAAACACAAGCACATTCATATCTTGTGTTTTTATTTTAGGATTTATTTAATTGTGATCACTTTATCTATTATAAGGGACTACCTTTCTATTGGTAGAAAATGGAAAAGGGGAAACTTCGCCTGTCCACACTAAATGTGTCATTATTTTAATGCCAAAACTGAGAAAACTCTTTTTAGTAATAATTGGAAAACTATCATCTGACAAACCAAGTAGCATAAAGGCATTATGGCTATAAAAAATAAAGTCTAGCCTATTGACAATACTAGCACAATGTATACAAAAATTACATAGAAAGAAAGACAACATAGCACCATTAAAATTATAACTTAAATATAACTGTACTTGTATTAAATATTCATTTAAACAAAAAGGAGAAGCCATTTTTCATAGAAATTGGTAAGCTGCTAATAAACAAGAATTACCTACATGTATCAGTTTTGATTTACTGTATCTCAATGGGAAATTCAAAAATAAATTAAAAATCACGTTTTTGCTTTTCCCTTTATACACACAGTAAGTTGGTTTTATGTTAATACATCAGAAATATGTTTTCAGAACAAGATTTTATAGACAGTAATAAATGATGTTTAGGTATAACTTTACTTTGTCCCATTCACTATTGTGTAATAATGTTTTTTTATGGTTGAGCTAGGAAGAAAACAGCTGTTAACTACAAAAAAACTTGAAGATCATGAAAGCTCAAATAAGCAACTTAAAAGTTTTAAAATATGTAACATAAGTTCAAACTTGTGACTATAGTGTAATTAAAGAATAATTTGACCATAATTGTACTTAGTTAATATGCCTGTAATACACATGTATCTGTTGGTTTTTGTACAAATGTGGTCTAAAGTACGTTCAACATTTTAAAGTATGGTTCCACCTACAAACAAGACAGGGGGTGATTCATCATATCTTGAGATAATCAATGAAACTGTATGAATACATTTGTAAGGTCCTAAAATTAACTCTTCTTATGTTCATGTCCTTGGATCTGCTATATTTTGTGAAATATTTTTTCTTCAATTTGCACTTTCATATTTGAATAGTTTCTATGAGAACTACTGAAGGATTTCCAATTAAAACAAATTTTGGGAACCCCTATATATTGTGAAATATTTTTAACTGGTAATAGTGAAAAAATTCTGGCATTCCCTTAATGTTTCTGTAGTAGAAAATAACAAAATTTTAAGTTTAAATAAAGCCAGTAAACTACTTTTATTTGCACAAATATTTCTTAACACAGTTTCTACAGGGCCTACTGAAGGATTTGCAATAAAAAAATATTTGGGATTAAGAAATGCATGAATCACCCATTACATCCTCTGCCTGGTTTTAGGCAGAGCAGTACTTAACAATCAAAAGAATCAACTGACACATTAAAATTCTCAAAAATGTCCATCATCTATGTTCTGGTTCATAGTACTTACTGTTCTATAAATTATGACTAGTACAATTATTTTAAGAAAATTGTATGTAGAGAACTATTTTAACAATCTAATATTATACCTTCATATTTTAAGATAGGAAGATAATTGACAGAAAAAAATAAATTAAATTTTTGTGCAAGAATGAAATATGAATCTTTAAATAAATATATATGCTTAACTTAAGTCTGTCAAAAATAAAAAATAACACATGCATTGTCCACTAACTGGCATTTTTCCTGCTTTTGAAGCTATTTACATTGATAATATACAACTCTGTAACAACAACAAAAGAATGAGGCGAAACTCCATGTATAAAGTAAACTTCATACCAAATGCACATCTGGTACAGAGACTAAGAATGGAACTTTAAAGAGTATGTTTCTGTTGTAGTTTACATGTCATGAAAAGTTATGAGGTAGCTTACATAAACTATTACACTGAGTGACGCTTATAATTAAGCACTTTCAAATTTCGTCAATCTTTCTCAAGCAAAAATATCAAATTCATGAGGATAGATCACACTGTTTATGCACTTTTTTTCCAGAAAATAGCAAAGCAACTAGAAAATTTAAGCCAAAAAGAATGATAGATAAAATTTCCATATTAATCACTTCCACAAAAGGAGTCTGCAACTCTTGCTGATAAGGATGACAGAGGCTATAAGAACAACAAAATAAATTTAAAATGATGGCCTTATGAATAATTGTAATAAATAATGGAGTTAAGATCTATTCTATATAAAAAACAAATGATATCATATCTTAACACTGCTACGAAAATTTCATAAGAAATACATTTGTACTATGTACCAGTAAGTCAACTGTAGAACGAAAATTGGTCATGTACATTACTATTCAATATGAATTTCAATTACTTATCAATCAGTTGATAATAGATTGCATTTAACCCATGTATATATGAATCACCGGTGAAATAATGAACAAATAAAATGTACAAAAACTATGAAACAATAACCTCCATGGCAGTCACAGTATCACTACACACACTACCAATAGATGAGGTATCACATGAGTCTATTGACTGGTTATCATCTGACCTATCACCATCCCATGAACTTGTACTTTCTTCTGACATACTAGTGGTCCTTGAGGACTGACTTGATGAAGTCCATGACAACAATGAGGAAGTACTGTCTGAGGATGGAACAGAGTTCTTTCTGTTGGCATGTCTCCGTAAATGTTTAGAAAGATGGTCACTTCTCATAAACTTTCTATCACAGTGCATGCATGTAAACTTTTTCTCTCCGGTATGTGTCCTTCGATGCCTTGACCTTTCATCAGATCTAGCAAATCTTCTATTGCAGAATTCCCAATCACAAACAAAAGGTTTTTCTCCTGAAATCATATAAAGGAATATGACAAATTTACAAAATAAATTTGAAGTGTAATAAATTTTTTTGTCAGTAAAATTGTCAGATATTAAATATCTAACATAAGTTCTTTCTATTAATACAAGTTATTCAAAGTTTATCACAGAACATGACAAATAACATGTCATGCATGACTGATTTTTCCACTTTTCATAGTTTTATATAGTATTTTGCCTCAAGTACAACATTTTTGTGGTTCCTAAAATAATATACCACATATATACAGTTACAAATCTATGATGTAGGTATACAAACGTCGTTATTTGTTTGATAAATACCCTGAGGCAGCTTTTACAATTGTTCATAATAATCAGCAAGTAAAATTCATTGTTGTATCAAGTATAAAAAAAAATGTGCAATGTGATACTATCAAGTGTATAGGCTACTTTTTATTACTCAGTCAAACATTTTTATTTGAAGTCAACATTGAATACTTCTGACCATGATCAAATTGCATTAAAACTGAGTAAAAATGTTTAGAGTAAAGGCAGGAGTTACATTTTATAATATTAAAAGCTTTGAATAATATTCAATGAACAATCTTAACAGTTCTCATATAATGTTTTCAAATTACCCGTGTGAGTTCTTAAATGGGCTTTGAGATGAGAACTCTTAAAGTATGTTTTTCCACAACTGTCATAAGTACATGCATAGTTCCTCCGTCTCCCTGTATTAGAATTGATAATATCTTCAACAGTCACATTTCCTTGAGGTGGGGCAGGAGCAATAGGACACAGCTTATCAAGCCATGCCTTACACGATATAGCTTGCTGCAATGGCTGGACACTGTTATTGTTTATAAGAATAACCTGTACAACAGGCTGAGATGATGCTGAGTTTGTGACATCTGTTGATTGAGGTGCACTAGCTGAAACATTACTGTTAGAAGAAATAACAGGCTGAATTCTAGGTACATTATCATTTGGTAGCATCTGTTCATTAACAATCATTTTGTTTCCACTTCCTAACTGGTTCTTGTTTATGTTGTCATTCAAAACAGGACTAACAGTTTTTGGTACTACCACTGGGAGTTGTGTAGGCTTTTCATTATCATTTATTTTACCTTCTCTCAAGAGCTAAAAATATAAAAAAAACATAGATCATGTACACAGTAATTAAACTGCAATATCAAATGCTAGCAGTTTTAGGAAATGAAAAAACCTGGTATTCTTATTCAATTCAACTATCAAAAATAAGCTGCTAAAACTATGTGTAAAACCATGCGCTTAAACTCATTGTGAACAGGAGACAATGGAAATTGCATTATAAATACTTCCTCTATCCCTTGAAAAATTACATGTATTTTTCAACAAAAAACCAGTTATCTACAATACAAATAAAATTTGTAATTTTCATATGTAATGTACATACTTATAATATTTTCCAATACTATCCAGTCCATAACATTAAATTATCCATAATTTAACTAATATAATTGTGTACTTGTGTTCATGAGTTGCCTAATGAATTAAGAAAGGGGTGAATCATTGAAGTTGGATAAAGTACCATAGCTAGCTTGGACTCTTTTTTGAGTGGTTTTGGTGAAGGTTGAGGTTCATTTCTCTTTAAAACACTACTTGTCTGGTAAGCCTTGTATGCTGGACAATAATCTTTAGAATTCAGAACATTGCCAATAGATAACAGAGTTTCTATTGCCTCTCTTTCAACTGAAGATCCACAGTTCTCCATTCCTTGCTTCAATGCACACTGAATACACATTTCACCTAATCTGTAATTATAAGAACAACACTTAATTTATATGTGTACACAGTTTGGTTTTCTACTGCAGAAAGTGCATATAAACATACTCCAAATAATGATATACAGGGGCCCTGTGCAGGTCTAGGTGTGAAAAGAATAGCCCTGCAGCAGCACTAAACTTGTCATAAAAGGCGACTAAATAGTGCTCAGAAACCTAGCCGGGGCTAGGTGCTCTGCCCACAGAGCAACTGGGTTGTGTGCCCCAGGTGGTGGAATGGGGTACCCCTGGCGTGTTACATGCTGGGGTTGTCAGGCTATAATACGGAAAACCTGACAGCAAATCATAGTGGTGCACCATGTTGGTTCCTTCACGATAAAGAACCCTGCTGTGGTATTCAATAGGAGTAGGAGCCTTTGCGCTCTTCCACAGGAGGCTAAATTATCCTACCCTACCCATCCCCCTTTTTCTATTTGTCGACCCTATTATCCTTGTGTCCCATCCCTTGTTTCATATCATCATCATTCATGTTCATTTTATCATCCATTTCATGTTCATCGCCCGAATATAGCTGAAATATTGCTGCTCGGGCGTTAAAACCCCAACAATCAATCAATCAATCATGATATATGGGGCTGTAAAATTGGCACGCAGTTTGACTAGTCGTCGGGGGGGGGGGGGTGAACCTATGCATGTACATGTATGTGTGTCTGTTATTACTGGAATTAAGACTCTTATTTTCTGAACTGATTGACTTAACTATAAATATGTTTTATTAGCAAATATTACCAAAAAAGGCAAGTAACTATAATCGTGAGAAAATCGAGCAACTCGTGTATCAACAATGTTTATAAATAAACACACGTGTGTTTCTAAAAATAGCCTAAGAAATTCCAATGTTCAGTTGCATAACTCATTTTACGGTAAAATATCATAAATTAATGTAACCGAGCTATCCTTAATATCGGTTATAAACAACTTCACAACCAAAGACGAGAGAAAGAAATAAAACCCAACAGAAATAGCAACCCACATGTTATATCGGTCATATATAGTAAATGCGACCATGACCGACAAAATGTAGGTCATATTGTGACACACCCCCCATAAGTTGTCCAGCTATTTTTCATTTGATTTAAGCATCTAACAAACAATTTGCTGATAATTCGGATAAAAATATAGGGTCAAGATTCGAATCTTATAGAACTTTGGGCAACAATCGCATTTTCTCCACACATTTCGAGTTTCGAACTGGCATGAACTCGGGTCGATCAGCTGTCAAAATCATGATCACAAGAAGGGGCATTACTCATGGTGTAAACAAAGACATCAAACCCCAAATTTTACAGTTCTCATGGTACCAAAAAAAAGTTTTTTAAGAGCAAAATAACAACTTTAATGTGATTACTTTGTGGCTTTCTTCAGTACAATTAATCTGATCCACATTCGTGTATTTTTTAAGGGAGACTTTTTGATGGTCAAATGTACGAGACCCACTGTACAAGCACTTTAATTAAGGTTAACAGAGAAAAAAGTTTTTTCCTACCGTAAAAATGACCATAAACCCGTTCCTGATGCAAGAATGTCCAATATACGCACATAAACCTTCCCTGCTCTCAGTTTATTAGAAATATACAAATTATTATTAAAATTATCATTTGGGTGAGGGCGGGGATTTCTTAGCCAATAAGCGTCGCTAATTTTTAGTGAATAACCAATCAGATGAGAGCGATCATGCAAACTTCGGCTGAATATAGCTGATCTAGCACGTGGGTCTTCAGTGAACGACAACATGAAATTTTGTGTATTGCTTATACCTGTCTTGAAGATCAATCAATATCTTAGGTCGTGTATTGATGCACGTAAGCGCAGTTATAATAACGTGAATAAAAAGTGACATGTTGTACAATATTGCTAATGTTAAATTATTTGACTTACACTCAAATATTTTACATATACGTGTATATAATTATGACGATAATCTTTGATGAAATTCATACGAAGATCACGCATGTTTTTCCTGCTTATATTTAATTAAGGCGGTTTATTAATAATTTCCTCGAAGGTGTACATTAAAAACTTCTAGAAAGAAAAATAAAATATATTAAGTAAGACATCCAAGAAAGGGCCAAGGATTTATACGTAGCATTTATATTTAACTTTTTGAAAGGACTTATCATTTTAAGAACAGTTAATTGCACGAAAGTGAATTGAACAACTAATCCAATTTTTGTATTTCCTATGAATTTACTCTGTACGGGAATAACCTTTTGATTTTCTTGGGGTGAGTGAGATAGGATCAAATTTGAGATAAAAAGACGAGACGATGATGTATGGTTAAATAATCCAGGATGAACAGCTGGGTAACCAAGACAGTTTTGAGTAAAAATATATATATATACACAACTACACAACGTCTCAGAATGTGACGACTCTATTCGCTACACTGCTTCATCGGATCAAATTGATACAGGGAAGATAACGTAAACTTAAAGAAGGGTCTGAAAAATTCCCAACGATGTTAGAACTCAAATTTGCGAAGCAAATTTTTGGTCGTTCCCTCCGCGGGACTTGAACTAGTACCGCTGTAACATCTATGGCAACACCGCCTGCACTAACCACTAGTGGTCTAGGGCGTTGGGAATTTTTCAGACCCTTCTATATATATATATGTAATCAAATAAAAAATAAAGAAGACAGGAAAGAAAAAGATGTTTTTTTTTGCTAAATGACACTGAAAGGAAATTTTTTATCTTCTCAGTGGATTAGCTAAGCGTCGTAATTCTGTTATGATGCTGCAAGAACAAAAATAAGCAATCATGCAAGTTTTTGCATACATTTCATGAATATATTCCATTGTAACAAGAAACACACTGAGACATAATGGCTTAAAGAGTATTATTATTCTAAACCAATCTACATGTAATTGTATTAGACCTATCAATTGTTCCATTCAGTCAATGCAGTGAGGTCTAATTTGAATTACTAGAGTGATTCCAAACACACATGATGGCTTTTATTGCAGCCCTGTAGACTTTGTGAACATTCATTCTAACCGTATAGGTCGTGGTCAAAGATTCTGGGCAAAATGCAAGACCATTGTCTTGAAAAATGGCTACCACAAATGGTAAAATATAAAAACAGAGATACAAACAATTTTTAACATGACCATGGAACGAGAGAAATTCATTTTCTTCAAAAACTTACAAGAATCAGGCGATAGTCTGGAGCTATATATCAAGAACGAGAAAGACTACAAGTATGAAGTTGTTCCATTAGAATGCAATGGTCTCTAAGCGTAACTAATTAAACCAACTTTCTTAAATCACATGTAGTCTCATCAAGCCTTCACATAAAAAAGACAGGTATAATCTTCCAAACCTCTGGACGTCCGTGGATAAATATAGAATGATTTGAAAAAGGGTTCAGTCACAAGAGGTATAAAAACAGGCTTCTTAAACAGGTCTTTTATACTTTCATCTTTCAGTAAGATCAACAAGCCCATCATACATATACATGTATGCCCAGTGTCTTTAAATTTTAAAATAAAAAATACCCTCTCAGCAGAACGTCGTGGTTTGCACATGCAAACGAAGATCTCTCAGTCACAACAATTCAGTACGATATCTCTAAAGTCTTTGATGCTTTACAAATAGAGGATTCTTTATGATTGTTCTTGGATGTTCAGTGTGTGTCACCAATGTCTGTTGAAATGTCATTGGGGTGTTCGAAATTATATTTTGTAAACTTCATGCCCAATAGAATAAAAATATGTGTTGGTAATCTGATTTGAACATCACTTTTTATTACGTAACCTGCATTGCATATACACTTGAAGTGAAGCGTAATAGATAGGTGTTTTTGAATAGAAAATCACTGGAGCGGGGCTCATTTTGAATCCAGTGGAATCGGTGACACTGCAAGCAGATACTGGAATTTCATACCTTGACATGAAGAAATCGAATATTTAACTACGGCTATAGGCCTATCGGACTCATATTAAGATAGGCTTTTATTAGATACATTTCCTGCTCAGACTGATAGTAAATTATTCTTACTTCATTGATACATAGACCTGCAATGAATTGTAGGTCTCTGATTGACAATATGCAGTGAATATATTTTTCTTACAAAATCAGGGGCGGATCCAGGATTTGAGTTTAAGGGGGCGTTAATTGAATTAAATGCCATTCAAAGCAAGGCAAAAAATATTATGGGGTGAAACTTGTGGTGATTTTTTTTCCTTACCGATTTAGGGGGGGGGGATAGGCCAGTCCTTGGATCCGCGCCTGAAAATGCAAATATATTTTTTTTCTCCATGAGGAGGTATTTAAGATTATATTGAAAAGTGAAAATGTTAAAACTAATTTGCGCATTCTTGGTTTTCTAAAAATATTTGTAAAATATTTTGTTGTTATTGTCCCGCTCCCTAAATTATTGATTTTATTAAGGTTTTACAACATACTGCTATTTGTAAGTATATTTGATTAATGTCACGATCGTAATTGAAAGTACGGGAAAAGGAAAGCAACTCCAGATACTGCTTAATATTTTTGCGGAACACACCGGATTTTTTCCATTTACCGTATGTACAGATTGAGAGAATTGAGATGGCAACAAGAAGGCCTGTCAGAAATTCCAAATTTGGTTTCCAGAAAAATGCTGACAATGACCCCAAATCTGTTCACCCTACCATCTTGAAGCAAGCAAGGAAGAGTGGTCAACTAAATCTTTCGGGAAGATCTATGACCGAAGGTTTGGCCAAATTGTCGTTTGGACAATTATTTTACTGAATTTTCTGAAGTCACAGGAGTTTGAACAAACTATTCAAACTGATTTAACTGTAATAAGTCAGTATTAGGCAAATGTAATATTTTATGGCTGTTTAGAAATAAGCAGATTTTGAAGTATTTATAGCTCAAAACTGCACGTCCAGTTTTCATAACATACTTTCACTCTGTCATGTTTTTTGTCATGTTGTTGTTCGTGCTATGCTTTAAATGAGCCCTTTTAATTTGAAAAAAAAAATATTAGTGTTAGTATTAAAGTCATTGACAAGATTATAGAACTGTTAAACTATAGGCGATATTTAGTCAAATGGAATTGTCAAAAGTAATAGCACAGTCCTGAGCCTGAAACTGTCAATATATGCTGTAAATAGCTTCTAAACAAGGCACCCTGTCCTAAGGAGTTTCTCTTGTATAATAGGGTACTCTTGTTTTTAGGAATATTTACAATATTTATACAATTTATAATATTTCAGGCTTCTGAATAGATAATAGATAGTTTTGATTTATTGTTAAATTGTAGAAGTTCTACAATTTTTCTTGTATAAGCTTTAGCAGTTTTGTTTTATTACTCAGCAAAGAGTTTGGGAAAGATTTTTTTTGAATGCACATATTTTCATTAATTCAGCAGTAAGTTATAGAATTCTTAACGAGATTTTAAAGGTAAAATATCAGTAAAAATATATCATAACTACATTCAGAATCAAACTTTAATTGTTAAAACAACATGAGCATGAGTGAGGGTTTTTTTTTAACGACTACTTTACGGGTCCCACACAGACAGGAATAAAGCAACATAACCATGCCTTATACCTTGCTATTAAAAGTGTGCAAACCAGGACACAGCAAGATTTTCTAGAATCTTAATGTAAATAAGAAATAATCTTTTTTATAGGCCCATTTGTCTAGACATGAAATACATGGTATACCAGTGTCCATTCATCCGACTTGTTCACACTTTGCACAAACACTTGAAAATGCTGCCAGCTTTTGTAAAACCTTGATGAATTGTTTTTTTCTATTGATATGAGCTTCCTTTCAATGGCAACTTTGATAAAAAGGAAGGGTGTAACAGTTTTCACAGTATAACTTTTCCAAATATAATCACTTAAAAATCTAGGAGAATGTTGCATCCATTTTCGTTAAATTTTGGAAATTAGTTAACTACTATGGATGTTAGCTCCCCCTTCAATTATGACTTTTCATTTTCAAGTTTTTGTTCAAAATAACTTTAAGCAACTTTCATGTAACTTTGCTGAATTGATTTTGTTTTTTTTTTTTTTTATAATGTAAGATATATAAGCTTCTTTATATATTCTGGTCTATATATATGCCCCATCTGTTCAGGGTTCTGGTCTACGCCTCATCTGTTCAGGGTTCAACCTCTGCCAGCATATCTTTTGTCTATGTGAAGTATTTTATTTCCTAAAGATTCAGTTGTGCACACTACATCTGGTTGTTGATACACAATTTTGGGGTTACTGCCAAACCCGAAAAAATGCGGTTAAAAACTCTTTAATACCTGTTCACAGAGCTTTTCTTGTACCAGGAATGCAACAAGTTTTCTAACATGTTTTAAGTTCGTCATTACCTTTTGACAAATATTGGCTTAATTTCATCTCAATTATCCCTCTTACTAGAGACAAGTCAAATGAGAAGAAAATTGTAAAAAGTTGGAAACTGTGTACTTGTCCATTGTTTTTATAGTGTTTAAGGTATTGCCAAATTGTGTGTACAACAAAATGTCAATTTCATAAACAAATCTCTTCGATTTAAATGAATGACAAAGACAATTATTTGTTGTTTTTACATTACTTCTGTGCAGTTTTTACTCATTTTCTAAACTATCCCTCAAATAATTTGTAAAGAAAAGTCTGTTTTCATAACCAAAAAAAAAAACATCAAACATTTGCTTAATTGTAATTATGGGAAATATTGCATGATTTTAAATTAGATTGGAGAAACCCCCTGTATTCTGAGGTTCATAAGATTGCCCCAACTAAAATATTTTATGGCTTAAATATTGATCTACCAGGTGATAAAAGGCTGAATTTTGTTATGGTCCATTGTATTTCAGTACCCCCTGAAGTATGGAGGATAAATATAGATGTTCCAGAGGAGTCAAAAACTGTTTCTCTTGACAACACAGAAGACAGATGGTGGGAACAAACAGATTTGACCAAAATTATTCTAGCATCAAATTTGTTAACTGAACTCTCTGAAGATATAAAGGAGCTACCAGCTTTAACTGTTCTTGATGTAAGTGATAATGTAGTTGAAACAGTTTTAAAACTTTTATATTATTAGCTCACCTGAGCTATTGCCATCACTTGGCATCCGTCGTCGTTGTTGGTTGTTGTCATTAACAATTTCTTCAAACATCTTCTCCTCTTAAACTGCTGAATGGATTTGGATGAAACTTAAGATGATTGTTCCTTAGAGTATTCTGCACAAAATGACCATTTGGATTTCTGATCTGTTAAAAAATATGGCCACTGTTACTAAAAATAGAACATAGGGGGTCAGACAGCAGATTTTTGCATAAATCTCCAAAACTGTTAGGTTTAACCAAATTCTGACATGGGTAAAATTATTTAGCACGATGAGATCTATCTGTGGTCAAATTTTGGTGAAAATTTGCCCTTTTTGATGATTTATGCGGTTTTTTCATGTTATTACTTTCAAAAATCTTCTCCTCAGAAACTACTTCTTTGAAGTTGGTATTTTTGTTTTTACGGTATCCTTAGCAAAAAACATGGCCATCGTTACTAAGATAGAACATAGGGGTTAGACAGCAGATTTTTGCATATATCTCGAAACCATTAGATTTAACCAAATTCTGACATAGGTAAAAGTATTCAGCATGATGAGATCTATGAGTGGTCAAATTTAGGTGAAAATCTGTTTACCCATGTTGGAGTTATTGCCCTTTTTTGATGTTTTTATTAAAAATAGAACATAGGGGTCAGGCAGTAGTTTTTTGCATATATCTCCAAAACCATTAGGTTTAGCCAATATCTATCAATTGCTGAAATGATCATTATTGTAAGGCCTTCAAAAGTCTCCATGTAAGAGTTATTGCCCTTGAGAGGTGAAAAATGACTTTTTTTATTTACAGTTTTCAGCCAATATCTTAAAAACTATGATAGATAGAATGAAATTTTCAATTGCTGAAATTATTCTTATTATAAGGCCTACAACAGTTTGTGAGGATCAGTCGACTTTAATAAAATTTATTGTCTTTAAATTACGTTTTTAGCAGTTTTCAGCCAATATTTTGAAAACTTTGATAGATAGAATGAAACTTTCAGTTGATGAAATGATCCTTATGATAAGTCCTACCAAAGTCATCACACAGTCAAAATTGTCAGACAACTCCTTGTTAGAGTTATTGCCATTGAAAGGCAACAAATTTAACCAGGTGAGTGATTCAGGCTCCTGGGAGCCTCTTGTTTTATTTTTTTATGTTGTTTAGAAACATATAAAATAGGCCATACCTTAAAACAGATACAAAATCAAGTGGGAACAGAATGTCATCTAAAGAAGAGTGAATAATATAAAATACCTGTAGAAAGACTTCTTCACAATGTCAAGGACAACCTATTCATAATAAAATATTTGATAAAAGAACTCAGATGAAAAATTAAAATTCAATATGTAGTTTACAAAATATTGTTTTGAGATTTGGTGCATCTGTTCAGTAAACCTCCCATGTTTGACAATGTTCATTACACAAATATTTCCTAACTGAAAAAATTAGCTTCTTCATGTTGAGTATGTCTGAAATTATATTATCTAATTAGGATGATTTCCTCAGCTGTTGTGGTTTTAAGACTTGTAAGTGAATTTTATTGAATTTTGTGACTTTTATTTCATTTTCTATCTGAGATTTTAATGGTGTTACTAGTATCCTGTTACTATTTTATTTAAGTGTAAAAAGAAGACAAGCAGTAAAATCCTGACATTTTAATACATGTATCACATTGGGTTATTCTACTTGCTTAACAGGTGCATGACAACAGACTGGAAAGTCTACCACAGAATGTCAGTATTCTAGAGAATTTACTCAAACTTGATGTCAGGTAAGATTGTTTTGTTACACAGATTTATACATAATGAGAGAAACACTTTAGTTGTCTCTGGGTAGCATGCTTACCTTGAGTGAGGGAGGTCATGGGTTGGATCCTTGGCCAAGTCACACCAAAGACTTCAAAATTGGTAGTCACTGCCTCTTTACCAAGCCTGTAGTATTAAAGGGGATAGAGTTGTCGACTCAAAGAACAAAATAATATGTCCTTATAGAGTTGTATCCCTACCTGTGCCAGTGTTGGCCATTACTTCATTGAGATAGCACAAAAAAATCTGACTCAACATGTCAGACTAGTATGAAAGCAGGGTCTATTCAATTGGTCAATTATTCTTGTTCTGGCATGAAATATCTGTCATATGACATTAAACCATAATCAATCAATCAATATATTATGAGCATGTGTGATAAATGAAATGATGATGTCAAGTCTTTTTAAGATTACACCAAATCAAAAGTAAATATGTTACAAATTATCATAATATGAAAACAATACTGTACTACTCAGTGAGACCAGTAGGTAATGAAATTACTTGATTACATATGTTTTATTTCAATACAAATATCACTTTTAAGTTTTTGTATAACCTTAGAACATTATTATATAGAAGCTCATATTCTGTTAAAATGTTTTTTTTCTATTTGAAGTGCTTGTAAAGGTTATGTAGATGATTTATGATGATATTATGATGTTTGTGTTTGTATTTTTTAGTCGAAATAAATTGAAGGAATTCCCCTTATGTATCTGTCAATGTAGAAATTTAGTGAGCCTTCATGTGGAGTATAATGAGATAAAAGTTATAAGTCAAGAAATAGGATCTTTGAGAAAATTAGAAGAATTGGTATGTATAATATTAAACAGCCATCTACACTTAAGTAAATAAATATGGAAAGCATATCTGAAGTTTAAAAGGGAAGACAACTCAAAATTTTGCTAGTTTTTGACCTTATTTTTTGCTAAGTGCTATAGTTAAGATTATTGTGTGTTCAAATGAATGACAAGGAAAACCATACCATACCTAATAAAGCCATATAAAACTTGCTGGAATCACAAAAAATTGAGATGAATCATGTTCTTGTCAGACTACTGGGTTCACATGACTGATAGATAGTCGGTTTAGAATGCATATATGTGATTAGGTGCCTATTGGGCCTTACCCTGAAATGCATATTATCCATAGTTTTTTTTAATCATTTCTGGATTGAAGTAGATAATGTCCAAAATGAGTAGACTGCTTCCACTAGCCAAAATATATGTACTGTAGAGTTAAGTCAGAATAAATTCAATGGTTTATATTTTATCTTTAGGATATATCTAATAACCAGCTTACAGATTTACCAACACATATAGGTCACCTGACTAAAGTTAGTAAACTCAATATTTCTAACAACAAACTTCAACAGTTGCCACCAGAAATAGGCTGTATGGATGGTGAGTATAAATAATCAAAGCGCTGATGGCGTTGAACCTCAGAAGTCATGAGATATTTATAAATATTTTAAAATCTTTAAAATCCACAGATGGTAATTTGTTTTTTCTTTATTTCCAAAAAAGATTAATTATTTACAACGGGATCAGTGCTTTCACTACTAATAGACCTACACATCGACACTAATCTGATGATTTGAAATTTCAATTTAAATTCCGTTTCCTCTTTTTTTTTTGGTCCCATTTGATTTCATTTTCATTTTGTTTCTAAATGTGTGATCTTGACAATCTATTTTTAGTTTTAAACACAGCCAATCACGTGGAATCCATATATAGATATCAAAGGCATTGATAAACTATAGTTCACACTTCTATATATGTATTTGATTTTTTCTTTGACAGTGAATTGTGTAAAATATAATTTCAGTGGAATACTGTAAAAACAGGCAATGTATTTATATGAAATAATCAATTTGATTCATTTTAATATTCATCCACCATATCTCATTCGCGGTGGAAGTACTTTTAAGGCAGTTATCAACCGGAAGTCGCTTTGATTGACATCAGATGGTTTTAAGACTCAGAAATCACATGACTTCCCAGTAAAAATCAGTATCATTTATTTTTTTCTCTTTTTACATTTACAAAACTTGAATAAGTCCTGTTGGAGTGTTTAAGAATAGTGATAAATAGAACACTGAAATGTATTTTTTTTTATTTCTATATTTCAACTGAATTTCACTCAAACATGTCACAATTCTTCATTAGTTAATATTACAAGTTTATGATCATCTTAAGGACAAAGTCAGTAATGTTATTGTTTCGATTCACAAAACTGATGTAATGGAAATTGGAACTAGTGGTGAGGTTATCTTTGATTTATACATTAATGTTATCACAGAGACTGATTTTTTAGTTGTATACATAGATAATCTGACATCATCTATAAACTTACACCACTATGAAACACCAAAAAATTCCTGGACTAATTTGATTCAAACAAAATTGAAAGTATTTCCACATTAAATGTTGGTATTTTTTTCAGGTTTAAGGTACTTTGATGCTACACATAACCAGATATCAGTATTGCCATCAGACTTTGGTAACTTGATGTACCTAGAACAACTTTATCTAAGACACAATAAGCTACAATACCTACCTTTGTTGACTAAATGTCAGAGTTTAAAGGTAAACAACTGGCGTTTAGCAGACTATATGTTCATCTTGCTTACTATACCCCCTGAAAAGTGGTAGGTATATTGTGATCATGCTGTCCATCCATTCTTCCATCTGTTTATCAGTCTTCAGATCTATTATGTAACTCCTCTAAAACAAATGAATGGAATGTGATGAAATTTTCATAAACTCTTTGTTACATGATGCAATTGTGCATTCTGGGAGAAGAGTGCGGGTAGCACCAAGTGAGCTTTGCTCAAAGTTTTTGTAGTTTTTGTGTTTCATATCCTTTAACTCATAAACCTAAAAAGGATTATGATGAATATGGAAATATTATAGATATTCTTCAAAACAATAAGACAGATGGACAAACTGACATAACATTCATGGAAGTATTCCTCAGATTTCAGCTATAACTGGTAATCTCTAATGGTTACGTTTTTGAAATTTGATGGAAGCTTCAGTACAATAAACTGTGTTAGTGATTTTCTCCATAGTAACACACTCAGTTGTTGGTTATTTGAGGTCTGTCTGAATTATAATGATGTGTAAATTTTATCAGCTTAAAATTTAAAACATTGCATTGGGTTGATTTAAAATTTGGTATGCATGTTCAGCACATTTTGGTAACTGGGTTCTGTTTTCCAAATATCTTTGATAAAAACTAAGGGTTAGTTGGGCCATCCAAGCTCAATAGACACACATCTTTTACAAGAGATTGAACCTAATGCCAGACCTTGTTGAACTGGGGTAGCCCAAAGTAAAGCCAGTTTTACAAAGTGAACTCATATATTGAATTAGTAACAATAGACCTTAATCTTTGTGGTCATTTTAATAGACACCTTTACTCATGCAGTTAAACAGCTGAAGGTAGGAGATTTTTTCCTGCAATGTAGAAGATTTTTTCTTACAGGAAAAAAACTTAGAAACTTAGTGGTTGTCAACTTCCAAGGGTAAAGCTTGAGCTCTTCATAGTTTTGGGGATGAAAGTTGAGTAACATTGACTAAATGATGAATGATTAAAGCTGCATTTTTATTACTACTAAACATGATCATACTCAAATTAAACAAAGACTTGCATATCAAATTTACACTATATAATACAGAAAGAATTTAGGAAATGAACATAAGGTTATGTGAAAAAAAACTGTAAGCACATCTTTTATCATGTACATGCAGTATATTGCAAATTTGCAACAGGGTGGTCACATTATCCAGAGTGTATCACAACTTTTTTTCCTGTATAAAAATATGATAACATGTACAATTACATGTAATATAAACTTTTAGAGAACTTGTATTAAATGCAAAAGCAGTATTTTGTTATTTGAACACTGATTTCACTGGTACATGATTTTTTTATTCTATCACACTCCAATGGTCACCTACTGAAACTCATAAAATGTAAATTTTTTCCATGTAAAGGAAAACATCTTCGCCCTGCAGTTTAACTGCATGAGTGAAGGTGTCTATTGAAATAAAACAGAAATTAAGCTTCATTGTTACTAATTTAATTGAGGAGTTCACTTAGCAAAACTGGCATTTATCTTGGGCTACTCAGTTTCAACAAGGTCAGAGGTTAAGGTCAACCAGTTTTAATTCTATGATTCTCTGAAAGAGACCTCTGAACATAACATTGATTCATTTTCAGGAATTACATCTTGGTAACAATCAGCTGAAAGAGTTGACAGCTGAACATCTTAAACATCTAGAGACTCTGAGTGTGTTAGATATTAGAGATAATAAGGTTTCTGTCATACCTGATGAAATAGTGACGCTGATTAATCTGCAGAGATTGGATGTTACTAATAATGACCTTACTGGGTATGTATCTTTATCCTGATTGGTAGGCATTGAAATGGTACACTTTTGTGCCTCTATATCTGTTTATATGCCTCTTATGACTCCACTTTAAAGCCAGGATGTACTAAGTGATTAGTATGTCTGTCCTGTCATTCCAGTCCATCGCACACTGTATATACGTGCCTATAAGTCAGATTTATTGGACTAAATTTTTAACTGCTGGGAAGGGTACTGACTTATAGACAAGATCTACCTTATGAACTAAAATTTTCAGCTTGAAATTGTCAAAAGCTTGATTACTGACATAAGCATGACACCAACATTGAACAGCCTGACTGACACCGTTTACCCCATTTTTTAAATTGTGAATGTCGGTTTTAGGAAGTATGTTTTCATCTTCTATCTTTTACAGCTAAAATTTGATGCAGCTAAAGAAAATTAACTGTCTCATCTTTATTTTGCCACAGTACTGGCCTTTAATGATTTTATTAGTATTTCCCACTCCTCCATTTTGTGTATTGATTTTACCTGTGTAGACTCAAATAACCAAAAACCCAAAGGTGTAATAGAAACATGGCCCAGTAACGTACCATAATTAATGACAAAAGTAACCAATATTTAAGTTGGTTATAACATTATTTTAATGAATTTCTTTTTCCTTAAGGTAAAACCTCTTAATTTACTGACATCTTCAAAAATGAGTTGTTGGAGTATCATAAACTTTCTGTTTTATTCTTTATTATTCGCTATATTTATGATTTTAATTTGGTAGGGTCTGTACTGTGTAACCCATACCTGCACCTGTACCAACTTTTCCCCGTACCCAAATTATGTTTTGCTAAAATATTCATAATAATCTGATAACAAATTTTAGCAGAACTTAGAATTTTTCAGCATATGATATAAATGATACTGAAAATAACTGTTGTGGCTTCCTTTAATGAGATTAATTTCAAATTTAATTTTATGCAGTTGTATGTTGTAAATAATATTGGCTCCTTTTGATAGGAATGATTTGAAATTTTGTTTGCAGCTTCATATTAATGACTTCTTAAATTTTATTAGCCGTTTTTTGGAGATAACAACTCCACCAAACAGTAAAAGTAAAGAACTTTGTGTTAAGAACTTCTGCGGTTTATACAGATAAAAAGTCATTATTTAATTACATGTAGTACGTGTATAAGCCAAAATACAGTAAAGACATAAATGAAGATATGAGAAAGGTCTTCCTGATGAATGACATTTATTGTACAAACATCAAGAGTTAAATTAGAAATGGCTATCTTGTTTCATATGGAAGTCTGACTATCTACATGAAATTCTCAATTAATAAAGTATTAGTTAGTAATACATGTTGTTCCTTCATCAGGTTTAGAAATCTCAAACACAGTACTTCATAAAAGTAAACCTGTAATAGATTACAATCTCTAACTTGATGAGGTGAAAAAGCTTGATACAGAGTTATTAATCTGAATCAATTTTTGAGTTATCTGTTTCTTATGTAACCAAGTCTTGGACATGTTTATTTAACTTGGTTTACAGAAATACAGCATGATTTACAGAAATTTTTCAATATTTTTACGTTTTATTCATATTTTATTTGTATTAAGTTCCTTTTTACCTTTTAAATGTGGTTAATATTCACTAATTCTGATTTACAGAAATGCTGTATAAGGCTAAGTGCTATTATTTAAATCTTGTAGTGAGGCATGACTATGGTATTGCTTTTGTGATGTTGGTGTCCACAATACGATTTTATGTTTGTCAGTTTAATATGAACTACTTGTGTTAGGTCAATTATATTTAGTACACAGATGCATTAGCATTACTTAATCACAATTCCATATCCATTTCCTTCATATAAATTACAGTCACAGTCTACTAATTTTAAGATTTCATGTTAAGATTTGAATGTTAAGTTTTATGCTTAGGTTAGTTTAACATAAACTATTCATCCCAGGTCAATGGTATTTAGTGTACAGTTGCATTAGCATCACTAAATAACTTCCATATCTGTTTTATGCATATGCCCCCACTGTCACAATTAAATATAGAATATTGACCATGTATGACAGGCGAGGCATATCTCTGTGATAACAGTTTATTTTCTATATGTACACGTAGATAATAAAAGTTCAACTTGAATTTTACAATACAACATTTTGCCAATTACTAAACAACTGTAACTTAAAAAACTTACCTACATACATAGTCTGTTCAATCTCATCAATTTCTGAATATAAGCAGATTTGAAAAAAACAAAAATGATGATGTCAATATTGTTATATAATATACAAGTGGTTTTTGTATTGTAGCTTGCCTTATATCATGGGTACCATGACAGCTTTGAAATCTATAGTACTTGATGGTAACCCAATGAAGTCAATCAGGAGAGATATTATAATGGTAGCTTCATTTATTGTGTGTTTTAATATACACATGTACTATACAGAGATTAAAAAAACTTTATTAGCATAGAGTTTAATTGAGGAGACCTCATTATACCCCTTCAACAAGTTGGGGGTTTATAAGAGTCACCTTGTTTGTCTGTCCATCATTCTGTCACTCTGTTCGTCGGACAGTTTTGTCACAGAATTCTTGGCTCTCAGTAGACGGATTGAATTCAAATTTGGTATGTGGCTTTTTAAAATGGGTAAGCTATTTTGATTGCTTAATGCTATTAATTTCCTGTTTAAGTGGGGTATACCTAGCAACTAGATAGTGTGTGCAACTTCATGTTTTGTGATGCTGTACTATTTTATTATAGATTACTATAGATTTTAGAAGGAATTGTATTGTATGAGTCAAACCAAAGGAAAACTTATCAGTATAACAATATGAATTTAATAAAGATATAATTACCTTTTTGAAGAAGTAATGTCATTATACTTGCAATTTCAGTCACAAGTAATAGGACTAACTTTGTTCAATATTTAATATCATGGAATTAAAAAAATGCTGATATTTAACTCACTAAACTTTCAGCGTGGAACAATGGAGCTGAAGAAATACCTTGCTAGTAGAATGGAAGAACCTGATGGACCCGTCAACAACAATACTAAAGGTGTCCATTCTGGACAGGGGGAGTCAGGAATCATTGGGGGTACAGGTCAAGGAGTCAATGCACATGATGTCTTTCAGATGAAGTTATTAGACTACAGGTACAAATGTACATGCATGCATGATAAATTAGGGCCCCATAGTCCTATAGAAGTCAATCTTTCCATCCATAACAAATGGTGTCAAGGCTGTAACTTTTTTGACTTTTTATGTAGGTTTTTAATATTTTGCACCTGCATAGACCAACTCAAGACGATGTGTTGTGTACTATGTTTGGTGATCTTTTAACTTGAACTTTGACCTCAAAGTCAAATTAATGATTTTTGCATAACTGATTTGTGTAAGAAGTTCTCTGTGATAAATTGATCTAGTCGTGCATGGCTGATGTACAGGATTTTTACCACAGTGGCTCACAGCAATGAATTCCATCTCTATGATATCTAGTTAATAGCACCTTATCCATTTTATTACCTTTGTGTCATTTAATGCTCACCATATACCTGTACTCCATTGGTTTTTAAGGATAGTGAAATGTTGAAAAGGAATTCTTAATTAAACCCTTGCTGCAATGCAGGATGTAAACTGTTTTACCATTGTCTGCCAGTGTGCCTGTCTGTCCGTCTGTCTGCAGGTCATTTACCCTTTTTGTAAATGTTTTCTCTGCAAGTATTTGTCACAATCACCTCAATATTTTGAAGCAAGCTTAGGTGTGCTATATTGTGATATTTGATTTATGGCTTGTACAACTTTCTGTTTAATGACTCAGTGTATATTTTGAAGGTTTATTAAGTTGGGTTGTGGGGGTATCACTTATGGGCATTGGCTCACAGGTTTCTTGTCACACATGGTTAATTGGCATCATTTAGTACTGTTAAATGACAGGATAGGTAAACTTCTTGCTCACCATAAAATACATGATCAAGAAGTTTACCTATCCTGGCATCATTTAGTACTGTTAAATGCCAGGATAGGTAAACTTCTCGATCATGTATTTTATGGTGAGCTGTTAAATGAGGATTCAATGTTTGTATTGATTTATCATCAGTTATTTTATTCACGAACAGCAACAAGAAGACTTCTGAAATTCCTGAAGATGTATGGAGTGTTGCTCAAAAAGGGGAAGTAACTTCTGTTAATCTCAGTAAGAATACTTTCGTAGATATTCCTCAGAGGCAAGTTTACTAAAGTTAACTCTGTTGTTATAGACTTGTATACTATTTTACTTATTTATTTGTTTTAATTATATTACTTGTATGTCTGCTAAATAAAATAGTTATACATGCATAGTTTCTTTTATGTTGTGGTTTCAACACAATGAAATAAATATTATGCTATGAAATGTATTTTTTGTTTCTTTAAATAGTATACCTTTATGAATTTATAGGAATCTATAGTTTATTTCTTGAAAACTTAATCTTAACTTGTCATATGAAATTAAGTAACTCTTGAATAGGTTGATTATACATGCTTTTGTATTGTGAATATTATGAAAAATACAAGATTCTTTAAACTACCATGGTCTTAATCTTCTGTGAAATGTTGTTTTACAATAATCAATTATTATCATAAATTTTTGATGATTTGTGTTGTTACAAAAACATTTCCTAAATTTAAGAAGAAACTTATTTTTTACAGAGAGACTTAATTAACATTCTTTGATTTTTTTAGTATGATATGTTTATCTGAGTGCTTAAAGGAGTTGAACTTGGGAATGAACAAAATATCCACACTACATCCAGACATAGGATTGTACATAAAACTAACCATGTTAGATCTGAGGTAAGGATGTTTTACTGTAAACTGGAAAATGTTTGCCCTGTCTTTTTTGTGGTTTCTGTTAGCACTACTTTCATGCAGTTTTAAGTTGTATTATGATTGTCAAAAAATAAATTAACGATAGTTTGATTTTTGCATCAAGTTTTTAAAATGAAACAATGAAAATAAAACGGTAGCAAAAATTTCAGAGTTTATAGTAAGAATTTCCTATCTTTTTATAATTAGAATTTTCTGTTGATGACTATTCTTTAACAACAGGTTGTTGTACTAATATGAAGTTCTTCTGTTGATTTTTAATTTAGGACTGTCATGTGAAAGTAATGTTTGGAAGATAATAATCTCTTTCAAAATGACTGAATAACTTATAAATAAATTTGACATTATTGGAAAACTAGATATGTTTGCTGAATATGTTTTTAATACTTTTTGCAGAAATAATCAGCTGACTAGTCTTCCAAAAGAAATGTATTCACTGTATGAACTCCGAGAACTTTACATTTCATATAACAGGTTTGTGTAGCCATTGATTTCATAGTGAAAAAGACATTATTTTTTTCTATTCTAAACAGCAGACAATCATAACCTACATTTCCATTTTTTAGCTCACCTGGCCGAAGGCCATGTAAGCTATTGCCATTACTTGGTGTCTGCTGTCATTTTCGTTGTCGTCGTTGTCCATTGTCATAATCTGTCATTAACAATTTTTCAAAACTCTTCTCCTCTGACACTACTTGACCAATTGGAACCAAACTTAGTATGAATCTTTGTCAGGGTATCCTGCATAGAACTGAAGTGGGTATTTTTGATCCGTTTGAAAAACATGGCTGCTGTTAGTAAAAATAGAGTATAGCTGTCAGACAGTAGTTTTTCGCATATATGTCCAAAATTATTAATCTGGTAAGCCATGTTGGAGTTATTACTCTTTTTTGATGTTTTTTGGCTATTTTTAATGTTATTCCTTTCAAAAATCTTCTTCTCTGACACAACTTGACCTACTGGAACCAAACTTGGTATGAATGTTCCTTGGAGTATCCTGCATAGAACTGGTAAGAAAATTTTTGATTTGTTAAAAAACTTGGCCACATTACTAAAAATAGAACATAGGGGTCAGACAGTAGTTTTTTTGCAAATATCTCCAAAACCATATGGTTTAGCCAAATTCTTTTTATTGCTGAAATGATCTATATTATAAGGCCTACTAAAGTCTCCAGGGATCAGAGTTGTCAGACGTCTCTTTGTTAGAGTTATTGCCCTTGAAAGGTGAAAAATGATAATAGCTAGAATGAAACTTTCATGAAATGATGAAAAGTCCAACCAAAATTGTCGCACAGCTCCTTATTAGAGTGATTGTCCTTGTAAGACAAAAAATTAACCAGGTGAGCGATTCAGGCTCTTGGGAGCCCATGTATGCTTGCACATCAAATCTTTCCATTCTAAGATTTGAAATATATATGTAATTAGATAAGGTCAGTGCTTTTTCTGTTGTGATAATTTTCCTTTCAAATTAAATGGCTAAAACATTGTCATAATGCTTTACTTACCTAATGGACTCAATATGTAAGATTAGTTATCTTAATTTGGATCCACATATTTGTGCAACCTAATTTCTCTAAACAATGGAAATTACTGTAATACTAATGAATATAAGTGATTGTACAGTTGCCAAACTCAACAAACTTCTTGAAACTGTGCAAAAAAGGTAAGTGGTTCATATGATAGTTGCACATATACATCTGATTTAACGCCGACTTCAGCTTTGTGGTTTTATTTCTTTTATCAGATTTACAGTATTTCCCAGTGTTGTGTATGAACTGAAGAAGTTAGAGAATTTATTTGCTGATAGTAATAAAATAACATCAATAGATGCTGCGGGGATCAAAGGTCTCTCTGTATTAGCTACCTTAGATCTGCAGAACAATAATATCGACCAAGTACCACCAGAATTAGGCAACTGTACACAGATAAAGTATTATTATTATTATTTATTATTATTATTATTATTATTATTATTATTATTACAATTTTTCCATAGTGCTTAACCTAAAACAATATTATTTAAAATGCTTAACATCGCATCACATGTTTAAAAATATGCATACAAATAAAAATATAATTCATTAACACACAAAATATATCTGGGTAGTAAAACTTGTCTAGTTAGTAAAGTTAATAAAATGAAAATATTTACAAAAACAAGAATTAATTATAAATGAATCATAGTCAAATTGAGTGAAAATATTTTGAATAAATTTGGTAAAGAGTCTAAAAAAGTTTGCTATTTAAAAAAATTATCAAATAGAAGTTTAAAATTTGAAATTTTATGAAAAATTAACAATTACTAGTAAAAAAAATTGAAAAGAAATATATGTGCTACTAAAACATACAACGTACACATTATACGGAAACATATCACCAGTTAAAACAAAGGTTCAATAATCAAAAGCATGCAAACATCTATGACACTATGTATCACAAAAACGAAATTAAGGACTTAAAAATGCTTGTCGGAAAAAGTGAGTTTTTAACTTCTTTTATATAGTTATTGTTAACCTGAAAACAGTTGTTTAATAAGATTTTAATAAAAAATTCAGTAGTCACATAGAAGGTTGTCATGCTTTAAAGTTTTGTATGCATCAGATTAAAGAAAAAATAATAAATTGAATTTTAGGAATTTTTTTGTTTTTTATTCTGTTATCTGTTAGATTTGTTATCATTGGTTTAATGTATAAACTTATCCATCAGTCTTAAAAATATTTTTCTTTTGGAATGATATGTGTTGAAACATTTGTTTTCCTCATGTTTCATTTTTTATATTAAATTTTTATTTCAGGTCATTGCAGCTGAATGGAAATGCCTTCAGGAACCCAAGACCAGCCATATTGGCTAAAGGAACAAATGCATTGTTGGAATACCTGAGAAGCAGGATTGTATCATAATATTTAGTAGATGACATTTAGACTGCTTAGAACAAGAACTAGATAATATTTAATCATTCTAAGTCATTTCAACCATTGCTTTTATTAGAATATTGTTAAATTGATGATTTAAATGATAGTGCTTTTATTGATAAGTTTTGCAATCACTTTTTTTGACTTAAGAATTGTCCTTTTTGATGGATGTTCATCTGACTTCAAATATGCACAAAAGTATCACCAGCATGTTCTGGGTTTTATCATATTTATTGCTCCTTGCACTCTGATATGGTTTTTTTTTGTTTTTGATGTTTGTTTGTAACTTTAACTTTCAGTCAGTCATTTGTGTATTTAGCTTTGGTTTGGTTTACCTTAATAGATTCTCATTTAAATGTTAATCATTAGATCATAAGTCAAATACGTACATCGAACTAGAATTATTTTGGAAAGCTTATGTTTATATTATACAACAGGCATATCAAATATATGCAATGTAAAAAATCAGCAGTAGAAAGTTAAAGTGCTTGAAATATTATTTCTTATGGTGTTTTTTTTTTTCACCTTAAACAAGTGATTTTGATTTGTACTTTGAAATCAGTGGCAGATCTTAAAGAAATTAGGGGTTGTCTCAGATGATTGTAAATTAAGTTGAAAGGGCTTGAAACTACTTACGACATGAAAAATAATGATGACTTTTGACATCACCATGTAAGGCATGTGATGTACATGTATTATACTAAAACATTCTATGGTATGTAGGACCAACTATACAATCTTTAAAACAGTTTTTTTTTGTTTTTGTTTTTTTGGGAGGAGGAGTATTGTTTAGAGTGAAATGTTGCATTTCTAGGACAGTTTTGAAGAAAATGCCCCTTACTTAATGCAAAAGTCCAACAAAGCCTGAAAGTTTCCACTATTATCATGATTATCAATAACTTTCATGTCATTTTTATCTTAAAACATAATTTATTTCTCTCATTAAATAAACACATTTAACAACTGAAGACAAGATTTCATGATTTTTTTCTTCAACTTCTGTTTTTTTTTTTTTTTGTGTGTTGGATAAACTCCAATATCATCATTAGTATTACCCATTGCACCAAGAAAATTGAGTGCCTTTTTCATAGCAAGTTTTTGTATTTTTTGGGGTTCTTTACCATCTTTTCCAAAATGTTTTGTGAACCAGTTAGGTAATCCCCATTAATCTGTATTTTGTTTTCTTGACACCTCTGGGTATTGCAATTTAATCAGTTATTACAATGAAAAATTAAATTCAACTGAAATTATCCATGCATTGAGAACCTAGGACACCTTTGACAAATTGAGGTTTGGTAAGGGGGTGGTCCAGTGCCTCTCGAGATTAACCCCTGGATCTGCCACTGTGAAAATTTTTTTTTTTTTTTAATTTGGTACATGATTTTCATCCACTTTGATTCTCCAATATTTCTAATTGGAATACACAGCTAAAATAATTGAATAAAAGTTCAAAGGGGTATATTTGTTAGTGCCAGTTTTCGGCCTTGTTGTCTTGTGGAAACTTTAATCTTCTCATTAAAAAGGCTAACTAGTATTGGTATATTTTGGCATAAAAAGGGAGAAATACAGTAACACAGACAGTTGTTACATTTACTTGTCAAATTGATTTACAAAATACCATTTCTTTACAACTTAAAAAAATTCTTACAAAATTTGTTGGTTAACATATGATTTTTTCTTTCTGGATGTATTGGCTGCATGCTTTGACAAACTAAATTTTTTTTTTTTTTAAACTTGTTTTGATACAATAGTCTTTAATGGTTGGAATATTGAAGTTGTCAGCTCATGTGACCAAAATATTTTGTATAGAAAAATGTAATGAAATAAAGTGTGTTTTCTCCAATTTGGCAAAATTTACAAATTTTGGCTCCTTTTTATACTGTTTTCCAAGTTACGGATGGATGAATAAAGAAGATTTTGTTGTCAGAATACCATTAAGCAAACATTCCACTAAAGACTTAGCCTAATTCAAACTGATTTGATTCAGTTTATTTTCAAGGCTGAATTTTATCTTAACAGAACATACCCCTTTAAAGTCTTTCAAACTTTTACTTAAATATGCAAAGTGATACCTACAACATACATTTAACAAATGTATGTATAAATATATCTTTCACGGGACACTTTGTAGGTTGGAGATGTTAGGATGAATATGCAATAACTAGTATATTGAATCTTTATTGTGAACAAAAAGTAGTTATTTTTATAATGCAAATTGTTTGTTAATGAAATACACAATAAAGACATATATTGTGTGACAATGTTTTAATCTGGAAGGGAACATGACTTACAATTATTTCTGGGTTGAGCTAGACTTTTGAATGTTAGATGAACTAGTATCATCACAATTATTTCTGGGTTGAGCTAGACTTTTGAATGTTAGATGAACTAGGATCATCTTTAAGAAACAAGATTAACATGATATTTCACTACATTTTGATTGTATGAATCATCAGTGGTGCTTAAATAGCAGACATGAATTATGGAAAAGATCTGTCCCACCTATGTATTTAACGGCATACATAGTTTTAGTCTCTTGCCAACTGTTCATTTCTTGCTTTTCTGGTTAAGTTTTAAGTTAAAGACTTTTTTCTGAAATTCGAGTTAACATCACAAGCAAGCTTGTTACTCTTGTATGAAATGATACAAACTTGTAAATATATATGAAATATTATGACTATGACTGGAAAGTGGCCATTAGGGAATTCTGTATTTTCTATGTTCTTATGTTTATACCTTGCAACATATAGTGGGAGGGCAGTAGGTGATACTGTCAAGTATTCAAGTATATGTGTGTCTATCAGGTAGCTTCCAGATGTTAACTTAAGCTCTGGATCAAAGAAGGCCACATGAGCTATTGCCATCACTTAGCATCTGTCGTTGTTAACAATTTTTCGAAACTCTTCTCCTCTGACACTACTTGACCAATTGGGACCAAACTTGGTATGAATGTTCCTTGGGGTATTGTGCATAGAACTGAAGTGGGGATTTTGATCCGTTGAAAAACATGGCAGCCATTACTAAAAATAGAACATAGGCGTCAGACGGTAGTTTTTCGTATATATCTTGAAAACCATTAGGTTTAGTTAAATTCTTTTAATTGCTGAAATGATCTTTATTATAAGGCCTCCAAAAGCCTCTGAGATATCGAAGTTGTCAGGCCACTCCTTGTAAGAGTTATTGTCCTTGAAAGATGAAAATGATGTTTTTTTGTTTTTGTTTCTCTTTTTGACAGTTTTCAGCCAATATATTGAAAACTATATTAGATAACAAGAAACTTTCAATTGCTGAAATGATCCTTATGGTAAGTCCCACTAAAGTCTTCTGGAGTCAAAATTTTTGGACAACTACTTGTTAAATTTATTGCCCTTGGAAGACAAAATTGATCAAGGTGAACGATTCAGGCTCCTTGGAGCCTCTTGTTATGGTTTTGATTTTTCTTGTGCATAGTTTATTGTCCCAGGTGATTGAATGTTCCTATAAAAGGTGCCCTATTTTTCATTATGTGAAATAACTTTAAAGGATGTATCCCATTTCATTTTTTTCCAACAATGCAATTTGTTGCTAAAGCAAGTATTGGTAGCAATGATTAGGGAGATGTAAAGTAAGTTTAGAACCATATGTCAGTGAAAAGCTGGAAAGAATGTGGCCATGTGACAAAGATGTCCCTTTCATCCTTGCCATTCAGTGGAACATTATAAAGGAATTGGATGAAGCTGAAAATCTCGCACATAATGTGATCATCCAAATTGAAGCTTCAAACTATTTTTTTTTTAATTTAAATTTCACAGTTTCTATGAAAGATAGCTGAGATTTAGCAACAAAAAATTGTAAAACCCTTAAAAGCATCAAAACCTTTTCTGACAAACAGGAAGTTGATGCTTAAGTAAGGCGTAAAGCTTACACTTGGTAAAACTGATGAATATTTATGGAACAGGTGTATACACTTGCAGACAGCAGTAAAACGTATTGTCCTTAATTTGTAAAGGTTTGGGCATAAAAATCTGCTTTTTAGCTCAATTGGCCAAAGGCCAGGTGAGCTATTGCCATCACTTGGTGTCCTTTGTCGTCATCCGTCATTGTCATCTGTCGTCGTCATCCGCCATTAACAATTGTACAAAACTCTTCTCCTCTGAAACTACTTGACTAATTAGAACCAAACTTAGTATAAATGTTCCTTGGGATATCCTGCATAGAAAGGGTGTGGGGATTTTAGATTCATCAAAAAACATGGCCACTATTACTAAAAATAGAACATAGGGGTCAGACAGTAGTCACATATATCTCCTAAACCGTTAGGTTTAGCTAAATTCTGACACAGTTAGAAGTGTTCAGCATGATGAGATCTATCTCTGGTCAAATTTTGGTTTTAAACTGTTGAGTCATGTTGGAGATATTGCCCTTTTTCAACGATTTTTGCCATTTTTAATGTTATTTCTTTCAAAAATCTTCTCCTCTGAAACTACTTGACCAATTGAAACCAAACTATGAAGGTATGAATGTTCCTCAGGGTATCCTGCATAGAACTGATGAGGGGATTTTTGATTCATTGAAAAACATGGCCGCCATTACTAAAAATAGAACATAGGGGTCAGACAGCAGATTTTTGCATGTATCTCCAAAATCGTTAGGTTTTATCTAAAATTCTGACATGGACAAAACTGTTCATAATGATGAGATCTATATCTGGTCAAATTTTGGTTTTAAACTGTTGAGTCATGTTGGAGATATTGCCCTTTTCAATGATTTTGTTATTTTTAATATTATTTCTTTAAAAAATCTTCTACTCTGACATTATATGATCAATTGAAACCAAACTTGGTACAAATGTTCTTTGGTGTATCCTGCATAGAACTGTTGTGGGGATTTTTGATCCGTTAAAAAACATGGCTGCCATTACTAAAAATAGAACATAGGGGTCAGACGGTAGTTTTTCGCATATATCTCCAAAACCATTAGATTTAGCACAATTCTTTCATAGCTGAAATGATCCATATAATTAGGACTACAAAATGCTTCCGAGATAAAAGTTGTCAGATGACTCCTTGTAAGAGTTATTGCCCTTGAAAGGGGAAAAATGACTTTTTTTTCAACAGTTTTTAGTCAATATCTTGAAAACTATAATAGATTAAAAGAAACTTTCAGTTGTTGAAAAGGTCTTATGATAAGTCCTACCAAAGACTTCTTGTTAAATTAATTGCCTTCGAAAGGCAAAATTCAACCAGGTGAGCAATTCAGGCTCCTAGGAGCCTTTTGTTTATCCTGTACTTCTGAGATTTATTAAGTTCAACATGCTGATAAAATGCATGGTGCTACATTTGCATTATATAACAGAATTATATTCTGTTGATTTTTGTTTGATGTGTGATATACTTACAATGCTGAATTCCAAGGTTATTCAAGATAATAATGAAACAGTATCAAAGTTATAATAATTTTAATAAATAGCTGCAACCACAAACATAACGAAGAGATTCAGTATTTCCTTTCTGAAAAAATATGTTTTGGTTACTACTGTGAAAGTACTTTAATTCGTGGATACCAATTTTCGTGGATTAGGGAAGGAACACAAGTTTGTGGATTCTTAAATTCAGGGTTTTAAGGTTTTCAATATACACATCAATAGGATTCTCCTTTTCATTTGAGAATCAAAATTCATAGTTTGGTCTATCCCCGAAAATTGCAACCCAACGAACAATAGTGCTTTCACAGTATAATAAATACTGGTGGGTGAATATTAGTATAAGTTATAAAACTGACCAAAAAGGAAAAAAATTCAAATTTGAAGGGAGTGTGCACTGTGTTAAAAGCAATTTCTAATGAAGTAGATTCTTGTCAGCATTCAAAATATTTGAACATGGTGTAAGCCAAGATGTAGCTTCTCAAGAACTAAAAATATTGTTAATAGAAGAAGTTACAACATTCCCCCCCAAAATAGAATAATTTTCCATTTAAACTGGCAAACCATATATAAAAGTAAAAGCATTTATTTTATACTGCAGATGTATCTACTTAGAAACAGAAAATTTCTTGTTGGATATTTTCAAAGTGTTTTGTGAGGTAAAAGGTGAGAGAGAATAAATTTCAGTGAAAAGGGTCATCTTTGTCATGACTACAAATTAATGGGACCTTCAGGTTTGTCTTGATATGTAAAAAAGTAATATAATAACAATGCCATTATAAAATAAAAATACAAGATTTACCGACAAAACAAGAATCCCTTATAGAATAAACAAATGTGCATCAACAAAAACACATTGGCACAGTTGTAGCGTGTAAACATTATACATGCACAAACAAGACCATCACATTTTATATACACCAACAAAATGTAAATTCAGAAATCATTGCTTGTATAAATTGTTATGAGTTTTCTATTACTGACAAGAAAATTGTTTTGATTTTTGCTGCACTGAGAAAAAAACTCCAGAATCTTAACTAACTTGTAAAATGGAAATTCCATAATGCAAGTTGAGAGTAAAGCAAAGTGTGGTAACCCCTCCCCAAGTAATGATTACCAGTATATTTTCTTTAGATTTTGACTTAGGTTTGATAAACAAAATTATAGATATTCATTAGGCCTAAACATGTGCAGAGTTCAGTGAAAAAAGGAATGTAACCCTCACAGGAATCATAGAAGATGAATGGTACAGCTTCTATATCAATCAAGAATCATTGGCAAGGAGGTTATTATTAGTAAGATAAAGAAGCATCACATCACAATGTTTTCTTACAGCAATGAATTGTTTTTCTAGTTGCAGTGAAATAAATATGTGAGAAAAATACCCATGAAACAAAGACCCAAACTATACATACAATCAAACCACAAGCTTTAATTGACCCAAATATAATAAGGTAATGAAAGGAGTATGAGTACTTCAAACAATATTCCACACCATTATTCAGGGAACATTTCAGTTACTCACTGAAAGGACTTATTGTAATATTTTTCAGGTTACAAAAAAAGTTGAAACCTTCAAAAAAGATTTAGAATGGTTATAAATTCTTATGTTGTTAGTCGTCATATTTGACTTTATATAATAACTCTCGTATTATAGTTATATGTATTTAAAAAAATTTCTTT
This sequence comes from Perna viridis, assembly GCA_037379345.1. Lineage (NCBI taxonomy): Eukaryota > Metazoa > Mollusca > Bivalvia > Mytilida > Mytilidae > Perna > Perna viridis. The sequence goes on from CM074511.1 coordinate 56,275,111, forward strand.
TGAAAATGAGAGGTTTACAAATGGTAATGTAACAATAGGCTCCCAGGAGCCTGAATCACTCACCTGATTAAAGTTTGTCTTTCAAGGGCAATAAATTTAACAAGGGGTTGTCCAACAATTTTGACTCAAGAAAACTTTGGTAGGACTATCATAAGGATCATTTCAGTGATAGAAAGTTTCTTTCTATCTATTATAGCTTTCAATAGATATTGGCTGAAAACTAAAAAAAACTGTCATTTTTCATCTTTCAAGGGCAATAACTCTTACAAGGAGTCATCTGACAACTATGATCCCTGAAAACTTTTGAAGGCCTTATAATGAGGGTCATTTCAGCTATACAAATAATTTGGTTAAACCTAACAGTTATGGAGATATATGCAAAAAACTACTGTCTGACCCCTATGTTCTATTTTTAGTAATGGCAGCCATGTTTTTTGACTGAATAAAAATCCCCCACAAAAGTTCTATGCAGGATACCCCAAGAAACATTCATACCAAGTTTGGTTCTAATTGGTCAAGTAGTGTCAGAGGAGAAGAGTTTTAAAAAATGATTGAAGACCGCGACTGATGACAACGGATGATGACGGACGCCAAGTGATGGCAACAGCTTCGGCCAGGTGAGCTAAAAATAGAATGTGAGCTTTCACAAACTAACTATTCGGTCAAAAGTAGTTGTAACACAATAGGTTTTCATAACTGAAATAATTAATTCAGTTATCCATGGATGTTATCAATATTACTGCATACAAATATTATCTGAATTTAGCAAAATTTATGAAATAACTCATTTTGCTTTATAATAGTCCTCTGTTTTTTTGTATTATGCATGCAAAAATTACAATAAAATTTTGTTTGCATAGTAAGGACACATTAAAAAAAAGTTCAAATTTATTTGAAATACTGTTTTTTTATTTAAAGAAACTTGATATAAACCAAACATATCCCTATCTATGGTAAAAGAAAACATGCAAAACTACAATGTACCACTGACTGTACTACCATAATATCTAGTCTTCCCAACCATACTTGTGGTACTCATTATGCAACATATTTTATACCCCACACAAACATTTATATTTCATAAATATTCCTCCATTTAGAAAATTATTGCACAGGGACAAAGCTTAATTTGGATCAATGATATATTTACAAAATTGATATTGTATATTTGAATCATCATGCCAGTGATACTGTGATACTAATGAAGTACTATTGTGAAATCAAGAGTAACAATAAAACTACAGGCTCCTAGGAGCCTGAATCACTCACCTGGTTAAAGTTCGTCTTTCAAGAGCAATAAATTTATTAAGGAGTTGTCCAACTATTTTGACTCAAAAAGACTTTAGTAGGACTATATTAAAGATCATTTCAGTGATTGAAAGTTTCTTTCTATCTATCATAGTTTTCAGGATATTGGCTAAAAACTATAAAAAAAGGCATTTTTCATCTTTCAAGGGCAATAACTCTCACAAGGAGTCGCCTGACAATTTTGATACCTGAAGACTTTTGAAGGCCTTATAATAAGGGTCATTTCAGCAAATGAAATAATTATGCTAAACCTAATTGTTTTGGAGATATATGCGAAAAACTACTGTCTAACCCCTATGTTCTATTTTTAGTAATGGTGGCCATGTTTTTTAACGGATCAAAAATCCCCACATCAGTTCTATGCAGGATTCCCAAGAAACAGTCATACCAAGTTTAATTCTAATTGGTCAAGTGGTGTTAGAGAAGAAGATTTTTGTAAGAAATAACATGTCGAAAAGGGCAATAACTACAACACGGCTTAACATATTACAATGAAAATTTAACCACAGATAGATCTCATCATGCTGAACACTTTTATCCCTGCAGAATTTGGCTAAACCTGACGGTTTTGGAGATATTTGTGAAAAACTACTTTCTGACCCCTATGTTCTATTTTTAGTAACGGTGTCCATGTCTTTCAATGGATCAAAAATCCCCACATCAATTCTATGTAGGATACCCCAAGGAATATTCATACCAACTTAAGTTCCAAATTGGTCAAATAGTGTCAGAGGAGAAGAGTTTTGAAAAATTGTTAACGACGACGGACGACAAGTGATGGCAATAACTCACTTGGCCTTTGGCCAGATGAGCTAAAAATAAATTTTACATACAATCTATTGTAATATTGCTTAGTAAAAAATGAATTTTCATAAACTTACATAATAAAAGAGAAATGCTGGATGAAGTCCAACAAGACACTAGTCAAAACAGTAACATAATTATCACAATTGTTTATAAACTCTTTAGTAATAGAGATCATACATTTGTTGTAAAACTAGAATACTTTTTATGTGTTGACCTTAGTCCAATAAGAGATTGGATTTGTACAAATTTTGCTGATAAATATCTGTCCCATGATTCTTTGTTTTTACTGTAGATATTAAGATATATTCCTAGCACCACTATAAGAGCTGACCATAGATATCTGAAAATAAAAAATAGAACATGAGTGTTTCTGATTCATGGATGTAAGTTATCTCTACCATAGAGGTTGTACATAATTTTGTTCAACCAAATTTTTGTTAACTACTTTTGTCTTTTGGGATGTGGAGTTCAATAGTTAAGAAATTGGACAGTATACATCACCTATTTACAAATATTGTGCAGGAGCTTACATTAACATACACATATACTGAGTTGAGTTCTGTAAAACCAAAGTGTCTCACAAGGTAACTCACCATGATAAAGCTAAATATGAAATATTGAAATATTATGCATCAAGTAAAATGTGTATACATATGACATATATTTCAAATGAAATATTGGAAATGTACTGTGTCAACATTCCTTCAAGCAGGAAGTCTGGGACAAATGGACTAGTAAAAGTACACATTTATACACCACAATTATGCTTAAAACTGTTTTATACATGTACATGCATATGTTTTATTGATGAAACCTTTAATCCTTAATATCAATACTGTAAATTCAGAAATTTTCTCCATTGTTTTATTCATGAAAGACATGGGATGGCTCACATATATAAAAACTCAAATTTTGAATGTCTACCCCCTGCCCTTGATTTATCTCCATTGGACAACAGGTGTTACAATTTTGTGATCACAATAATTAAAATAATTTTAAAGTCAGTTTTTTAAAAACTATTGTTGTTAAATTAAAGAAGTTTTAATAAAAAACACTTTGTTTTTACAAGTGTTTTGTTTGTACATTATGTAGTTATATTTGTCTTTTTTTTTTTTCACCACACATAAAAGTATACAACCATTCTAAATTACGTGACATTGTTTTCTTTACTTTTAAAATCCCCATTAACCACATTAACTTTAATTACCAGTACAAGACTTTTTACTTGTAGTTAGATCCCCATGGAAGGTTAAGGTAATAATTGACTGTAGATGTGTATTGCCTCCAAAGCAATGGTTAATTAACATTACTTTTTGACTTTATACTTTGATTTTGCTTGGTAAATATGAACTGCAAATACTGACAATACCTAATTATATTTTTTTCCATCCAACAGTCCAATCACAAAAAATTTATGCACCCAAATTTTTCTGATTTTACAGTAATTCCGTACCTTTCCTTATTAGATTTTCTTCTACTCAGCTCAATGCAATGCTTGCAGGGTATATTATATATATGTCTTGATTAAAATCAGTTATCTAATTCTATATATATATAATAATAAAAAACTTACTGAAATGTGAATGGCTTTGCAAAGAAAATGAAGGACAGTATAATAGTGATAGCTTTCCTACAGGTAGTCACTGAAATAAAGCAACATACACATATCAAACATGCTGCATTAAAAAATGTGAGGCAACCAAAGAAAAAATATCAATATTCAAGAGTATGAAAGTACACTGTATTTGTTGCATCAATTTGATAGATGTATGAATATTTTACCAGGAAGAAATACTTTGATTTAAAATTTTTGTCACAGACTATTTCACATTTTTATTGTACATTCCATCCTTTTTAATGCAAGTTGATAGTTCATAATGTTTTTTTTAAGTTCAGTAATTGTATACAGTGTCGATGACATCTTATTATCACTGTGAAAACTACTGGTCCTCTTCTTTATTGTCTGTCAATGACAAATAACACTCACTTACGGTACATAAGAAAATTTACTGAATATTTTCTGCATTAGTGATAAACAAGCCTGAATTGCTCACCTGGTTGAATTTTGCATTTCAAAGGCAATAAATGCAAAGTTGTCCAACAATTTTGACTCAAAAAGTCTTTGGAAGGACTTATCATAAGATCTTCTCAACAAATGAGTTTCTTTTACTCTATCATAGTTTTCAAGAAATTGACTGAAAACTGTTAAAAAAAGGAGTCATTTTTCCCCTTTCAAAGACAATAACTCTCACAAGAAGTCATCTGACAACTTTTATCCCTGAAGACTTTTGTAGTCCTAATAATATGGATCATTTCCGCTATTGAAGAATTTTGCTAAACCTAATGGTTTTGAAGATATATGCGTAATACTGTCTGACCCCTATGTTCTATTTTTAGTAATGGCAGCCATGTTTTTCAACAAATCAAATATCCCCATATCAGTTCTATGCAGGATACCCCATGAAACATTCATACCATGTTTGGTTTCAATTGGTCTAGTTTCAGAGGAGAAGAGTCTTGTATAATTGTTAACGACGGACGAGGACAACAACGGACAATGACGACGACAGATGCCAAGTGATGGCAATAGCTCACATGGCCTTTGGCCAGGTGAGCTAAAAACAGTACCTGTGACAGCTATTAATGCCCCTAGAGATTTGACTAGAGTTAGAACAACATTGACACCTAAGTATCCTGATGTTGAAAATATCACAGCATAACCATAGGTTTTCAATGGATACTGCAAAGAAAACAATAATACTGGTAATGCAGTGTCATAATATTAGTGACAAAAGAATAGCAAAATTTTTGAAAGGACTTAAAATATGCTAAGAAAATGTGTCAAACAATTCTCTATTGTATAAATCATTAAGAATAGCTAAGTACTGGCAAGTATGATAATGAACAGCGGCACAATGTAGCAGTTTATCATTTTAGAAGAATGGTAAATTGTTTTGGAACTGGTTTATTCTATTTTATACAAGATAAGCCATTGCAATTATCAAACTAAATAGAAATTATACAAAAAACCCCAATATATGTCAAATGTCTATTTTTTTCTAAATTACTTACATCTTTACAAAACTCAAATGCAGGTAAGAGTGTCCCAGAGAAAACTAAACCAACTAATATGTATAAAAATCCAATAGAATAGGAATACAAAACCTGAAATAAAAACATATATCGGTATATAATTCAAATTACTAGTAATCAATGCTTTAATCCTCAAGTATAATGTGACATCATTTCAAGTAAAATAACACAAATGTTAATTTAAAAATGTAATCTACATATATGTCAAATACCATAATAATTCAATAATGACTTAAACTTTATCAAAATTTAAATTGTGTGAGTATTACATTTTGTATGGGTAACATACCATTTCTGAGTTGGATGCTTGGTACTGTTTGAGAGCTTTCTCCTGAACATTACCAATAGCCCCATCAGCTAGTAATGCCAAAGAGATTAAAATAACACCTGTAATATCAAACAATAGATGAAAATCTTCAATTTTATTGCTCTCATGGTTTTATACACATTGCATCTGACTGTTGATTGTCAGATCAAAGGATACAGTTTTTCTAAGATGAGATATTTAACCTAATTAAAAGGAAAACATAAAGTTGCATTTGTTTTCATGATAGGTATATGATATCCCACTCGTTCAATTTGGGGTATAAAAAGGGACCATTAAAACAATGGTGTGAATAATTTTGGTATGTTACATTAACTTTAAACAATAAATATAATACCTACTTAATATGCACTTTACTATTGACTTGTACAATAGCACTAGTAACCCATGGTACATACCATAAGTATCGAAGCTAGGAGAAACACTGCTGTCAGCTAGGGTAAATAAAATTAATCCTACACACATACATAACATAGCTGTTACTTCTATACATGTGTACCTTTTACCTGCAAAAATAAAAATAAAATTCATAACAATTACCTGCTATTATTATTGGTTAATATGTATTTATCATAAGAAAAACTTGATATCATTAGATGGAATCCATCTCTGTTGGCTCCAATGTTATTTGTTAAGATGATCTGATGGTAGTCCATATGCCAAATCTCAAAGTCCTATTATCAAAGACTAGATATGATTTATAACATCAAGGGCCCTAATCAAAACTGTACATTATAACTAAACTTTATTTCAGATAGTACAGCACTATATTGGCTGTGGTAGTACAATGGGCTTTAAAAAATAAAATGCAAAGGGAGATTACTTACCCTGAATGAAAATGCCTCCAAGCATCACTGGTATAAGTTTACAACACTTGAATATAACTTGTGTAGGATAATTCAAGTAACCTACAGAGGTATTAGATAAACCCATAGTTGATACTGTCAAAAAAGCAATCACAATGTAAGATGACAGAGGTATCCTGAAATAAAGAGATATTTAGAAGGTAATCACAACGTAAGATGACAAATGTATCCTGAAATACAGAGATATTTAGGAGGTACCAATAATCACAATGTAAGATGACAGATGTATCCTGAAGTAAAGAGATATTTTGAAGGCAATCACAATGTAAGATAAAAGGTGTCAAGAAATAAAGAGATATTTAGAAGGCAATCACAATGTAAGATGACAGATGTATCCTGAAGTAAGAGATATTTTGAAGGCAACCACAATGTAAGATGAAAGGTGTCAAGAAATAAAGAGATATTTAGAAGGTAATCACAATGTAAGATGACAGAGGTATTCTGAAATAAAGAGATATTTTGAAGGCAATCACAATGTAAGATGAAAGGTGTCAAGAAATAAAAATATATTTAGAAAGTAATCACAATGTAAGATGACAGAGGTATTCTGAAATTAAGAGATATTTAGAAGGTAATCACAATGTAAGATGACAGAGGTATCCTGAAGTAAAGAGATATTTAGAAGGTAATAAAAATTTAAGATGACAGAGGTATCCTGAAATAAAGAGATATTTAGAAGGTAATCACAACATAAGATGAAAAGGTGTCAAGAAATAAATAGATAATCAGAAGGTAATCACAATGTAAGATGAAAAGGCATCAGGAAATAAAGAAGCAAATGCAATTTGTTCTACTTTAGATGATATAAAAAAGAAGTTTAAAGTGGTGCTGTAAAAAGTGACATAACTAATGATCACAATAAGAATTCTCTTTTCCAATTAATAAATAATATTTCGTGTAACAATATTTTCTTAAAATCAATCATCTTGTGATTATGGTTATGTTAAAAAACATTTTTTTTGCAAATTATCTCCCTTTGTAACATTAATTATTTATTATTTATTGTTTAAAGTATCCTTACTTTGTAGTCTGACTCATCATGTATCAGATTACTTTATCAAGGGAAAACATTGTATTATAATAAAGGCTTTTGTTTGCATTTTTTTCAGATAAAAAATCCTGAAGTATTCAAAATAAGTTATGTTTTTTGAATGCATGTACACTTTTCTTTAACTTTGCAAAAGATATGAAAAATATGCTGATGGTTTAATTATTATCATTCAATTCATGAAATGCTGAACTTGCTGGTACATGAACTAGACACTTAGTAGTACTAGCACTTTTGATATACATGTAAGAGAATTTTATGAGAGAGTATTATTAGTTACATAGTCACATAGTCATTTAGTTACCAGGAACAGAATTTACCCTGGTCAGTAGATTTTATACCGGGTGAGGTGTAACCGAGTCAGGTATAAAATCTACTGACCAGGGTAAATTACATACCCAGTCACTAAATGACTATGTAAAAAATTTACACTATTGATGACCTATATATAAATGATTGAAATAATCAACTCTTTGACACATTTCGTTTGATCGCCATTTTGTTCTGACTAGAAATGGTAAGGACAATAACTCAAGCATTGATGGGTAATCACTAAATAAGGCACCAGGTAAAATAAATACACTGCCTTCATGTGATGCTTATGCAGCGTGGGGATTGGCTGATTTTTTCAGAGGTGGGGTAATGAGAATTTCTTAATTTGGAATGAGCAGTTACAAGACCTGCTTTCACCATAGGTGACACAGGTAAAAAACACGTTCATCAAATTGTACCTTCTTGTTTTGTCTGCTTTAAATTGTAGTTCTGTGAGACCAAATAGTGTATACAAGGCAAACTGCACCAGGGTTAGGTACCAACCATAGGGTTTAAATCCATCCAACTTAAATATCAGTTCCTGAAGATATAATAACATTTGTATTGAATTTCAATTTGGATTATAAAAATGGTGCTTCTAAACAAAAAGTTACAACCTTTTTATAAGAACTTTTACTAGTTAAAAAGAAATAAATAATGATAACCAAATTGTTTTGTGATTTAAATCTGACAATTCTATTTTGTAATAGTGTATCAGTGATATGAAGAGAAAATCATGTGATGCATTGACTTCAGTAGTAAAACTATGTGTTAAAATTTCAGTAAGAGGGTACTGTGTAGCCTTCAAAAAGGCATTATAAAGAAAAGCTCTTGTAAAATTATTTATTTATTTGACAGATATTATGTAGGTTTAGAGAGTTATTTCAATAACCTACCACACTTCATGCATTATTTCAGCACTTTTGTATTACACTGATTTTCATGTTTATGACAAATACTTGCAATACCGGTAGCCTTTTCTTCTTATTTCAAGTATTTGTCCCATATATTCAAATTTACCTGCATGTAACCGTAGATTAAGTAGAAGAAAAATACAGCTGCAGTTAGAAGGAGAAACTGCACAGTTGGGGAAAATCCTGATATATCGAAACAAGCAATCTTTATATCTACTGCTTTTCTTGCAGGTTGTTCAGATCCAGGAACATTAATCACTGTTGAAGTACTATTTGTAGCAGACATGGCTGAATTGACTTTCTGTCTCAGTCCAACAGGAGGTGCATGTATCCTTGATGACATTGATCTAAGTTACAAATGGTACTAAATTATTACAAACAAATGCAGTTACAATGTGTAACAGAATACAATGACTTATGTTTTTGTGCTTTAATTACACTAGTAGGCTATGATAAAAAACTAGATGTGTAAATGCAACACAAATACATTTATTGCAACTGCAGAATGCTAAACAGCAGGATTGGTTTAAATTCTACAGTATTGGAATTTGATTCATGAGAACAGAAATAGCAAATAAACTTTGTTTTGAATTAAAAGAAGGAAGGACAATGATGAAAATATAAACCCCAGTCATTTTGTAATGTTAGGACATAAAAAGTTATACAAAAATTATCTATATTCTGAACTTTTTTAGAGCCAAAGTAGATTCAATCATTATTTTAAAATAATTTGTAAAATTGGTGGTTGAGTTTTCAAGGCTATGTCTGTTTATTTTTTTACTTTAATCCCATGCCCTCATAAAAATTGTATCTGTTGCAGTCATGTACATCACAGAAAACACATTCTAAGTGTCTAAATGCAACAAAAGAATAATCTTTCAATGTATATAGACATTATGTCTTTACCACAATCTACATGTACATTGTAATTGTAACATCAACCATTATCACAGGTTTTGCAAGCATATATTGGAGGTTTCTTTTACCTGCCTCTTACAATTAACACTGATGTATTACAAGGATCATATTTGTGTAAAGATTGATTTGAGAAATTTGGATTTTTAAAAAGAATGCACGTGTAAAAGTGTATAATGTGGAGAGATTTAAAAACAAGGAACTCCAGGAGCCTGAATTGCTCATCATTTCATTTTTTGTCTTTCAAGACCAATAACTCTAACAAGGAACTGTCCAACAACTTTGACTCAAGAAAACTTTGGTAGGACTTATCATAAGGATCATTTCATCAATTGAAAGTTAATTCTATCTATCATAGTTTTCAAAATATTGGCTGAAAACAGCTAAAACATAATTTTTTGCCATTCAAGGGCAATAACTCTAACAAAGAATCATCCACGAAGTTTGATTCTTGCAAACTTTTGTAGCTTGTATCATAAGGATCATTTCAGCAACTGAAAGTTTCATTCTATCTATCAAAGTTAACAAGATATTGGCTAAAAACTGTAAAAAAAAAAACAAAAAACAAAAAAAAACATCATTTTCACCTTTCAAGGGCAATAATTCTTACAAAGAGTTGTCTGACAACTTAGATCCCTGCAGACTTTTGTATGCCTTATAATAAGGATCGTTTCAGCAATAAAAGATTTGGCTAAAGCTAAAGTTTTTGGAGATATATGCAAAAAACTACTGTCTGACCTCTATGTTCTATTTTTTGTAATGACAGCCATGTTTTTTGACGAATCATGTTGCACATCAGCTCTATGCAGGATACCCCAAGAAACATTCATACCAAGTTTGGTTCCAGTTGGTTAAGTAGTGGCAGAGGAGATTTTTGGAAGAAATAACATTTAAAATAGCAAAAAAATGTCAAAAAGGCAATAACTCCAACATGGCTAAGCAGATTAACATAATTTCACCACATATAAATCTCATCATGCTGAAAACTTTTACCAATTTTAAAATTTGCCTTAACCTTACAGTTTTAGAGATCTATGCCATAAACTTCTGTCTGACCCCTTTGTTCTATTTTTAGTAACAGTGGCTATGTTTTTTGACGAATAAAAATCCTCACATCAGTTCTATGCAGGATACCCCAAGAAAATTCATACAAAGTTTGGTTCCAGTTTGTCAAGTAGTGTCAGAGAAGAAGAGTTTTTAAAAATTGTTAATGAAGACAGACAATGATGACGACGAGGAATGCCAAGTGATGGCAATAGCTCACATGGCCTTTGGCCAGGTGAGCTAAAAAGGTGCAGGATGCAAAAAATTAACAATATTGATAGGGACAAAACATCAGTAGTTTCTTATAGAAACTTTTATCATACATGTAGGTAAGTAATCACCAAATAGCAAACAGCTGATCAGGGATGATGTACAATGATGTCTCATTGGACCTACTACCATTTTATGGACAAACAATCATTTGTTCATGATAAATGTCTACTGCCCAGCTGATCTGACAAATCCTTTCAACTGAACAGGTCTTAATTTAGGGATTTCAACTGTGAGAATTATAGAGGCTTGGAAGAATTGTTAGGCTTAACTGACAATCATATCTTGCATGAACTGAATTTCTATGCTACAATCTTACTATTCAATTCCCATCAATTGATCCTAGTTTGCTACAAAAAAAAAAAAAACTTAAACTGACTATTCAAAAATAAAGGGTCTAATGAAAGTCAAGAAAAAATACTGTTGTACATTTAATGGCTGCTGTGTTGCCTCTTATCTAAACAGAGGTAGAGAGGTGTTTTCTCAGGTCAAAGTGGTGAGATGTGGTTATAGAAAGAAGATGAAGCAGATCACATTAAATAATATTTAAGATATTAGACTTAGTTGTACCAAGAAGTGTCATGAAGCTTCGTCAGATTATTTATTTTATAAACTAACCCCTATACTAACTCAGTGAAAATAGTAAAGTCTAAAAATGTATGACTGTAAACCTTACATGTACACACTTTAGTATTTCACTTAACATGCCCTTTTTGAAAATTCAACAGCATGCCAAAGTGCTCTTTTCCAGGACCTGCACCCTGCCCTTTTGAAATCCTAGCTGGAATATTGAATAGCAAGAGCACATAGCTCCGTCCCTCATAGTCATACTACGAGTCAAAGGCAAAGCCTTAAATCTTATTAAAATAAAATGTACATGTATAAATAAGTTTAACAAATCAAAATAGAATGGTTAAATACTGGATAACAACCCCACAAGAGGAGGGTTCAATAAGATCAGATATATTTACAATTACATATGTAAACTATACTAGCCTAAGTTATGGCTTAACTCATCAACTGAGAGAAAATTTTGACAACATTTTCTAAGGAAAACATCTTTTGAAGAACACCCATGAATTCATAGTCATACTTTTCTAATTTTTACAATAGAATAACATTTATCTTCTACGAGACAATACTCGTACAGACACCTCAACTGCTGACAGCTCAGCGGCTTGTTGAAAAACTTCACCGGAACTGTTTACTACGTCATCAATTGAAGAGCATAATTATCAAGATGGCAGCGCCCATGGAGTTTGATTTTTTGAGCGCTGTTCATAAATTTTCCGTAATTGGCTTAAGTTATTTAACCCTTTTGCAATATTTTATGATTACATGTACCCTTAGATCAAACTTGACGAAAGGCCCTGTAACATCGTGTTAGTTTAACAGGAGGGGTTTTCCGGTCTCACTCAGTCTCGCCTCTCGGTCATTGTCATAGACATTTTACTTTTACTGTACAAAATGTATAACCCGTACTGACCATACCAAATTTCCTCCAATCTCTAAGAATGTTTTGCAAAAGTTTCCATTAATATGGAATACTGAGTTAAGAAGAAAGTGTTTGAGATATATGCAAAAGAATATACACAAGGATTCAGATTTATAAGAATTGTTAATGAAAGGAGGATGGGTTCCCATATTTAAGCAAGATTGCTTACAGTGCACTGAATTGACTTAAAAATGATATGTGGATGAGGCTTAGAAAATGCATGGCAGTTCTGAGCATTTTCATAGGTTTGAGCCGAATTTGTATATCAAAGTTTTTGTCAAGTCAGTGCAGTGTTTCTGTGCAGTATAAAAGTGATTATATGCATTGTACACTGACCTTGGGGTCTCTGTGGTATATGAGTGAGAGAAGGAAAGAAACAAGTTTTGTACCACTTGCTTGGCATTTTACTTAAGCCTGGAAACTCATCATCAGGTTGATGCCTATTCAACAAGGTTATCAATATTTGTGGAAATTTGGCTGTTTTTAATGACGTCAACGATAATCCTGTATGGAAACGCCACTGTAGGTCTCACTTATTAGCGACAGTATCAAGAAGTGTAGAAAAATTGGCACTTCTTGTCCCTTCTTGACACTTTGAGTTTCCTGTTCAAATTTGACGTTTTTCTGTACATGCAGTGTTCAGCCCAGCATATTTTGGATAGCGCTGTATTCAGTGCTTGTGACACAACACTTGTAGATCCAGTGTCATATTGATCTGTGTATTCAAAATGTACTTTGCTGTTAATGTTTACATGAATTATTCATAGGTACCAGTTTGTACATGGTAAATATTTTACTAATGCACTTCATCTGCAGTAATTATAACTAAAATGCTGTTTTTCATTTTTCCTTTTTATATTTGAAAAACACAAAACATGTAAATGAAAAAGATATTCTATCAAATTATGATAAGTAATTCCTCTAATAAATACACACTCAGGTTTTTTCATTGATGAAAGTTTTACCTAGAAATTTTTGCTGACAGCAGACATCATTAATTGGAAATTTTAATGTTTCATTTTATTTTGGGCTTCTTTTGAATGTGGTTAAGAGCGTTCTCTATTAAACTCTTTTCTAGTCTTTATAATTTTCAATATATTTATATATTTAGAATTATCAAAGACCTTTAATTACAGGTCTATGCAATTATCTAATTAGGTATAAGCACTTGACTACTGTTGCCTTAAAATTCTTGTTGCCAATTTTCAGGAGGGCAAGAATGTGGAGCCAACATAGTTGGCCAGGGTTGAGTTGACATTGACCATAGTCAGTTTTGACTGGCTCATTGCACAGATATTTTATATGTGATAGGCACCTCCCTTAAAATTAATTTGTGACCAAGGTGGGGTGACTGATTAGGAATCTTATCAGCAATGTCATAATTATGATTGGCTTCATCTGTGTGGTCATGAGGTGATCAACAGACCATGGCATGTTTACTGCTGTCGGTTGAGCAGATTACTTTGTAGGATGTTGTAAATGACTTCGGTTCACACAGGTTTCCTGTCATATTGATTTTTACTCCTCATATTAAACTTTAGAGCTCAGTGCTCAACTCGATAGTGCTTTAAGGGCCTAGGGAGAACACTGGTTAATGTTTTGAAAGATTTGAAAGTTTTGTTGAAGTTTGAATTCTGAACCGTATCAAGTGTCAATGCCCTTGTCAGCAGAGTTCTCAGAAACAGGTCTGGATGGATCCCTGACACACAAAATTTAGTGCAGACCCAATTTTTTGTTTCAGTGCGGGTCTCTGGATGCTTACATTTTCTCAGCTGCATACACTTTAAATAACGCTAATTATTGATGGATATCAAATCCTTCATGGTTTGTTTAGCTGAATGAGATTAGCAGTAATTATCAATAAACTAGCTTTGGAACTGGTTCAGTTGATAAAAGTGACAAGTTTATTGCCTCAAGTATGAACTACAGTTCTCAGCAGGTGTCAAAGTTTTGTTTACACAATCATTACATGTAATCTAGTAATCAGGCATGTGCTCTTGACTACTCATGCATGGCTTCATTGGGCACTGTTTAAGGTCAATAAAGGTCAATACCCGATCTAAATTTTCTACTGGGAAAACTACTTTACTTCAAAATGGCAGTAAAACATTATTATAGATCTCCCACTTTGGTGGGGAGACATTGTTTTTGGCTTGTCCATCTGTCTGTCCGTCTGTCTGTGTGTCCATCACAAAATTTGTGTACACAACTTCTCTGAAACTACTGAATATGTCCCTTTGAACTTATAAATTTGCCAAAAATTCTCATAAATTACCTTGTCAGTGCAACTCTGAAACTACTGGACTGAATTTTACAAAACTTGATATGTAGAAAGAACATTATAATTTATTTTGTGCATATTACCAGGAAATTTTGATCCCCCAATTTATGTAGGAGTTATGTCCCTTTGAACTTATAGATTTGCCAAAAATTCTCATAAATTACCTTGTCAGTGCAACTCTGAAACTACTGGACTGAATTTTGTGGAACTTGATATGTAGAAAGAACATTATATTATATTTTGTGCATATTACCAGGAAATTTTGATCCCCCAATTTATGTAGGAGTTATGCCCCTTTGAACTTAGAAATTTGCCAAAAATCCTCATAAATTACCTTGTCTGCACTACTCCTCTTAAACTATTGAACCAAATTTTATGAAATGTGGTATGTAACAAGAACATCATATGTTATTGTGCTTATTACCGGGAAATTTTTATCCCCTAATTTTTGTGGAAGTTATGCCCCTTTGAACTTAGAAATTTGCGTGTCCTTTGAACTTAGAAAATCTCTGGACCTACTGAACCGGTTAGCGCAACTTCTCTGCAGCCTCTCAACATAACTTTATGAAGCTGTTCTATGGACTCGATGGATGCTGCAAGTGGATCCAGTTTGCAGGATGGGAGGGGGGACATATATACTTTAATTGTTTTTTATTTTTGTTCATTAAAGTTGTGTGCAAACTAAGTGTAGGTAATTGGTCACTTGTGCTACATTTCAATGTTGCTTATCAGCAACATTTATGATCTATAGACAATTATTTGATGTTTTTCTGTGTTTTTTTCTGATCAATTGATCAATTAGGGGGGAGTAAATGTATTTTGGACTTGAATCAAAGTTTGGGTGATTTTTTCAAACCATTATATTTGTACTTACTCAGACCACAGATCATGGCTTGTGATTTTTTTGCATTTATCAGTAATGAAACTATAAAACAAGTTGGAAATGTAGTTGATCATCATTCTTTCATGCACAAGTCAAAGCAGAAGATGACAATTCATTTTCTTTGAAAAAGAAGCTTTCATTTGGGTTGGTTAAACATATGGTTTGTAACATTGTCACGAATCTTCCAAACAACTATCAATAATCCTGGTGTCATCACATTTTTCATATGAATCACAAAGTATTTTTGGGACACACCATTTTCAAAAGTGATAAGCCCAGGAATTACCATCACAAAATCCTACTGAGAACAACCAGTTAAAAATGGAAAAGATGTTACATAGAAATGTCTCACAAACTGAAATTTATATTCAGTAATCATCTGTGAATATTTTGATATCTATATTGTTATTGAACAAAATTACAGATAACACAAATATTGTACTTTGATTTTAGTTTTGGAATTTCAGGTTACACATTATGTACCCATTAAAACAAAATCTAATTAAAAATCTAATTTTTGAAGAAAAAAATGAAACTTGTTGCTTCCAGCCAAGCCATCATGTCATTTTATAAATGTATACAAACTTTCAGCAGGAAATATCTAATATTATGGAATATTGAAGAAATCAGCAAAAAATATTTGGGTATAGGTTACACATTTTGTACATTTCCTATACTCATTTCTTAATTGCTCTTTAACAAAACAACATACAATGAAACAAAACCAAAAAAAATACTGATTTACTAAACTCAAGTCTGATATACATTGTATTATGTATTGAAGATGAAATGGTATTAATTTGATAGGTCTCTTCCTTCTCTACTTAGGTGGTCTCATATGTCGGGCATGGTAGCCTGTTTATATTGAGTTAGGAAGTCATGAGTTTGATCTTAACTATGTTATACCAAAACTGTTTAAGTTGCTAGTCATTGCTTGTTTGGTCAACATTGGGCATATACAATGTAGAAGATAGAAAGATAGAGTTCCTTGCAGCTTTTGAAAAAGGGAGGGTAATCCAATACTTTCTAGTTCTTTAGAGGCAATTTAGAAAATGTTTCTTTAGAGTATAGAAAAATGTGTGTTTTACACTGTAGAATACTGTATTTTATATATGGTAATTCTTAAACAGGTTGGGACCACTCTCTAAATCAATGTCTGACATTAAATAAATGTTGTCCTATTACCAGGACAAGGAAAGTTACCATTCAGACAAGTTCAATTATATTTGCCTAAAGGACAACTAAATTTTATGTGTTTTTTTTCAACTTGCATGAACTTAAGAACAACCTAGTTTTCCACTTGGGCAAGAAGAATTTTCATCAACTTGCCCAAGTGTTAGCCTTATACCCTTTCTATATTTTGTTGTGGATATAGTACTAGAGAGGAAATTTGATACATTTTTCAACTGCTAAAAATTAATATTGAATATGTATGTGTGTGTGTGTGTGTGTGTTACATAGATTGATTCTTTGTAAAAAGTGTGAAACATTACTTTGCACTTGAAAAATTTGGTTTTATATCCTGAATAGGACAGTAGTCCTAATTATTTAAAATTTCCAATTGCTATCTATAACAATTTTGTTTATTTAGATTGATATAAAGTCAACTTAATTTACTTCCTTCTTAGAATTACCAATAACTTTTTTGAAACTTTTTTTCAGACTGCATGTAAAGAATCAATAGAACACAGATCTTTAGAAGACTTTGTAACCGTCTACAAGTCATATAATGGCAGGTTGGTTACTTTAAAGAATTGATAGTGCTCTAGAATTTTAAAAATTCTCTGCCATTCATAGGAAAGCTTATTATAATTTTTTAAATTTCCCACTACAGAAATCAACAGTTTACAAATGTAAATTTCCCCAAACTAAATTGCACTGACTATGGGTAATTGGATTTATAAGTTAAATGCTACATTTTGCAGAAATTATTTTTGGTTACTGTAGTGGCCTACTGTGCTATCAACTGTACCTTATACTGGCCTCTTTCTGTTAGGCCAAGTAAACTTAAATGTTAGATTCTCAGCCAACCTTCACACAAAATATGGGGAGGATTTTATTTTTTATTTCTTACCAGATATTTGCTACACTAATTTGATAGCTATTTGAAGTATAGATATGTTCTAAATCCATAGCCACATCAGCTTCAGAGAAGAAACATCATTTTAGTCAACAAGAAATGAAAAATTTGTGTGTTATAGTATCTCAATATTATAAACTGATGTGAAAAAAATCCTAATTTTTGAAATTCCTGCCCCACTTTTTTAAAAATTTGCCATTTTTTAGGGGCAGGAGGTGTTGAGAATCTTCTAATTAGTTTTGTTTGGCTTTACAGGGCATACAACAATGATGTTCATAAATTGGTCTTCCATTGATTGAATAACAGTAGTGGCATTATTCACCTGAATAACTTCCTTAGATAGTTGACTGGACAATTGAGAAGGAGATTTATACTTATATTAGACAATTCAATAGATATTGATAGACAGTTTAAAATCTCCTTTTTCAATTGTTCAACCAAGGAAGTTTATCAGGTGATTTTGTCAGACCAACTTTATTTCCTGAACATTATCATTGTGTGGACTATACTGAGATTCTGAGAAACTTTGAAGACTTCTACTGAAATTTTGAACAAGTACTCCTGAACAAGTTTATTGTATAATTTACTATTTTTTGCTTTGAAACTTGCAGTGACACAGAAAAGAAATCAGCAATGGACCAGGCTTTACGAGATAATGTCAGAGAACTTGTGGTAAAATTAATAGTTGTGAAATATCATTAATTACTAGATATATAATCCTTTTAAGTATGAATGTAATAAGCAGAATAATTAGCTGTACTGTCATTCATTCTTATGTGACATCTCACAATAGCTATAGTAAAACTCCACAGTTCAAAATTACACATATTTTTGCACTTGTGGAAAAGAATAACTTAAGAAAATAAATCTATACTTGAAATGGGATTTTCTAATATTTAAAGGGGTAAATACATCATTATTCATATGTATTTGGAATAAACTGCATGTAAGAATAGATTTATGTATCACAGTATATTCTTAAAAATGTACAAAGTAGTTCATACTTGCAATAGTTTCTGGTAGATTTCTATACATTTTACATGATTTGATATTATATCAGTGTTAAGTCTTCTATAAATAGAAATTTAATGACTATCTCTTGGTATGCATTGGCATATTGAATTAAATTGACTTCTTTGTAGAATCAAAAGAATTTGTTGATGCAGTCTTCTGTGTTTGTTTTAACCTTGAAAGAACTGTATTTTATTGACAGGCCTCTCTAACCAATTCTAATGTACCCTTACTTTACATGTTAAGAAAGTAATTTTCAAAGTTTCATTGTGTATTACCAGGACAATTGACATCTTAATGTTGCATACCATTGTGAAACTTAAGGAAAATAAGGCTTCCAAAATTATTATGCTAATGATATGATGATTGTAAATTTTTTTACAAAATTGACTAGAATAAATAATACCGAAAATCTATATTTTTACTTTCTGCTAACTGACAGCATGGAGGCAAATGACTCACACATGTAATCAATATTCATACACTTTTATAGTAAATTACAAATATGATTTTATTAAAGTATACATTCTCAGCTTTATTTTGATTACTTTTTATCAGTATACACAGAAATTATGCACTTATAATGCATAGATCTAGGTTAGTGTGTTTTTGGTAAACATTAGATTTCAATGACAAATGATGGGAAGAAAAAAATTCTTAATTGAAATCAATACAGGCCAAGTATTTAAGAATATTAAAATGAAATAAAAGACATAAACATAAAAGGTTATGAATGACCTGAATGACCCATGTGCATGGCAAAGGTCAGCTTTCTCTGCTTATATGGAAATGTTCATATTATGTTTGATGGTATACATAAGAGATAAAGCTATGACTAGCATAACGAATCTCTTCATTAATTTTTTGGCAAATAAATTACATCTACACCAACGTAAGGTGTAATTCATAACCATTCCATTAGTATTGACATAAAATACTATATAAAGAATAAAAATGTTAACAAGCTTACTAGTTAAGGGTTTAAGTTTAAGTCTTTTTTTAAGTAAAATCGTAAAATTTCTTGATGTTTCAGACAAAAGCCAAGTTAAAACCTTAATTAAAAAAAGGCAGACCATTCAGTATCATATCTGTAACTTGAAATTGATAAATACACTAGTAAAAGAATTAACAAAATCTATGTGTTTATAAACCATCAGAGTGAATTGATATAATGAGTTAGTACTCCAGTCATAACCGAATGAAAAATAATTCATATTACATCAGAGAAACTGTCGTTTCTGAATTCACATTATTTTTTGTAGACATCTGAATCTGGTTGTGAAGTATACAAAGTTGTCCTTGAACATTCCATTGAACTAGCTAAACAAGGTAAGAATAACTGTTCAGGAAAACTGTTCAGGATAACTGTTCAGGATGACTGTTCAGGATAACTGTCCAGGATGACTGTTCAGGATAACTGTTCAGGATAACTGTTTGGTATCTATAGTAGTTTATGATTGTTAAAGAAATAGTGTGTATGTCCATATTGGTAAACCCCAAGTTGTAATTTTAGCAATTGATCACCACTTTAGTTTTTTCATTCTTTATAATAGGTAATAAACTATCCTGTGACTATTCTCATGTTTTCAGATAATTTAATTATTAATTATTTCTCTTTTTTATCCCTGATAGGTCTTTATCTAATTACATGTTATATCTTTATTTCATAGATGCTTGTTCTAACTCAGTGCCACTGGTCATGCTTGGAGATATATTTGATGTGATAACTATTGATCAGTGTGAGGAAGTCTTTAATTTGGTTGAACAGAAGCTTAGTGTTTGGAAATCTGTAAGTCAAAGTATTTCACAGGTCTGGGGAACTTGTTTACCCTTGTAACTTGCTCATCTGTATATTTTTATTGAGAATATTCTTTTTACAAAATTTAGTTGCCTCAGATTTGTTTGTATTTGAACATTTTGCAATGATGATTTAGTCCACTACATGGCCAATGTTATTAGTTTTGCCATGTACATTTACATTTTGTACTTGTTATATAGTTGTAACTCCTGGAACAAGACACTTAAAGGAACTTGGAGAAAAACTCCCAAAAAATCAAGAACCTCAAGTTTTAGTACTTATGTATCTTAACAACATTTTACCTATGAAGATTTCATTATGAAACTTTATGTACATGTACATTTTGTGGTGAACTTTTTGAATTTATTGTTATTAAATTGTTATAAACTATATTTTACTTTTCACTACAGTTATAGCAAATTGAAAAAGAGTGGTACCACTTTCAGTAGAGTACTTATTTTGCTTCATAGTGTATACCTAACTTTTCAAGTAGAATTCCCTTCAACATTATAGGGAGGTGTTTTTCTTTACAATTTAATGCATATATGATCTTTTAAGACTAGAGTGCAGTTGGGCCATGATCTCTTGTCCATCTTACAAAGCTTATTAAATTTGTACAGGTTGACTTGCATATTATGAACAAATTTGATATTTAGTTAAAAGATAAAAACAGATGTTCCATAGTAAATAGAGCTTTCATATTATGTTTAGCAGAATCTTTCCTGTTAAGCTATTTGAACCACTCTATTTGTCCAATGCAATATAAAGATTTAGAGATGCATGGTATCTGTCAGTCTCCCTTTTAAACACTCTTACACCTACATTTTACAAACAAATAAGGATAATATTTGTACCAAAGGTTGCTGCCATGAATATGTTTTACACCACCAAATGATGATTGATTGATTGATTGATTGTTGGGGTTTAACATCCGAGCAGCAATATTTCAGCTATATTCAGACGATGAACATGAAAATGATGATAAAATGAACATGAAATGATGATGAAATGAAAAACGGGATGGGACACAAGGACAGTAGGGTCGACAAATTTTGATTGCCACTAGAAAAAGGGAGGGATGGGTAAGGTCGGGCAATTTAGCCTCCTGTGGCGGAGCGCAAAGGTTCCTACTCCTATCGAATACCATAGCAGGGTTCTTTAACGTGCGAGGAACATGGCATCTTTCCCAACACGGTGCACCACTATGGTGTGCGGTGAGGTTTTCCGTATTATAGCCTGACAACCCCAGCATGTAACATGCCAGGGGTACCCCATTCCACCACCTGGGGCACACATCCCAGTTGCTCTGTGGGCAGAGCGCCTAGCCCCCGGCTAGGTTTCTGAGCACTATTTAGTCGCCTTTTACGACAAGCTTAGCGCTGCTGCAGGCCTATTCTTTTGACACCCGGACCTGCACGGGGCCCAAATGATGATAAAATTTACATTGAATATTTTGGATAACCGATATCCTTCTTCAGCATTAGTTTTATGCTGAAGAAGGATATCAGTTATAATATTCAAGGTAAATTTTACCATCATTTGGTGATATTAAACATATTATTTATTTTTGTTTTTTTGTTTTTTTTGTTTTTTTTGTTCCTGTGCTAATTTTGAAGACAGTAGCTACTAGTATCAATGTTTTTATTAACATTTTTTCTTGTCTTTTCTAGAAAATGTTTTATGATACTGGAAAGAATTATCTACTTAGAATGTGCAATGGTAAGATTATAATCAAAGTCTGTGTGTACTATTTCGTAAATGTTTTTTTTTCCTTTAGAACATATTTCATCACTTTTCAGAATTTTTTTTAGGAGAGAATTTAATCTTTTTCAAGATGTAGCTACTACAGGACAATTATGACACAATCTTTTGTTCATTATTGAATTTTTGTGCACCTATATGTAGAAAACATGCATTTTGTATCTGAATTGCAACTGTCCAGTAAAGAAATAACAAGTACATTGTATGTATAAGCTTCCAATCCATAATTTGATTTCTTAACCTGATTCATGAAAATGTTGTATTTACAGATATATTGAGAAGATTATCAAAATCACAGAACACTGTTTTCTGTGGAAGAATTCAGCTGTTCCTATCCAGGTTATTTCCCTTGTCAGAAAAGTCAGGTACATATTATTGTTTTTCTTAACTGAAGATATGAATTATGTGTTGTTAAACTTTCGAATGCAAAAAAAACCCTAAATTTTAGTGATTTTAGTGTAAAGAGAATGTTTATTAAAACTACATCTAGAAGAATGTGTAAATAAGTTAAATTTGTTTTAAAAACACTTGATTTGAAGTCAGAATTAGTTTATCCTGTTCATTCACAACCTTTCATTTTTGTAGCTCTTAATTTGATGAGTAATTTTAACCTTGAAAATGTGACAACTTTTATGGCAGATGGTGGAAAACTTAAAAAGGTGAGATAAGAAATATTACAAAATAAGCAGAAGTTTATATATATTTAGTATGAGAAAAGTTGGTTGAAGATATGAATAGTCAAACCTTGCTTAGGATTGCTGTCATCATATGTACTGACCTTGTGACCTTGTGAAGGCATCTCTTCTGAAACTTAGGTGCATTCCTTCAATGTTTAATGGGTTGTATTGTAATGAAGTGTAGATCAACATTTATATTCACCAAATTTTGCAAAGTTTTGGGACTACTTTTAGCATTTCCCAACAGTCAAAACTTTCTCTGAAACTGCTCAATGATTTGCTTTGTAAACTACCCATCATTGTGAACAACTTTATGAACTTAGGCAACTTCAAATCTCATCAGTGGCTATGTTATGTGTCATAAAGCTACATGTAGCAGTCATGCTGTATATAGTTTTGTTTTATTTTCATTTTGGTTATTGATGAACTCCTTTATTCAAATTATGAATTTTTAGCTGAATTTGACATAGTGAAAAGCGGGTTGTAGTATGATGAATGTTTGTTGGGAGGGCAGAGAAATTATTTTCGTAACACTTATTCAACAACTACTAATCACAGATTCTTGATATTTGATATCCAGCATAAGGTAGGAGTCCCATATTTTCAGGCCTTTTTTGTTTTTGACCCATTTTCTATTAAGAAATAAACTTTTTATCATTGGTAATGCTTTATAGGAATTTGGAGAAGACAAGATGGAAATTGAAGATGGAGAAACAGAAGATGGGTATGATCTAAACAGACATTATATTAAATGTTTTTACTTTGATATGAAATGACGAAGGTTAGAACAAGAATCAATAATTTCTCTTGTTTATATTAATATTGTAGAAGATGGTTAGAGACCATTTAATAAAGATATTTTATAATTACTATCAAGCAAAATTTGTAAATAGTGGGTAAATATAGGTCTTGAGAATAGTTTTTTAGTTCACCTGGCCAAAGGCCATATGAGGTATTGCCATCACTTGGCGTCCGTTTTCGTCCATCGTCGTCATTAACAATTATACAAATCTCTTCTCCTCTGAAACTACTTGACTAATTAGGACCAAACTTTGTATGAATGTTCCTTTGGGTATCCTGCATAGAACTGATGTGGGGATTTTTGATTCGTCGAAAAACATGACCGCCATTACTAAAAATAAAACATAGGGTCAGACAGTAGTTTTTAACATGTATCTCCTAAACTGTTAGGTTTAGCTGAATTCTGATATTGTTAAAAGTGTTCAGCATGATGAGATCTATTGCTGGTCAAATTAAGGAACAGAGATTTTGAAGTAGTTGGGGTCACCACTATTTTGTTTTCTTATGTGTATGCTTAATCCTTATAGAAAAATGTTGCTGAATAAAATAAACGTCAGATACAATGTGCAATTCCTTAGAGGAAATGCCAATGGGTATTGTATTATTGCACTCAATCCTTTTATCTCCCAAAATTTTTAGAACTAATGCTGTTATGCTTCAAATCATTCTGTCTTATCAATTTTCTAAGAATTGTTTAATACCCTGCCACATGAAGTGGCAAGGTATTGTGTGATATCCTTTGAAAAGATGTGTTTTGTCCATCTGTCCGTCCGTCCACCCCTGAGAATTTTGAGATGAAAAACTGGAGAACAGATAAATGGTCAAAGAAACTTGGCACATTTGTTTAGTACCATAAAATACAGGTTAAGTTAAATTTTCAGCAAAATCCAACATGCAGTTTTTTAATGAGGCCATTTTAAACATTTTGCCTTCCTTCTTTTTTACCATAATGTAGAGGAGTATCACTTAATGTTCCATTAATGGCTTATTTTTATATGCATACATTGTTATTTTAAGTGATTACTTTTAAAATATTTTATTTGTGTTTTTTTTTAGAACATCACCAGTAGATTACCATCTGTACAAAAGATTTTGGTCATTACAAGACATATTCAGGAAACCTAATCAGTGTTATGAGAAAGCTCCATGGAAACAGTTTGTTGCTGTAAATATCATTTCAGGGTTTTAATTTTATCTGTCATACAGAATCAGAGTATGAACTTCACCAGAGCCACCATTAAAAAAGTGCAACCAATATGTTGAAAAATCTGAATAAGGCCTGGCCAAATTTTCGTTAATGAAATGGTGAAGACTAGACTGGTTTTAAAGTAAACAACACCTATCAAAATTGTTGTTCACCCAAGTTTATAGGTTTTATAGTTATTAATTTTTAATCTGTTCTTAATTACAAAGATGCAATCTCCTTTAGTGAAGTTTTGGAGACTACTTTTGAAAATGACTTCTTATGACTGTAATCTTGCATGCTTAGAATGAGCCATCTGCTATAACGAATAAAGAAAATATTTAGTGGTGTATGCAAATAATATTTAGGTTTATCCATTATTTCATTATAGAATGCTGATGCAGTATTAAAGGCATTTGCAAGTGCAAAATTAGATGATATTAAGTCATCTCGGAGAAAACTTGAAAATCCAAGAATTTCAGGAACCAGTAGTTTCTTTGCAAAATATTTAACCAGTGAAAAGGTTTGTTTTATTAAATTTTAGGTGGTGTTCTTTATCTACTGAGTATCTGTTAACATAATGGTTCCATCTCATGGGCTTCTCATGAAATCATCTAAAATAAAAGCTATAAGAAAATTTTTACAAGCACTCTAGAAAACACTTATTTGATGAAACAAAATGTGAATGATTTACATGAATCCTTAATTTACACATGTCCCAATTTATTCTGCCTGATAGTATCTTGTCACTGTTACAACCTTAAAATATTGGCAGTTTTTAATTGCAGCATGATTCCATATTGTCTGTAACATTGATTGACTTCAGTTTTCATGTAGATTTCTTATTTTCTCATTATACTATATGTATTTTGTATTTTAATTTCAGTTGCTAGATTTACAATTAAATGACAGTAATTTCAGGCGATATGTACTCGTTCAGATGTTGATATTATTCCAGTACCTTACTGCTCAAGTTAAATTCAAAGGGTGAGGGCTAAAAAAAACCTATTCTAATTCAAACGAAAGTGAATAGCTTGTTTATCTTTTTTGTTTGTGTAGTTAACTGTATAAATTGAAATTTACTTAATGAGGTAATCTAGGGTTAGGGAAAAAACTCTTGAAATCAGTGATATGTTTGTATCATATTCAATTTCACCAAAGGCTATCAAGCTCACATTTGAAACAGAATGAAATCAATCCAAGTTACTTTGATGCTAGCATGAGATTGATGCAAAATGCAGAATACAAACATTCAGTGATTTGCAAGAGTTATGTCCCTTACTCTAAGTCTGCCTCCTTAAATGAAGTTAAGATTTTTGATGCCACTGATTTCTCTGAAATGTTGTGAAATGTTTTTCTTCTGCATGAAGTGATAACATTCATTTTTGTATAACTACTTTTTGGGGTTTGTAATTGTTCTGGACATATGTAACTAGTTTGTTGTCAAATATGAAACTTCAGAGTGTACATTACAGGAAAGTAGAAGATTATTATTATTAAATGGTTGAAAAATAAAGCTGAATATTAATTCCTCATACCATGTAAACAATTTAACAATAACATTATTTTCCTGTAGTGGTATTATCTTAAACTATTGAAGTTTTACAAAACTCAGATATGAAAAGGGCACCTGCGGTCTTCAAAAGAGAGTTCAAAGTGAACAACTAAGATTGACTTTTATAAAAACTGTTTTTTCCAGTGTGGGTCATACATTGGAGGAAAATAGCATGACTTGGACAAAAACTACCCAAGAAAAAGTTTATCAGCTTATTAGAGAAACTCCCCCAGATGGTGATAAGTTTGCCAAAACTGTAGAAGTAAGTATATTTGGAAAAAGCATTTGCTCTAATATTTGTTGCTTACCCTACCGGTGCACCTGGTCCATGCTCCCAGTTTTTAGTGGAGTCAGAGTTGCTCATTTATTTTTGTTACTTTGTACATATTATTTTAGTTACTTTATGTTCTTTTTTGTGTTTGTCTGTTTTCCATGTCTGGTCTATGCCCCTGGGTTGCATTCTTTTAATTTCTGCTAGAATCTTGGTTCCCTTGATTACTCTTTGGTAGCATTCTTTGTAATTACTTAAATTAAGAAATGCTGAAGAAAAGGAGAGGCAAGAGTAATAAATGTATCCTTGAAACAGAAGTATTTACTTTTCAGATTAACTTTGATTTATATGGATTTCCTCTTAATATCATGCAATAAAGATTGTGATTCTGAATACACAGCCGAAAGTGCAACATCTGATCATCATATGTAGCATGATTCATATGATAATCATATGGTTATGATTATCATATGACAATCATACAAGACACAATAATTGCAAGAGCCTGACTTTCATAGATAGTGGTACCATTAACATTGAAACCTCACCATTAGTGAGCAATATTCTTATTATCTCATCTAGTAAGTAAATCTTGCAGCTTTATCTGGGAAACTGATACTATCTGTTATATTCATGGTAATTTTACAAGCTCTTCTTGAGTGATGTACATATTTCCTATTTTTGAAACTTGTTTGTAGGAATATCTTTAATTTTTAATATTTCTTAGATAGACTTCAATCTAATGATACTGTTTCTTGACAGCACATTCTGGGTCGAGAAGAATTTTGGAATAAGTGGAAAAATGATGGTTGTCCAAGTTTTGAGAAAGAACCAGCAATAGATACACCAAAACATAAGACCAAGTTAGTTTTCTTAATAAAGAACCAGCAATAGATACACCAAAACATAAGGCCAAGTTAGTTTTCTTAATAAAGAACCAGCAATAGATACACCAAAACATAAGACCAAGTTAGTTTTCTTAATAAAGAACCAGGAATAGATACACCAAAACATAAGACCAAGTTAGTTTTCTTAATAAAGAACCAGGAATAGATACACCAAAATATAAGACCAAGTTAGTTTTCTTAATAAAAACATCTCTCTGTGTTCTTAAAAATAGCTTGTTTGACTTTTAAGTCATGATATATTTATAGCATAAATTGTAGCTTTTAGTTCTTGTATATCACCAATATTTTTGGTATTTGTAAAGGAGAAAGTTTGGTAAGGAACCCTTTTGACCTCATAATTTGGGCATTTTTGAAAATTTGGTTAAAGCTGATTTCTAGTAGAAGTAGTATGGTAAAATGGTCACAAGCACTGAATATTATATGTTTTTAACAAGATTCATGACGTTATTTCACAATAACAGTATGCATTCATGTAACTTTTACAAAAAAACCTTTAACTTTTAAGTTTTCTGCAATTTTTAAGATGGTTTTTGTGTGGACGTGGCCACACATCTGTTGAATCAAGATATTTTTATACAAGTTGTAACTGACAATTATACACAAAATGTATGAAGGATGAGAGTCAACATGCATGTGGCCATTGTGAAAAGAGTGAAAAACTATACAAAATTTGGTGATTCCCAGCCTTTTAAACAGATTTTCTCAGTCTCAGCCAGGTTTGAATGGTATATATGACCGTATATGTTCAAATTATTACCATAAACCAATCAAATCAAAACACATGAAAGAGAAATGACCTAAAATTTTCTTCATGTAGACTTTGTTTTTTAGGCCAAATTAAGCCCGTACCAAACAAACTTCTTTCTACATGAAGGAAAATTGTTCTGTAAATTATATACCTTCATAGAACACAATGTTTTATTACTTATTGCTGAAACAGTATATAAGTGAGCCTAATTTTTGCATAATATGATACTGGTTTTACTTTTTTATTCATGGCAGTCAGTCATTTGAATGAAATATTCCCAGTTACAATTAACAAATTTTTTAGTACATGTATCATATTGAAAGTCTTGACATTACAGAATGGAGGAGGATGTGCAAGTTGTGATAAGGCCTTTATAAAGATAACACAAGATCACCTCAATTTGAAAAATATAGCATTGACTTATTGGTATATTCTATGCAGTTCTATAAATGTAATGATTTACAGGGTAAAAAGACGTTGGGTAGGTGATGATTTACAGTCTAGTGGTGGAAAGTTTATAAAGATGGGTAGTGCTGAATTAACGAGGTTGTGGAATATAAATCCTGACAACATGGATGCTTGTATGGATGAGAAAAGGGTGTTTTTACCAACATTAGAGGACTTCTTTGGGGAAGCTATTGAACAGAATGACCCTGAAGCCATGATAGAAGATGAATACAAGTAAGATGTATTAATTATTAACAATTAGTTTTAAAGATCAGACTTTTAGAGGCTGTTAGGTATGTATGAAAGGACTTCTACCTGTGATCCACTTTAGGACTTCTACAAATGATCCACTATTACTTATGCACAGTTGAATGAGATGACAGCAAGAGGCCATTGTATATTTTAAATAGTCAATTTCAAAGTTCAACTCCTCTGAAAAAACAAGTTGCTTCGAAACTTGATGTTAATGCCTTCTACAAATAATCCTCCATTAGTGCCGCTTAGATTATGCCTTATAGGGTTTATGTCTATCAAAGTTGCCATTGAAACCACTAATTGCCAAAAATATCCGCAGTTATTTACCATAATTGAAATGATCTTTAAAAAGATAATATTTACACTGAAATGACTTTTTTTCTGTCTTATTCCTTGTAATTATAACTATGAAATGCATTTGTAATATAACAAGACACATGATCACATTTCAGACTTATAAATGATCAGATTTTCCAGTGGAAATCATTGCGATTGTTAGCAAGACGTAGCCCTCATTTCTTCACACATACAAACACTCCAGCTGTACCACAGAAAGAATATCTCACAACCATGTTAAATAGATTAGCTAAGGAAATCATGCCACAAACTGAGTCCTCTGATACAACAGAGAATCAGGAGGAAATGAAAACTGGAGTTGAGGAGGAGGAGGAAATCAAAGAATCTCATGATGAAAATGGTCTACAACAGTCTGAAGACCAAAGTAAGCTGATTTCACTCAGTGTTCATTGTAGAAATATTGTTAAAAGATTAGACATGAGCAAAATTGTAATAGGAAAGTAACATTTGAAGGTTTAATTTTGTCACATGTTTTCTGATGACTCATTAGGTTTACTAATGAACTGCCAAAGCTTCTAAATTTACAAATGTAAACTGGACTATGTATTATGCCTTTTTTATTGGCCGGGTTGTGCTCATGCAAATCAGCTCATAGAATGGTGAATGGCAGGCGAAAAAAATATTTTCATAACATTTGTCTCAGCAGCTATAAATTACAGTCATTAGGTACTGGTACTCATTTTTATTTCTATCTAACATCACATTTATTAATGATCACTTATTTCACACATAAAGCATTCATGTTCAGTGAAAACTATGTCAAGGTTAATGATGTAATTTTCTGTATTTGTTTTCAGGTAAAGAAGATGACAATAGTGAGGATGCTTTAACACCAGAGATAATAGAGAAAATATCTAAACATGCTGGTAAAATGTGGAAAAGATTGGCCATGGAACTCAATACACCAGAGGATGATATTGCATATTTTGAAAGTGAAAATGATAGTGACCAAAGCAGATCACTGAAGATGTTGACTGTTTGGGCTGTGAGTTCTCAGTTTTCCTATAGTTGAATATAAGTAATCATTTAAAATTTATGTTGCATAATTTTTATTAGGAAAATATTTAACTAGTTTATAATACCAACATGAAACTATACTCGACGTCACATACAGCACATTTTCGATTTGTAGCTTTATTTTTGAAACTGTCGGGACTTACTGCTAGAGTTGTCTCTCTTTTATTTAATCGAAAGATAGTTCGCATATATGCATGACTTGATAGTTTCAATGAGTCATTTATTGGCTGAAATTGTGCGTAACAAATCCTTACGGGAAAATCCTATACTAATATCCGCCATGTTGGTTTCTACGGGACGATTTGTTTACAAACGAAGTTCGTAAGTTCCCGTCGAACTACGGTGACAATCGTCTGCTAAATCAACTTCTTGGTGTTGTACGATGTTCGCGTAGAATAAATCCGAGATATCCGAATTAGCGCCAAAATGCATTCTGGGTTCTATGGTTTTTGGACAAACCATTTAAACGTAAACAACATCTCCTAGCAACCCGATCACTGTAAACATGGCCGACTTTTGACAATGTAAATATTGGGACCGAGAATTAAAATTTCACTGGAATTTAACGATTCGATGTTCAGGGAGAAGCCGTTTGGCTAAATGAATGAGCAAGTTATTTAAGACAATTTAAACGACGGTAGGTGTCAATAAAGACGTAGAAAATATTTTTATTCAAATTTTAACAGTATCTTATTTATGTGACGCCGAGTATAGAATGTATTTGTTTTTGTATATATTCATGACAAATTTTCTCTCTACTGATTGCAGGAGAGTGAACCAGAAAAAGCCACAATATCAACAATCAAGATGACAATGAAAGAGATTGGAATGACTGATGCTCTTGAGGCAGTGTTTGATGTGGCATGATTACTACAGTAACATTTCATTGGATATTGTCTCAAAGATAAAAAGTGGACAATAAAGAGGCTGTCCTACAATATCATTGTCACCATATTTAGTGAACATTTTTGTTCTAAACTGTTTAAAAGAACATTTCAGCCAGGCACCTATCTCTGGCATGATGAGTGACTATACACTGAACTGTTGTGATACAAGAGCTGTTCAAGATTGTTTTATTGAGTGTAGTGCAATGAATTTATGTATTTGTATCAGAATTATTTAGCAGTTATTGATCATTGGAAATATTTTTTTTAAAAAGCAGCAATGTTATAACACTACATTGATTTGACATGTTTATAAACTTTACAATGTTATACCTAATGGAGATCTTTCCACCATTGTTCTTTTCCGTACTTGCTTTCTGCTGTCTCTAATACTGCTGAGAGGACACATTAATTGGTATGACCTATCAGCAGTTATCTTTATATTGTAGTTATATATAACATTCATATTATTCTCTGATTAAAAACTTCAATTAAAAGATATAATTGCATTTTATATTGGTATGGAAATTCATCAGCACTGAATGTTTTGAAGTTATGGATGAAACTTTGTCAGTACAAAGTACTGTTAAGCAATGAATTAATGTGACAAGTTAAATGTTAAGTTTATACTTTTTTGATAAATAAATATTATGAATTTTACATGTTTTCTATTTGACTTATTATGTTACATCTTATGAAAGCTTTGTGCAGTAGTTTTGTTCATTTCTAAGGTGACATTATATGTTGGTCAAAATCAGTAAAAACTATAAATCCATATCTTTGTCACATCAACGAAATGGTCACATTCATTTTCAGAAAGGTAATGTTATAGGTCAGTGATAGAACAACTTTCATCAACAGTGATTGTCACACACTGCCATATTTTGAAATAAAATGACAATACAATTATTTAAGCATTGGGCAGTTTACACTTCATAAACCTTGAAGCAGTTTATGAACAAGAGTAAGTTCCCCCAAAGTTGACAATGCAAACATAACTTACTTAAAATTTAAAAGCAGTCCTTATTTAATTCCTAATTAATTCTAGTGCAAACGAAGATTTGATCTGTTATCAAAATGTATTTAGTTCTGCATTTTATTTGAATTTCAAGCTGTGGACAATTTGACATTTATGATGTCACAATATCAAATTAGTTTAGACAAAATAACCTGTGATTGCCCCAAGAGACTGAGCCAATGAAAACCAAATTATTACCTTATAAATATGTAAGTATTGTGATTTAACAACATTACATTTATACACATTACCAATTGCAATAAGACCTTTACTCATCATTTACATCTTAATGTGTATGGCAAGATTTAAATAGTGCATCTACAGCTCATATAATGATGTTTAGGGGGATAGAATCTGTCTTCCTCTGATTAAATTATTGCTTCAGATAGTTAACTGGACATTTGAGATGAAGATTTACACATAGATTCAAATACCATTGAAATTAATCAATAGGTGAATTATAAGACAGAAAGTTTAAATCTCCCTCTTAATTATCCAGTTGACTACCTAAAGAACTTCATCAGGTCATTGCCAGTTCATTGGGGGAATATAGAATTAGAACCAACATTCTGACAGGAATCTTTCCATCTTTCTACATAACATATACTATTTTTTATTTTATGTGTCTGATTCAGCAATTATTTATTATTTTGTTGAATTTTAGTTTATTTTGCTGTCTTGAATAATTAATTATACTATCAATTTTATGAAATTTTTGTTTATATTACATAAAAAAAGTTTGGCTCATTTAATTTTATGGCAATGTTGATAGCATTGACATCATTCTCAGTAGACATTTGGTTTCCTGACAACAATATGATTTTTGTATTGCACTAGAACTCTAACAAATAGGCTCCTGGAACAGGGTTATGTTGCTACAAGATTGAAGTCATCACTACAGAAGTTTTATGGTCGTCATCATGAACTCATGGATCGTTATGGTGTATCCATCTGCACCATGAAAACTGATTTATTCAATGGGTCATAGTTTTCCTTTCCTCGTTTGTATACCCCGGACTTGACTTTTTATGAGCAACTGGGCGGGTGTTTCTAAAAAAGCAGAGGATACTTACCCTACCGGTGCACCTGGTTCATGCTCCCAGTTTTTAGTGGAGTCCGAGTTGCTCATTTGCTTTTGTTACTTTGTATGTATGATTTTAGTTACTTTATGTTCTTTGTTGTGTATGTCTGTTTTCCATGTCAGGTCTTTGTCCCTGGATTGCATTCTTTTGGTTGCCGCTGTAGCCTTGGTTCTCTTGATTACTCTTTTAAATGAATGAATATGGGTTGTGGTCTCATCAATTAAGGAATGAACTGAAAGTTGGTTAGTGGACATATTGTTTTACCCTCTTCCTTCTGTCTTTCCCAAAAGTGTTCATACATTAACTCAAAAATTCTTACACGATTTAAATTGAAACTTTGAGAGAATGAATGTATCCATAGTAGGATGCTTCCTGTTTCAGAAAAATTCCAAGTTATTGAAATTTATTTAAAAAAAGTTGGCATCCAGTTTTTTGCACAATAACTCAAAAATGCTTACACCAATTAGCATAGAACTTTGGGGAAGTGTAAATATCCTCGATAGTGGTAATCTCCCTTCATATTTTTTTTTTGGAAAAATTCCAATTTCATTTGAAAACACTTGCAGCAACTTGTGTGATACTGCAGAATTTGTAATGATACTAGTATTTGACCAAATCTGCTTGGTGAACCAATCATTATTTTTGAGTGCAAGACTTAAAAAATTTTCATCTATATGTGTTCTTCATATATATGTTTATAGAGGACTGGGAGAAAATCTACTGAGCAGCTTAGTGATTCAGTGAAAACTTGTGTATTTATTATATTACCTGATAGTCAACAGACATCTCTTGCATGTGTAGGGGTGTCGTCTGTGGCTCCCAGTCAAACATGTCTCTAGGGTAGTCCTTCTTTGATTGCCAATATTGTGTGTTGAGGTATCACTTTGGCTAGTTATCATTTTCAATTAGGCTTAATTTAGGTATCAATGTTCATTTTATTGAAAAAGTTGATGGGGAAACTGGTTTTAATGTAGAAATACACAGTATAGATGCAGCATATTTAAAAAGAAACTTTGTTCTTCAAAATGCCTTGCTGTATTCAGGTTTTTCAATATAATGCCCTATTTTTTAGAATGACCCACTGACCACATCAAGGTCCTAAAAGTAAAAAATGGGGATTTCGTTGATATGCATAATCTGTTTTTCATGTGTATTTGTTGAAGTATGATGCCCATTTTGCTGAATCTGATTCCAGGTGTTCATTTAGGGGCCAAAGACTACCTTAAGTATTTTTTTTTCAGTTTGGTTGTACCTTAGACACATGCCCAATTTCCACTTTTTGGACTCTTTCAGTATTTTTTTGACTAGAATATTTGCATATCAAATTTTCGTATTCTATGACCACATTTATTCCCTTTCAGAATTTGATATTGCAACAATTATTTAATCTCTTTCCAAATTCAAATTGAATGTAATGTTCATTCTTGCCCCAAATGTTTTGGATTTGACCTTTGTGTGTGCATCAAGCTGTGCCCTGCAGAATTTTTTATTTAATTCATACTGTGTCAGAATCATAAGCTGCATATAACATTTCACAATATATATTCAGAGTTGCACCAAGCTTGAATGAGGTGTCCCTAACTAACCCACCTGCCTCAGCAAAGTGTGTCTTTTGAAAATTAAGCATTATCAATATTTCTGTACAGTAAAATTGTTTTTATTACTTCCATTGACATTACACGCTTTAACAAGTAATGGTACGATACCGCTATAACCTTGGTTCCCTTGATTACTCTTTGTATTTTGTTTGGTCTACCAGTATGTACCATTCCACTCCCCCGCATTCATATTCACTCTTTTTTTT
The DNA here is from genome assembly GCA_037379345.1 of Perna viridis. Classification (NCBI taxonomy): domain Eukaryota; kingdom Metazoa; phylum Mollusca; class Bivalvia; order Mytilida; family Mytilidae; genus Perna; species Perna viridis. The sequence goes on from CM074511.1 coordinate 56,310,329, forward strand.
TTCTTTTTTTGTTTTGTTTTTTTTGTCTTGTTTTGTTTTTGTTTTTTGGTTTTGAAATATTCCGGTGATTCAAACTGTATTGTTAGTTGTTAATGGTAAACAGATGAAATCAGTGAGTCATATATTTTTTTCGTGTATTCATGATTGAGTGGTGGCAGTTGGAGGCGAAGAAAAGTTTTTTTTTCTCATTAGAACACTATACTAAATAAACATTAACACTTAGGTGGGCAAAAACTAAGCATGTGTCAACATATCAAAAGTGTTATTCCCTCAGTGAAATACCTGATTTATTCCATTCCAAAATATAGGTAAATCTTACTATCTAAATAATAATTATTATAAATGCCAGCTCCCCATGTTACTTACGTTTACTCACTCACCTGAGACCTTCTATGTTTATATTCAGGTCCTGGTATACTCACTCACCTGAGATCTTAGTTTATATTCAGGTCCTGGTATACTCACTCACCTGAGACCTTAGTTTATATTCAGGTTCTGGTATACTCACTCACCGGAGACCTTCTTAGTTTATATTCAGGTCCTGTTATACTCACTTACCTGAGACCTTCCTTGTTTATATTCAGGTCCCGGTATCTGTGAATACTCCTGCTTTATATACCTTTAAACAGAAGTCTTTGTAAAATGATGTAAGAGTTAGAATTACAATTATTGATCAATTTCTTATTTATTTCTTTGCCATTATAATATGTCCATTGAATCGCAAGGTAGTGTTTATTACTTCTAGGGTAGAACTAGTCTATTTATGGTTCGTTTGAATCTAGGTTCCCTTTATATCAATGTTACACCACACTAACTGTAATAGAAATGTAGTGACTTGTGCACACTATATGGTTTTAAAGAGATTTTGGAAGAAGTACAAGTACGAATTATTGTAGTACAAATTATATGCGACTAAGCTCATTAAATGAGGAAAATCTGCAGACTTGCCAGCTTCAGGTCTTCCAAAAACAGCCATGTCTATATCTTGGAAGTAATGTTTGTCATCAGATCCGTCCTCCACAGTATAATGTTCCACAGTGTCCATTATCCACTCCTTCATTGTATCCACTTCTTGTTGATTCTTGGAAAAGAATAATATGCTTTCAATATAAACGAGAGCGTCTTTCCACTAAAGATTTAATCTGTGAAATCTGCTGTCTGTAGTTTCATATGTGTTTCCAAGTCAGATTTTGGTATGAATTTGCAGTACTCAAATAACATTATATTTATAGTACATGTACTTGAAAGGTCTTCGGATAACTAGATATTCGTTTGCTCGTATATACATACTTGTACATGTATGCATACTGTGCCGATAAAAAACTTACCAACGTAGACGATGTCTCTTTAATGTAATGAACAAATTCGTCTACACTTCGCTCTTCGTTGTCCTTCCGTGTTGGATCGTAAATAATGCTAGAAAACAGACTGGTTTCTATATTTTCGGCATTTATATAGAAAATAACTAATTTGGTGAAGACAAAAGGTGTTCGTTTTATCACGATTGTTGTTCTGTTTGTGTATTTGTGTACATATAAATGCAGCACTATCTTTTGTACCAATTTTTTAAAGGAAATTCTGCAACGTATAGTTTGACGCAAAAACCTTATTATGAGATTGAGTGATTGCACTTTTTTTTTTCCACTGTCAAGTACCGAATTACACGCCAATTTTACTTCTAATAGTTACAATAATGATCCAGAGGTCAAAGTATATAGAAATGTTATCGCAAAAAAAAAAACTTAATCGTGAAAATATATTGCTATCATGACAAGATCTGGTTTATTCAGTTTGTGTTCATGTTGATCGAAGTGCTGGAACATTTCTATGAGGTGGTTTATACTATGCTACTGTCTTGCACTCTCCATGTAACGTGACTGGATTTCTTTCCACCAAGTCGATGTATGCTCATCGGATACCCCAGTCGAATATTTAGGTCATTCCAACGCTTCTCAAGGTTTTCCATTTTCCGACTCTTTCAACAGATATACAACAAAGGATATATATATATATATATATATAAATTGAATTAGTTAAATCTTCCTTCTTTCCTTTATAATCGATTTTTTTTCAACTTCATTTTGAAAATAAAGTAGAAATGAAAGCAAACAAAAGCAGAACGGTAATATAATGGGTTCAATGTGTTTACCCATATGAAGGATGCAATTTCTTGTAAGTTATCAATAATTGCGCACAACTTTTAAATCGTTTTTTAACTTACCACTTGAGCTGCTATTTCCAGGAAATAAGGCAACACCATTGTCATCGGTAAGAATAGAATGAATTAAACATGTATAATCAATAGGTTATATACGCATGATTTACCAAAATGAATATTGAGTTTTGAGTACATAATGTGTGATTAATATTATACAATTTTATAAAGAACTTCTAATATGGTAATAATTTAGATTCAAATACTAAGGTCTAGAGATTTTTCTCAATTCTCCTTGGAGATATCCCTCGAGATAAGCCATATATACTGTAGAACAACCTAATGAACAACTTCTGTGAAATCATCATGAAAAATCCGTTACCCCACCCCACCCACCCCCCTCACCCAAAGAAAAAAGAAAAAACAATCAAAATCTGACATATCAATATCCAAATAAAAAGAGGAGAGTTGCTGGGTCGATCAAAGGAAATTCAGAGTAATATATTTATGTGTAAAAAAAAAAACAGTACATGTACCTTACAATGGGGAGGGGGTCCTAGAATATTTATCTGTATGAAGTTCTATATGTTATATCATTAATGGTATGATTTGCTTACTAGTACCGTTTGTCTTTGAAACTGGACATATTCGGCGCTGTTTTTATTTTTTACTTGGTACACATGGCATTTCAGAACAGGTTACTTACATTTATTCGTCTCAGTTTTACTTCCTGTAGTATAGGAGGAATTGTTTTTAAAGAACAAATCCATTTACATACTTTCAGATAAAATCCAAATTAAACTGCAGTGTATAACTGAATATCAAATTCCGGGATTAAATTACATTTCAAACTACTTTGTTTACATGTTACAGAAAATCACAAAAGTAATACTGCAAAATTATTTATTCTGGGTATAACAAAGATTTCACGTGGTACGACAAATATTGGCTGTGAACAAGTCTGATGAGTTTTATGCTCTGAACAGAGTTACAATGGCATCGCAAGATCACATACAGAGGTAAACCAGAGGCAATGCTTGGTAAATTCAGTTGCAATTTTTCTTTATATTCAATTTAATCACATTGCCTCACTGTTTTAGGACATCAATTTCCTTCATTATATTTTCTTTGGCTCTAACGCTTAGTTTTTCGTGGAATTCTTTAGTAGAGTATAATCTTCCCCTCCGGCTAAAATTGGTCAATACCTGAAATAATTCATCAAAATAAAAATTTAGACAACATGCAACAGGAACTGTTAGGAGGAATGGTATGAACACCATCTTCATATTTATAAATGGGCTATATTGGCAGGTGCAATTCAAGTCTCAACTCATTTAAAAGCTGCAGTCTGATACGAAATATTGACAAAATAGCTATTATACTAGTATGTAAAAACAATAAATATATTTCTTATGATTGTATCATTTTCGATCACACACCTGAGAAGAACTAGTTTTAAAAGGTCACTTGTATATTTAAAGTCTAGACGTAAAACCAACTCACATCACAACGTTTCATGAGCTCATGTGGAAATATATTGCACCTAAATTTTACACAGCTTTATTATTTGAGTAAGAAATATTATTTATTTATATACCTATGCAAGTAGGGTCTGTGAGATGTATATATGCTTTCTCTGGGGAAATATATTGCTATACAATAAACAATATTTACAAATCGTCTGATAATTAAATAACAATAAATGAATCCAATATACCCGAGGACTTACTTGGGTCCGTCCTATTTTGTACTCCGGGTCTGGGATGTAGGAATATTCTTTTTTAATTTGCTCGGCATAGTTCTTGTACTCTGGAAAGTAATTTTACAATTCAATGATCTTGTTTTACATTATCGAAAATCGTTTACGAAAAATCTGATTCAGTCAAGTTTGAATAAGTTAATTCTTGGTTTCAATGGTTGCAAAAATGATTTTGAGTTTTCTATATCTGGTTCTACCGTGAATTTTGAGTTTTCTATATCTGGTTCTACCGTGGTCTATTTGTTTCGCATGCACATTGAAGAGCGGGGAAACAAATATGATGGGGCATCAGTCCGCTCAAAGCTTGTAAAACTCTCAGTTCCTCTCCAAATGTTCATAAATTAAGATTTCACCGAGTGCAACATCAAGTTTTACAAAGAGCGTGATGTTTGTACCTCTATACAAATAATGTTGCATTGGGCTACCAAATTGTTTTTCATCGAATCTTGTTATTTAACCTGCACACCTTTCTCAGGCCTTCCCAAAACAGCCATGTCTATATCCAGGAAATAATGATAGTCATCAGAACCTTCGGTTGTTGCTATGTGGTTCTTTGTTAAAAGGATCCATTCCTTCACTGTACTGCAATCGGACTCGGTCTGTAATCAGCGGATTGCATTTATCGTTACGTAAAGTAGTATTAACTGAACAGTCATTCTTATCCAAGCTATATTACTACAGACATGATAAAGAATACGTCCACTTTTTTTATGAATACAATATACATGTATCAGAATGATTGATACAGCTCTGTTATTGTGCTATATTGAGAATTGAAATTAGGTGACAACATATCTTATCACATGAAGCAATAACTAATAACATCAAAAATACAAATATAATGTGAACAATTTTGCCAATGAATATATAAAGACTGGTAGCGTTATTCTACAGATGACATTTTTATGTGAATGTGAAATCTATCCCAAACTACAGTATAAAAACTACACTGTATGTGGTAGAATATTGTAATAAAATATCCACTTAATTTTTCTTTTAGTTATACCAATTTAGCTGAAGTCTCGTGGGAAAAGCGGACGAATTCCTGTGCGCTTTGTTCCTCGTTGTCTTTTTGGGTTGGATCATATATTAGACTGAAATAAAATTTAAAAAAAAATATATTGTTACGCCTGAAATATTTCATTCATTTGACTACCATGTACATGAGGTGCATATTAAAATAGCTATCAAAAAATAATGACAATAAATACGCATATTTCAATTTGGATATTGCGACAAGTTTAACCGAATCTGCATGAATTTTTATAGTGTTCCAATCTGGTTAAACAGCTACATGAATAATAAATATCTGACTACTAAAGCCGACGAAGATTCTGATGTAAAATAGGTATAAATACTACTGGCTATACCAAAATAAAATAAGGAAAATAAGCATGCGCTGATAATGCTTTGGTACTGATACAGGCGCGTAGCTGAGGCCAAATTGAAGTGTAGGCAAAATTACGGCAGGGGGTCTAGGGGGGGGGGCGAACCCCCCCCCCCGAAGCTCCGCGGAGATAGCGTTTTAGAGCATCATTTATGCCTCTCCTGGATGTATTTTATCTTAAAAAAAATGGCAAAATTAAGTGCAGGCAAATGGCAAATGCTTTTTTGCCTAATGATATATACAAAACAGTAACAGTTCGCTTGTTTCGGCCTTATAAACAGAATCTCGACTAAAAGTTTCTATAAACTAACCAAAGAGCTTTTGTTATCGGTCATCTAGTACAACTTAAACGGTATCAGTATGTACTACACACATAATACTGGATGACTGTGATAGTGGGCGCTGAAGTCCTTTGTTAAATTCGTATTAACTCGTCTTTCTAATTCCTATCTAGTCTACGTGTATATCAATAAGTAAATTGGTGCTTTAAAATTGACGATAAGACAATCGATCTAGTAACTTTGAAATAACTTACTCATGAAAGAAAATAGCTAATGATACAAGTTCAGGTTGTTTAAGTCTGAATGCATGTTCATCATAGTGTCGGAACATTTCAGTGAGGTGGTCCAATGTATGGTAATATCTCTGCTTCTCACTATAACGTCCCCGTATAATATTCCACCAGTCTTGAGTATGATTCCCGTCAACTTGCAAATTATCACTCAAATCCCACCATCTTTCTTCTAGACTCTTCATTGCTAGATTAACGTCCTGATTAATATTGATACACAACTTTGTATGAAGATATTTCGGGAGGTATTTAACTATAATGTTGTTTTCTTTTAATTATTATTGGATTTGAGAAGGTCACATAAATACATTTCTGATAAAGTTTTCTGGTAAAACAAATCATGATGCAAGAGGAGGCAACTATTGGTTAATTCTGGATAAATTAACGTACACCTACCACATTTAGATTAAATTAGAATATTATTTTTTTTTAATTTCGTCACATTACTGACACAATTCAACAATTTATTGAATTCTAAGACAGAGAGGTAGGACTTACACCAACTGTACAATCCTGTAATATGGGCACTTGTGAATATATAGGATATATCACACTTTTCGAAGTCATCTATTATTCAAGGCTATTTATAGAAAGAGTAATCAAGGTAATCCAGGGGCAAAACAAAGAACAGACACACTCAACAAAGAACATAAAAAATCAGCTATGTATCTTTGCCCTGAACTAGTGGTATTCACAACTAGACAGTCGAGTAACGATGTGAAACAGAAGGAAAGTATACGAACTAAGACGTGGTGAATTTCTCACCGTTTGGTAATATAGGCTGAATCCAGTTACCGGAAGTCAAGAGTATAAATAGCATATGAAGAGGTATACAACTTATATCAAGAGACTTACAAGATAATTTAGATCTACAAATTGAAGAGGTGAGTCCGTTTTCGGTTGATACAAATCAGGTAGTGTAATAAACAGTCCCCGTGTGAAAGAAGAAATATGAACTGGTCACTGACTCCCAGTGCCTAGGTTAATAGTCTGGTTTGATTTGTAAGAGCCTTAGAGGGTAAACTTTTAAGCTAGAGGGGCCTAATTGATGACCGCCTAGGTTCTAGTAGACTTGGGATAACTTATCTGTTGGAAGAGTTATTCCATATGTTAAACATGTGTAAAATGAAAAGAAAGGTCAACTGCTAAAGTACACCAGAAACAAAAAAATGTATCCGAATTTAAGTAACTAACCATAATGGCATATATATTTTTTTTTTTGTGAAGGTACAAAACTAAATTACTCCCAAAGAGTTCTGTAGGATGTTTCTTCCTGTCTGACTGAAATCATGCTTTGATGACTTTTAATGTTTTATCTGAAATTTGTATTTATTACTGTTATGAGGATTTTGTACTACATAAAATTAAATTTGCTAAGTCCACATAGCAGTAAAAGAGATTTACAGTTCGTGATAAAAAAATACAAATAATATAGATGATACAGAACCATTCTTTGAGACCTTGAGACAATGAATTATCATGAATTACTTACTACCTGCTTACTAGCCCTTGTAATACTGAATTATCATGCATTACTTAGTACATTATGTACCTACATGTACTTAGTACTACTGTTGCATCATGCACTAAGATGGCACTAAATTTTATTAGCGTGCTTTTTTTTTTTTTATCTTTTTTTTCTGTTTATGTCAAGCAATAACCATTTATGATAAATGTGTTTGTGCTAATAAATAATGTCTGATATATCACCTAAACTAGAATTATATTAATTATCACAGTAGGGTTGTTTATAATCCAAAGAGGTATTAGAGTGTCGAGCATTTCAATCTCAGCATGCATCAAAGTTTCTATGCACCTACATGTACATCAGCAATTAACAGGGGTATAAGTTAACTAAAGGAGTTAGTTCGGTAAGGGCAAAATTTTGCCTCAAAATCAAAGTCTACCTGAATAAAATTTAATGATGTTTCTCCTACTCTTTATTGTGTTTTATAGTTGATTCGATTGGTTTAAGACATTCATTTGAGCATAAACGGTCATATATGCCCTTCAAACTTGGCTGAAGTTGGAAAAATCTGTTAAAAAGGCTGGAAAACACCAGAATTTGTGCAGTTTTCACTTTTTTAAACAATGGCCGCATGCATGTTTGTTCTCATGCTTCATATATTTTGTTTTATAATTGTCAGTTACAACTCATATAAAAATATATTGGGTGAATACTTGTGTGGATGCATCCGTTCCACTCAAAAACCATGTTAAAATTTGCAGAAATATTATAAGTTTACGGTTCTTGTAAAAGTTACATAAATGCATACTGTCATTTTTGGAATGTCATCATATTTCTTGTAAAAAAAACAGCTTGTATTCAGTGTTTGTGACCATTTTACTTTACTACTACTACTACCGAGAAATCGGCTTTAATCAAATTTTTAAAAATGCACAAATTATGAGGCCAAAAGGGGTCCTAACTGAACTTTCTTCTTTGTTCCTAGATATCACTTTTCACTTCTGCAGGCTTAGCTACCATTCAAGAGATCTGTACATTTTTTCATGGGTAATTTTAGGGTTTCATAACTTTATAGAATACAAACATGCATTAGTTGGAGATATAAGAAAGAAATCCTGATTGGTTAAATCATATATTGCCACTCAAAACATTTTAAATTTTAAATAAAATTTTCAGGTTGAAAAAAAAATTCTACTGTTGTGCATTGAAGTAGACTGATATGTAAGCATGTGAACTGTATTCTGAATGCATTATGTACATTTTGTAGGTAATAGCCTGTCAATCTTTTTTTGATAGTGAAGAACAGAGTTTCTGTGTCATTACTGAAGGTCCACAAGAGGCATTAGATGGTGCAACTGAAGTCTACCATGTAATGGTAACCTGAATGTCAATAATAGCAAACATTCACTATTGTTTACCATGTGTAATCTGACTGAGACATCTCAACTTGATTTTCAGTTAACCAGGCACATTGTTATCATTGCTGATTGATTGTCATACATGATATTAAATACACAAATGGAATAACACCAAAATAATTTTTGAAGCAGTATTTTCTGTATTGGACATGATGAGTACATTAATAGGATTAATTCAAATCATTACTTACATTTTTGGATTGGTAGGAAATGCTTTTGAATCCCTGTTTTTTAGAACAATGTTTGTTATGGGAAGTATTGGTCTGTGTCATACATGATGGATTGATGGTATAAAGTCTAGATTTAATACTATCATGTATCTTTTGATAGCCCCAATCATTATAGGGATAATTCATCATTCTGGCTGTCCAAATTTCTTCACAATTATCCAGACTCCTAATGGATGGATTGATTTAAACTTTGGTGTGATGCTTTATAAAGATGGCATACCTTGTAAGCAATTTTGGATGCTCTGTCATATTAACATTTAGTTTTGTGGGACTTTACCTTTTTTCAATATATAGAATTATAAAGATGGATGGATTGATTTCAAGTTTGGTGTATGGCATCATATAGATGGGACATATTGCTGTAACTGATTTTTGGTGCTGTCTGATATCAACTTTCTTTATGTGTGGGAGTACACATAGCATAACTAAGCATGCAACTTCATGTTATATTTGTTATATAATGATTTAAAAGGTCATACTTTTGTATGAAAAAAAAACTAGATTAAGTACAATGAACATTTTCTTGTTTCTTAGTGAACACATTTGTAATCAAGGATTATGTTTGTTTGTTTGTTGGGGTTTAATGTCCGAGTAGCAATATTTCAGCTATATTCAGACGATGAACATGAAATTGATGATAAAATGAACATGAAATGATGATGAAATGAATAAGGGATGGGCACAAGGACAATGGGGTTGATAAATTTTGATTGCCACTGGAAATAAGGAGAGTTGGGTAGGGTCAGGCAATTTAGCCTCCTGTGGCGGAGCCCTATGGTTCCTATTGCGGGAGAATACCACAGTAGGGTTCTTTAACGTGCGAAGAACGTGGCATCTTTCCCAACATGTTGCACCACTATGGTTTGCGGTTAGGTTTTCCGTATTATAGCCTGACAATCCCAACATGTAACACGCCAGAGGTACCCCATTCCACCACCTGGGGCACACATCCCAGTTGCTCTGTGGGCAGAGTGCCCTAGCCCCCGGCTAGGGTTCTGAGCACTATTTAGTCGCCTTTTACGACAAGCTTAGCGCTGCTGCAGGCCTATTCTTTTAACACCTGGACCTGCATGGGGCTAATCAAGGATTAGAATACTAAATTATTGCAAAATTTTGAAGTGAAGCACCCATGGTGGTTAACTAAACTTCATTATCAGAACTACCTAGCCATTTCCCCATCACTGAAATAATCTCAGATGCAGAATGGAGAACTTCTTCTTGAATTATTTGCTGTAATTGTAGTAAAACAAAAGAGTTCCATGTATCAAGTTGCACTACAGATTTTTTCAAGATAATTCTTCTGTGTAACGAGAAAGGCTTAGTAGTTTAGATTGCCTAACTTCAGTGTTTATGGTTATCTCAATTCAAAACATGATAATTTTTAAAGGTCTAAATATAAACTATTCAAGTCCTGATATTTGAATTATTATGACTTTTCTTTTCAGTTAATGATACCTGTGAGATTTACAAATGAAGACATTTTAGTCAATATATGTATGCCATCAGATGACAACCCTACAGTGTTACTAGGTAAATGTATTTCAATTATTTGGACAAAATGTTTCTTGAGAAACTGATTGCAGTCATCTCTGTAGAAGAAAACTTAAAACATTTGTGTATCTAAACAATCTTATATTCAAGACTTCAAGATTCTAATAGAAAAACAACAACTTGAGCTAAATACCAAATTTCTTCACTGGCATTTTTAAAATTTCATTGATTTTGGCCAAACTATCTCAATTTTACAACTTCATGCAATAATTTTTTTGGTAAAAATAGATAAAGTTTCTGTGCTGATGATTATTAATGCAATAAACATGCAATCAATAATTTGATTCTCTCTTTGTAGATGACCTTCTTATTCAGAGCCATAGAATGAAATACCTATCTCCGTTAGAATTGTCAGCAACCTTACCTCCAAAATACCCATCTGAAAGTCCTCCTGTCTTCACTCTATGCCACATGGCTGAATTCTATGCAAATTACCTTCCATAGTGCCCAACTCATGTCATTATGGGAAGAATATCAACCGATGCCAATAATGAATACATGGATTGACTGGTTGGAGCCTAATACATTAATGTAATATTGATGTTAAATACCAAATTGGTATACTTAAATACTGTATAGTATTGAATGTTGTAAGAGTAATCAAGGGAACCAAGGTTATAGCAGTAATCAAAAGAATGCAATCCAGGGACCAAGACCCAACATGGAAAACAGACACACACAACAAAGAACATAAAGCAACTAAAATCATACATACAAAGCAACAAAAGTAAATGAGCAACTTGGACTCCACTAAAAACTGGGAGCATGGACCAGGTGCACCGGTAGGGTAAGCGTCCTCTGCTTTTCTAGAAACACCCGCCAAGTTGCTCATAAAAAGTCAAGTCCAGGGTAGACAAACGAGGAAAGGAAAACTATGAGCCGTTGAATACATCAGTTTTCATGGTGCTGATGGATACACCATAATGATCCACGAGTTCATGATGACGACCATAAAACTTCTGTAGTGATGACTTCAATCTTGTAGCAACATAACCCTGTCCCAGAAGCCTATTTGTTAGAGTTCTAGCGCGATACAAAAAGTCTGCGTAATTTCGGCAAGCTCTGGCATAATGTATGAGTTGTGATATGAACACTCCATTCACAGGAGCTGAAGGGATGTTGCCACAGATGAAAGGAAAGTTGACTGAATGAAAAGTCATCAAGTTTGTCGTAAAGTTTGGTCAATAGTTTTCCTTTACCATCGATTTCTAAGTGTAGGTCAAGATACAAGGCTGACTTCACAGTGTCTGTAGTATCCTTTATCTGAAGTTCTTTTGGGTAGATGCGTGGTATCAAATCCCCGAAATTAGGATTGTTTGAAGATAATATGTCATCTATATAGTGGAAACTGAGATTGAAGGATCTAGCCAAAAGATATTCTTTCTTTCTGATCAGATCAGCTATAAAGTCAGTCTCATAAGAGTGAAGGAATAGATCAGCAAGTAAAGGATCACAATTTGTTCCATTGGAATTAGGAGCTATTGCCCTTGAAAGGGGAAAATGATGGATTTTTTTTTAGTTTTCAGCCAATATCTTGAAAACTATGATAGATAGAAACTTTCAATTGCTGAAATGATCCTTATGATAAGTCCTACCATAGTCTTCTGGAGTCAATATTGTTGGACAACTTATTAAATTTATTGCCTTTGAAAAGCAAAATTCAACCAGGTGAGTAATTTAGACTCTGTGATCCTCTTGTTCTGTCCCTCTATCTGGAAGATTCTTCTATTCTTTACCATCTTAAAGGCAGTTAATGACAAGAAACATGTACATGTGTAAGGTTGATTTTACATTTTTCCTTGATACTACTAGTATAAACCTTTTTAAATTAAATACCAATATTTATTTATTTTGATAGAAGATCCAGTATTTACAGATCAGATTAGAATCTGGTGACACAGATGTTTCCTTTGTTAAGTGCCCCATGTGTACAGAGAACAATATCAGACAGAACAACAATAGTAACCATATCATCTGTTGGAATTGTAAAATAGACTTCTGTTATCTTTGTCTAAAAAAGTTTTTGAAACCATTTTATAGACACTTCAGGTTAACAAAATGTACTGAATTTTTTCAACCCTAGCACTCAGTTTTCCTATTACAACCTTTGGATATCAGAATTAGGTAGTACAGAATTTTTTTTTAAAGATTTATCCTTGTTAGACCCCATCAAAACCTATTTTGGAGATTATACCAGATCTGTAGGTTAGTTCATGTAGTACAGCTTCTAAACAATTCAATGGATTTTGATGAAACTTAAGGAGGTAGACCTAGGGTAAGGGACATAACTCTTTTAATCATTTATATGTTTGTATCATATTCAATTTCACCAAAGCCTATCAAGCTTTCATTTGAAACAGAATGAGATCAGTCCAAATCAATTTGATGCTTCAATGAGATTGATGTAAAAAACTGCATACAAACGTTCCAATGATTTGTAAGAGTAATGTTCCTTACCCTAGGTCTACTTCCTTAATATTAAGGCTGAACATTTTATGGTAGATAAGCATGAAATAAACTTTCTAGGGTAGATAATCCAACTAAGGTTTTTTTCACAGAGTTGACATGTTCAAAAGGTTGTAAGAATGCTCCTTAATAGATATTAACTGCTTTTAATGGCCTAATAGATTAAAACCAGCATTAGTAACTCAGCAGGTTGTTAAATGATTTACAGAACTTTTCTGTTAAAATTTTAATTCTTTTTTTTTTAACATTTAAAGAGAACTAAGAAATTGATGTGCAATATATGAACCTAAAAATGTGGTATTTACAATTATGTTATATATTTTACATGTACCATTGATTCCTTATTTATTATTATTATAGGATTCTACAGTTTCATTTACTAGTCCATTTGTTGCTACTTTTCCTCATTGTTATAATTTTGGTATATTCATTGTTGATTTTAATAAATATTTTAGTGCTTTTTATCATTTTAAAATGCAATGCCATATTAGAACTAATTTACTGTTTTAAAATACTAGTTTTGACCTGCCAGTTCCTATACAGAGCAGGAAAGATATGGATAAGACTGCAATGTATCTATCTATCAGTTTTTTTACCTGATTGCTATACAGCCAAATGGAAGGCTTAGATTAATTTTTGAACTATGACTTGAACCAATATGGAACTTTTAGTGACCAAAAAGGGGCCAGAAGCAAGCATTTTTCTGATGTCCAGACAATAACGTGTAATAGTGACTGAATCTCTTATATATTGTACTGTAAGGTGTCAAACCTAAAGGAGTCTGAGATAGATTTTGAGACTGGGGCCATTAAGAATTAGGAGCCACAGAGGCCAGAAACAAGAGTTTTTCTGATTTCAGGATGATGACCGAGTGAAAGGGAATGGATCTCTTTGAAATTCTTCACAAAGGATGAAGGTTTGGATCAATTTTGGAGGTTGTGAATGGATCCACTTAGGAAGTAGGGGCCCAAAAGGGTAATTTTTTTATGCGTCAAATGTCAAATCACAATCCAAAATCAAAGCGGTATCAGTTTTGAATGGTGTGTCCTTACTTGCCCCAACTGTTTGCAGTTGTATTGAGCTGCATCCTTTTAAGCATTTCATTGAATTTTACAATTTCTGGCCTAACTCTTTTAGTTACTTTAGTGACCAATGCTTAGGAAGGCACAACTTTGTACAACTGCACAGGTCAAACACTGAACTATGGACACACAATTTAAGCTATAAATAGCTGTGAAATTTTTTTGACACTGAATAAGAATTTGACCAGAATTGAAATGGCCCATCTTCCTTCAGCAGCCTATTTGTAGTATGGAATATTGTGATACAAAAACCAAGTGATCTATTCACAATGTCTGGACAAATTGAAAGTGCTTGTTACTGGCTCCTAATTCTTACTGGTTTAAGTTGCAACCCCAGAAGTCAATTCCAGCCTTTCTTTTGTGGCATGGCACTTGATAGTGAAACTATAAAGAGATCCAGTCACTAATAGTGAATTTAATGTCCTGAAATCATAAAAGTGCTTGTTTTCTGGTCCCATATCACTAAACAGTTCTGGCACAACCTCAGTCTTCCTGTTGTATTGCACCTCGCAGTGCTATAAAAATGAACAGTAAAATCACTTTTTTATGAATTAATTCCCATGATTTATAAATTGTAAAATCCTAAAGGATTTTTATAAAAAATCAAAAAGCAGCTTTCACCATACAAGCTTAGTAAGCAATTCATCAAAGGTTTATGGAAATTACATCAAGTGTGAGTTGTGCCTGAAGATGGAGTTTCACAATTTTCGTAAGAATCAAAAACAAAAAAAAATCAATACAAGAAGGTCTTCCCATTGAAATGGGAAAGACCTTAATAAGAGGCTCCCAGGAGCCTAAATCACTCACCTGGTTAAATTTTGTCTTTCAATGGCAATAAATTGAACAAGATGTTTACTAATAATTTTGACCCAAGAAGACTGATTCAAAGCATTTTACTGGCCCGTAATTTCTCATCTTAACCCCCAAAATCTTTGGTGGTATGGCACCCAATGAGATCCATTCATAGTTTATCAATTTAATGTTTGGACAGTTTCAGGCAATTTCATAATGTACAGATAATAAGTGAATGGATCTCTTTGAAATTGTACCAAATGTGCTATAACCCAAAAGGAAGGCTTAAATTAATTTTGGAGGTCGTCGTTATTGAACACAATAGGCTCCCAGGAGCCTGAATCGGTCACCTGGTTAAATTTTGCCTTTGAAGGGCAATACATTTAACAGAGTTGTCCAACAATTTTGACTCAAGAAGACTTTGGTAGGACTTATCATAAGGATCATTTCAGCAATTGAAAGTTTCTTTCTATCATAGTTTTCAAGATATTGGTTGAATACTGTACAATGAAAGCGTCATTTTTTCACTTTTTTAGGGTAATAACTCTTGTAAGATGTCTGACAACTTCAATCCCCAGAGACTTTTGTAGGCCTTATAAAGATCATTTTGGCAATTGAAAGAATTTGGCTAAAACTAACAGATGTTTTTCCCCAAATCATAAATCCCCACATCAGTTCTATGCCAATACTCCAAGGAACATTCATACCAAGTAAGGTTCCAATTGGTCAAGTAGTGTCAGAGAAGAGTTTTGAAAAATTGTTAACAATGACAGACGCCAAGTGATGGCAATAGCTCACATGGCCTTTGGCCAGGTGAGTAAAAATGCTTAAATCTGGCCCGTAATTCGTAAACAGTTCAAGTCACTACCCCTAAAATCCACCCAAAACTTCCTTTTGTGGTATGGCACCTTCTGGTATAATTTTGTATAGGTCTATGTACTTGTACTAAAGTTACTGTCCAGGCGTGAAGTGTCTATGGACGATGTCAGCATATCATTTCACAACCACAAAATGGTGTGTAGCTTTATGCAGATGCAGTGTTCTTTGATATCAACTACCTGTAAGAATGGGTTGTACTTCATGTTACAGGTAGTTGACCGTGACATCTGACCTTGTTGAACTGGAATTGCCCAAGGTAAATAACTGTTATCTACTGAATTAGTAAATCTGAAGTCATTTAAATAGACATCTTCTCTTATGCAGGAGAACTTTCTGTATTTCATCATAGTAATTTCAGTAATTTTGATGAGAAAAAAAAAGTTAGTCTAAGTCTTTAAGTTTTAGTCTGAACATGTCCACTTATTATAAAAATTTAACAAAAATGAAGCAGTTTTAGTCGCTAACCATTAAGTTGATATTATTCAACTTTCATCCCGCCTAAGTTATAAGGAGCTCAAGCTTTTTTATTCACTACGTCTTTTTTCTGCAGGTAAAAATCTCCTTTTCTGTAACTTTCAGCTGTTTAACTGTTTGAATGAAGGTGTCTATTTAAATAACCACAGAGATAGTTTCATTGTTACTTGAGCTATTTCAATTCAACAAGGTCAGTTCATCCAGGAAATCCACAGTAATGTTTATGAACAAAAAAAGAAGAAAATAATTTTATATTTTTTAATTTCATCAAATAACTTTTTCTATTTTCTTAAGTTCAAATGGCTAGGAATGAAAACATCACATTATGATTTTGATAATGAGTTTGAGAGAGCCTGCAATGAAACTGTATACAGGTTTTCTTAAAAAATAAAATAAATACTTTTTTTCATTTACACAACAACATTCGTAAATAAGAGATGAAGTCATGATCTTAAAAAAAAAAAGCAACGATATAATGTAAAACAATGAAACAGGTACACTGAAATAAAATACAGCAGTTTTGATAAAAGACTATATGTACATGGTTTAATAAAACAGATGATATTTCTTCCTCACAACAACATGTAAAACAACAATAAAACAGCCAATAAATGTAGTAGATCACTCATTTCATTCATCCATCACTATAATACATTGTTTTGGTTAACAAACAAAGTCAGGATCATCACTATCGTCACTGTCTGAATCACTTCCATAACGTTTCCGTTTTTTCTTCTTTTTCTTAGGAACTGATTTGGGTGTTGCTGTAATTGTTTGTATTAAAGTTCGTGATGATTTCTTTTTATGGCTACTACTATGGTGATGATGGTGGTGGTGATGTGAATGTTTTGAGGGTTTCGGCGTCCACTTCATATTTACCTAAAACCATAAAATAGCAGACCAAATAAACATTTTTTTGAATTTATATTTTCCCATATTTGGAAATATGCTTGAATAATCAGGGCCTTATCTAAATATCGATAACAAGGTGAAGTTTTAGTAAATTCTGTTTGAAAAATATCAATATTGACATTCTTGTCTGTGTAATCTTATTACAAAAACTTCTCCCTCTCTAAGACAAATGGGAGAAGTGATCATAAATAAGGAGAAGTTTTTGCTCATTTCTCCCTCAAGATTAGGCCCAATACTGCCTTATAAATTTGAATAATGTCCCTTAATTTCCATTAATATTTTCAATAGCCTAGGAAGATTTTAAAAAGTTCCTCCCTATTTGAATAACAGGAATAATATTTGAGCATGTTTACGCCAAAGCCATATTAACATGTACTTATAGATATTTGATGCTACATTTACAAAGGGACTATATATCAACTGTAACCAACCAGATGAGTATTTGACGCGACAGGATAAAAACGAATAATGATCTTTCTATCACTTATATTTATAAAAATGGATAAGTAAGCAAGGACAAAGAGGTTTAATTCATTTTTTTAAAACAGTTTCACATACATTTAGAATGAATTTCCCCGAAATTTTGTTCTTATCATTAAACATCTTGTGTTGCACTAAAAACTCCTAATGGCATCACCTATAAACAATACTGAAAAACTTACAGAACTGTCAGCACTTTCTTCATTTTGTTCCACAGCCATTTCTGTGTCCTCATTAGTTGCATCCTTAGGAATAACAATTCCATCCTCTCCAATACGAATAGTCATGGGTGGAACTCTAGGTGTGGTTTTAGCTGGTGTTGGTGTATTTCGACCCGGAGTTGGTGTGTTACAGCCTGCACTTTTGCCATCATCACTGTCTTCATCATCAGGCGGGTCAATATTCAACATCAGATCTTTAAACTGAAAATCATGCGTGAAAATCTGTTAAAAACTTTTGACGAAAAAAAATTCTCAGATGTCATTAGCATTTATACAGAACCTCAAATAATCATTCCTGGAATTAATTTTTATTACTAAATTTGTTGGATATGTAAGGGCTGTTCCAGTAAAGCATACAAGGGATGAGGGGAAAGCACTTTAACTTTGTATATGGATAGGAGTTCAGGTCTCCTGACATAATATAGAGTTAAATACTAAAGATCAACGGAACTTCTATGGATGACTCGCCTGGTGAAAAAGTGCCTTCCCCAGTTACCTCATATCTTATAATAGAACAGTCCTTAGGAATATTCCCAAGTTCTATCTGTCTCATGTTACTCTGGCACTGATCTAGATGGCTAGCAGGCCAATTTTTAATTTGGTGAAAACCTAACTTTGGAATAGGAAAGAAGTGGAATTACAACCTCCTACACTGAAAGATTATAAAATGGTGTCCTTTTAAATTCTTGATTTACCTAAAAACTGAATATGAAAACATGATCTAATAGTTTTTTAGATTAGATTAGACAGTAGTTTCATACATTTATTTATTTGTTTGTATTGAAAAAAAAATATCTCTTCTTAGTCTAAGTAAAAATTTAGTTTGTATCTGGAATATTTTAGTATTGCTGTCTTTTGTTTTCTCTGACTGACCTTGGACCTAAGATGGTGACCAGGTTCTCACACTGCAAATCTTGAAAAATTACTTCTATCTCAGAACATGGTTAAATGAAATTCCAAAACTTTGATTGGAGTTACCACGGAAGCTAAGAGCAGTCTCAGACTTATATCAAGTTTCTGCCAATAGTTGAAGGAATTTAAGGAGTATTTTTGAAATTGACATTTAAAAACAGATATTTTTTTTTAAATGAAAACAAAAACAAAACACAACAAAACAAAATAAACAAAAGAAGGAAAAAACAAAAGATTTCCCAATTGCTGTCATCAGGAAGTAAACTAATAATAATACATAAATCCTGAAGACTGCAGTACGATCAGCAAGGTGCTCACTTAATGTTGCAGTAGGATGAACATACCTCCAGATAATCATTGACTAATTTCTCTTTGACCTCCTCTTCTGGAACCTTGCCAACCTCGATCTCCTTTAATACAGTCTGAGGATGAAATTTGAGGATATTCTTCCTGTTTACTGGCTTGTCATATGCTTTAGTGTCTGCTGGAGAGTAGTTGTGCACTTTACTAAAAAAAAAAATTAATAATAATAAAAAAAAAAAAACCCAACTCATCATGTTTAGGTTAAAGTTGTACCATGTCTATTATCGATATACCACAACAGGTAGAGACTGATTTATTATGGATTGACAGGAAAGTGTACATACATGTATGCCTGACTGACTTGGTGGCAGGATTATAAAAACCTTTTATTTTTGACCAACAACTTTATTAATAATAATATTCTGGGCAATATAATAACATTTACTGAGGATATTATTAAAATATACTGTTCTCATTTGATTATCATTTTTATAAATAATGTTTCATAATCGATGAAGCACATTTCTAGCTATTTATATGCACATGCCACAAATGCAAGACTACTTTATTGATAGCCAGTGTAATGCATTTCTAAAAAATAAAATTAAAGAAACATGTCAAATGTAATTATAAGAATAGAATGTTTAAGAAATAATTTGTGGAGGGGGTACATTTGTACTCATTTTAACATGGGTACGGCATTTATATTCAATTATTTAACACAGAGTGACAGTGAGGTGTTAAATGAGAATATAAATGCCAAACCCATGTTAAAATGAGTACAAATCTACCCCTCCACCAATTATTTCTTTTCTAATATGACAAATATGGAAGTTTTTGTGACAAAAATTTCCCTAGGCGTAGCCAAAATAATGGCCGTTCTGTCTAACCTCCTCCTTATGGAATTTGGATTAAATTTGTATATTTATGTCATTGTATGTGTTAAATGTGTATATTTATATAATTGATTTCAATAAGATAACCTCTCAGATGTTAAATCATTGCGTAAACATTTTTTAAATGAGTGTTTTGTCTCAAAGCGACTGCGAAAGAAAAGAGACAGTGGGGTTGTACTGACATATACCTTTGATGATGAGAAGACGCCATATTTGAATTGATTTTTTGTTTCATTGGCGTGTAAAAGCATTGATCATTAACAACACATTTTCAATGAAGACGTGCTACGGTCAATGCTTTTTTACGCCAATGAAACATACAAAATAAAACTAACTTAACCAAATATTTTTGAAAATACTTCTTCAGATATTGTTAATCATTTTACTGTAAGTGTACACGAATATCCATGTTCAATCATTATCAATGTTTCAAACACTTAATAATATGTTGTAACATTTACAAAATTAATGTAATACACATATTGAATTAAAATGAATCTTGTTTCTTTTTTTTATTAAATAAAGCAAGAATACAAGGAATACAGTAGAATAAGTTTGGAAAATGAATAACTCACTCCCAAGAAGTTAAAAAGAAAAAAATCTTTTACTTGCATTATCACATTTTACCAACAGCAAACAAGAATGATCTTCCCACATGATCATTTACTTATGATACCTATTCATGTATATTTCCAATTATCAAAATCCAATAAGCTGCTTGGTAGGAGTTGCATTCAAAAAGATCTGAACATGTTAAAATTATCTGTGATTACAAGTATAAAACAATAATAAGCTTCCTTCATGCACATCTGCATGTGGTGCAGTATCTTTCTATTAAGGTTCTTAAAGCTTAAATTGATCTAGACACAGACTGAAGATAATTCTTAGATATGTAAGTGCATTAAAAGTTGGGTAAATGACCATTATTATATACATGTACATGAGGTAATTTACCTGTCAGTAAAACCATAAGTCTCTTTTAAGTGTTGTTTCAAGTGCAAGAGAAGAATGCACCCTTGTGAAAGTTTGATGATATCAAGCAAACCACAAACATTTTCTGGCAGTCTCTCTACAAAACATGACAGGTATAAGGATTAAATTTCAGGTATAACACTAAAATTCAAATGAAACATCAGCAAATAGACGGTGAATATCTTATTTTAAATTGAGGAAATTAGTAGCAGTCTGCCTTTTACAATAATAACTGTGTACTCGGAATACACATTGTTCAATGGCAAAATATCCAGTTCGAAGTAATCCAATAACGTTTTTAATGAGTAAAAAAACCTCTTTTAGAATGATTCTTGTCACTCACCCAACACAGTTTCATAGTCATCATCATCTTCATCATAAAGTTTTCTCAGTGATATTGTTTGTCCTTCCTGTCCATTGCTAAACATACCCTGCAATAACACATGTAAATATTGCAATCTAAATCATTACAAAAATAACAATTAAACAAAACAAAAACAAAAACCCACAAGAATTGAATAAAAATTTAAAACAGAGATTCTATTCTTAAACAGGTATTATCCATTAAAATATTACTACTTAAACATGTATGGCATTTAAACAAATTCAGCATAGTTTACTTGAATAAATGAAACTTAAAAGATGTCTTAAAAAAATATTACTTAAGAACATTTGAGACTTCTAGGCTTGAATGTGATTAATAGGGACCCTATTACTGACAAGACCATTTTTAAACAAAAGAATGTTTTATTTAAAGGAAATCTGTCAAGATTTTTTTAACATTTAGCAGTTCCATAGAAAATTAATATCCCTGCAAACAATTTTGACTAGTAGCCGTAAAGAACTTATAATTGACAGTACCATTTCTCTGGCCTTTTTCCCATATAACAGTCCCTAAAATAAACAAAATGTTTTAAATAAACACAAAATTAAACTACAACATACATATATCAAAATAAAACAGGTTCAAGAAGGCTTATTTGAAGAGTACTGTACATTCAGAAATTTGGGGGAAATTTTCTGTTTTGAAATAACTCAAGTATGGAATTACCGTGGTTTCATTTGTTTAAGTACTTATTTTCATAAATGGAGGGGAGATTTGTTTCACATGGTTCTGTTCATCTACCATAGAACATGTACATTTATATTTAAGTACTTCATGAAATGTCATTTCTCTTGGGTCAATGATTATAAAAGAACAGTGTTCCATATCCCAAAGGGTGCCACTTTCTAACAGTAATAAGGGAATCTTTTTAACTTGTTCATTATAATTTTAACCAATTTTAGAGGGAAGTGAAGGTATGCAAACACATACAAGAACTTGCATTTTTATAAAACAAGGGTGACAGGATGTGGACTACTCAATATGGAATTTTTTATAAAACAAGGGTGACAGGATGTGGACTACTCAATATGGAATCTCTCACCTTCATACTTGAATAATAGAGGGATTTAATATTGGAGTCATTTTATCTGCCTTAATGTAAATTCTTGGAGATTGTTTGTTAAATTCTTAGTTTCTAATTCTACACTAACAGCGAAAACACTAAAAATTTGGTTTCCAACAAGTAATAAATGAAACCACAATATTACACACTACCAAAGTTAAAAATCATAAAATTAACAAAAACAGAATTTTTCATCATAATGCAAAATCTTATTCATATTTCCCTCTGTTACAATTAATGCTCAATAGAATATCTGAATTCACAGCTTTCTACTTTCATTTTCTTCCCAAAAAGCATATGATAATGACATGAGGCTTTAAGCAAAATCATGCTGCAGTAATTTAGTTGACATTAATGGCTATGGAATAGGAAGAATATTTCAGTGAAAAATAAAATTTCTGGTAAAAATTAACACTTTTTGTGCTCAAATTCATGATTATAAAACATATAGAACTTTACAACAACCATGCTAAAATTAATTCACACAATGCTATCTATGGAAAAAGGTACTTTAAACAAAAACTACCTTTTAACAAAAGAAACAATTTCATTCTTTACAATAAAAGGCATATTAATCTAATAGATATGTTGCACAAATTACAATACACAAAGTTCAATGGTCATGCTATTTCCCTGAAAGTTAATTTACCTCCTTAAATGACTGTAACAAGTTGGAGCCTGAGACAGAAACTATGATATCAATTTGATTGATAATGAACAGAGGTTCATCCTGAGTGAGGTATGGGAAATAAGCTAAGTTATCAGCTATATACACTTGTTCTTGCAATGAGATTTTCTGAAATGTAACAAAAAATATTTAAATAATAAAAAAGCACATTCAGAAAAGATAAAAAGGAAGAATATTCTTTAATCAATAACTAGAAATCATTGAGATAGCATTCATCTCTGTGAGGCTACTGTGTCAATAAAGCCATATACAGGAAATGGATTTGGGAAAAGCTTACCAACTCAAAATTTTTAATGCAGCCCTCATATTCAATAAAAATATTTACCACTTGAAAAAGAAGTCTGGAATCAAATATATTCTGGACAAAAGTTCTCACTGTAAAAAAACCCCCCAAAAAACAGGAATTTGACCTTTAGGTCAAAGTTCAAGGTCATAGACCACTATCCATGTAGGATATGTGGAATTTAAGTGATCTACCCACATGCAAACTATCAAAAGCCTACATCGAAAGACAAGAAAGTCACAGCGCCGAAACAAGTTAGTAACAGATGGATGGACGGACATGGGGACCACTTTTCGAGCTGGAGCCCTAATTTGCAGAAGCATTTTTCTATGTGTATATTTAATTACTTCATGTTATTTGTTGTGTACATTTTCTTTATCTGGTTGATATCCCTGGATTGTGTTAATTTTCTAATTCTGGTACAGTTCAACTTTACTCGAGACTTGTATACAGCTTTTATCCAACTATTCCGAAGAATAATAATAAAGAGCTTACTATTAATTTCTTGACTATTCTTTTACTTACCGACGAATCATCAAAAAGATTCAGTAAAGAAGTTAATATAGCTCTCCTATGTGAACGATTAGTCCGTAACACAGAATATAAACGAGAATTTAAACTTTGAATGTGGTCATTAATGTTCCTCATGCCACGCACTATTTCACTTTTGTCATTGATCATAATCTCCTGTAGTTTGTATGACATTTTCAGCCCTTGTAATGCCTTCATCTGGAAAAGAGAAATTTCACATTATATTCTGCTAAACTTTATAGGAAATGTTTATTTGCATTTAATGCTATCTCAAATAATTTGTATATCTTATTCTGAATGAACTTATTTTTTTCTGTATGTAAGATTGTTTAGGAGGTGGATATTCTTTTGATAACATATCTATGCTTTTTAAGTCACAATTATAGCATCTTACATGAATGAATCCAGGATATTTCTTCTCAATTTCTTCCAGCTGCTGATCTGCTTTAACACGTATCTGTGAATCTCCATCGGTACAGAAGGCTATTAAGTATGGCACACACTGGAAAAAAAAATATGGATAAGATAATGGAATTGAATAGACAGGCATTACTGATTTTTTGAAGCAGACAATAAAAAAAAAAAAAAAAAAAAAAAAAAAAAAAAATCAGAACTAAAAGAGGAAAAAGTGAAACTTCACAGTAAAATCCAGATTTGAAATCGGAATTCTGGTGGATTTTTTTTTCACAAAGGTTCACATATCTAGTGATCAAAAGACATTCCATAGGAAATCATATTATTTGTATACAAAACTTTCATTGGACTGACTTACATATAACATGTACCTAGCAAAGAATAAAATGGAAAGATAATTTGTAATAAAGTACATCAAAACAACTTCACAAATATCTGTTACTAGTCATGTTTCATACCTGAACTGGATGAACAAGACCTTGTCTTAACACTAGACATATCACATTTAAAGCTGCTAGTCGTACTGACATCTGTTGGTGGAAGAAGGAGTCCAAAACTTGCTTCAAATATATTTGCATAATTGTACTAGCCATTCTGAAAAAAAAAAAAAAAAAATGTAAAATCATATATCTACACAAGAAAAACAACACTGATTGAACATGTGATAAAAACAGATCAGAATCTAGGAGGAACAGAAACAAAAACAATTCAAGGCATGCTGTACAAGAAGAAAACACAAACACAGACACTTAATTTAGAAAACATTTTGGGGAAAATGAAGCAAATGTCTAAGAGACTGGTAGCATTGGAGATCTTTGGTAACATCTCCATTACAACTGCATTCAAAGCAGTCAGTCAGTCCAACAATATGCATGTACATGTATAAGAAACCAGTTTCTTCAACTCAAGTTTCTTTTACACAGTTAGTACATTAATACTTAACTAAAAGAGTCATAAAATGATAATTTATTTCAAACATCAAATGTTCAATTAAACATTACCCTGATTGCACATCCCCCATTTCCTTCAAGTCCTCTTCTTTGGCATGTTTCTTCCCTACAAAGCAATAAATGCAGTACATAGTTCATACATTCAGGGTTAAATATAGATGTATTCATTCAATTTCACTCAGTTTATAGAAGGAAAACCATAACACAAGAAATTATTTTAAACTTAATTATATTATAAGTCCTTTAGCTTTTCCAAGTTTTTTTATTTATTCAATATTGTTTTTTAAATACCTTTCACTTTAAAATTGGAAAAGATTGTCAACTTACATTGCTGGTCAGAAATCTGCATTCTTACTTCCTCTTCATTCAAATAATACTGGAGATTTTTCAAAACCTGAAATAATAACAAGATGTTGCAAGCTAGCACAAACACAAACAATGTGATAATCTTTTTTTTTTTTTTTTTTTTTTGAACTAGAAGCATACATACTTGAATTTTCAGCCGGACTGGAGATTCTGTGTTTGTAAGGAAGTCATAATACATCTCTCTCATCACAGTATGCATCATAAAGTCATAATGTCGAACAACAAGAAAACCTAAAACATACAAAACAGAAATCAGTCTTAAACACTATATATCAAAGATCTTTCTTCTAATGCAATGAGATACATAACATTTTCAAATTATACAAGAACACTAACTTAACCCAATCGAAGCTTTCTCGTGATCATCTAAATCATCAAGATTTTATTGATAGCCTTAGGCACAGATAGTGTGCATGGTACACAGCAGGGTCAAATAGACAATAGTCCATAAAATTTAGTCATAAGAGTGTTTATAATAAATAATAGGATGTTTACATTGACAAAATGGAAAAAGGTAGTTCTAAAACTGTATGTACCAAATCATGTGAAAGGTGTAAATATTAATATTTCACAGAAAAAATGTACTAAGAAAATGTGTAAATGAGATCCATAATCTGTTCCAAGTTATATCAGAACACTAACCTAAACCAGTCAATGCTTTCTCTTGTACATCTAAATCATCATGAAAGACAAAATGGTACAACACTTCAAAAACTTTCTCTTTGATTAAAACCTGTACAAACAATAAAACAGTGATCAGTTTCTATCAAAGAAGTTGAATAACCCTATATATAAATCTTTTTTCTTAAATACCATATGGGAAATAAATTTATGAAATTATATGTACATGTAATAGTGTTAACATTAGTTATCAAATCAGCTGAATTAAAGATTTAATTTATAGCCTCAGACACTGTAGGTGTGCATTGTACACAGCAGCCAATATATTCATATTGCATTAGCAACTTTTGTGAAAATGCTACGCAATATGTATACACGACTAATACTGAAAGAAAATAGTCTACCAAACTTAGGGCTGTTCCAGTAAAACATACATGGGGGGGGGGGGGGGGGGGATAACCTCCCATAGAAGCGATATTTTTCCACTCCTACCCACCCATAGAGATAAAGTTTTATAGGCACCAACAAGCAAATTAATATTTATAAATATTCTTTAACAATATTCCCATGGTAATACATTACTTTTTTATGTAATTCAGCTGCATGTGAGACATTTCATACAGATAATAGCAAGACATAGCATGATTTCATGAATGCTTCATTTCATTTATACATATTCTGTAGTTTTGCCTATCACTTGCATGTTGCACATATTCATGTATAGACTAGCGCTTTTACTGCTTGCATTCATTTATCTGTATATTAAAATTCATATATATATTCTTCAACAGTATTCCCATGGTAATTCTTTAATTTTTTATATATTTCAGCTGCATGTGACGTGACATACATGTACTTCATACAGATAATAGCAAGACATTGCATGATTTCATGAATGCTTCATTCCACTTACACATAATCAGTGTTCTAGCTAGGATTTGAAAATAGATGGTGCACAGGGAAGAGGGCACTTAACATGTAGCATGTTTTTTTCAACCAAAAAAAGGAACATTAGTGAATTTGAAGTTGTTTTTTTTTTTTTATAATTTATTTTTCCATTAAGTCAGAAATATCTTTATTCATTTTTTTTTCTCGCTTTTCTTGTATGTATGTATTCTTATTAAATAATACAAGAATGATGTGTAGACAAAAATTAACATTACTTTTGTAGAATTTAAAGCAGTATACTATCACACCATAAAGAAGATTAAGGGCAAGTGATGCTTAAAATTTATGACATACTATGAAGCAAAATGTTGCATGAAATGTAACAAATATTCAATATTGCTCCAATTCAATTTCAAAATCATAGTTTTTCTCTAACTAATGTAATTATAACTTTTGAAAAATTACCTGTACTGTTGATGATATAGAAAATTTTAAAAAGAATTGAACTGACAGAGATAACTGACATACTGAATAAACAAACATATGCAACATGCAACTGTTTACACCCATGGCTCTACATAACATAGACCTGTCAACTTGAAAATATTTTTAAAATTAATTGTACAAAAGAAAATAATTATTAACCAATGATTGGCTGTTCATGAAATGGTGATAGATCCAATCGGGATCAAATTTCTACTTGTAAATGATCATCATCCGACAACCTTGATCAGCTGAATGATCACCAACAACTACCTGAGGTATACCTGAGGGTTAATTACGACAGGATATGGTAAATGAAGGTGACACTCTTGGCTTAGTGTAATTTATTAACAAAAGTGTAATCTTCAGATAATTATAAAGGGGCAATAAGGGGGTAATAAGGGGGTAATATGGCAGAGGGGCGGGGCGCTGCACCCCTCCATTTTGCCTAGCTAAGACACTGATTAAAAAATATATGTATTTGCTGTTTTGCCTATTTCTTGCATGTTGCATATATTCATGTATAGACTAATGCTTTTACCTCTTGTGCATTCATATATCTGTACATTAAAATCATTTCACAGGACCTAATCTAGACATCAATGACAAGGAGAGGTTTTTGTAAATTCTATTTGAAAAATAACAATATTGACATTTTTGTATAATTTATTACAAAAACTTCTCCCTCTCAAAGATAAATGGGAGAAGTGAGCATAAACAGGGAGAAGTTTTTGCCCATTTCTCCCTCTAGATTAGGCCCTGTATCATATATTAAGATTCATTTTTATGCACACATATCCTCTTTTCAATGCAAATTTTGATTTTTGTCTTGCCTGTGAGCAAATTCGAAGAAGGCCAGAATATAGGGATTACCATTCTGGTATTCGCAATTGTAAGAGTATTTGTCCATAGCAAATTTTCAACAACCACTTTATATCACAGGTCAATGATATTTGGTATGTGAAGAGAAATAGAAGATATTGCAGAAGTTTTATTGATGCACACTGTACAACAGTGATTGTATATGAAGCTGGTGTATTACCATGAACTATTTTGTATCTCATCTAACCAGTTAAAATTTCTGTGTGTATCCATAATATTGCCTTGATAGTTGTGTGAAATTTCCTAAAATCCATTTGTTTTATCGCAGATCAATGATTTCAAGAAAACTTCTCTTTTTGTATACCTGGCACTTTCAGCTGGAAATCTGCTGTATTTAAGCATCACTCAAGTTTGCATGCACTCTGTGCAGGTGAGGAACAAGAGAGTAAAAAGTAATATTGATGTTAATCAATATGGAAAATTCTGCTCATTTCCACACTGGGGGCTATCTTGTTTAAGGGTATGGAAATTTTGTCCATTGTTGTAGACTCTCTGACAATTTCTAAGATGAAGAACAGAAGTAAAAGCCCTATTCTTTGATAATTTGGTGTTTTTGTCACCTACACATTCACTCCATAGCCCATACCCTTTCATTTTGAAGTTTTGGAATGGGTTATTCTTGATATCAATATACAATGACCACATAGTGATTTAACAACTGTTCAAATTCAGTTTCAAAAGAAGTTTAATTGTGGGAGAGTTGCTTTGATGATAATTCAGACACACTGAATAGATATAAGAAGATGTGGTATGAGTACCAATGAGACAACTCTCCATCCAAGTCACAATTTATTGAAAGTATAAACCATAATAAGTCTAAGTATGATCTTCAACACGGAGCCTTGGATCAGACTGAAAAGTAAGCTATAAAGGGCCCCAAAAATTACTAGTGTAAAACTATCCAAACGGGAAAACCAATGGTCAAATCTACATAAAAATCGAGAGACGAGGAACACTTATGAACCACATCAACAAATGACAAAAGTTGACATCTTTTCTGATGTTCGGATGTCTCGGGTCGCACCATTGCTCCACAGCAAAACCCAGAGAAAAACAGGAAGAATAATGTCAAAACAAACACAGGGCGATTTCCTGGGTGGAACACCTGTAAAAATGGCGCAAACTTCCAGCAACAAAAGCGCATAACTCAACCATACTAAAGGTTTATACAATGACAGGGATTCACTTTGGACCATTTCGAGAAAGTAAAAAAACAACTTTCAACAGAATGTTCCTTCATTTTACCAACAACCACTCACAGGAGCTAAATTCCAAGCCCAGTACTGTGCCATATATGCATTTTCCACCAACCCACAACCAAGTATATATTTTTTTTTAAATGCCGTCCCCGGGTCCTATGTATGTTTTATTGGAACAGCCCTTAGTCAGAAGTGTGTTTAGAATAAATAAAAGAATGATGTTTACATTGACAAAATATGTGAAATATGAAGGTAATTTTAAAACTGTATATAAAATAACATTTAATGAAACTACAAAATGTGTCAACAAAGAACTTAATACAGGAACAAAACCATTTTTTACCATTTCTTCATCAGTCTATTAAATAAAAATTACATAACAGTTCCTTAAGCATATTATATTTTGAATATGAAATTTCTACTAATATTTACTAACATCATAACAGAAAATAATAACAAATAAAACAGAACCTAAACTTTCACATATAACTTTTTTTTTCATTAATTTTTTTCCCCTATTCTTTATGATATCTTTGTATGATCTAACTACATAAAAACACTACAACAAACAATGCCCTTACCTTGGTTTCACCCATGTCTCTGGAATCAAAGTCAAAATGTTTACACAGTAAACCAACTGTAAATAGAGACCTGAGTAAAGTTGGTTTTCTTGCATTGAGAGTAGGGTCAGATGGATTAGACTGATGGATTACCATAAGCCGGGACAGAAGACCTGCAATAAGTATCAAAGTTACAATTTTATTGCAATTAATTGACACTCACATTACAACGTGATTGACTTTCAATTTCAGAAATTGTAACATTTTGAAGGGGGATAGCTTAATTCGTAATTTTTATCTGTAAATATACAAATTAATATTATGACATCTAATTTTCTGAAACTTCTAATTCATAAGACTTGCAAGATATATATTACATACCAAAGAATTTCTGGAAGCAATCCTTGACCAAAGCATAATTATGACTGACACAATTCACAACAGCACCTAAACAACTGACACAACTTTGTAGCACCTATAAAAAAATGGCATGTGTGATATTTCTGTAAACAATGAATTTCATAACTGAAAAGATGTTCAACTGTTTTGAAGTTTTCATCTTAAATGTGTTAGGTAAGAGAAACAAAAACTTCGTGAGTAGCTAGAGAACTTTTTTTGAGGCAAATAAAAATAATCAACTAAACAAAGACTTATTGAATAAATATGTTACAAAATACTTTATAAGCATTAATTTGAACATACCATCATGCCATGCTTCAGAATGAGTTTCATCATATCTTCTTCTAGCTGGGCAAGGAATGACTCACTGGGATGGTCCATCAGAGGAACCACTAACTCAAGAATCTTAGCAATGTAATGCAGCACATAATAATCACCCTGTGTCTGTAATAAAAATGAAAACATAAAATACTTAATAAAAATAATCATTAAAAACTGACAAAACACACCCTTCAGTAGAACATCATGCTTGAAAGTTAATAAGCTGTTGGGAATGCAAATTATCAGGATTTTTGTTACACTAAAATAACAAAGAAAGAAATTAATGATACTGAACAATGAAAAAACTGACAATTCTCTACAATACTTACACTACATTTTATGTCTAAGTATGGCTGCAGTGTTTCAGCATGCTTCACCATTAGATCTGCTTTGATCTTGCTAAACAAGTAGAGAGTTGACAGGCAGGCTATTAATCTTTGACTACAACCTTTTCCTTCTCCCTGATCTGAAAATTGCATACAGTACTTTTATAAAATTTACCATTCTTAAATTGATGAAAGTTGTTACAAAGACCAATTAGTACATAGTTTTAATAGTAACTTATTAGGAACATTTGAGCTAAATTCTATTAATACAAGATTTTATCTATTCATTATAACAAAGTTAAATTAAGTTGGGCATGTCACTAGGCACTGTTTGCTTAAAGCTGCATTAGCTGCCAAATTTGTTCAGTTTTGATTCTACTGAATTTTGCTGATAAAATGAAACAAGTTTGTAGTAATTCAACTCAAGCAATAAATGTCGATTATACCTAAAAAATATTGTGAAAACAACATTTTTTCAAACTAAGAAGATCTATAGCTCAGATCTAATTATTTTTCCCCATTGCTTATGAAGATTGTCGACAGGATATTAACCTGGGTTAAAAATACTTTAACCTTGGTAAAAAAAATAACAATAATGGATCACAGGTAAGCACGTCTTGTTTACATTTCATTTCATCTATTTCTTGATTAGTTTTCAAATAAATAATGACAGGTACGGACCATATTTGTGCCACATTATACCACAATACGTAAATTTCAAAAGGATCCTTGCATTATATTGAAACTGTTTTCTTTTTACGGCTTGAGTCTGACAGTTTTTCTTGCCATTGATTAACCACTTTCGCTTTGCAATCAGATTTGTTTTTTTTAAAAAAGCGACCCTTACAGCACATGCATGGATTAAGGTCACCAGAAGTCACATGCATACAAATTTATCTAGGTCGATTTTTTGTCTTGCAAGACAATAAATATATAGACACCTATTTCATGTATTTAACACATTTTATTTGTGGATATCGAATGAAATTATATAGGAAAAGTGCAATTTAGTAGAATTAAGGCATATCTCAACAGAAATATTTTTTACAAAAATGACAACTAATGCAGCTTTGGGATTTTACTTACCAACACTTTTCTCTTCCAGCCTCAAGACATTTTCTACCAGGCAGTCTACAATTTGTTTACAAGCAGTCACAGCATTCTTGTTGTAATGACCATTCTCATCTTTCTTCAGCAACTGATCAAAATAATAATAGAAAACAAAGTGAATTACATAAAACTACACTGAAGGATCAGACTAACATCATAAGCAAGGTTGAGGTTATACTCAAGTGTTAATTGGAAGCTCCCCGGCATAGTAATGATCCATCCAATGAAAACCATGTTGATGATAATAAAATTAAAGTAAAAACACTAAATTTTTAATTGAAATAAACTTACATTCTCTAACAACTGCTCGAAAAATTCATAGCCATTATCTTTAATTGCTGCTACCTACAAATAAAATCCATTACATTTATCTGTATATTGTTACAATTGTACTGCAGTAGCAGTTTTAATAAAAATCAAACAGGTGATTAGTGACTGTCAAAACACACCATCAGTAGGAACTGTTACCAACCACATTACCATTCTTAGTTTGTCATTCAGTTGTCGCACTATTTCACCAAAAGTTCTATAGATTGTGTATGAAATAAGAACTTAACGAGAGTTATTGCTTTTGATTTTATTTGATTCATTTGGTTTTAAATGGGAGACGAATGTCTGGTTTAAAAAAAAATACAGATGTGAATACAGAAGGAACTATCGTTATGTTAAAACATGTTAGCATATGAAGATACAAAAAAAACCAAAGCATTGTTTGTTCGGTAGGTTTTTCTACACCATTAATCATCTCTATATTAGTCAGTGTCTGGATTTTAAATGGACTGGTAATTATTTTGATCAGTTGCAGATAACATGTGAAAACAAATTTCAATGAAAAATGGCTAAGTACATCAGCTGTCATTTCTTTAACTTTCGTCTTAACATAAATTCCTGACAGTATACACATCTACACATGGTTATATTACATCCAATGAAGTTTCACAACAATGCTGCAAGCTGCTAAGAAAATAGTTTGGAGACGGAGAGACTGGTTGAAACTCCCAAACTTTGGAGTATAATAAAATAACTACTGACAGGAATCAGTCACTATTTTTGGGATGTATTATCATTGGCTTGCCGTATTTCCATACCATTTTCTGCTTTACAATACACAAATAATGGAAGTCACCTTTTGCTTATGAAAACAATTCAAACTGGACAATCAAAATGAAAATAAAAAATAAAATCTATCCTTTAACAATGTTTTTTTCACAACATCAGATATGTCTATAAATTAGATGATGCACCACCATGTAACTTATCGGTTAATTTTCTCCTAGATATTTCATTTATAATAACCATAACGAATGGAAGATTATAAGCAACACCAGTCTGATGGTTTGTGTTAGACTACTTACTACTTCAGTTATATTAACAACCCTCTGTATCAATTTGGTAGAATCTCTGTCTCTACTGCTGAGTGATGTAAACCACATCGTCTGAAACACTTCATTCACCAATTTCTGTTAAAAATCAAATAAAATCCTTCAGTTATGAAATCTGAACTTTTCTTGATGTCCAATAAAATATAATGGTCTTTTAAAAGATCTTTCTCTTTCCTAACAAAGACACACTTCCAAATTTATATCAAATGTGCAATGAAAAACAAAAATTAAACCATGTAAAATACCATAAACATATTTAGAAAAGTATTAACAAGAGCACAGAAACCAGAATATGCCAAAACCATTTAAAACATAACCTTTAGAAATAAAGAAACAATAGGGGTCTAGATTGTTTATGTACCACATACAATCATGTCTATTCAGGCAAGTTAACAATTGAAGAAAACCTGCATCCAACAAGTTTTAGACAAATGGTACTTGAATCGAGAATGTCTGTAATTTTATGAAAGTGCTGAAGGTCCATTGCCTTAAAAAATACCTTGATTTTTTAAATATACAGGCAAAGAATTTTGAAAAAATTTCCAAAATACATATTTTTCAGATTTTCAACTTACCTTGATACCTTCTTCGTCATTCACTCTTCGAATCATTTTGACACACATTTCTGGTATTTTAGGATATTCAGTTTGTTCAACGCAAATGTCTCTAAATATTTTTATCACCCGTTTTCTAACACTAATTCCAGTATCCTAGTAATATATATAAAAAAAGACCAATGTCATAATGCACTTTAAAGCACTAATTTCACAACTAAGTTAAAGAAAATAATGTTGAACTTTTCTTAATACATACTTCCATAACACAACCTACCATAAACCAGAGGCTCAAGAGAGCCTGAATCGCTCACCTGGTTAACCATTTGCTTATTTGAAAAACTTGAGGAATGAGACAGGCTAAGTTAAAATCAACTAAATTGACAAATGCAGGAAATACTTTTTATAGCATTTTTGAATTGTTTTCAAAAACCTGTCTTATGACCCCTAAGTTCCATTTTTAGTATAGGCAGCCATATCTATTCATGGATTAAAAATTAAAAATCACTACAGTCATTTTGCGCACAATACACTAAAGAACTATAATGCTTAATTTCATTCAATGATCTTAAATAGTTTTAGAGAAGAAGATTTTCAAAGTTGTACATGTGAAAAAAAAAACAACAAAAAAACTGTTTCAGGGGTCGTAACTCCTACATTAGTCAATTTCGGCATAGGTCCTTCTCATGATGCCTAACAATTTTACTCGTGCCAGAAATTTGATAAAGGCAATAGTTTTTTAGTTATTTGCAATCAACTGCCATCTGACCCCTATGTTCTATTTTTAGTAATGGTGGCCATGTTTTCTCATGAATCAACAATGCCAACAGTCGATTTGTGTGGGATACCCAAAGGAACATATATGCCAACTTTCATAGAATTCTGTGCAATGGATTTTGAGAAGATTTTCAAAGTTGCACATGCCAAAATACAAAAAAACACTGTTTCAGGGGCCGTTAACTCCTACATCAGTTGACCAATCGTATTGAATATTTTGGCATAGGTCTGTCTCATGATGCTGAACAATATTATCCAGCCAGAAATTTGCTAAAGGCAACGAGTAATTTGCAAAAAACTGCAATCTGACCCCTATGTTCTATTTTCAGTAACAGCGGCCATGTTTTTTCATGCATCAACAATCCTATCGGTCAATTTGTGCAGAACAGCCTAAGGAACAATCATGCCAAGTTTAAAACCTGTCAGTCCAGTAGTTCAGAGGAGAAGATTTTTTAAAATTTGTCCACAACAACGACGACGGACGCCAAGTAATGGCATAAGCTCACTTGGCCTTTGGCCAGGTGAGCTAAAAATTATTGAAAAAATCTAGAAAAACTGCACTAACTTGACATTCCCTCCCCCATTTGATAACATGCACCTGATTTTGTTCATTTTCTCAAAACTGCCCCAACTATAATTTTGGGGAAAATATGCATCATTTACTGGGATTTAGGAAATGTTTACATAATTGCTTATCTGACACCATTTTTGGCTTTTAGTACTAACACTTAATGAAGTTGGAAAAATTTACATGTAATACCTTTGGGAAATAATTTAAGTAACAAACTGGGAGACAGCCTAATTTCCACAGTACTTAAAAACAAACAATATGAACCATGACCTTCTATACTGTCATGGCTATTTCAAATAAGACAAAATTCTTTTTTTTTTCCCTTCCTTTTCTTTTTTTTTAAATATGCCATACTAACCAGTATACGATCAGACAACATTTGGTAGTAATCAGGTATAAGTTCTGGACGGATTAGAATAAACCTTCCTACTAGCTCTACTGCTGCCTCTCTTACTGAAGTGGACTGATCAAGGAAACGACCATGCACACCTTTCTGCATATCATTCTACAAATGAAAAAAAAATATTTTCCAAAAATATTTACTAAAAATATCAACATACTTCTTTCAAAATTTTGTTCATCTCTTGTCAGTTAAAAAATCAATTTATTCCAATCACATATACTCTTTTTCCCCTTGTAAATTGGAGAAAAAATCCTGGCTTTTGGAAAAAATATCCATCTTATTAATAAAAAAAAACTCTGAGAAAGATAACACATTATGAATGATTAAAAAAAAATTTACCCTTGCAAGAATGCCTGGATCTGCTTCAACAACAGCTGTCAAACATTTCATTGCTTTTGTTCGTACAGCTACTGCATTTTCACTTAGCACTCTAAGAATCTAAAAAAAAAAGTTTACAATAAGAGAAATTTAAAATGAAGAGAATTATTAAGATAGTCATTGTAAAGGGTTAAGAGAATGTTAACATTTCACATCTTGAAATAATAGAAGTACATTGTATTTCACTGTCAAAGTATCTTAAAGATTAAGCCAAAAAATTAAATGACTGCAAGGTAAGTTGGCTTGAAACAACAAAGCAGCAAAAAACCAATACACTAAACAGATGATGCACCAAATCTTACCTGTGTTAAGTAAATATCAAAACTTTGTGCAAATGGTCTCTTGGAAGAAAGATACTGTGCTACCAAACATGCACTCTCATCGTCTAATTTTGAAGGTGGAGGTCTAAAAGAAAAGCAAGACTATAGTGGTATGATAACCAAATATCAAAAATGTTGAAGACAAATTCTTCATATGCATTTCCCCCTAACCTCAGTATTGTATGAAATACTTCACTATAAAGAAATCCAATTATTTCTGTCTTACTTATAAACTAATTTAGACATAACAGTGACAAATTTACTAAAATTGATGTCAAGGTACTTCAAAAAGTGTCCAGTTTTGTCAGGTTTCACTGTGTAACGAAAACAAAATTTGATAGATTCAAGTTAATTAAAATTTACTTTTTAAACAATCAAATTTTCGCAACTTTGAATAGCACGTTAAGACGTATATCAAAAATTTCCTTTTTAAAATAATATAGTGGTACCTGAAATTTGCATCAGAAGGTTGCAGACAGTCAGTTTGACCCAGAAGAAATTTTTTTCTTCTCTCTTGGTTTTCCATTATTTCTGTTGACATTTCTGCTTCAGTTTCATCAAAGTCTCCTTCATTATCTCCAGATGCTTTCATTTTCTTTTCTGCTTCAACAGTAGTGTCCCTATACCACTGAGCAATGTAAAAACTTCTGGCATACTGCAATTTACATATTCTCTTGATTAATCATATTGAAAATTTAGTCATTTAAAAATCATATCAGTCTGCCTATGGTTAAAAAAAAACTGGCAACAGTTAAGTACTTAACATAAAACAGAAAGTTAATACAAGTTCTATCATTATGTCCCCGACATTGAATACCACTAAAAATACTCCTGCTTATCAAAACTGACATAATCTTTTTCAACATACCAAAGGAATTAGAAATCACAACTCTATGCTTACCCAATAAGCAGGTTCACTCTCAGAGTTACTGGCTAAGTACCCTAACATGGATTTCTGTAAACTTTGTGTTGGATCTGATAATTCTTCTGACTGAAAATATAATGAAGTAAAATAATTATATAAGTAATAGCTCAATGACATACTCGAACATTTCTTGCTGAATTATTTTATATGCATTAGCAATTGTTAAAATGATGGTATAAGCTAAAGCCAGCTTACAGATGGAGTCAAAAATCACTTAAGATTCCTAACAATCTCAACCATCAAATCTGTATAAAATAAAGGTTCTCTAGGGTTGATACAAATATCAATTGATTGATAAACAGAGTTAGTTCTGTATAATACAAAAAGCATAGAAGAAATTATTTCAATGCTCTGTATAAAAGTTACCATATGAGTTTGCTATCAATCTAGTTTACAAGGTATTTCTTCAAGCACAGTATAATACAGGAATGAAAACGTAAAATACAAACCTGGTCTGATGTTTTTCCTTTTGAAGAGAAAGCTGATTCCTCATCATCACTATCTATCTCATTCACCTAAACATTTGAAAAACACAAATATCAATGAAATGACACTATCCACTATCTTACAATGACAGATACTATCATAAATTTTTTAATAGCATTGTAAATTGCATTTAAATTTACATTTAAACTTCGCAATTAAAAACATTGAATAGATTTTTACAGTAACAATCTATGATGGAAAAAAGTACGGATATGGCGAAAAACAACAAAATACACACATGTACAATCTAAATATAGTATGTATTAATTGTAATATACATGTATATACTAACCTTGGCAACTATTTCATCAATAGACTCTTGTTTGAGTTGACTAGAAACTGCATCTTTCCGCAATCTTGATGCAACAATACCAAGATATTCTAAAGATGCTACCCTGAGTGACATATCCACAGATTTAGTACTGAATTGTTTCACCTAGATAAATAAAAAGCACTGAAAACTTTTTTTATCATAAACAAAAAAATCAAAATAGTTTTAATATAGGATGCAGTCCTCATAATGGTACTCAATATGAATTTAACCTTTTACCTTAGAAGCAGCAAGAGCCTGATTTCAGTCTGACATAAAGTTAACCTGGGCATGTCACCTGGTAACCAAATTGGGTTAAATTAGTATGCATAGTAAAATCCCAGCTGACTACCAGAAATTCTGAGTAAAGATCTTAACTTCTTTTTGTTAAATTATAAAGAAAAATATGCTAGTCAATGTAAAACTGTAAAAAGCAAAATTGTTTTTGAAAATGCTGATTTATTCAACTTCATCCTCTTACATGTTACTTCTTCCTCATATTATGCCTAAGCAGCCTTTATTACAGCAAGATGAAATAGACCAGTTCAAATTTCAATTATACCAACATGTAATACATTACTACCAATAAACACCTGTGTGATCTTTTGAAGACTTGTCTGAAGTGTGAATAGATGTCAATTATGGACACCATAACCTTTAAATTTACCATCTACCATCTACCAGTGTTTGGATAGCTTGTACTCTACATACAGTGATTTTGTTCATTGTTTTTAAAGCAGTCCCAACCCTTTATTTTGAGAAATTTTTGCTGTATTGGGATAAATGGTACTGGGGACAGAAACGTGTCATATGCTGATCCGGATCTGAAAATTGATACCAAACTAACAAATTATTACTCCCAATATTCATTAGGTTACCCCTTGCCGAAAAAAAAAAAAAAATCCCCAAGAAGTGAACAAAAGTGCCGGGCCAAGAAATCATGTCTTGAGGAACATTTCACTAGATTCTTTACCTGGTACTAAAAAAATTGTCTGACAATTGGGAATTTTCCCCCCTTTGTGACAACATTTTGGGAAAAGTCTCCAGGGGAAACAGCCGATATTCAGTTGCAATAAAAAGGTAACAAAATCACTGACATACAAGTGGTTCACAAGTTTCTAATAACCTACTTGAAGCCTACCTAGATTTGTATTGAAATTGGAACAGGTCTTTTTCAACTTGCTATAAGTAAAACAAAAAATTTACACAGATGAAAAAGTAGTATCATAGAATTTTTTACCATGCTATTCTCTACTTGCGGAGCTCGGGATGCAGCCATATTTTATCCTGTTTTTGCAGAGTTACCTCCCGTAAGAGCAGGTGTAATTTCTATGTCTCTCTAATTGATGTTCGGATTCGGGTGCAGAATGAAAATGGAATCCCCAGTAGACAAACACAATGGTGTTTCTAAAAATTTACAGGGCGTTTCATTTGTATCCCTGGTAAAGAAAATTTATGGCAGGGTCAGTAGAACGAGAAATTCCCTTTTGACTTTCGAGATTTTCTAAAGTATCCTTGATATCGGATGGAAAACCTTACGTGTTCCGAATAGGCACCTGCTCCAAAGGGAGATAAATGTTGACAAAATGTTGGTCCACAAGTCGGGAATAGTATACAAAGTATATAAATTTTCTGAATTAAGAAAAAAAAAACAACATAACCAGACAATTCTTCATTAGTATGAATTTAGACTATAGTAACAACATACTAAAATTCTTCCAAGAAGACTAAGAAGCAGCTCAGATGACGGCCATTCTGGTTTGTTAACTGTTGAAAGGAGATCTTGTACAAAATTTTCAAACAATGGCCTGTAGTCTTCTTCTCCTTTTATTGTACACCTGCAAAACAGTAGTCACATTATGTCAATAAAATTAAAAAAAAAATTTCTAACAACACACAATAGTGAATCTCTTAATCTTCAGCGAGTAGAAGTTGGTCAGAAGATTGTAGAAGGTTAAAGTTAAAAGGTACGGAGCAGAAAGGATTACCTTGCAGCATGCCAGTATCCAAACAGAGAGAAGAGTCATAATTATACTTACTTTTGTAAGAAAACAGACAGAAAATTGTGTGCCGTTCTCATTGCATTTTCAAAGGAGGTTACTATCAAGACATCTGTGTCAGTCTGAAATCATAAAAAAAGTTAATGACGCATCTGGTTATGCCACGTGAGGACAGTTTATTATCTACTATTACTTTATGAAAATGTTTAGTAAAGTCTTCAATTTTGGGACTTTTTCAAATAGGTACATTTACAATCTGCAGAGAGTAATTAGCAATCCAAATTTGTAGAACTATGTATAATCAGTAAAGGTACAAACACCTCTGAAATCATTTAGAAGAGCTTTTCTTTTGACATAGTTCATGATGATAAAAAATTCATTATGCTTAGCATCATGTAAAAATTGAACACAGAAAGAAACATTGTCATTATAAAAAGACGGTATATTTATTTCTTTATGTCTAAACCTGCATGCATCTTATACCTGGCCATGTTTATGTTTTGATTTCTTCTTTTTGTATGAAGTATCTTCATCCTGTATCTCGTCAGGATATTGGTCTACCTGATGTCTTGGTAATGTGACAACACTTTGTATCAGCTGTAAAGCCAAGGCCGTTACCATTTGAATGGACTCTTCAGAATTCAACCTACAATTCCCAACAAGTTTAGCATGCATGTTATGTTTTTTCTTAACACTACAAATGAACTTCTAGGAAGAAGGCATACTACAATGTGGAAAAAATTTGCTGTAAAGGGATGCTGGTACATATTGCTGCCAAGTTAACTTCAGTGTATGGTTTTATTCTATTATTTAAATAACTGCACATCTAACTGGCATATTTTTTTAAAATAAGGTATCAGTTCTCATCCTTTTTTATTTATGATTTTTAACAAAGCCTGTAAGATAGGCAATATTACTTCCAAATATATCTACTAGCAGTCTACCTGTAATTCCTGAGATTCCTTTTACTTGATGGTAACCTTGCCAAGCTAGCAAAGATGTCCTCCAATATAAGCTGCCTATGTTTTTCATATTTGGAGAATACCTGCAAAAAAAGAAAGAAAAATGCCCAACTATCACAGAAACAAAAAAGTGAAACATTTAGCAATATTATTAAATCTTTTACACTTTATAACAAAATTTGTAAGTTCAACTTTGAGAGGTACATTTAGACAAAAAAGATTATGGGATACTTACTGTAGTTACAAGTTTCATTGCATTTAACTGTATCT
The DNA here is from genome assembly GCA_037379345.1 of Perna viridis. NCBI lineage: Eukaryota > Metazoa > Mollusca > Bivalvia > Mytilida > Mytilidae > Perna > Perna viridis. Next base: position 56,352,064 of record CM074511.1, read on the forward strand.
CACTGATGTTCTCAACAAAGAAAGGTCCTACACCCAACGTAGAAACCTGAAAAAGTTTGAATAAACTGTGCATGATTTTAAACCATAAAGGTAAATATAAATCTTGTAAAAATCATGTAAATTTTTTTAGGATTTTAATAATTTATTTCTTGTGTCCTTATCGTTATCCACATTCCCAATCATTATCCGTTAGAACCGTGAATTTCGGGAGAGATACAACTACTATATCATACTGATGTCTTTAAATATCAGACTTGCCTACCATTTTCTTATGAAAACACTAAGTTGCACTAACAAAAAAGTAATTTGAGAATTGTGTCAAAAAGCTAAACCCCCAATATTGTGGAGGAATATCAACCAACTGAATATAAATGTACTTTCTATCATGTAGTTTTATGTTTTTTTTCTTGGCAGGGGCACCATTATTTTCTTCACAACTATATTTGGACATAGTTTTGGTAAATGTTTTTTTTTTTTTTTTCAAACCAGCAATGGCCATTGGTACAAAAGTTAGTGTCGTATAAAAAAAGAGGAAATAGGACTGAAAATAATAAAAAAAATTCAGACATTGGAAGATTTGCCAAATTGTACGGTAAATTGACAACAATCATCAGAGCACAAGATGGCCTTAAAAATCATAAGCTTTACATCAAAACATAAGAGAAGGCAACACTGACAAATGTTCCACCAAACGGCGGAACGGGCATCCTCAGTTTTCAATCCTTTGTAAGGTTCAAAGAATATGATTTTTGTTGACAAAACATCAATCTCTATTGTATACAGGATAAGCTCACACTGAATTTAAATACATACCTGTAATATTGTGGTATCTGTGAGTTCTTGAATTTCTAACAGTTCCGATAAATTTCCTATCATTTCTGCCATTTTATTATATAATGTTATCGATGACTTGTGTTTCACTTGACTTGCCCGTGCTCGCTTGGCTTTTGAACTTGTGTAGGCATCTGCACAAATTAAAAAAACAGTATAAGTCAAAGAAATACTATCATATGTAAGTACAGATATGTATAGAATCTTATAAGAAATATTTGGTTATAATTATGATGAGCCAAATAAATTGAATAGTGGATGAAATGATGTTTCTGTAAGCATTTAATATGCTAGTAAAGCATGTTTTACATGAAATGAAAACTAAAGTACATGTATTTTTCATTTTTTAATCTATATATTTCTGTGGTGAACTTTGAAAACACAAACTAAATCAACATATTACATTGTCTTGGTCACAACTTAATCCTCATTTTCCTGATATTATATATAGAATACATAAGCATACCTTTTTTCTTATCAATCCTATAAACTGGATCAAATTCTGGATATATTGTATTTGACAACTGAAATTTTCCAAACAATAAAATCCTTTCTATCACATCTTCTATATACACTTGTTTTGGCATATTTTTTGCACTCATTATGTATGTGGCACTAAGTGCAGCGTCCATAGATCGCATAACACGTTCCATTGTCAATTCTCTCCACAATCTTTGTTCCTCTTCATCTTCCATATCATTCTATTCAAAATAAATATGATACATGAGAAATACTTTAAGAGGCTTTATATTAACTTGTTGACATTGTTATCAGTAATGTCCAGAGTTTAACATCCTACATATATATATATAGATATATAGATATAGATACAGATATAGATATATATATATCTATCTTAGCATTATCTGAATAACAGCTTTGTTAGACTGTCTTTTACCATGTTATGCAAAATCACTATCTTTAAGGTGAACAATGCAAATAGTTGGTTATACAGTCGACTCCACTTAATCGCATATCGCTTTATTGCATATTTCGGTTATTAGCATAATTTTCTCCTGCACAAAACCATTTCCTATTATTCTATTAGGGAAAAAATCGCTTATTTGCATAGACCTTGGAGGTGCATTTCGGTTTATTGCATAGAGAATTTTGCCTCATCCAGGTAAAGACAGGTTTTCCCAAATTCTATTTTAAGCCTTTGGGTCATAAATATGTCAATCATATTTATTGTTGTAAAAACTAGATTATCATCGATTAGGAGGTGTTAATAATGGATTAAAAACATAATGGACATAAAAGACAATATAAATGATTTCTAATTACATTAAATAAACAAGCACATAGGTGAACAATGACTTCTGACGACATGCCAAACATCACCTTATGATGCGGCTTGGGGTATTTTTTGTCCCAATTTAAATTCTTCCGACTACAAATGATTATCAATGAAAATTTAATTTTCTTTAATGAGCTGAACAGTTTTGAGTGAGCTTTTGGTTACTAGGCATAAATATCATACGAAAATTAAAAGTCATTCATTCAGTACAATGTCTAATGAAATTCAACTACCCTAAGGTGCCCCATACTATCCACACTTCATAGGAATATATCGAGGTCAATGACACATATAATACACAACTATCAGTGTACAATGGTGATTGAACAGAGGAATAAAAACACATAGGCCATTTCAAAAGCCCACAAACTGCAAACATTGATGAATATTACACTGAATCCAGGCTGAAATATGAAATATGGGATTTTCTTTCATAGAAAGGTCTGGAAATTACTTGACTATTTATAGATGAGAAACACATGGTTTTTCTTATAAATACACTTATCGTAAATAAGGTCAATAAACAAGACAAACACAATATATATTATTATTTATTGATAAAAGAACAATACAATGAGAAGGTCTATAACAATTAAATACCAGATCAGAAATGTTGAACTGTGATATCCCTGGTTGATCCACAGTATCGTCGTCTTACCTGAACTCACACTTCCGGTAAAATCGTAATTTCGGTTATAAGAATAGCCCGGTTATTTGCATAATTTTTACTGGCAAATAGGCTATGCAATTAAGTGGAATCCACTGTACAAGCATCACCTTGGTCAAAATCTTTTAAAATCCTTATTAGATTCCAGTGAAATTAAAAAATTGACCCTTAATCAAAATATCAACTTTGGAGTTATTAGAATCAGGTTGCAGACCAATCAATATTTAATGAGGTAATAGAGTCAAATAATTTTATACATTATCTATGGTGCCCAAAAAGAACAGACCAATCAGAGGGCCAATTACAAATCAAATTAAATAATACTAATAGGTAATGAAAACTTACAGCACTAATAATAGGAGTGATTCTCGATCCATCTCGTATGTTCCATTGAAGTATTGTCAATAATTTTATAAGAGTTGCTGCCGGGACCTGTAATAAATACATGTATATGTAATGTCATGCGTGATAGTTATTTTTTATTTTATTTATGAATAAATTAACTTGAATTAATGCAATCTTTTACAAAAAGTGATGAATAAAATACATGAACTGTTAGTTAAGTCATGAACTCTTATTTTCATTATTGTTTTAACACAGCACGATGTTGGTCCCACATTTGACAACAATTCTTTAGTAGTAGACACAATTTTAAACTGCTAATTTACACAAAAAGAGACCAAATAACACCTCAGTGTACAAGATCTACATTCATAATAGTTTTACCTGATTCAGACATCCCATTGTCTTCAGTTTTGCTGCTTCACCACACAATTCAGACAGTGTTGATTTTGCAATTAATGTTTCTTCTGGAATTTCCGTCTCTTCATCATCTGTAGAACAATTCAAACTAAGTTCATCTCTTTAAACCTAAACTACATGTATTAAGCTTCCTGTAAACCTTTTTTTTACAATTTCATTTATGGCTAATATAAAGAGTACCTAGATAAACTTAAAAAGAATCTTTTTGTGTTGTACTTACCAAACAGCTAACATATTCTCCATATTTAACATAAAATCTACATCTTTGATAGATCTGTCTTAAAATTTGAATGATTTAAGCACAAATTTTACAAACCTTTTACAAAAATCAGATATGTTTAAAATATAGCTTACTAGGATCTAATGAACCAAAGTTAACATCTTCTGCTGAGTCAAATATAGACTCTACACACGAACTAAATTTTTTGAAAGTGGGACTCTCTAGCAATTCTTCTATTGACAATTCTTGGTCTAGTCTCTGTCTTCGTTTTTCCTTCTTTTTTTTCTTCACTGAAATTTCAAACAAATCAGTATTAATAAGCTTTTGATTCTTACCACAAATTCAATTTAACTTGAGGCTAACATTAACAAATTGTTGGTTTGTTTATCAATCTATTCATTAAACATCTATCAACTTTTTTTTTGGATCCTTTTGAAGACAAATTTTTTGTTTATTCTATTTTTAGCACAATGGCTTCACAAAATCACCTACCTATCTACTCACATCTGAAAGTGCAAGTTGAGAAACAGCAAATCAACATTTTTTAACAATAGCATGAATTGTGAAAATTAAAACTACATTTGATAATACTGTAGAACTATTGGAAGACTCATTCAGTTATTTTCATTTCTGAATAGTTTACAGTAAAGGGGAAAAGAAGGAAACATTGAATTTCTCTTCAAAAAGTTTATTCATAAATTTTGGTATTGAAATGAAATTTGGCATCTTTAGAAAGTAAATGTAAGAAGTGTTTTACATGCATTACTTTTAATATGTGCTTGCACAACTTTCTTAAAGTTTCCATGAAAGAGCGTTCTTAAGGTCAAAGAATAAAAAGCGAAACTATGCCGACTGTGTCAGAAAAATTAACCTTCAACAGGACTAGGAGATTCCTCATAATCATCATCAGAATCAATCTGTCGTTTCCTTTTCCGCCTATGCCTGCCATCATCATCAGAATCAGACTCTTCATAGTATCTTTTATTGCCTAGAATAAAAAAACCAATAATAAACAATAATGCTCCAGAAATTTAACAGCCCAAGTCTGCATTTTATCGAACTTCAGCAGACGAAATTGGATGTTTGTGTCTATCTTTTAGATGCTCATATTAAGAATCAACTTTACAAAAAAAAAATAAATAAATAAAATAAAAAATTATTTTTTTAGTAGCAATTTAAAGATAAATACTGGAATGTATGTTATTTCATCCAATACTGTCTGTTACAAAATATCTGAACATGTCAAAAAAATATACAATTTTGGTTTCGATCACACACACAGGTTCTAACAAGTAAACAAAACATGGTATCTCTCAGACTTTTCCAACACATCAGAAAACAGCTGAGAAGTTTTTGAGTGATGAACATGTTGGTAAATAAAAGAAAATCGCAAATAAAGTTTCAAATGGGGTGTTGATTTCTGTGTTAAAAGGATTCCATTGACAAATTAACAGTAACAAACTCTGACTGATTTTTAATACTTAAGTTTCATTACCACTGAAAGATCGACAGGGAAATGATGGAGTTCGAAAATTTTGGTAAATCTTTTTCTTAATTTTGTAAATCAATTAATTATTGTATGAAAATTATCTGTGTTACTTCATTTCATTTGTATACGCAATGATGTTTGCTTGCAAGAGGCAAGTGTACTGTTGATAAAATTATGCCACCAACTAATCATGCAAATACAGGTAAACTAGTCACAGGTGGCTGCACATCTGTCCATAAATTTCCAATAAACAATTAGGAAACAGGTAGACAGGATGCTTAGACACTTATAAAACCACCCAGAAGATGGTCATCAGTCATTAGCAAAATTCGTTGGTCAATGACTGGCATTTTTTTACTATTTCCGGAGCCTTGAACAACAAATTATCATTATTTCAATCATGACATTTATTTAAGAGTAATTATATACCTTATTTGTTTTTGTCAATATTACCTTCCTGCGAAAATCACCAGCTATACAGTATGTCACATGTCTGACTTTCAACTGAACATTCAAATGAGAAAATGTTTGAAACAATTCAGTTTTCATTTTAAGATATTAAACTTATTCACTTACCTGATCTTTTCTCAGATTTTGTTTTTACTGAAATAAATAAATAATAATTCATTTAGTTCTTTAAGGTACTTATATTAATCTAGTTTAAACTTACTTGCTCATAAAAAATAATCAGGACATTTAGATAAAAGTGTACAACTTAACTTTTCTCTCTGAAGCTATAAAATTATCGTGAATACAAAAGTCAAAAGAAACATACCTGAGCCACTAGACTGTAATTTTTTGAGTGCCTGAAAAAAAAAATTTAGAAAATAATGAAAACAATTTTACAGTTCAGCAGCTATATATTACCATGATCTGCACTTAAGTAAACACAAATATGAGCTAAATGCTACAAAAAAACTTCCGAATTATATATTGATTGAAAAAGAACTCTCAAAAACTGTTTTCTTCCAGTCCTGGCTAGTAGAGTTCTAGTGAGAAAAATGTTAACATCTGGTACAAATTTACGTGCTGTAAAAAGCAACACATAAAATAAAAGCTGTCTAAAATGACAGACAAAATATCTTTCAGTCTTGCAAGACAAGCAAAACCATCATACTATAGGACTGAAAACTTGCTAGCAAGCTTCATGAAGTCTTGATATAATATTTATATCTTTATAGAAAAAAAAATTATCAAAAACATAAGAACATAAATTATTGAGTCTGTAATAATCATATACCAAAATCAAATAATTCCAACATTATTTATTATCACATTTTTCATTTCTTACATATATTTTCAAAGCAGTCAAATATATTTGAAAGAAGATAACCCTCTTTTAACTTAAAAAAAAAAGCAACAGGTAATCATGGACTGTAGTGTCAAATACTTTGATCTTTGCCTATATGATTAAGGAAACAAAAGAATTGTATTTGAGGATTTGGAAACGGCCAATCCTTGATTTGACAGTAGCAAAATTGAGTTTATTGGGGACATGTCAGCAGAGCCAGAAATCTTGCAACCATCAATTCAATATTGATGAAGTCATATATTCAAATACAAAATAGTTACCTCTGTTCTAATACAACAGTCAAAAAATCAAAATTAGGAGGTGCAAAATATGAACATGTAATAAAGATTTAATATAAAGTTTCATTCAATTTCATTCAGTGGTAAGACGGGAGTAACGGATAAGAGATAGGGTCCCCATATTAATAAATGACAAAGACCATGTTGTGTGAAACCACTAAATTGATTCGAATCAAAATCTAAAATAGGTGCACAATAAGGACATGTAATAAAGATTTTGTGAAAGCTTCATTTAATTCCATTCAGTGGTATAAGAGGAGAAACAGATAAGAGATAGGTCCCTCTATGTCCCCACATTAACAAATATTAGCAATGGATAAGAGATGGGACTCCCCTGTATAATGGAAGGACAGACGCCCCTATCACCATATACCATACTCCCCATTTGCAAGTAGGGGGTTTGGCATGCGTAAAATAATTTCAGGGTACTAGGTGTAGTATCTATAATCTTCAGTTTACTATTGTATCCAGTGAAATTAAATATTGCAACAAATGTCGTATCTTTTTATTTTACTGCATTATAATGAATGAGAATTTTCTATAGACACCACAGCCAAGAACAGAACCAAAATATAAAAAAAAAACAAATGAACAGTAACAGAACTATTTCTCCCACTTTTAGTTCTTGACTGCATACCTTTTCACAAATGATGGTAAATTAAAAAATACAATTCATGATTCCTAATTTTGACAGAAACTTCTAACAGTAATTCAAGCTGTTTTATTTGCCGAAAGTATTTTTTTAAAACTTTTTTTACATAGAATTACAATAAATTTATGATCTGTAACAAGTGCCATTTATGTAAAACAGTTGCTGTGAAAAAGCATCTCTATGAGGTGGGAAAAACTGTGAAGTCATCAAAATTTACAATACTGCTACACTGAAAACTCTTCAATGCTTATCTAAGCATATTTCACTTTAAAAAAAATCTCAAGTGTAGAAATAGTGTAATTTTCATATAGATGGACAGAATCAATGTTCCTTTAGAGGAAAACAAACCAAGTACCTTTTTCCTTCCCTTCCTTGTTCTTTTCTGCAAAACAGTTGAATTCTTGGTGAAGGATAAGTAATCAATTTTCACTTTTCTGATTTTTATACAATATGTACGTAAAAATGACAAAAGGTTTGAATAATTTTAATTTCATTTGATAATACTTGAACAGAGAAATGTTGTTTATTCATTTACTCATTTTACATTATTTAACATAGACCATTTAATCTGTAAGTAGTAGAATAATCCCCTAGAGCTTACTTTTTCATCCAATGGTTCAAGTAAGACAACAGCTTGAGGTTCTTTTGGTGGTGGTGGTTTTAATGATGGTGATATAATCTGTGACTGAGATCCAAGTGGTTCTATAAGCACTCGAGGTTCTGGTCCCTTTTCAAATATTTTCCTCCATTTTTCTGACATTTCAAGTTCTTTGTTATGAACTCGTGTAACAGATTCTGCAACACTACCCTGGGCTGGAGAAACAACTAAAAAAATAATAACAAGAAGTCTGAGAGTATTGCAAAACAATACACAGTCCCAAGCCATCTCTTTATATCACTGACCCAAATACTACCTTGGATTATCAAGTATGAATGACAAACTGAGGAAATGACCCTGATTTTGAACTGAAGAATGGATATGGACTAAGACGAGAAATGTTCAAATCCATTTAACAGATGCAAATTAACATAAGTTTTATGCATGAACAATTGGACAGATTAGGCTTTGAATTCCATACCTATCTAAATGAATAACAACCTGATCTTTTGTTACATTAACATATTGCCACATTGAGACAATGTTAACAGGTTTTCTTTCAATAGAAAAAAAAAACACATGTAAAACTGAAATTTTGGTATAGCATGTAAAACAGAAAGTTGGTAACTTTGGAAAAAATCAGCAAAGGGGAACAAAATGTAAACTTGATCTGTTATTCATCAAGGTAGACTCACATACCAAAAATCAGCTCAATATCTGCAAGCATTTTAGAAGAAAAAGTGTGGAGAACTTAAATTTCATTTAATTCAAGCGCCATAACTCAGATAAAAACCACTGAAGCGGAGTGAAAGGGTGGAATGTAAACATGGTTGGAAAGGGAATTTCCGAAAAAGGCCATTTTCAGTTTTTTTTTTCAAAGATTCTCAAAATTTTAAGGGGCCATTTGTTAACAAAACATCATTTTCTTTTATGTGAAGGGGCCATTTTTTGTCAAAATGGACAAATAGCCCCTGCCTTCCCAACCACTAATAAAAGTCAAAGTATGCAGAAAACAATGTTTCTTTCAGATTGTTGAAAAGAACCAACCTTTAGGTGTACTTCTAGAGTTATCATTTGGAATATTTCTTGTTGGGTACTTTGCATTTTCTATATCTGTATGTTCTGGATGCTCTCCATTCATTGCACCTTAAAGACACATTTTACACATTTTTAATGGCTTCTTAAAAAGACCTTAGCACCATTTAGATGTACATGTTAATCTGAATAAGCAACTGACTTTCTCATCTAATAAACACTATAATAATAAACAACAACTACATGTACATTCACTTCAAAGCAGATAGGTCAATGCTCACATTTTTTTGTTTAAATTTAAGTCAAAATTAACACTGATTGAACAAAACACAAATTTTGAAAATCCTTAAGCTTCTTAACTTCAGTGGAAGGACATAAATATACACAAGATTTATTTACTTATGTCATTTGTAGTAGAGTCTGCAAACTGGAGAAAGGAATCTTGGAATTTGTTTGATCCCGATCTCTTCTTAGCACTATCAGAAATTTTATTGCTGCCATGTTGCTGATTAAATCTGAAAGTATAGAAAGTTTAGTTGAGTATACAAGTAAATACACATATTTTAATAGAAAAGATTCATTGATCAAATGCATGTAAAGATATCATGTATCACATTAAAGTCTTCAACAATTTACTAAAGGAAGAATTTTAAAAATTAATTATTCATGTCAAGGTCAATAAATTTTTTTTTATTCTTTCTTCAATAGCCACATTTTGAAAGACCGTCTGACATTTGCTTCTATGAATGATCAATAATATTTAACACTTACTTAGAATGCTTCTGTTGCAAAGTGATATCATTGTTTTGCTGTAAATGCTTTTTAGAGTGGCTTCTCGTCACTGAAAAACAAGAAGAATGCACCATGTTCATAACTGCAAAATCAAAATATCTATCAGCTGACCGGAGTTTCCTATAATAAAGATTTAATACTAGGAATTTAGCTTTATTACAAAATATTATTAATGTTACCATACACAGAAATAGTTATAACTAGTAGATGAGACAGTCTTTTATAGTTGGAATATGAATGTGTGCTTATACCTTATTTTTTCCATATTCTTTCTTTATCTTTATGAAATGCAAGCGGCACGCAACCCACAAGAACCAGAAAACCTGAATGCCGATTTTTCAGGGAAAATTAAATTATTTCAGCTGGTAAGTACCAAAATGGTTTGAAACAAGTTACTTAAAAGGAACTAAGAACTCCTCTCCTATAAATCAAATATTTGAATTTGAAGTGTACTGCTGTTTATTGCTCTAAACAGACAGTAAACTAGTCTGTCAGGTTGGGAAGTTACTTCCCTTTGCTTAAAAAAAAAAAAAAAATGAAGTCAAAGTTTGGAATATGAAAAAGGATTATTAAAAGATGTTTAAATTTCAAGATAAACTATCATACCTCTAAACACATGTGGATTTTGAGTTAAGACTGACTGAAGGAGTGGTGGAATTTCTCCCTCAATACTATCTCCTACATGGTTATCCTTTAATAATCTGCAAAGATAAAGTACATACTGTAAAAAAATGTTAAGTAAAGTGATGGGGGAAATGTTCTTTAGAAATCCATCTAAATAGTCATGTACAAATAAGAAAAAACATACACAGGCACATTGTACAATCTAGTCTTTAAAACCATATTGTAAAATGTACTAAATGTCAAGCTTTTACACTGTAACAACCCCTATCAAAAGGTTACTAAGTTGTAAAGACCCTCAATTTCTAAACCTATGATAAGATGTAACAGATTGTACTCCTGTTACTTCTGGCATAATCTCGAACTAGAAAAATTCTCACTCAAATATCATGTCAAATTACTTATTACTGGAGATTATATGATTTTATAAATTCTATCACATAACCAATGGAAAACTTGTATTTTTTTACATTCTCATTGCAATATATATATATATATATATTTTATTGAAATAACAGCAGAATAACTTTTTTGACATCATTTTCCAGAACAAAATTGTAATTTCTAACTCACATTTCATCTGTAGTGGTCTGACACAGTGTCCTAGTAACATGTTTGGCAAGGAAATCATCAGTGGATTGTAGTAACCGTTTAGCTCCCTCTGCAACTTTAGAAGTGTGTAGAAGGCTTCTGTTGTTAATCGTAGATGGAATGGGTGTTGGAAGAGGTAATTCTGGTAATACTGAAAAAATAAACAAGTCTTTCTCAGATCCCTTTTGAAACAGTCTGGCTTATAATAAAACAACTGTGGTTCCATTTTAGTTGTTGGGCACTTACTTTTCCTGGTTTTTGTAAATAGTGTTGAACCACATATCAAGGTTCCAATGAACAATTATTTCCGTAGATGAAAGTTTACTCAGTTTGATCTCTGTCTCGGTCAAGTGACACGGGGAGCCATAGCAAGCAGATGACATTCTATCATACCAGTCACTCTTAATTGTTTAATTATATAGAATATCAATTGTTTAATAGTCCTTACGGCCTTAGGGCTTCCTAAGTTATTTAATGTCAGTTTTAACCAAAAATAAATCTTAAGAGTGACATTCAGTACTCTGTGCATTTCTTGTCTTTCCACTTAGAGGATGATGTTAGATGCCGTTCCGTAAACTCAGGATTTTACCACTTTTCGTTTACCATTCAACTAGCAATGGCTGGTCTAAACGAAATGATTCAGTCATTAATTCTGCTGATCTCTAATTGCTCCATTTGGTAGTCTGTCTGATTAGAGACTGCTGAATTATTTGAGTTATAGCTGAAGTTTTCATTTGCATGAATTTTGACTTACTGGAACTTTTACTCACAGTGCGGAAAATGAAAACAGGGGTTGATTTCCTGATGGATCAATTATACATTTCATTCACAATTAAAATAACTTTTGTATCAAGGCATTAATGCCTATTTATTGGTAGTGCGGTAAAACCTACTTTCGAACGTTGAAATACTTTAAATGCTTACAAAATTGTAGTTTAAAATCTTAAGCAAAAGTAGTTTCATTTCAGTGATAATTTACCTGAAATGCAGAGAGATTTGTCCATTTTCAAAAAGTTTATTAACCCATGAATTCAAGTATCCAACGAAATGTCTTATTTTCTCTAACCACGAAAATTGATGCCCAGAAAAATAAATTAAAACCACAGTAAGTGAAAATATAGTAACTTAGCAATTATTCTTGAATATGAGTAGTAGTATGAAGAATCAAATTACCTTCTAAACTAGACCAGTAGCTTCATCAGACACAATTTAAAATAAAAAGCTAAAATTATACTACATAACCAACAAACAACTTACATTCTGTAAGACTACTAATCCCCGCAAGTGTTGTTATAGGAACACTGGGTACTTCACCATTCATGTTTTCAACTATTACATTGTTATTTCTGGAAAGGAAAAATAAAAGGCATACACAGGGATTCAAATGAGAAGTCAAAATTGACAAAAACAGTATTACATGTACAAAGGAATCATAATATTAAAAAGTGAAAATCTTAGTAACATTTAAACACATAATTATTTTCGTAAACTAGAAATCATTGAGATGGAATCCATCTCAGTGGGCCCTGCCATGGCAATTAAGCCATATAATGAATTTGATTTAGGTGATCACCAACATGCCAAATATCAAAATCCCACATCAAAGACAAAAAATTAGTTTCCGTGTAAAATGCACACTGGGAAGCTAGGAAAATCACCAGCAGAAGACACATTGAGATAAAAGGATTCCAGTAAATTCCCTGAAATGTGTATCCTTTTATCATTTATCTTAAATAAAAGTATTTTTCTATGTTTCCCTGCATTTGTAAACCATTCATTTATTAAAATACAGCAATGTATTGGATTCATTCAACATGTCAGCTAAAATGTTTACAATTCCTATTCGTATGAAAATAATGTCTTTAACTATAACAATGGCGTCATGTCCAACTGTTTATAAAACTAGAGGCTCAAGAGAGCCTGAATAGCTCACCTGTTTAACCATTTAATTATTTGAAAAACTTGAGGAATGAGACAGGCCAAGTTAAAATCAACTAAATTGTCAAATGCAAGAAATGCTTTTCATAGCATTTTCATGACCTGAACCAGAATTTTGCTAAAGGCAACTTTTTTAATTTTTTTTCAAAAACCTGTCTTATGACCCCTAAGTTCCATTTTTAGTATAGGCAGCCATATCTATTCACGGATTAAAAATCACAACAGTCATTTTGAGCACAATACACTAAAGAGCTATTATGCATATTTTCATTCAATGATCTTAAATGGCTTTAGAGAAGAAGAAGTTGCACATGTGAAAAAAACAAAACAACAAAAAAAACTTTTTCAGGGGTCGTAACTCCTACATTAATCAATGAATGGTTTTGAAAATTTCAGCACAAATCCTTCTCATGATGCTTAACAATTATACCCTGCCAGAAATTTGCTAAAGGCAACGGTTTTTGAGTTATTTGCAAAAACTGCCATCTGACCCCTATGTTCTATTTTTAGTAACGGCAGCAATGTTTTTTCATGAATCAACAATCCCAACATTCATTTTGTGTGGGATACCCTAAGAAACATATATGCCAACTTCCATTGAATTCTGTGCAATGGATTTTGAGAAGAAGATTTTCGAAGTTGCACATGCGAAAAATGCAAAAAAAATGTTCCAGGGGCCATAACTCCTACATCAGTTGACCAATCGTATTGAAAATTTTGACAAAAGTCTGTCTCATGATGCTAAACAATATTACCCGTTGCAGAAACTTGCTCAAGTCAACGGTTTTTGAGTTATTTGCAAAAAACTTCCATCTGACCCCTATGTTCTATTTTTAGTAACGATGGCCATGTTTTTTCACGAATCAATAATCCAAACGGTAATTTTGTGCAGAACACCCTAAGGAACAATCATGCCAAGTTTAAAACCTGTCAGCCCAGTAGTTTCAGAGGAGAAGATTTTTAAAAAATTGTCCATGACAATGATGGACGTCAAGTGATAGCATAAGCTCACTTGGCCTTTGGCCAGGTGAACTAAAAAGATGTTTAAATCTGCCAAGCTTGTGTATTGATATTTGACATGTGCAAACAGTTCATTAAGGTGATTGAAGTATAAGTGACAATTGTTTTCACCTTTTAAATTGATCTTTTGTTATTTGATAAATAAATGACAATGGGCCCAAAGACAGGTTGGCATTCCGGTTCACGAAAAAGTGAAAATTAGGACAGCGTGTTTTGAGAGAAAAATAAGAAGCTAGTCATGGTTTTTCCTACAAACTATGAAATGCAAGAAAACGTAATGATGGATAAAACAACTATTAAAAATCAGTAAAACTTATTTCACATAAAACTGTTCTTAAAAAATACAAAATGGTTCGATGTTGTCTTTTGTTGACGACTTCAGTTCTGATTCCCGAAAATTACAGACCCAGAAAATTGTGTTTTCAGAAAAAAAATCTAGAAACTCATTGTTATAATGTATACCATGCACCCCCTCCTGGAACAAAGAAAAAGTTGGTGGTATATACAGAAGTATATGGTAGAACAAAATTTTTAATTTAGTATATTTTTTATCTACAGTAAATCATTGTGATAATGTAATAATGCTGATATTTATATATTGTTTCTAGTATCTTTTGAAACTTTCCTCTCAACTGGATTAGTTAATAAGATTAGTTTTTGGCCAGTAACTATTGCTGCATGAAGAAATTCTTGTTTTTATTTAACATATTTTTGTAAACGTCTCAGAATGTGACAACTCTATTCGCTACACTACTCCATCGGATCAAATTGATACAGGGAAGATAAATTTTTGGTGCAATATATATATTTAAAAAAACAACAAAAAACAAAAAACACACACACAAATAAAATACTTCTAGGGCGCAGCTTGTAAGACCACAAAGGTTGAACTTTAATCAAATGGGACAAGTATGATACAGCTCTTACTTATACCCACATTGGAAAGTGGAAAGTATATAGTGAAAGGGTTCCTTCAGTTAGGCAAAGGGGTATCCATATCTGATTTGTTACTCCTCTTACATCACTGAATGGAGTTTAATGAGACTTTCACAGATGTTTTATAATATATTCCTATTGTCCGCTTCTTATTTCAGATTTTGTTCCAAATCAATTAGGTAAAAAACTTTAAAGGGTGTGTTATCAAATGGGGGAGTACGGTATCAATTTAGTGAACACTGCTCAGTGTTTCTATTTGTACTGTTATTAAATGTTAAAGCTTCTGACCAGAAGGAAAGTGGTCCAAAAACTTTAAATTTCCAGTCAGCATAAGAAAAAAAATACTTATACAAAGATTTTAAAAATTTCAAACCATTTTCAGCCCTCAATTCATACAAATTAAGGGCCATGACCCTTTTGTATCAATCAACACAACTCTTTTCTCTCTACAATATCATAATACAAACACAAGATATTGCCAGGATGCCTGAAAAGTTGTTTTTTTAACATTCCTAAATGGATTAAGTTACCATCCGAAAGATAAATTCATGTCTGACTTCGATAGTGTGTAACAATTTTGCATAAAAAATTAAGTTTCAAAGAAATCAAGCTTGAATTCTATCAACTTTTAGGTCCTAATTCATGAGTACTTAGTTTCTTTGTTTTTTTTTTTTATACTAAAAATCAATCATTACTTTCTTACACTTTAATCCAAGCTGCTGTTTGGAAACAAGACCTTATTTTGGACCCCTTTTCAGCCCAAAATCTAGCTCTGTCAGACGTTTGTGGTATATCCATACGCTTTTATTTGAATTATATAGTTACTTCAGATCAAATGCTTATTGTATGCCCCTAAATTCCATAACAGTTGGAAGCAAGATCAACTAACAAATATTCAAGATTATGCCTGAAACCCAAGGTCTATTGAGAACATGGAAATGAAAGACTAAGACAATAGTGCAATACCAATTATTACACGACCAAAAAAATTATTTTGAAGTAAAAATATCAACTGTTGAGAATGAGATAATTAAAAAAAAATTGAAAGAAGGAATATATATGTATAATATATATAAATTGATAAAGTATTTGGTACATTTTCCGCTAACAGTGTCTCCAAGACACAGATAAAGGCCCCACACGACATATTTGTCTATTGACACTTGGGCAATACAATAAATACAAACAACTTTTCACTAAGCTAATAAGCTGTTTTATATTTTATATCAATCCTCCATAAACATATGCATGTGCATGAAGAAGATGAAAATATTTTTAAAAGTTTCACACAAAGAAACTATGATTAGTTTCACCATGCTGATGTGGATCAAAATATTACCACTAACATTCTGATGAATCAAACAAGAGCATTTTCAAACAAAAAATTGTGAGTTTCAAAATGAAGATGGATAAATACACTTTCCCAAAGTTTCATTTTAATTGGTGCAAGAATTTTTGAGTTATTGTGCAAAAACTGGAAAAACGTCACCATTTTTTATAATTTAAAAAAAAAAAGGTAATTTTCATAAATATGAAGAGCTTCCCACAATGGAAATACAACGTATACTAAAAGTTTCCATTAAATTGGTGCAAGTGTTCTGGAGTTATCTATCGAAAACATGTGGAACTGTGTGACGAAAGTAAAATATGCCACAAGTTTCAGTTGCAGGGCATAAAATATCACCCCAACTCACTTATAAAATGAGTTCACTGTTTGCACTAATGCCATGTGTTTGTTCATGGTTGATCAACTACAATGTACATACCAATGAAAGAACTACATGTACATGCTTACAGTAAAAAAATGTAAATGTTAATGACATAGACACTTCATGAAAGCAACAGAAATTACTCCTGATTTCAAGCAGGATCACTACAAATACAAGGAACTAGGGTTACATGTAAGTGAATGATTACTTGTATAACTTTTTAAATGTACAAGTGGATTTACATTTTAGTAACAATACATATTTCGATTTACCAGTAGATTTTTTCAACAGCTATTGACATCTTCTAGTAATGGAAGTGAATGGATGGATTGCAATTTGTAGCAACAAAAAAGTTAAACCTATAAATTTTTTTACAATAGTAGAACAATTGACTTCTAGAAAGATATACTTAACTTACTGATCACCAGTGTGGGAAACCACCACTTGCCAGCTCGCTAAATACGAGTACATATGTATTTTGGCAAGTTCTCATTTGCTTACACTCGTCAATTTGGCGACTGTCATTTGATTGGCAAGTTCCAAGGAAAGTTAGCCAGCCAACAGGTTATTTAGTAAAACATCCCTTAACATCATACATTAAATATATGTTCCCTACATTTTAATAAGTTTAGCTTGAATATGTCAAGTGAATTTTCGGCATGATATGCACAATTTTATTGATTTGTAAAGCATTGTTTACAATCTGCCATTTTAATTTCCGGTAAATGGGATGTGCCAAACCCTAGGTGACGGTCCTGATCTCGTATTAGTATTGAATCGAAATTATCTTGGTAATTTAAGATTTGTTACCTTGCAAATTAGTTGTTTATTGTCAAAATAAAAATGAACAAGAAGCAAATGATTTTCTTGTTTCATAATGATGAATCTGTTGAAATATAATTTTATTTTTAAAATATGATTTCAGAAATGAAGTACTTATTTTGTTACTGTAAAGTACATGAAAAACTTAAATGGGGGGGAATATTCAAAAATGGAAAAGTTTTTGATAAATTGAAAAACAAATGAAGATAGTTGAAGAAAGAAAAAGAAAGGCAGAAGATAGTCAAATCCAAGAGAAAACAGATGATAGTACAGAAAAAAAAACCCCAAAAATATGGCTAGTTGAATTTATATTTGGCTAGCAAGATCAATACTAGCCAGAATGGCAAGTTGGGTAAAAATAAATGGTTTCTCACACTGCTGATCACACATCTTTCGATTCAAATAGTGCCTAACAGTCTTTGTTTAATGAAATGGCATGTCCTATGCCAAAATGATGTTTCTTATATACAATGCACATTTTGACGATTGGTGGAAACCAAACAGTGAGGATTTTAGGTTCACAGCATGAGATGATTAGAAAGTCATTCATATCTATTGATCTACTAAAATGACAAGTGTCAAATAGACTGTCATTAATCTGATGGTAACAAGACACATTGTTGTTTCAGCTTATTAGACCATAAATTAATCTATTAATTTCCCCTTACATTTGAAAGTAATCAACTATATTTCATTCCAAGCATCTTATTTCTGAAACATTTTAATGAATGATTACTTGCATTTAATTCAGTTCTTTTTTCTTTTAAATAATTCAAATTGAAAGAATCAACTTCACAATACATCTTTTGTTTAAAGACATATGAAAGGCATTGGAGAAACTGAAAGATCTATATATAGATACTAAACAGATCAATACTCCTGGTGCAGCAACATGAATAAATACACAGTATAACTGTTCTCAATAATAAAAGACTAATGCTTTTCTTCACACTCCAATGTGAAATGAAATAGTTATTGCTTAAAAAAAAGGTATCTGCCATATGGATAAGGTAAGTGGATGACCAACAGATGGCTTTTGATAGTGATATCTTAATCAATTAACCAATCCAATGCCAAATATGAAATTGGGAAGACTATATGTATGTACTATTGGTATTATTTTGCAAGTCTAAAAGGACCGCTTTAAAAATAAGCTACAGTTCCTTTTCTCACTAATTTCTAGTATCACACAAGTGATAAGTTATGTCTGCAAGACAATTTTTACACTAAATGTGATGACCTCAACATGCATGAACAATATACATGCACATGTTTACTTATATAAAATCTGTCAATCATACATTGACCAATTTCTGACAAACCTCAAGCTTGAAGTAAACCTGTTAATAACACAATATAAACCAACTACAATTATCAATGTTTTTTTAAACAATGTTACATGTACATGTAGACAAATTTTTTTACAGTAATTCTTTTTTTTGTCAGTTAACAAGCATAAACACTTTCAATGAAATTCAACTTAAAGATGTTAATTCCAAAATAACACAAATGCTCCTACAGCAGTAAAAAAAAACAAAAAAAAAACAGAATAGAACAGAACAGAAGGGACAACTACTGGTTACACATTACAGAGAGATTTGTGGCAAGTCTATCTCAAACTGACACAACATTGGTTTTTGGCACAAAGAAGTTAAAGCAGTTTTACAAAGTTCAAAGGACCAATATCAATGAATTACTAAATCTGTAACTAATCAAGAACAATCACATAATAAAAGTCATAGGAACACCTGCAAGCATTTAGCAATATTAAACAAAGGGATAACCTTGTTAAGGCTTATAGCTTCAGATTTAGCCATAAGTCCTACAGAAGCCTGACAGCCTTGTAGATTTTTCTAAAGTTGGTGCACTCTTGGTTTTGGTAATTAGTGCATTCAAGTAGACTGTCAGTATGTGATACCATGGTTTGATAATAAGATGCCAATAAGTAGCATGAAAAGAACAAAGATCACAAATTTAATTCTTCTAGGTATGAAAAACATGTTGATGCACATAAAAAATGTGTTGTACAGCACACTAGAAGGTGAATGAAATTGAAATAGACCAGTTCATATTACAGTACAACAAAATTATACCAATGTGTCCTATTTATATTACTACTGAAGTAACTGAACACCTGTGTGATCTTTTGGACCTTGTCTTTTATGTTAGAATAGCTGTCAATAATGATAACCAAAACCTCGGAATTATACCAACTACCAGTGTGTTAGGGTAGCTTGAAAGTTAACAAGAGCCTGAATCGCTCACCTGAAATTGGAAATGGTCTATTTCAACATGTTGTAAATTCAAAAATGAACATGCTATTGCTAAACATCAAAAATCTTTCTTGGATAATAGTTTGCCAAATATACCAGCATTTCTCCCCAATCTTTTTTCTTTGGGTCAGTGTAATACATGTGAAGTTCAGATTTACAACTTCAGAACTTTACAAAGCTGAATGCAGTGTTTCAGGATTCCATTTCACCTTCACCTGTGGCAAGTATAATTCTGCTGTGAGAAAGTTATATATTATGTTCCACTTTCCCTTTGGTAAGTAGAAAACTTGAATTTCTGGAAGGATTGGTTATTCAAGTATGGATAGCATATTTATATTTTCATTAAGCATTTGAACTTTTCTCATGGAAACCTTATATTTTCAACAATCCTCGAACACTGCTGACTGACTTGTGCTTAAAAAAAGTCAACAATGAAGACTGATATAAAAATCACAATTTTGTCATAATGACATAAAATACAGCCTATCAAATTTCTGCTTTTTGTAAGAATTGTTCTAAGGGAAAATTCTCAGGATTTTGAAAAGGTCATCTGAACAGAAAGTAGAATGGGGTGTTGTTGCTACATGCAGTGGCTCTAATGGAACAATTAGTACATGTAGGTCTAATTTAATTAGAATTTAAAAAAAAAAATCATTAAATTGAGCTAAACACATTTTGTCATTTGAAAGTACCTATCTACTAGTCATTACAAAAAAGTAGGTACATGTTATTTGTTTAATTCTTGCAATTACTAAGATTAGTCCCTTTATTAAACATTTCAACAATCACACATTAAAATTACAAATCCATACTTAACTCAACAATAGATAAAGTCTTACGCAACTTTCATGTATGATGCGTAACATTCCTGTAAAATTTTATTCAAATCTGTCAATTAAAAGGCCACTTAGGACTTACTAAATACATGTATGTGGACAGAGACAAGGTTATCCCTATAAACTACTCCCTTGTTTAACCTAAAGTATGGCCTTGTCATCCCAATGTGATGGAAATAGTCACCTGGGACACATTGGTATCATCCCTTTATCTAAATTCTGGAAACAAAAACCCTAGTTCGAGTAAGTATTACTTTGACAGACATCTTGTTATTCTGTTTTACTCGCTGCTCTTCAAGTATAATTGAGCAGAATGAAGTTTTTTTTTCATATTTCCTACTTGTGAGGGAGGAACAAGTGAACATGTTATTCATATGTGAAGCACTAACACAACAACTACAATCGGAACTACATGTATAGTGTCAAAAATGTGTCAATGGACCACATCAGCAAGTTCTATGTTTTGTCAGTGGCACAGTATTGTGCACATTTCAACTTGACGACTTTGAAACACCAAGTAAAAAGCAAGGCAAAATGGACTTTCTTTTATGAAGAAAAATATATGAGCAAATTAAATGCTTTGCAGGACATATCTTGATACCACTACAGAGGTCAAACCCTGACCAGGTGGTACATAAACACAACATTCTTAATTGATATAGCTATCAATTAGGATTGTGATTAAATGTTAGACATATTTTTGACCAGAATAAAAGTGTTCATACTGTCAAAGAAGTTTAGAATTTGCAGTAAAACGTTAAAAATAACCAATTAATACATAATTTAATCCCAAACCCTTTGGCCCATAATTCTAAAAATGAAAGGTCCATAACCCATTTAAAACCACCAAAACATTCCTTTTGTGGTATGGTACTTACTGTCCTATTAGTACAATTTCATAGATATACATACACTTTGTACTCAAGTTATTGCCAGAAAAGTGTTTTTTTAAGTAGCTAATATTGTGAGCGACTTCAGTACTGCACACTTATTTTGCTAGTAATGTACAAATGAACAATATGTCAAAAGATGAAATGGAAAAGAACATGAATGAATATTGAAAATCTTCAAATTTCTGAACCAAGTTCATACATTGCGAAAATCACTGACTGTTGGTTTGTTTGTTTGTTGGGGTTTAACGTCCGAGCAGCAATATTTCAGCTATATTCAGACGATGAACATGAAATGATGATGAAATGAAACAGGGATGGGACACAAGGACAATAGGGGGTTGACAAATTTTGATTGCCACTGGAAATAGGGAGAGGTGGGTAGGGTCGGGCAATTTAGCCTCCTGTGGCGGAGCCCTATGGTTCCTACTCCGGGAGAATACCACAGTAGGGTTCTTTAACGTGCGAGGAACGTGGCATCTTTCCCAACACGGTGCACCACTATGGTTTGCGGTCAGGTTTTCCGTATTATAGTCTGACAACCCCAGCATGTAACACGCCAGGGGTACCCCATTCCACCACCTGGGGCACACATCCCAGTTGCTCTGTGGGCAGAGCGCCCTAGCCCCCAGCTGGAGTTTTCTAGTAGAAACTAAATATATGTATTTTAAAAAATCCTAGAACACGGAGCCTGTGCAAGCTTCTAGGTATGAAATAAATTAATCATGCAATCAGCAACTGCAATGTCAGATGACTGTGCATACAGACAACTATCAAACCCACTTAAGTCCAAAAAACAATCAGAGGGTAAAGAAAATAAAGGATGTTTTGGCAGCAATATCCCATCTGTGTGAGCTACAGAAGGATAGTCAATGGCATTAAGTTCGACAGCAATAATTCCAAAGTCCAGATAGTGAATATCAATGATTTTTCTATCGCTCATCATACCTGACTTGTCATTGATGAAGGACTTTTCAGATTGACGAAAATAATCTAGTCTTATTCTATCACCTAAAATCTAAGAAAATACCTAATTGAATGAGTAATCAAGGGAACAAAGATTTTAATGGAAATCAAAAGAATGTAATCCAGGGACAAAGACCAGACATGGAAAAAAACAAACACAACAAAGAACATAAAGTAACTAAAATAATAAATACTAAGTGACTAAAGTAAATGAGCAACTCAGACTCCACAAAAAAAATAGGTGTATGGACCAAGTGCAATGGCAGGGTAAGCGTCCTCTGCTATTCTAGAAACACCTGTCAATTTCCTCATAAAAAGTCAAGTCCACGGTAGATGGAAAGAGGAAAGGAAAACTATGGCACATTGAACAAATCAATTTTTATGGTGCAGTTGGATACATCATAATGATCCACGAGTTCATTATGAAGACCATAAAACTTCTGTAGTGATGACTTCAATCTTGTAGCTTGATAGTTTTCCTTTACCATCAATCTGTAAGTATAGTAGAGTTGTAAGGATCACTGCTATTATTGTCTTTGTCTACCTCTGATAATAAACATTAGATGCAATATGTTTTGTAGACAAAAACAATGTTGTATTGGGCTTTGTCTGCTGGTAAAACAATATATTTGTCATGTATAGTAGACAATGTTTTTGCTACATTGGGGTCTTTGAAAACTGATGTAGCATTGACACTCATTGATATACTTAAAACTTTCATTCATTTCAAAATCAAAGACCTCACAGCCTTTATCCACTCCGAGAATTAATGTCTTCTTGCTTTTGTTTTATGCATTTTCTTGCATAGTCCTCCGTGGCATATGCAAGAACTTTTAAGTTACAATTCCAATTTATGGAGCATGGTTCACGGTACTTAGGACCTTTAGAAAGGATCTTACGCAGAGATTCATTTATAATGACGCTTAAATCTCCCATAACAACATCACCAAAAGGACCATATTTGAAATGAGTTTTTGCAAGAACAGTCAGGTGGTTTAGCCTTGAAGTCCTCAATCTCGAGGTTCTGCAATAGCTTTTTATAACTGAAAATTTTGGAGGCAATACAGGAAGCTGAAATAATATGCATTGATTTGTCCTTGAAGCATGGGGGAAATTTGTTGGTTACGTTTTTGTGATGGAGGATGTTAGCCAAAGTAATTGCATCTATACATTCGTTGACAAATGGTAGTAAATGTGGTCTCTTGATCACTCAAGCATGACTTTAATACACAGTTAATGGTCTATATAAATGCTGGTAAAAATTTCTGCTAGGAAAATTCCTTACCTTTTCTTTAACTTTGTATAAAAATGACAGAACAATTATTTATCATTTATTTTTGTACATCAAACTTGAGTGTAAACCAAATGTGGGTAATTTGGTCACTACCCTGATGTCACTACATTTTGTAGTTGAAGGTCAGCAATATTAATGATCTTGAAAACATCATTTAAGATATCAATAAACTCCTCAGAGACCAATACTAAATATAACTGTGAAATAATGACATAAAATTGTCATAACTCGGTCTAGAGTTGAAATTTTGCTAAAAATAGAATCTCACGAGACAACATAGGGAAAATACTTATTTGAAAATATTTATATCTACACTGTGCTATATGTATTTTTTGTGTTTTTACAAAGGATAACCATACAGAAAACAGCATTTTTTCAATATTAAAGACATTTAAAATTATGTCAGGGATGTATAGAATATATGGTCCCTGATTAAGTATATAAGAGCTAGTGCAAAAGGATTTCTACTTTTGATGATTCTTAAAGGCTAGGGATTTTCTTTTTTAATCAAATTGCAAATATTCTACATATATTTGGATTGTCTGGAAAACATGCTTGCATGATAGTGGAAAATTTCTATCAGTTCATGACCAGCATTTTTTTTATTGGTTTCTAGGCATTGGTCCATGAACAATATCAGTCTTTTAAAGGACTATAGCTGTTTGAAGGTCAAATTTACTGTTTGATGGAACTAGCCAACATGCAACAAGTACATGTAGTACAGTGCCAGTGTTCTACATGTACCATTACAATGTAATAACTATCAAAACTTAATAAATCCATAAAAAAATTTTCAAGTTTTCTACCTGCCAAAGGGAAAGTGGAAAATAATATACATTTCATTCCCAAACCAAAATTTCACTTGCACACAGGGATTCAAGAAAGTGGAATCCTAGCATACTGAGTGCTATTAATGCAGTCTTGTTTATAGAGTACCCTATTTCAACAGATAGGGTGGGAGTGCCCAGTCCTTTCAGATGGTTTTTTTTACGCACCCTGCCATTTTCCCAAAGTACAGATTAATGTTTGCAAGATGTGCCTTCAAATTTGCCTCCAATGTGTTAGAAAGCCCACTTTATTGTGGAAAAATCCTTGAACACTGACTGGCCAGAAGAACAAGGATTATTAAAATGACTTGATAAATTTTACAAATGTTGAAAGCAATAAAATTGTACTTTTCACATGCATTAAGTTATGTTTCTAGTGTATGTACAACAATGAGCACTTGAATTGATTGGGATGTCACACATGAACTGATATGGAAGGGACTTACAAACGAAATCAATGCTACAAATAATTGTTACTTTATTTTGAGTTGAAACAAATCTTACTTAGGGCAAATTAATAAAAAGTAGCAATAACAGTGTGAGTACTATCACAACAATACATTTAATCATGAACGAAATTAAAGTGAATGAATTCAACCATTTTGTGGTCTAAGGGGAGATAATCAATTACTCATGTTGTCATAATCATAGGAAACATTTTCTGATTACAACAATCATTAAATTTACAACATTGCATTCTATTTTTTTTAATTATCTCTGATGACAGTCAAGTATAGTTTAACAAAAAAATGACTTCAAGGAAAATTTGGACTGTCAAATGAAACTTGTTTACAATGTAATGCAAGATCATCAAAATTGTGATTTAAAAGATGCATTGCAACTGGATGTCTTGTCAAAGAAGTAAATGGGTCTCAAATATGAGACCTTAACAACCTGGTTGACTTGTTATTTGGCATGATTGCGGTCTTTTGTCAATCAATAAACCTGAATTCAAAACCAAGCGACCCACATTGTATTTCGGCCATTCTTGATTTATTACAACCAACATTTAACTCGATCTACAACAAAATTCGGGTACTCGTGTTCACGTGCGACCCCTCAGATATTATCTACTCATAAAAACATAGAAAACTGTCTCTCTCACACGAGAATCTGATGGGGAAATAACGAAAGAATGGAAGAAATACGGTTTGTTTGTTCTTAGAGGTTCCTTACCTGTGCAATTTTACATTGGTCTTGTGGTCGTTCTCGACAGGAAAAGGCTATTAAAACGATAATGGTCAATTACTTAGATGAATGAAGTTAACCATAATTCCATTTGAAACCGTTAATATTTTGTAAAAAGAAAACAAATGAAGAAATTAATAAAGAATCACAACAATGACCCGCGCCAAAAATTACGATAACCTTCTCACAGCTCTTTGAAAAATTCGCTTTAATACCTAGTTCCAAAACATTGCATTTATTCATATAATACAGAAATTTAGCTTGTAATTTATATTATTGAACAAGAAATTTTAATTTTCTCAAAAATAAACCACTAATCCTAAATAATAGCATTTTCTTAGGATTTATAAAAAGCTTCGGCGAAGTAATTTGTGTCCTGGATGAGTCTGAAAATAGTTCCATCCGGGCTACAAAGCATCTGTCAAAATGGCTTCCACTGGCGTAAACAGAGACATGAGACGAAGAGTATTCGTCGTGGGTGTCGGAATGACAAAGGTGACAACTGCTTTCTGATAAAAAGAACGTTCTTTTATCACATTTTCATTCTTTATTTGACCTTATTGATCTCCAAAAATTAGCATTTAGACAGTTATGAGGCGTTTATTGCAGAATTGACCTTTGAACTGAGGTACTGCATCACATGTTAGTACTGTTTACATTTAACTGCTAGTTTGTTTTCTCTTAAAAAAATATTTAATCGAGAAAAAAAAATAATCGCGCTATGAAATTATAGCATTACACCAAAAATATTAGCAGCGGTTGTTTTTTTTAAATAGATATTGATTAATTGGACGTAATCATGATAATGCTTTGGTCCTTACACGTACAGCTTAGTAGAAAGGGCTTGATTAGTTTTGACAAACAAGCTTAATAAAACAGGGGTTTCATTAATTTTTCAGACAGGAGGTAATTTACAGAAAGTAGGAGGTACCAAATAAACTCGGCAAGGGGTCTGGGGCCGCTTTAGGCCCCCAGTGGGTCGAGGGCAATGCCTTGGTGGGGGGGGGGGCTCCTGGATGTTAGCCATTTTGACTTGAAAATATGGGATTAAGTCTGCAATATTTGCTTCAGTTTTGTTTAAAATATCTGAATTTGAAATCAAGATATATGATGAATCTTAACTGATTTAGTCTCAAAACCCTGAAAACCAGGAGCTCCCCATGATTCCCACCAGATCCATTTCTAGACTAATGCTGATAGTTGACTGTTTAATACTATGCCATTTTATATGAAATTTTGATACCTGTCATATTTTGTTCTCAGGCTTTTATTTACTTGTTACACAATTTGAACACTAACACATGCAAATAAAAGCATAGGAACAAAACTAAACATTTATTTAATGAAATCCCACAACATGTGGTGGTTCCTAGTGCTGATTATTTTTGTAATAGAACTTTGTTGTTGTTTATTGCCTAATTATTACTGTGACATGTAGAGCAATTGCATTTGTTGCATTGTGAAATGTTGGTCTTAAAATCATAGTCTGATAATAAATTCTTTGCTTCTGAAAAAGAACTAGGCTGGCAGTTTTAGTCTGGTTGACTTTTAGACAGACAGAATTTTTTTGAACATTATAATGTATTTTCTATTATTATCTATAGCTGTGTTGAATCTCGGAACCAATATTTTTCTTATATTCTTGTGAGCAAAGTTCAGACACGTTTTTTTCAAACTTAAGGTTGCCAGAACATTTTTACCAAAACTCCCCCTCCCCACCGAAATGAATGGTCGTCCCTTAAATCATAATGTATAAAAGTTTGTTTCACGTATTGACTCGTCAACACTAAAAATTCCTGCACTCGTCTGCACAAATCACAACAAATATCGAGAAAATTACGGGTGTGGGGCAATTCCAAATACGAACGGCATTTTTTTAATGTTTTCACCTGTGTTTAGCTTTATGTTCTGCACAAAATAATCGGTGATTGCTTTTTATAAATTGACATTACGTTAAATTGTCGTAGGTTAAAGCGCTTGACCGATTAGATTCTGACGCGGACCTCGACGAAGACACCAATTTTATAAACAATAATAAACACTAAAGATCGCGATTTTGGAGACATACCCATAGACTACAGACGGAATGATCTTAGATATCTGTTTACTAGATTTTTCCACATGATTTTGTTTTTGCTTTTACTTTATTCTGCCGGTACCAGACGCTACCGTAGCCGGGTAAAAGTACCGGGTACCGGCTCTTAATGAAAGCACTGTAAAAGATATTGTAGTGAAGAAATAGAATTTTAAAGATTATAACAACACAGTTTTGTTTTAAAAGTTGGTTGTGTAGTTATGGGTATTTGAATTTGTGGTGAATCATTGCGTGGTAAGAATAAATCAAAGATACCAATATAACATTAAAGTAGAGATGCTGGAATAAATTTCAATACTTATTACAAAGGCACTAGTATGAATCATTAGGAAAAAAATTATCATCTTGCAATCCATGCTTAAATACTATGCTGCACAATTTAACCACAAGGGCTTGCTCCCACTATCAAATATGCAGCCCCACAAGTATATGACCTGGAAAAGGGTGATCCAAGATTTGGGGGTGCCTCTTTTGAACTCAATTTTTTTTTTCAAATAAAATGGAATACATCACTATTAACTGTTCAGCAATTACTTGATAAATGATGAACCTAATGAATATGAACACATGTATCACCATCGAATACTTCTACTTCTAATTAAATCAACACAATGATTTGAACATTCAAAATCCATATTTCTACAACTGTTCAGACCAAGGGTCCGAAAATTTTGACAGCCCATGCCGGACATTTTATCATATTTCAGCAGACATTTTTGTCAGTCTTTTACATGCTCAGATAAAAAATTAACTTAAAAATCATTTGTATGTAGTTATTTTAAGATAAATATTGGAAAGTGTGTTATTTCATCATACTCTGTGTTTTACAAAATATCAGCGCGAGTGAACAAATTCAGTTTCGACCACACATGGACGTCCTCTAACGTGAACAAAACATCATATCTCTTGGACTTTTTCATCACACAGGCAAAAGGCCAAAAACTTGTGAAAAGTGATGATATTTGTAAAAGAAAATCGCAAACACATTTTGTATATTGATTTAAATGGTCTGTTGACATGTGTTTAAGATTCAGTTGATGAATTAATAATTACAAACTACAACTGATTTAAAGTTTCAATTCCATGTGCTTTCGTTTCCTCTGAAAGATTGGCGAGAAAATAGTGGACTTGTCAATTTTTTTTCTTAATTAATCAATGAATAAATGTATGAAGATTCTCTGAGTTACTTCAATTAATTTGTATACACAGTGGTGCTGCACGTGTACCGTTAATTCAATTATGCAATCAACTAATCAGTTACAGGTAAATGATGCTAAATCACAGTCACAGGTAGCTGCACATAGGCTAAAATTGACACACACCTGTCAATTAATTTCCACTAAACAATTAGGAGACTGGTAGACAGGATGTTTATACGCTAATGAAACCACAAAGACTAATTTATAAGGGTTGACAATTTTTTATGTCTGATATTGGAAAATGGTTGTCGGTCATTTGCTAAATTTGTCGGTCAGTGACCAGCATTTTTTACTGTTTCCGGATCCATGGTTTGGACTGGAAGTGAAACTACTGTGACCTTGACATCGATCCTCAGTGGCGGAGTATAATATTTGAGTCAAATCATGCTCTCCCATTACATTAATTTGAGAGATAACTTCATTGTTAATAATGTCAGTCATTTAAAATTTGTGTGTGAACGAACACTCAGTACTCATCAAATAAGACCTGTTTTGCCAAACAATTTTGCACACAGAATTTCTTCCAATGTATGCAAAAAAATAACAGGATTGCATTTTTACACCTTTATTTTTTCAAAGCCTAGGGTGACCTCTGGTGTAATAATAAAACTGTTGAATCTGAAATCCAATATACAATAGAATGCCCATTGTATTGTGACATTAGAGAAACTTACTTTGAATAATTCAAAAATGCATCTTGTATTTTTGTAAACCTATCAGCATGGTCCAAATTTTTATGGTGATTAATTAGTTGTTAGTTTTCATATTAATTTTTGTAGTTTATGTTTAGATAGTGTGTTACAGGTGTTTGTTTTATTATCTTGTTCTTGTTGAACTTATTGTATTTTGTGTACTTGTTAATTGTATTGCTTAGATCCTCATTTGTGTGTATTACACAATTTTAAAAGATTCTAGATTAGATTCTGACTGATGAAATATAGTTAATAGCTGAGAGAAATCAACAATTAAAGGTTAATTTTAACAAATTTTTAGTCTTTAAATAGTCTAAGTGAATAAATCTCTCTTTTTTTTTTTTGAAAAAGGGGGTGGGGGTTATTTTGCTCTAGCTCACATGAAGCCCACCTTTTTTTAAATAAGATTACAGTTGACTCACAATGTAAGAGTGTATCATAATAAATTGATTTTGATTTAGACACAATTTAGTCATGTACAAAAAAATCAATCAGTAGTAGTCAAATGTTTAATTGACACGTACAGGTTTAGTTTTAGTTTTATATATTATTAAATGATAATTTTATACAAAATCGAAATTGAAACTGTATATAGTAGGTCTTTATGGGCAGCTCTAAGGGTGCACTATACAGTTACATTAAGGCGCACTGTTTCGCACACAAAATTACCCCTGTCAAATTTTGTAAAAATTGAAATTTGGAGGATATATTGTTTAAATGCAGATAAGCATTTATAAATAGACAGATGTATATGGTAAACATGTGTAATTTAAATGAAGAATGGTATCTGGAATGTTCCAGTCCCCTGCCTTATTAGGTTCTCTCCTCAGCATCAGATGGCTGATTTTCAAAATACCTTATTTCACACGACCTTTTGGGATTAAAATTGTGAGAGAATGAATCGAAAAGGGTCTTATTATTTTTACCTTTTTTCCACCTACTCCATGCATGCTTTCATCCTGTGGTAGTGTCTAAGTGCCTGATATTTCATAAAACATAGTATTTGGCTGTTAGATCTGGAAAGGTACCCCTAAAACTCAGTAATATTTTATTCAGTATGTTTCCATGGCTACAGGATTTTATAAAAATAATTACTAAATTATTTATAAATGACTTACACTTTTTTGTGACAAAACACTAGAAATTTCTGTGCGTACTGCCTCAAAACAGCTTTAATTCAATAAATGAGACCAAATTTTCAGAAATGACCTAACTGTATTGTACTACCTAAAACCTTAAAGGCCAGACTGTTCATCAGGAGGTTCCTGATTTAACCTCTAAATCATCAGTATTGAACCCCTAAATCTTCAAAGCTGAAATTCAACTGTAACTTCAAGGAGAAGAAAAAATGTGATGTGAAGTTTTATGGATTTAGGCAGGCTTTGTTTTTTCGTTTTTTTTTCCAATGTATTTTTCAATTTTAGTTTGAGAAGCCTGGCAGAAGAGATGATTTTGACTATCCCCAGATGGCTAAGGAAGCTGGTAGGAATTTAAGTATTTTATAAAACTTTATGTATAATTTGCTTAGTTTTTGGCCAATTTCAATGTAGTTTGAAAGTCCTAAATTTTTTGGGTTCTTTGATCTTCAAAAACTAACAATAAAATGAACTTGCAAGCTTATTTTTTCAGTATGATTCTGATTACTGTATAAGGTCCAAAATTTAACTTTTATTTCAACAAATATTGAAAGATTTGTGTGCTTTGATGTGTTGGAATTTGTGTATTTAGATTTTCCTCATTTTACAATGTAGGACAGAAGTGTACAAATTTGTTTTCTATCCATTATTTTCTTCAACACATGCATATTTTTTCAGAGACAGAATATCAAGTCATTTAGAAAAAAAAACCAACATTTGATCACAATTTACTTTAAACACATTTAGTTAATTCTCATTTATGTATCTGATTTATTTATTTTATACTATTTAACTTACATTATATTTTAGCAACAAAGGCAATGCAAGATGCAGGAATAAGCTTTGACTGTATAGAACAAGCTTGTGTTGGATATGTCTTTGGTGAGATAGGCTGTTGGGTATTGTGTCTTGGTTCTTTTTTTTTACGTATGAGTAGAAAGAAGTGTACAAGAAAAAATGTTCTTCATGTTATAATTTGACAATTTTTATACGACCGCAAAAAAAAAAATTCATATAATTCTATGTCGAAATATGTCCCCAGTTCTAATCTGCAACTCCTCTAAAAACGCTGAATAGAATTTTGTGAAACTTTCTTTATTCTTTGTTTCTTGATGTCAATTTGCACTTCCTGTTAGTTTTTCCATATGAATTATGATAAAACTGTCACAAATTCTTTATCACATGATGTCATAAAGCATCTCTTATTTTGTTTTTCCATCTGAATTACTATTGGGGTTTACTTCATGGTTTCTGGGAAGGGAAGTTGGTTGTATCACCAAGTGTTCTTTGCTCATATTTTTTCAAGTTATTTAACTATATTTTGTTTTCCATAAGCATTCTTTGTCATTATAATACATATGTTTTAAGGTGATTCTACATGTGGCCAGAGAGCTGTATATGAATTGGGTCTTACTGGAATTCCTGTTTTCAATGTAAGTAGGTCCCATTTTTAGCTCACCTGTCCAAAGACCATGTGAGTTATTGCCATCACTTGGCATCCACCGTCGTCGTCATTAACAATTTTTCAAAACTCATCTCCTCTGACACCACTTGAACAATTAGAACCTAACTTGATATGAATGTTCCTTAGGGCATCCTGCATAGAACTGATGTGAGGATTTTTGATCCATTGAAAAATCTGGCCGCTGTTATTAAATATAGAACATTGGGGTCAGAGAGTAGTTTTTCGCATATATCTCCAAAACCGTTAGGTTTAGCCAAATTCTGATGCGAAGTTTAAGTGTTCAGCATGATGAGATCTATCTATGGTCAATTTTTCATTTTAATCTGTTAAGCCATGTTGGAGTTATTGCCCTTTTTCGACGTTTTTTTGCTATTTTGAATGTCATTTCTTTCAAAAATCTTTTCCTCTGACACCACTTGACCAATTGGAACCAAACTTGGTATGAATATTCCTTCGGGTATCCTGCATAGAACTGATGTGGGGATTTTTGATCCATCGAAAAACATGGCCGCCATTACTAAAAAATCGAACATAGGGGTCAGACTGTAGTTTTTCACATATATCTCCAAAACCGTTAGGTTTAGTAAAATCTGACCATTTTAATCTGTTAAGCCATGTTGAAGTTATTGCCCTTTTTCGACGTTTTTTTTGCTATTTTGAATGTCATTTCTGTCAAAAATCTCCTCTGATACCACTTGACTAATTGAAACCAAACTTTGAATGAATGTTTCTTGAGGTATCCTGCATAGAACTGATGTTAGGATTTTTTATCTGTTGAAAAACATGGCCACTGTTACTAAAAATAGAACATAGAGGTCAGACAGTAATTTTTCGCATATATATCTCCAAAACCGTTAGGTTTAGCATAATTATTTTAATTACTGAAATGACCCTTATTATAAGGCCTCAGTCTTATACTATATTATAAGTCTTCAGGGATCAAAGTTGTCAGGCGACTCCTTGTAAGAGTTATTGCCCTTGAAAAATGAAAAATGCCTTTTTTTTTTTACAGTTTTCAGCCAATATCTTGAAAACTATAATAGATAGAAAGAAACTTTCAATCGCTGAAATGATCCTTAAGATGGTCCTACTAAAGTCATGTTGAGTCAGAATTGTTGGACAACTCCCTAATAAATTTATTACTCTTGAAAGACAAACTTTAACAAGGTGAGCGATTCAGCTCCTGGGAGCCTGTAGTTTTGTTTATCTTAGTTAGGTTGCTAAGACAAATACATATTTAAGTTGTCTGTCCCAAGCTCTAAAAATGCTGAATGGAATTTGATGAAACTTTCACCGATTCTTTACTACATGATTTTGTGTACCGCCTATTTATTTTTTTTTATCTCAATGACTTTTGGGGTTTCCTGATGCAAAAATGAACTTTTGCCATTTGTCGTCTAAGGATGACAATTAATTTGAAACTTGTGTAATTTAACGATGCTCTCAAAAAGATTTTTATCATATGATGCCATTGTGCACCTTCTATTTTGTTTTCCCATCTGAATGCCTTAAAATACTTAAGGGGTTTGTTATATATGTTTTCTTAGGGAAGAGATTGGGGTATCACCAAGTGAGCTTTTCTATTTGATGCTTTGAAGTTACTTATATTCTTAGTATCAGTCGGTATTTGTGTGGAAGATTTTGTTAGCCGTTTGATATTTTGAATTCTTTGAGTTTTTGAGAGCATCTGAGTTTTCTAGGAAAATTTTGCATATTGATGGATATTGGAATTAAAAGTTTAAACAAACAGTAGAAGTGTAGTTGTCAAAAGAACATTTTTAAACCTAAAAACCTTGCACATTTCAATAAGAGAAAAAAAGGAATGCCATCCTAAACATGAATTTTATAAATTAATATACAAAGTCCATTTTCAAGAGTGTCTTAAATTGAATTTTTAGCACAGGTAGGTGTAAAAAGATGAGATGCCTGTGCTTTCTATATTTTTTTTTTTATTGCTTCAATGCCTTTTTCATTACAAATATCTCTCTTGGTTGATAAGTATGTTGTTAAGTTTCTTTACATTTGATTCTTCCATCTGTGCATCCCATCTCTGATTCCTTCAGGGACCTAAAAATGCTTGTTCTGTAGCATTATCCTTATTTCTGCTGAAAGGAGGAAAACTTTACTCCCACAAGGTCTGTTTGGCCAAGTGAATTGTGAACATATTTCTAAGTTTACATTATTTGTTAACATTAGTGTAAAACATTAGTGTATAAAAACATTAGTGTGTTTTATGAGTTGACACTTTGACTGAATTGTTATTTATTTATTATTTTTTTGCAATTACTGTTCAGACATTGAAGGGTTGCACTCTGTCTCACTCATGTTTTAATGTTTGTGATTGTCTAGTGATGGGTTTTACATCAAGTTTATAGTTCATTGAATTTTAACAAAAGTATGGGCTTTGGACTGGAGTTTTTTTTAGCGCTTTAAGAAATTGAGATAATGTTAAGTATATCAGTGTGTAGCAGTAGGTGTGTTTAGATCCTGTTCTTTTTTGGATGTAAAATTACTGACCTTGAGCATATTAAAATTTATTTAATTTTAAAGTAGCACTCCTGATAAAAATTATGCAGAATGTGATTCATGGTTGGAAAGCCCACGTATTTTGTAAAATGTTATAGTAAACAAAAATTAACATGTGGCTTTTCATATAACCGTTGTTCATAGAAGATAAAAATTATGTAGAATTTAAAATTAAAGGAGATAACTCTGTAAATGACACTAAAATATAATAGAATTTAGGGGCTAAAATGGATATTAATACAAACGTTTGTATAAGTAGTCTATGTCTTGACCAATTTCAAAGGTGTTTAAATAGAAGTCTTTACTTCTGGGAGATTCTTTGATGTGTAAAATATTCCTGTGTATGAAGGTTTTTGTTGTTCTAAGCTGGCCCATTAAAGGAGATGTGACACAAAAATATCATTTTATAAATTTCGCGACAACCTAACTAATATGCATAAATGAAAACGGAAGTAACACTCAGTTAACATATATGGAAATGCTAAGTCATTGGTTCTCAATCTCCATTTGATTTGGGTACATTGAAAATGTATACACGTGCCTGAAAAAATCTTTGAAAATAGCTTGTCTACATGATGCAGAGTGGTCTACTGATTTGTGAATGGGTGCAATAATTGTGTTTAGAATGTTAGAAGACTAAAGTTCTTCTCATTTTCTGACTACTTTTAATTTTCGTTAGGCCTACATCCTCTCGTGAATACACAACTACTTTGCTCACTATTTTTAGACTTGAACAGTAGGGTTCTACTATCTACATGGAGACTTTGACACATTACATAGTATTTAATAGGTTAGTTTAAGGGAGATTTTCTGGTACGGACAGTATTTTTTATAGATCAGTTAAAATATTTAATTTTGGCGAAAAGATTTAGGAAACAAGAAAGCTTCAGCACGAAACTCTTACAGGTTATCAAATAAAATTATCAAAAACCAATGAAAGATGAACATGTTTGTATTATCCTCTGTTTGTTTGTTTGTTGGGGTTTAACGTCCAAGCAGCAATATTTCAGCTATATTCAGACGATTATTATCCTCTGTACTTGCAGGGACTTTATATTACACTCCCTAGTACTGGTACAAATGTACACTTGTCAGGAGTAGCGTTCTGTAAAAAAAAGGGGTGAAATCAATATTTTCATTGAAGACTGTGATCAGAGCAGTTTAATTCTTAGAATATGGATTTAATTTACTTTATGTAAAAAATTCAATCTTACATGAAAAAACATATTTAAATATTTCTATGTAATCTTTGAACAGAAGCTGTGTCGTCTCACTTGGAATAGTCTTCATACATGTAATAGCTTAATATTTCTGGCATTGTTTATCATTTTCTTCTCAAAGTGGTTTAAATTGATACTACTGTAGGTATATAATCGCTGGCGAACCACAACTTTCAATATTTGCACTACCAGTTGTAGAAATCATGCAACAAATGCAAAAGCCCCACGCATTTCAACCACTCGATCTATAAATTGAGAACCAATGATGTAACATGGTCACGTGACCACATGTCTAATTAAAATTTGTATGGCTTGGGTCATCATCGATTTTGAATCAATTTATCTTCAATTAAACGACGTAAATAACTACAAGGAGTGTTTTGATTATATATTTTAGGTGTAATAAATCAAATAAACCAAACATTTTTAAATAATTTTTTGTCACATTTCCTTTAAGGGTCCAATATCAAACTTCATTTGATTGCTAAAAAAATGGGTTGTTTGGATTCTTAAGTATCCTGAAATTTACTCTGTATTTACATTTTTAGTTTTGGAACCTGTTTCTCAGTCTGTCTTCATAGGGGGTTCCTAGGCTTCAAAATTCAACTGTTCAAGTTGTTTTATAGGGTTCCTTGTGACTTTGAACTCAAACAGAATTTTTGGGATTTCTTTTAAAGCAGACTATTCCTTTGAATCTCGATTTTTTGGTCTCATTTTAAAATTGGTACACATTGAAGTCAAAAGCTTAAAAAATTCAACTTTTTAAAAATATTCTGAAACTTTTTGTGTGTTAAGATTTTTTTTTAACTTCGGCTCATTTTTGTCTCGTCTGCATTGAATGTTGTGAAGACGAGACTAAGGTATTACTTTTTTGGTGTCTATGACCATGTTCAGAAGTTAAGTATTATGATTAGGTAAGTTTGTTATGAACCGCTAATGCTAGGTCAATCATACTCGGTATGCAGCTGCATTACTTTACCACAATCTGTTTCCAATTAATGCATATGCCCCTGCTGCCATGGTCTATTGACATAAAAAATTCAAACTTCATGTTAAGATTTTATGTTAAGTTTTCTGATTAAGTCATTTTAACATGAATCACCTGTACAAAGACAATTGTATTTGGTATGTAGTTGCATTAGCATCACTGCTTCACTGTTCCATATCTCCATATTTCTTTCAAGCATATGCCCCACAGTCAAAGTCTATTGACTTCAAAATTTTTCTTTACTGAAACATAATTCATTGCAGTTTCTTATATGCAAACAGTAAGCTACATCTAATGTCCTTTTTGATGGTGTCAGATTGTTGTATTGATATTATAAATTGTCCATTATATATAAAATTAGTAACAATGTCACCATTAATAAGATTGAAATAACAGCATCCATGTGTGACAGGCAAGACATGTCTCTGTGATTACAGTTTATTTATAAATTGGTCCACATTGATGTCCAAAGAATTCCAAGTTAATGATGCATTATAATAATGTTTTTTGCAGGAATATACCTGTATTCTGTTTTATAATTTCCTCTGTATTTATTCAGTTCCCTTTATCTGTACTTTCAATTGTAGGTGAACAATAACTGTGCTACTGGATCTACTGCTCTGATCATGGCCAAGCAGTTTGTTGAAGGAGGTAAATTTATGACCAGATTGGCCTTTCAAACTGATTTTGAATACTTCAGTGGTTGTTTTAAATAGACAGGAATAAAATTTGTACTACATTTTTAACCCTCATTTATTTAAAATTGTTATGTATTTATAACCATTGAAAATGTCTTTGCATCTATTATTCAAATTAACACAGAATTTTACACCCAGATTTCATTTTTTTTGCAAAATAAACCTAAAACCCCAAAAATGTATACCTGGTCTACATGCCAAATTATTTTGAATATTTTGCTTTTCACATATGATGTCATGGTAGATGATTGGGTAATTTAGTGGTGTGGCGATTATATTAATACTAAATTAATTCCACCCAAAAACGATGCTACTAGTAAGTCACAATGTAAATGTATGTAATCACCAAAGCATCTATATTTTACTTCACTTACCTTATTTATTCTTGCATACTTATGTTACTGATATCAATGCTCTGCAATACAATTCTTCTTACTTTATTTTGTATACTCAAGTGATATTAAAACACATTTTTTTTTCAAATATATTAGGTTTGGCTGATTGTGTGTTGGCACTGGGCTTTGAAAAAATGAGCAGAGGTTCCCTGAAATCAACTGTAAGCATACACTAGTATAATGGTTAAATAATATCTACCTGAAAAGATGGTATGCCTTCCTTAAAAAAAAGAGAAGTAAACAAAAACACCTTTTTTTTATACCATGATCATATAATGTAATAGTGTTTAAATACAGCTGTACTGTGAAGAGGGATATTCTATTTTGACCCATGCAGTTCAAACGTCTGTAACAACATTTTAACATTTTCTGACAATTCATTTCTGGCTGCCATGTGTATATTTTGATAACAGCTTTAGGTTTGGCTTCATGTTTGATACCCCCAGCAAACAACTGCAAATAGAAATTATCTTGTCTGTTCATCTTGTCATGTACCTTGGAAACCCAACATCCCTCCTTGTATGGAATTTTAATGAAATTAAAAGTAAGTTGGGTAACATATGTTGATGTGCATGATGTAAGATAATTATTGTAAGATGCAACTTACAGGTTGTATGTGTTTTGAGAATTATATGTGCAACTTCTTATAAACCATTAAATGGATTTTGACAAAGCTTTCTTTGAAGGTTGGATCTTAAATGTAGATGTGCTTACAACAAGGTACTTATTGTTAAAGATTTACAAGGAGATAAAGTTTTTACATGTTGCAAGTGAAGAGGGTCACTCAGAAAGCTTACACACAGTTTTTATTGCTTTTATACCTAGTATGTCTACAACACTGATATTTTTTCAGACATCAGGCAACTTAAAAAAGTCTTCAGTGAACATTGGTTCAGGGTACATCCTTTAAATTTGTTATTAATTAAATATGAATACCATGTATTCCATATTAGTATCAAACAAGATTTTGTTAAAAGAAAACTTGATATCTGATAAGGTGTTATTTTACATTGTCACACAGATATTGTATTTTAGATGTTTCACATGTTTTATGATGAAGACAACATGAATTCTATTAAAAAATGAAAGAGATTAATGGGATAATTAATTAGAAAGAGTGAATAACCAAAATATGATCATGAGTGCCGAAGAATGCCTACATTTAACAAGTGTGCAGAACACAAGTAAATCATTATGCGTTTTTGGCACGAGTGATCATATTTTGGTTATTCACGATTACCATTTGATTATCCTATTTGTTATATAGATTTCTCCATAATTCATTGCTATTTTCAATGGTGGATTGATATTCATGTTGTGAATATTTGGCGGGAGAAAGTGTGAGAGTGAAATTACCAAATTTATTTCACAGTGTGAATTATCAATTGTTTTACACTGGGAAGATTTGGTAAAACACTGCTATCTGTATAATAAATGATATTAAGTAATGCTTGGCAATATGTGCTGTCATGCGCATAGCTGAGGCCAAATTGAAGTGTAGGCAAAATTACGGCAGGGGGTCTGGGCTTAAGCCAGCAGGTCCAGGGCAGAGCCCTGGTAGGGGGTCCAGGGGGGCCCCCCGAAGCTCCACTGAGATAGCATTTTAGGGCATCAATTATGCCTCTCCTGTATGTATTTTATCTCACAATAAAAAAATTAAAAAATTGGCAAAATTAAGTGCAGGCATAAGCTTTTTTGCCTTACGGCAGCTATGCGCCTGGCTGTAGTCATAGCTGGATTGCCAGACTCTTATACTCATCAATGTTTGAAAACTTCAAATTCTTTCAGTAATTATACCCCATGCAACGAAGTTGCGACAGGTATGTTTTTGACCTGTCTGTCAGTCCATCTTCAGTTTTCCAGAATTCCAGTTTATAAGTTCGCCATTACAAGTTACAGATCCCGCTCCGATGATTTTTACTGAAATTACAGACTTTGACCTTAGCAAAATTCACAGAAATAACAGTTTGCCAGATTTTTTTTAAGTTACAGGTCAAGTTTACGTTTTTTTTTCCGCTCTGATGACTTTTACCGATATTACGGGCCTTGAACTTAGCAAAATTCACAGAAAAACGTTTTCTGGATTTTTTTTCTAAACGCAAAGAAATCACAGTCTGGAGTTTGAAACTACCATTCTGAGTAACAGAATTTAGTTTGGAGACAAAGGTCTAAAGAATAACAAACACTCTTTTTCCTTTTTATCAGGGTCCTTCAACATGTATTTCTCTAACGAACAAATTACTTGAGTATCCAATATGGGGATGCATGGGGTATGTGAGAGTGCTCACTAAGGTTCTTTAATTAGTAATTATCTTTTTATAGTATTCAGATAGAACAAATCCAATGGATAAACATGTTGGTGTCATTGCTAACACATTTGGGATAGAAGGAGCTCCAATGGCTGCTCAGATGTTTGGAAATGCGGGCAGAGAGCATATGGAAAAATATGGTATATTTTTATTTGTGTTCATATTTCCTTTTAATTTGAACTGTTTTAAATGTATGAATTAATATTGAGACAACATTAACTTTTGTCAGTGTATCACAATATTTGTTTCATTTATGCATCCATAGAAATATATGATTACCCCAGTAAACATAAAATTTACTTATTCATCTTAATTTCTATCTTTATTGTAGGCACTAAGCCTATCCACTTTGCGAAGATAGCGTACAAAAATCACAAGCATTCTACTAACAACCCGTGAGTATGCTGACATTTCATGATTCTTCGCAATAAATTAACACTTTTCCATCTTTTCTATAAATGTCTCGAGAGCGTCTTTGCTGCTGCTTCACTAAGGTGAAATTCACTCCAGGGGATGAATTTTTTCTCCTGAAAGCCTCTAGTTTTAATCTTTTATCTTTTCTGCTCTAAGTTCTACAGTAAATATTATCTAATAACATGTAGTCATATAATTTGTATTAAATCGTGAATGCAAATATAAATTTTAAAAGATGTAGAGTTTTATTATAAATTGAGTATATCCTTTAGTAACATTGAATTGTATGTCCCAGGCTAAAGGTATTATTAGGCAGCTTAGGCATGATGGGTTATTCAATGTGTGAGACTTGTATAGTTATTGAACATCTACTTCCTGTTAACATATTGTTAGAGTGTTTTTGATGATGGAACATCTGTGTCCTATGACCACGTTTCGCTTATTTAATCGCTTTTCTTTTTCTGTACATAAAGGACATTTTTTCATACTGAATTTATTCCCTTACTCCACAAAGTTACGGAATTATTGTTTCTTATATATTATGTCATTCCAGGTATTCACAGTTCCAAGATGAATATACTTTAGAGCAAATAATGAAATCACCAAAGGTCCATGATCCACTTACAAAACTTCAGTGTTGGTACGTTATCAAAGAATACAACTGTGAAAAGTTGAATTGGAAAAAAAAACTTTTCCTTTCCTTTTCACAGACCTTTTTTTATGCTTAGAGATCATTAAGTTCACTGCATGTTTACATCTGTCCCATAATTATCACCCACAAAAAAGTGAAGGGATGAGTATATTGGATTAGTGGCTATCCATCTGAATTTTGCTGTAATTTTTATACAAATCCCAAAAAATTGTGGTCATATAATGGCACATATATTGACACTGTTCAGCATCAGTAAACATTTACTTACCATACAATAAACATTGATGGATTTGAGTATTTTTTGCATGCTGTTTGTAGCTTTCAATGTCTAGAATGGGTTCTTACATAAAAGGTATTTGAAGGAAGGGTTTTAGGGAAAAATTATAATTTTTTGGTTCATAATCACTGATTTCAAGATAAACGCATTTGTGCATAAGAGGTTTTTGTTGAGAAGATTGTAGTCTTTACTCATAAACAATCACTACCTATGCTTGTGAATGGGAGGAAGGAGCCCATTCTCATGAATTTAAAGAATCACATGTTGAGACTTACAAGCTCTGTTGTCAGTTACTTGTGATCCTACTATTTTGATGCCAAACTCACTCTGAAAAACCTTCTGCAGATTATT
Organism: Perna viridis; assembly: GCA_037379345.1. Classification (NCBI taxonomy): domain Eukaryota; kingdom Metazoa; phylum Mollusca; class Bivalvia; order Mytilida; family Mytilidae; genus Perna; species Perna viridis. The sequence continues at coordinate 56,394,325 of CM074511.1, forward strand.
GACGCTATCTCTTGTTTCTTTGTTGTTGTATTTTTTCAAACTTGCAGAAAATTGCACATTTGTTAATTATGGGATATTCTCATAAGATTTAGTAAATGAATCAATGCAATTAATTTTATTTTTTTAATTGGTCAACATGAAATAATTGATATGAAAGACAACTCTAGGTTTAGAATAAGACTCTTGAAAATATTGCTGAATCAAAAAAGAGTCAAACTGATGTTGGTTGCGGATTTTACTTATCAAATTATGTATTTAAAGCCCTGTTTTCAATATGGTCCAAAATTAAGTTTTTATTGATTTCCTTAGAATTGAATTATGGGGTTCATTGTGTTGTTAATCTAACCATGTATGTAGATTTTTGACCTCATCTTCATATTATGGGGTCTATATTAAACTTTGATTTTAAAAAAAATTGAATTGTTGGGGTTCTTTTAAATGCTGACTCTGATAATATATAAGATTTTGAGGGTCAAGTTCAAATTTGGATCACATTGAGGTTCATAGGGTCTGAAATTAAACTTTGAATTATTTATCTTAAAACTCTTAATTTCAAATTTTTCACATCTATGGTCACATTCATACTGTGTGTGAAACCTAAGTTATTTCAAATGTTTTATCACAATACAATTTAAGAGATGTACATTGTATCATGATTAAATGTCATGTCCGTACCTGCACCAAGTATTCAGGGTTTGACTTTTGCAATTGTATCTAAACATGCCCTGCAACCAGTTTTATTAATTTTTTGTGACATATCTTTAATAAAACTTCTAATAGATGTTAAATTTTATTTTTAGTCCAACAAGTGATGGTTCTGGGGCAGCCATAGTTGTTAGTGAAAAATTTGTGAAGAAACATGGACTAGAGGACCAAGCTATTGAAATTTTAAGCATGGAGATGGCCACTGACTTGCCTAGTACTTTCAGTGAAAACAGTTGTATTAAGGCAGTAAGTTCCCTGTAAATGTCACTTACCACCTTATCCTCCCCCTTTTAGAGATGCAATTAGTCCTTACCATCTTGTAATTAAATGTTCAATTAAACTAATAAAGGGCATATTGAAGTTAATGCTAACTCCTTGTTAATTTGTTAAGAATTGAGAGGCATTTATCATTGCATTTTGATATATTTACATAAATTCTTGAAGTTTTTAAGTGTCAATCCCAGTAAGAATCATGCAGTGGGTGAAACATGGTATGAAAAAAACCACCATTTGAAAGTTTAATTTGGCTATTTGCACCATCAGAATCAAGGAAAACAGACAAGATATCATGCTGGCCCATTGAGTTACAATTTCATTGAATTGCCTTGAAAGTGAACGGCAGATAACTGTCAGAAATCTCATTTTCCTAAGATTCTTTGAAAAATTTCTGAGCAAATCCAATGATGCAGAGGTCAAATAATGGTCTTTTCAAATAGAAAAAGCATCCTGGAGTGATATTATATTGTCAGAATGGCAGGGGTTTGACATGCATGTTTCTGATTTTTCCCATTTTACCTAATTCTTACAAACACTTTCACTTAATAATTGTAAACATATACCACCAAAAATTTCTGATAAGATTATTGCAATAATTTCTGAATTTTCAGTACTTATAATGTCTTATATTTGTTTTAGGTTGGCTATGATATGACTGCAACAGCTGCAGAAAAAGTTTTTAAAAACACAGGTAATTGAACATGATGTTTAAAAATTCATATTTTATTCTTTATGATTATATTTTTAAATGACCTCAATAAAAATTGCTAAATTGTGTAATGTTATGACACAGTAAGCAATGTGTTTGTCTGTGGACATTTTGTTTCATTGAGATAACTTTAGTTGTGGTTGACCAATTATTATGAAATTGTAAAGGAAGTTTCTTAAATAATTTGGAGTTTGTGGCCCCTACCATTTTAGAACAAAAGGCCAAAAAGGGTAAAAATAGGCATTTATCTAAAACCCATGTAGAATGTTTCTTTTCCTTCCAATTTTTATTATTCCTTTTTAGTTCACCAGGCCCTAAGGGACATGTGAGCTATTGCTATCACTTGGTCTCCTTTGACATTGTTGTCATTGTCTATTGTCATCATTATTAGTTTTTTAAAGCTCTTTTTCTCTTAAGCAACTGTGCCAATTTGAACTAAACTTGGTATGAATGTTTCTGAGGGTGTTCTACATAGAACTGGTGTGGGAAATTTTTTTCTCATATATTTTTCTCATATATTTTCAAAACTTAGGTTTAGCCAAATTCTTTCAGTTGTCAAAAGAATCCTTATTATAAGGCCTACAAAAGTCTGCAGTTATAGTTATTTTCTTTGAAAGGCAAAAAATGATGTTTTTAGCAGTTTTCAGCCAGTGATAGGTAGAAAGAAACTTTCAAGTGATGGAATGATCCTTATGATAAGTCCTACCAAAGTCTTCTTGAGTCAAAATTGTTTGACTACTCCTTGTTAGAGTTCCTCCCATAGTGGTATTAATTCAATGTGGATCCTGAAAAATTCGAAAGATCTTTTAGAGACAATCAGTTCAAGACTATTGTTAGAATATAAGAGCATTAAAACCTATGATTTTTCAACATTGTATACTTCTATTCCCTATACTCAGTTAAAATCCCGACTTAAAAACATTATACATTGTTGTTTTTTTCCAAAAAAGAAGGTACACCTAGATACAAATATATAGTTCTTGGTAGAGATTCCTCATACTTTGTAAGAAATAATTCCAAATCATCTTCCAAATATACAGAAGAAGATGTTTATAAAATGCTGTATGTATGATTTTTGTTACTTTATGTTCTTTGTTGTTTGTTTTCCATGTCTGATCTTTGTCCCTGGATCACATTCTTTTGATTACCACTAGAACCTTGGTTCCCTTGATTACTCTTCCTCAGGATGTTCACATAGAACTTTCAAAACATTGCCACGATTACTTAGAATAGAACATAGTGGTCAGGCAGAAGTTTTTTGCATATATCTCCAAAACTGTTAGGTTTAGCCAAATTCTGACATAGGTTAAATGTTCAGCATGATGAGATCTGTCTGTGGTCAAATTTTTCATGTTAATCTGATTAGCCTTGTTGGAGCTATTGCCAGTGTTGGACAAAATATAGTAAAAATTGATATTATTGCAGCTCAACCATACTGAAGACTTTAGAATTAATAGTTAGTATTAGGAGATTACTAGTTGTCTCAGAGACTGAATATTATGTCTTAGTGGGATTGCATATCATCCTGTTTGCTATTGCTTCTTTAATAGAGCACATCAAAATGCAGCCTCAGCATTTAACAATATAACTGGGTCAGTTCGAATGATAGATTTGTCCTGAATAAAAATTAATTCCTCCAATTTAGTTTAAATAGCTTAAAAAAATGTTATTTAAGATTTTCATGTTTATTGACTAGTTTATGAGATGATTATGCTTATCCATACTTTTTTGTCCTCTATTGGAACATGGAAGGGGACATAGAAATACTGGTGTTTGTGTGTCCATCTGTCGATCTTTACTTTGTGGACTTAATTCTTAGAAACTACTCACTGAATTTTGCTTAAATTTTGTAGGATTGTTAGTCTCTATATGTAGTTGATCATATTGATTCAACAGATTTTACAGGAGTAATAGGAATTATGCACTACATTTTTTTTTGCGGCGATAGGAGACATGTGGCTATGTGTAGCAATCTTGTTTAAGTTATATCTAAAAAAAAAAGCTTTCACATTTCAGGTCTTAAAAGAGATGATGTTGATGTTGTTGAGCTACATGACTGCTTTTCTTGCAATGAACTCCTAACATATGAAGCATTAGGGTTGTGCCCTCCAGGTAAGTTTTATAGCATTTGATTTCATAGAACCTGCATCACTGATGAAGTTGCCCAATAGTTTTTAACTTTCTGTCTTCCCCTCAAATACTTTTGTGAGTGCATAATCTAGAAAAAAATTGAGATCTGAACTGCAGTTTTTACTGTTTATTAGTTACACTATATAGGTGTGCATATGAAGTTATTGTCAAATTTTGATGAATATTTAAACTTAAGCTGATTTATTCACAATTTCAAATATGTGTGAACAAAATCTTATGCACTATTCAAAATTGTAAATGATACTTGTACATATCAAGGTTCAGTGAAAGTCAATATCTAGGACATTCCTCAATGAGCCAGGACTCCACAGTTTAGTTAGTTATGCACTTTTGGCTAGGGATGAAAAATGACTTTAATGGAAACTGGTGGTTGCTATAGTGATTAAAAATTAGGCTTCTATTGTAGATAAAAATTTTCTGAAAAAGGGGACTTATAAAAGTATTTTGCAGTGTTTCTTATATTTTCGTTGTTGAAGGGGCTTTTTACAATGACAATTTGACTTCATTGTGTAAGTATGTCAATTTTTTTATCATGCTAAATTTGGTAAGCGGATTACAAAGTGAAATAGCTAAAAAACTAACCAGTGATGCCCATTTGTGAAGGGGTTTTCCAAGGAAAAAGTTGACAGTTTCAGGGCCTGAAAAAAAATTAAGATATTTTGCAGGAAATTTGACATTTTTAAACCTGATTTTATCAATTTTTCACAAATTTTAGCATATTTTTGCATGGTTTCTATGGTGAGCCTATTTGTTGTGGGAAAATTTTTTCCAGAAAATATTTACTGCATTCAGAGGGCTTGGCTTGAGCTATTTCTAGATGTATAGCAGTGTTAGAAACAGAATTTTTTGTCAATATAGACCCATCATAATTTTACATAGACTGCACTGCATATTTTAAAGGAAATTAAGCCAATTTCATCATAGACCTGCTTGATTTTACATAGACTCGGTTCATAGGTCTACTGCTAATTTCTGTCACTGGTATAGATTGACAGATGCTTGACAATTTTTTAAAGTGATAAATGTTACAAAGCATCAAATTACAAGACTAAAATTAGGCAGTTCTACAATACTGTGATGTGCTAGCTTAAATGTTCTCATTCATACTTTTAATAATACATTAAATTTAGCGCTGAAACATTACTAAATGCATCTTTATATGTATTTAACACACAATCTCAAGTAAAACCTAGAGAAAATGTTTTATAACTTAGGAAACATTAACAGCAAAAGTGTAAACAACATTTTAGAATAACTCTACAGCTATAAAAAAAAGATTCATATAGTCCTGTTCTTAAATGAATTATGCAGTGCAAGGTAGCATTAATTTTCAGATTTCTTGAAAAAAAAACCATTGCTTTAAATTAAAATGAAGTGAGATGTTTTATGCCAAATATCAACACAAATAAACAAATAAACATAAAATATGAAGATTTTCATTCAAATCTGACAATGTTAGCTTGCACTGCACTAGATATTTGGGCTACTGCATAATTTCATTGCCAAACAAAAATCTGTTCTGGTAAATCTGTACATTTATTTTAAAATTTGATGTTTACAATTAGCAAAATATGGCTGTAGTAACATCTTTTTTGAAAGAAGGAAGCATGCATATATATAGAATACTGTATAAAACACATTAAACAAAATTTTCAGGATCACAATTGTATTCTTAATATCTTGACTAATATTGTGATTTATCTTGACAATTTTTGTCCTAGATTTAGACTTAATATCTGTAGTTAATTGGATATTCTGGTAATTCTGTACATTTATTTTAAAATTTGATGTTTACAATTAGCAAAATATGGCTGTAGTAACATCTTAGTGAAGTTGGAAGATATTATAATATCGATAGAAATGCAAGGATATGTAGAATGTGTCAACTAAATTGTTTTGAAGATGAGTATTATTTTGTTTTGGAATGTTCAAAGTATACTGATATACGTACAAAATATATCAAACCTTATTATTATAGACGCCCATCTTGTTATAAATTGATGCAGTTATTCTCTGTTAACAATATAAAAGAGTTAAATAATCTTGGAAAATACTTATTTTTAGCTGAAAAGATTAGAAATTCTTAAATATGTAATATGTTTGTCATGCTCCGCATTTTATTTTAATTTAATTGTATAGTATTGTATTATTATCCATGTTGTAGTCCTATAAGCTGTATTGCTTCTGGAATAAAGAATATATATATATATATATATATATATATAAGCAGAACCTTAAGTCACATTTGGATAAACAATTTTGTAAAAACTTGAGAGAGTCTGATATTGTGAGTGAAAAAAATCTAAACTATAGGACATTTTTAATTGAAAATTGTGAGGATATTGTGTCATTCCTGCATTTTACATATTTAGCATTACAACACACTGATCCTTACATATCTTTAATGTTTCATTTTTTTAGTTTGTTTAAGTGTTTTTGCATTAGTAACTTGAGTAAAAGTAAATTGAACTCTTTTAAATTGTATCATGAGGTGTAATACCCCAAAAGAGGGTTTGAATTGATACAGAGGTTGTGCTTGGGTACATTTGAAAATTATTGCTTATCAAGCTTGAATGGTGTGTCTATACTTGCTCCAACTGTTCTAGATTCTACCTCTGTGTTCATTTTAAGCTGTGCCATGCAAAGTATTTTATTCTCAGTGAATGCTTGCAGGCATATTTTTGCAATGTGAGTGTACCATAATGGGTTACTGGTCATGTTTATCTTTTGTTCAGTTTTTACTTTAGAAACATAGAAACATTAAAAGCCTTTGACTTTTTTGAATTTTTGTTTATGACTCCTCTCAGCAAGTAATACCGTGTCATTGGCATATAAAAATACGAATATTTTTATATACGTATCAAGTTCAGATTCTATATCCGTTGTGATAGATTCAAGACCCACCACATTTTTGGTAACGTTAAAATTTTGTAAATCATTTAGATAAACAGAAAATGGAGAAGGAGACTGGTTTTCGCCTTGGCAAACACCTATTTCACATGGAAAGTAGTGGCATAATGTTGACATAACAATTAGTGAAACAATTTGTGAATGTACAGCATTTTGTCTTTATTTGTAAATTTTTTTTTGTGGCTTGATTCAGTGTTTATGAAGAAATCAAGTGAATAGAATTCTATACATTAAACTGTAATCATAATTTTTTAAAATTTTGCTCCAGAGAAACAAGCTTCTTCCCATTAAACATAAAATACATGTACTGTGTTATATATGTGTAAATCATGATTTAATTTAAAAGATTGGAATATCCTGAAGAAAAGGTAAATTAAGGTTTATATTGACAACACAAACATATTACTCAATGCTATTGTTTGTAACTAACATTCCATAAGGCTATACAATTGTTTGTCACCTCACTTAAACAGACCCTTAGTCTACTAAAAGAGTGAATTACACATGATCTACTGATAAAATTAAAATACAAATTTTCAACATAACTGTCAATGTACAATTTTCAAAAGTTGAGTTTATCACAGCTTTGAAATTATGTATGTAATATACAAATTATTTCTTCTGCTTTAAAATCATATAAATTATTCTGCTAAATATGTCATTACTTTACCTATGCCAAGTAAGCGAATTTATTCTCTTTTATTTATATATGGAAATATCTAAAGTAATCATATGTAATCATACAGTAATCATGATTACTTTGACAAAAGTAGTCCTATGTTGTAATCATTCACGGTACTTTTTCACCCCGTGTAATCTTGATGTTATGGATTACATTTGAAAGTGTTCAGACCCAACCCTGATGCACAAGGGCTCGCTCCCACTATCAAATATGCAGCCCCACTAGTATGTAACCATGGAAAGAGTGATTCCAGATTTGGAGTACCTCACTTCATGGGAATATATTGGAGAATTCCAGAGGGAGGTAATTTAAAGTAAAGGTTTTTGATAGTAAAACCTCGTAAGTACAACTTCTCCTTAACTGCTCAAGGGATTTTAATGAAATTTTATAGAAAGGTTGAGTATCATATGTAGATGTGCTTGAAGGAATATAAGGAAATAATCCAACAAATTACTTGTCATAAAATTCTGGGATTGACATGTGCAGTCATATCAAGCTTGGGCAAAGTAGAATTTAACGGAGTAAAACAGTAAAGTTTATTGATCAAATGATTATCATTATTAGGTGTACAATTTTCTCCATGGTACAGGGCCCTTAAATTCTTTTTTATGGAGATTTTTGCCCTGCCCTTTTTAAAAATAAAAGACCTCAAAGTCCTTTACAAACTTTCTCCTTTTTGTATGTCTTAGATGGCTCAGGGGTTGGCAAGTATAATGTAGGTATTGATAACACTCTAGACCTTTTGTATTAAGTATCAAATTTTATATGACCACATGATTTCAAATTCTCTAGGTTAGTGATTCAGTCCAATTTTAACTGGTACAAAATAGTATCAATATGAACAGCTAAACGTTAAGTATTTAAAGATATAACCTGATCATCCTGGGTCTATTTAAATTTCTAATGTGGACTTTGTGAAACCAAAAGTAGAATACTAAATTATATCCATTAAAGTAGATGATTTATTGATCTGTTTTTAATTTCATAAATTCATGTTTGTTAGTTTTAATGGCATCACAAGTTATTTGGATTTAATGCGTCCATCTGTATTGACAGGATGTATTATGGTATACCAGTGTCCCTCCATCTGTCTTTCACACTTGGCACAATTTTTCAAAAATGATGCCACTACCATTTGTGAAACTTTTGTAAATTGTTTCTTTCTATTGACAATGAGCTCCCTTTATAGTAATATGAATTTTTTGCTTTTCATTTCTATTTTGCCCTTCAATTTTAACTTAAGTACCGGTACATGTTTTACTGGGTATGTATACTGCTGTCTGCCCTCCATTTTCAACACTTGTGCAATAACTCCAAAATGCTTAAAGCCATTTAAATAAAAACTGTGGTCAATTGTTCATATTAATGAAAGGCTTCCTTTAATTTTACATTAGTTTTGAACATTTAGTTTTTGAGTTATAGGACTTTTTGCTTTTTGAAAAGGGGGTGGTTTTTTTTATGTTTTTGAGTTCTAACTGAAAAATGCTTCCGCAAATGCCACATATATTCTTTGTATCAATGGTCATATGCTCCCTTTCATTTTCTATAAAATTTCAATTTCATGTTTTTGATTTTTGGCACTTTATCTTAAAAAAAAACATTGTGGTTTTTGGCACTTTATCTTAAAAAAAAGTGTGGTTTTTTGTTTTCATGCTCTAATTGAAAAACACTTTCAATCAAGGTCACGAAACTCAGATTTTCTTTGCACCTGTGATCACAGGCTCCCTTTTGTTTTCTATCAAATTTCTATTTCACGGTTTTGATTTTTGGCACTTTTCAGTATAAAAATAATATTTTGTGTTGAATATTTAATCAAAATCCAATCAACATCTGTATCAAGCTTAAAGGGTTCAACATTTGTGGGCATATCTTGCCGTTCTGCATTAAATTATTAGTCCACTACCGGCAACTTTTTCACTGATGTGCACTCTATTCACCTGTCAGTCAGTCTGGCAGATCAGATTTCCATACTTTTCTCTCATGCTTACTGACATATTGGGACACTGGGTATAATGTAATTCTGATGAATCAAGATTATATAAATATTTTTCATCTAGTTTTTCTTGTTTCCATAACAACCATGTTTATAGTGACTATTAAGGAATTGTTATTACTGTATTATGATATTGACTGGAAAGAAGTGGCTTCATGTGTACCTCCAGATATAGATAAGTCTAGATAAAAAATTGTCTAAATAGGATAAGTTCAGTAAAAATAGAATTTATATTATTAAAAAAATGTTTTTATTCACTTTTACTTGAGTACTTGCAATGACCTAATAAAGCTATATACTTATTGATAAAAACTAGTGATGTTGATAGATGATTGGGTGTGTTTAGAAAATTGTTGTACTTGTACATATCAAATGACCATTTTATTTTGATATGTGGACTTGAAATTCCAAGTATTTAAATTCTATGTCATCACCGGTAGTTTTCAAGGTCAAAAAGTAGGACGCTCATACTAATCCCTTTAAACAGGAAAGACTCAATTATCAACTGTTACATTTTAAATCTCCACTATATTATATCTTTATCATTTATCTTAGGTAAAGGTCCAGAGTTGGTAGATACTGGTAATAATACTTACGGTGGAAAGTTTGTTATTAACCCCAGTGGTGGACTCATTTCTAAAGGACATCCCCTTGGTGCTACAGGTATGCTTTATATAATACATGTTAACTTTCTGTGTAACGTGTTTAAGCAATGTTTCTATAAGCAATATATTACCAGAGGCTAAGATTTTATTTTTGTCATAAGATACATGTAATTGTATGAACAAAAAAGCAAATTCAGCTTCGCATTAAGAGGCGCATGAAAGAACATAGTTATCCATTTTAGGGTTTTACATGTTAAGTAATTCTTTGTAAGAATTATGCAAATTCTATAATATGTTATACACCTCAAAAAAGTCTACACATTTTATTTTTGTTATTAAGTTGCTTTAAATATAGGTATATATAATGAAATGTATAATTATTCATTCCAATCTGTCTGCTCTTACAAGATAATCCATATTTGAAATCCAACAGTTTCTATTGTATTTTAGTGTCATTTACATAATCGTCTCCCTTAATTTTGAATTCTACAGTACAGTATATATAATTTCTATCTTCTACAAACAATGGTTATATGAAAAGCCACATGTTATTTTCTGTTTACTATAACATTTTAAACAAAATATCAAAAATAAAAATATGAATCACATTTTGCATGATTCTTATCTTAGTAGAAAAGCAGAGGTTTAAAATGTTTCAAATAACGAAGTTTAATGCACCGAAATATAATATGGCTATATTTGGTATCATTTTTAGGAAAATTATTCTACTTTCACATTATAATTGTTGTACAAACATATTGAGGTCACAATTTTGCATTTTGTGAGGGTGTTCTGTTTTCCTTCACAAATACAGGTGGTTAAAAAGTCAATTTTGATTATGAAAACATGAAAAAATTGTTAATGGTCTTAGTGTCTTTCGAAGTAAGCATTAAGGATTATATGAAGCTGTAACTTTCAGTTAAATATTGTCATGCTGAAAATATTGATGTAGTTTTTTGCAGACATTATTTTGTGCTAATTTTAAGCCATTTTTCATCAATTTTTTTAAACTCGTACATGTTTATCAACCACAGTGCATGTAAATGTATAGATTTTGTAACCAGGCACCTTCTGAATTAACTCTCAGTTTTGTGTTATGATAAGGGTACAAGCTACCTCATAAATGTGGAATTTTACATATTCCTTGTGCAATCCACCATTGTTTATTTTGCATGGTTAGTTTTGTTTAGTTTGCAAGAAATCTTTGACAGAATTTTGATTTGTGTTGTGTTCTTATTTGGATATCCACTTATTTTTTTTTAGGGGACATGGAAATGCTAGGGTCTGCTCGTGTTTTCAGCACTTTTTTGTAATTCTGTTACCAAATAAGTTTGTTTTTTGTATTTGGCCTTATTATGAATAGTTAGAAATAGTAGTCTGCCCGCCAGCCCGAGACTGGCTACTTTTTGGCAGGACTGGCTAATTTATGTAGGCGTATAGTAAATATATTGAAAATTTTATTCAGGACTGGCTAGGAGTGAGTTTCCTACCCTGGAAGAGTTACAGATTAAGTTTGACTTTGTTTACGGTTGAATGATTTTTACAGAAGTTACCGCCCTTGTACTTAGAAAGTTTCAGTGAATTAATAGTTTTCTGCACTTTTTTTTTTATAATACTTTTCACAATTGATTTTATATTTTGTATGAACTCTTACTATGAGAAGTTACAGATTATGTACAACTTTGGATAAAGTTGATTGATTTTTAGGGAAGTTACGGCCCTTGGACTTTGGAAATTTCTGTGAATTTACAGTTTTCCACACTTTTTCTTGCAATGCTTTTACCAATTGATTTTATATTTTGTATGTTGTCTTACTGTGAGAAGTTACAGATTAAGTTCGACTTTGGTTATGGTTGATTGATTTTTATGGAAGTTACTGTCCTTGGACTTAAAAAATTTCAGTGAATGTGCAGTTTTCCGCACTTTTTTTTTTAATGCTTTAACCAATTGATTTTATATTTTGTATGTAGTCTTACTATGACTTACTACAGATTAAGTTTTACTTTGGTTACGTTTGATTGATTTATATGGAAGTTACTGTCCTTGGACTTTTCTGTAAATTTCTGTGAATTTACCGTTTTCCACACTTTTTTTTTTTGCAGGGGACATTGGAACACTGTTCTCGTATTCAAGTGACATTTATAAGACTCAAATGGAATCTGAGTATGATACGTTTTAATTCCGGCTTGTAATATTTTTTCAAACTTCAGATATTTAGTATATTTTAGAGATGATTTTAATGGGGGGACCAAAGAAATCTTAGACAATAAAACATTTAGGCATAAAAAAAGAGAGGGTTGGATCAGTTTTTTAGCTGAATTAGAAATTATAAGTGTGTAAAAACATTTGAAAAGAAGTACATATGCTTAAGAAATGGGAATGTTTGTTTCTTACTTATAAGAAGGCCCTTTGAAAGTTCGCGATTGCATTAATTGTATAGATCTGATAAAACATTTCGACTTTGACCCACAACATTTACTTTATACCCACAAAACAATGAATTCATGAAGAGTGTGTAAAGTCTTATGTGGAGCTCCAATTAATTCGGAATATCTGACTCATTATAGTACTATGTTGGTGGCCTAGGAAGAAAATTGATGTTATTCTTATGATTCTCTGTTTTATCCGTTTCTCTGGGGAACACCCTTTCACTATAATTCATTTTTTTTGTACTCTGTGAAGAACAGGGACTCTGTATAATTAAATTAGGGCTGAAGTGATATCATGTACTGCAAATTTTTGTTTGCAGTTATAACTGTATATTTTACCATAATTCCAAATCTTATCTCATTATAAAATCTACAAACAAAGAAACGAGGAGTCTTGGCAGGGAAAACTATTGACCAAACTTTACGACAAACGTGATGACTTTTCATTCAGAATTGTCAACTTTTCTTTCATCTGTGGCAACATCCCTTCAGCACCTGCATATGGAGTGGTCATATCACATGTCATACATTATGCCAGAGTTTGCCGAAACTATGTAGACTTTTTGTGTCGTGCTAGAATTCTGTCAAATAGGCTACTGGAACAGGGTTATGTTACTACAAGATTGAAGTCATCACTACAAAAGTTTTATGGTCGTCATCATGAACTCGTGGATCGTTACGGTGTATCCATCTGCGCTATGAAAACTGATTTGTTCAACATGTCATAGTTTTCCTTTCCTCTTTCGACTACCCCGGACTTGACTTTTTATGAGCAACTCAGCATGTATTTCTAGAAAAGCAGAGGATGCTTATCCTAACGGTGCACCTGGTCCATGCTCCCAGTTTTTAGTGGAGTCCGAGTTGCTCATTTGCTTTTGTTACTTTTGTATGTATGATTTTAGTTACTTATGTTCTTTGTTGTGTATGTCTGTTTTCCATGTCTGGTCTTTGTCCCTTGATTACATTCTTTTGATTACCGAAATAACCTTGGTTCCCTTGATTACTCTTTTAGAAAGCAATCAAGAACCATACTAATGTCAAGCTGAAATCATAATTTTGTTGTTTCACTTGATGCTACATGTAGCAAATGGCATTTTGCTTTACCATTAGACTCAAGGGGAACATAAACTGAACACACAGAGCCAAACTAATGAAGTCCCCTACTTTGCATTAGTTCATGTGAAATGAAAAACTATTTCAATATGAAATAAAGCAGGTTGGTAAACAAAGGGGTAGAACAAATAGCTATCATCAATGCTATCCCCCCAGGAGGCCGATGCAGTGAAATTGAAATATCCTTTCTTTTCCGCCAAGATACTCTCATAACCTGCAAGGCTTCAGATCGAAAGCTATCCCAGTATTCAGTCACAAATTGTATATTCATAACAGGTCTGTGTGAAGGATACAGATTTACCTGCCAGAATGTTCAATACTTTTATTCACTTTTAATTTACGACATCTTTACTCTGATAAGAACCTACTTTCGACCCATGGGTACTTTTAAAGTGTTCCAAGTCAATGGCTAATAAGCATTTTAAACCGAAAAAAACTTGTTGCTGACACAAATAATCAAACTGGTCAGAAAAAAGTGTCTTGGAGGTGCAGTTTTTGTTGCATTTCATGACCTCCCAAAAGCCTGATACTGTTATACAATGCAATGAAAGTCTTTTTGTTTCTTTCTTTTGGCTTGTACTGGCATGTTTAAGATGAGTATTGCCAGTATAGAGTCAAAAACAAACTAAGACCAAATCAATTAGGATACAATAATGCACTGTTTCGTTACGTGCAATAAAACCAACTTTGACCAATAACGAAGTGTTGTTTCTGCTATTTTCTTTGAACTGCATTTTTTGCATTATTGGTATTATCTTTTTTAAATTAATACATGCTTTCCATTTTTCAACAAACTAATAGTTTTCATTGTAGCCTGGACATCGAGAAATTATAGACAGGATAAGTGGTGTTCTTATGAAAAATTCTGTGTTTATCTCAAATTCTGTCAAGAACTGAGATGGTTATATAATACTTAAAACAGTTTTGTTTAGTATTATATAATTATCTTATATATACAAAATATACGAACTATTCTCACACTGGACCACATGGGAACTTGTTTTTGACCTAATGAAGAAATAACACTTTCAAAGCTGCTTTTTAAATAGAAAATTTGATATATTACTTCAAATGCTGGATATTAAAAAAATAATTTCAGAATGTGTTTTTTAAATATTTACTTTCTAGTTTTACATTTCGATACCTCAAAGGTCAAGGTCGGCCTTTCATTTCAGACTACTATAATTTGAAAGTTTTTGGCATGTTTACCAAAAACGGCTGCGGACGGCACTATTTGCTAGTTTTTCTTAAATATAGCTGTTGATTCTTGTATGGGATGGAATTAAAGCTGATCTGATGTATAATGTTTTGAATTTTTCTCACTAGCAAAGGGAAGTAAGCCATACAAAACTGATATATTTTTTTTGGGAAAAATAATGATTGACCTTTGACCCCATTTTGTTGGAGACATGACCACAATCAATGTGTACGCTATCATTATTTCATTAGAGCTTGAAATACGCTTTCTATTGATATATAATTTAGCCATATTATATTCCAGTTCATTTAATTCTCAAAAATTGATAGCCTGCTATCCTACTATCTGGAGTGCTACCTAAAACCTTGTACACATGAGGACAACTCATCCCATACCAGTCAAGGGTATTGAATACAATTTTAAAGAAAGGTTGGTCATCAGAAGTAGATGTGCATGAAGTAATATTATTATTGTCTGTTGCCTGCTAGCTTGCTCACAGTATTTATAGTTAGAACTTAAAGAAGTACAAGATGTGATTATTAATGTGTTAATTGTTTAAGGACTTGCTCAGTGTGCTGAACTTTGCTGGCAGTTAAGAGGAATGGCAGACAAAAGACAAGTTCAAGGTGCTAAGGTTGGTCTCCAGCATAATATAGGACTAGGAGGGGCTGCAGTAGTGGCTTTGTATAGGAAAGGTTTTCCACAGAATAGGTTTGTATAAGCATAATGAATATCATTTCTAAGAAAACAGCATAATGTGTCTATCTTTTGACTTGAACTGGAATATGTAATGACATTTTCTGTCACTTTAATACATCTAGTAATAATTAAACTTACTCTCATTCATGATTTAAATTCATGTCTATATTTTAAAAGTAATAAATTAGCTGATGGTAGGAGATTTTCACCTTGTTATCCATGCCTCTGTCACAAAATGAAAGTGGTGCTTACGACTGCCTGTACATATACAAATTTCTTTTCTCCACTAATTAAGTAGACAAAATTTATCATCTGTCCTCATATCTATAACACCCTTATGAATGATACTGTAAAGATGATGCCATTTTGGGGAATTTGAATAAACTTGTGTAACACTTAGCTTCTATGCAAATGTCTCGAATCACAGTTAATTTGAAGGTCAAAGGTCAAGATCAACTGGACAAAAAATTATACCTGATTGCAAAAGTTAAGCTACACTTCATGTTGTCCATGTTTCATTTATTTATTTATTTATTTTATTTACAGGAGTCAGATACAGGCAGTAGCTACAAGTTCTTCAAATGAAGATAAATTCAAATCAGCTGTGATATTTAAAGAAATTAAGGACAACCTTGACAAGGTATGGAAATGGGTATCAAAATGATCATCTTGTAGTATTGGAAATATTTTACAATTAGATGATTTTCATAAAACATCAGGCAGATATTTTTTTGTGATTTGCCCATGTAAGCTATTGCCACCACTTGCCATCCATTGACAGCAACATTATTGATGTTGTCATTCTTTCACATGTCATCTCCTCTGAAACTACTGGCCAGAATTTAATGAAATTTTGTATGACTGTTCCTTTTGGTATCCTGCACAAAGTTTTTGCTTCAGGTTTTGATCCATTGAAAAACATGGCTGTCATTACTAATACTGTATTTTAGTGTGTATAATGATTCATTTTTACATAGAAATCATTTCCAGAGCATGGGGCTGCGTATTATGCATCAATATATAAGAATTTACTGCAAAATGAAAGATTTTCATATGAGAAAAGAGGTCACATATTGTAATCAAACAAACAGGAAGTGAAATGTTATGAAAAGAAAGTTTATCTAATAATCAAATACATCTTAAAGTATTGAATTTTAAATGATATTTTCTTCTAATCATGTTTGAATCTCTTAATAATATGTTTCAGAGAAACATAGAAAATCTATTTACCCTTGTTGGAGTTATTGTCCTTTTTGGATGAATTTTTTTTTCAGTTTTTAATGTTAGTCTTCTCAGAAACTACTTGACATAATTCATTGAAATTTGAAATGTTTGTTCCTCAGAGTATCCTGCACAAAATGATTATTAGGATTTTTTTTTACAAAAAATAGAATTGTTCAATATTTCTTTCTTATAAGACATGGTTAGAGATTAAAATGAAACTACTGAAAACCAAAAAGTAACAAAGTCCTTTTTTTTCCCCACCTCCTTATTAAATGCTTTTGCAGCTGAAAATGAGTATTTTGAAACATATAGTGAAATTTTAATTACAACCAAAACCAGAAACTTTTGACAGATTGCAATGGAATTTAGTATGATTGTTCCTTTTTGTTCCATTAGAAAAATATGGCAGCTATTACTAATAATAGAACTTAGGGTTAGACAGCAGTTTTCACATATATCTCTAAAAACTGGAAGGTTTAATCAAATTCTGACTGGATAAAAGTGTTCAACAGGATAAGATTTATCTGGTGATAAATTTTCATAAAAATCTATTTACCCTTGTTGGAGTTATTCTTCTCAGAAACCACTTAAAATAATTCAATGCAATTTGAAATGATTGTTCCTCAGAGTATCCTGCACAAAATGATTATTGGGATTTTTTTTTCAAAAAATAGAATGTAGCTTCTCAGCAAGGTGAGTGTTGCAGGCTCTATAGAGCTGGTTTATTTTATTATAATTTGATTTGATTGTTTATTTCTTATCTGAGCAAGTAACTTTGTACTGTGACTCGTTAGTGTCAATAGGTCCGCAGTCAACATTTCAAATAACTCCAAACTGAATAAGGTTTTGATTAAGGGACAAATTCTACGTTTTACTTTCATCAAATTTAGAAATTAAATTATAAGAATTGTTTTTAATTTTTGACCAAATTATGCTTGCATAACCAACTTTGGGGCAGTTTACGCTTGTTCATAAGCAACTTCACAGTTCATGAAGTGTAAACTGCCCCAAATATACCTGTATTTGAAATCATTTGCCTTTTTTATGTCATTGTGGAGTATGGACCCAATCATTTGTTTAGTATTTTTGTCAACTTTTTTTTTTTTATAGATTTTGCATATTCAATAATTTTTGGCCAGTTTATGTCTTAAGTTTTTTTTATACATCCACAAAAAAAATTGCAGCTGTGTAATGGTATGGTGCTGTTGTTGTCGCTCATGAACCCTTGTTTTTTGTGTGATAACCTGTTTAGTAACTTAAACAAGGTTCTTAACCGCAACAGGATGGTAGATGTATATATTTGGGGGGTTATAGCCCAGCCATTTTAGAATTAAAGGCCAAAAAGGTTGCCTAAAACAAGAATTTCTTAAAATTCAACCATATAACTCCAGTAAAAGTATAGGAATGTCTATGATTTTGTTCCACACTATTCTTTACCACAATAGTCAGACTTGGAAGTTAGGGGCAGAAATATTTTCCTGATGCCCAAACAATAACTTAACTTTTAGTGAATAAATCTCTGAAATTTTTCCTACAAGTTGCCATACCACAAAAGGAAGACTGGGATTGATTTTTTGGGTCCTGACTTGAGCCAAGTAGGAATAAGGGGCAATAAATTGGTGAGAAACAGCTTTTTTCTGATTTCTTGATATAGGGAATTGCTCACTGAAATTGTACCACAAGGTGCCATATCCCCACAGGAAGTTTTGGGTTGATTTTGCAGGTTTTGACTGTAACCATTTAGGAATAGTGCCCTTAAAGTGACCATTTCGGATCTGGTCAAATTTTTATCTTGTTTCAAATATCTAATCATAATCAAAATTCAAAGCTGTGTCAAGTTTGAATGGTGTGTCCATACTTGCCCCAACTGGTTAGGCTTTGACCTTTGTAGTCATATCAAGCTGTGTCCTACAAAGCATTTTATTACCAAAAGATGTGACTCAATTTTTATGGCCATTGTGTAGACTCTGGGGAAAATATCCTGTTCCTTGATAAATGTCACTCAGATTTGCTAGAAATTGTAGGGAAACAAAATTTCTTAAGTTAGAACTAAGCAATGTACATGTATTATACTTACAGCTCCATTTTGCTTTATATGAGAGGTCAGATCAATGACAGGAAGTTTTATTTGGTATATACACTTGGAAAATTAGCAAAATAAAAAAAAAGCTTTTTCTCCAAACCAACCCACATCTTTGCTTATAAAATATTTTTGGAAGAGCAGATTTGGCTGTGAATTTTGTTAAAATTTCTACATAATATGTAAGTCAAAATAATTTTTCCAAGCCAGCAACATCATTTAAATTTAACAAATGTTTGAACAATTTTGTATCCGTATTTTTATGCTGTAAACGTTAACGGTATATTGTTTTAGGAGTAAATTCCCAACGATGGTTAGAATTGTCAACTTTGCAAACTAAATTTTTGGTCCTTCCCTCAGTGGAACTCATACCCCTTTGACATCTATGGCAACACTGCCTGCACAAAGTCCAGCACCCTAGACCACTCGACCAACTATGCTATATTAAGATATAGCAATCGCTTGCCAGGTCATTCCTTCTAGTGGAATAAACTTGATGTATGGTAGTATGGGACAGCTCATCTAGGTGTTGTAATATAGGATAGAGGATCAAATTAACAATACATGTCGCAACAAATCAATATTATACATAGGTCTAAGGATGTAATGACTCTATTCACTGTACTGCTCCATTGGATCAAAGTGATACAGGGAAGATAACATAAGCATAGAAGGGTCTGAAAAATTCCCAGTGATGTTAGAAATGTCAACTTTGTGAAGCAGGACTTGAACTAATACCACGGTACCGCCTGCACAAAGTCTGGATTGTGTTATGTAGATTTGTCCTAGCTTCATCACATTCTTAGACGTATATAAATAAGTCCTAATTTTCACTTTATTTGTGAGGTTTGAAGAATCACAAACAAAAGCTTGCCAAATTTAAGTACAGATATTTAAAACATAATATCATTTTATTTAATTGCACAATTTGCCACTCACAAAAATTACCTATTATACAGTAATTTTGATTATTTACCAAAATTTGAAACCCCTTATACATGGATAATCATTCCTTGTATTAAATATGAGGCTACAATATTGTAGCTTCTTTGATAAAGTCTGGTAGAACTCATCAGTGCTGCATTTGGCTTCCTATTTTAATTTTGGATTTGAGCACTCGTTATAAAATAATTCTAATGCTGCGAATGGGAGGTTACTCCTAGCAACATTTAGAGCATTTCGAAATTTGCATTACTGGTCATAACTTGTACTTTGTTCAAAACTTGTTAAAGAAATTGACAAACATCTTTTCTTTTTTTTAAATTGATTTCTTTTTCTAGTTTCAATTTGTGGGGGCAATTATGTAGTATTGTTCATATTATTAGGTTATGTCCTGACAGTAGGCTTTTTAAAAATTTTAGGTATCCAGACTATGCGATGCACAAGTCTTAGCCTCTAGAGGATATACAAATGTGACATATGAACAATCAATGGTGCATGGCCATGAGCACTGGATACCTCCACAGTTGGTTTCCCGCTGTAGGAATATAAATTTTAAACAGATTCACCAGTGGTTGATTAGATTTGGTCGCAAAGTTTAAAATAGCATAAATTTGTCTTATATGTGACCTCTAAATTTGAGGGAGTTTTATTTTTTAAGTGTATTTAAAAGTGCTTTCATGTAAAACTACTATATTTGTGCCAACTTGTTCTCATGTCATACAAATAATCCAAAACACTTAGAGGGATTTTAATTTTTTTTACAGAACAACCTTGATTGAAGGAAGCTTCTTGCACTACATACACTTTTTATGATTTTCATTTTTTTTTCAGAGTAATGGGACTTGTAATTGCTGAAAAGGGGCAGGTGTGGCTGGTGCTTTAGTGCATCTATGTTCATTGTATTAATTAGATTATTTCAAATTAAACAAAAAATTTGAAATTTCAAAAATGTGATACCTGTGCTACTTGCTTCTTATTCAGAAATGATATTGAAGTGAAATATATATTATTTTTTTACATTGGATTTGGCAAATTTGTTATTACATGCATATTTTTTTTCTTCAATTTTTAGTTATTCATCTGTTTTATATTTTTTTGTAATATTTATCAGTTCATAATCTTTACATTTCCTAATTTCTATGGCTGAATAATATGACTGATTTTCTGTGTAATTGTTTTTCTTATTTTTGATATTGTTGGTTATACTGCAAAAGACCAAAACATTATCCTTTTTAAATAAATATGTTTCATTTCATTTTTTTTTTTATACGATTGAGATTCTTTTTGAGATTTTAATAAAGTATGGTAACCCTAAAAATTTTCTTCATTCAAGTTATGAACTTCACCAATTATTTGAGATGAATTTTATCTATAAATATTTCAGATCACACAGCATTTGTTCAGCCCTAAGTCGTAAAGCAAGGCAGAATATAGGAATCAAGCATCTGCCATTTTAATTTTTTATCTGAATTATTTTTGAGTTTCCATTAACATGTAACTTTACCTTAACTCAGATAGTTGGTAGGGGGTGTCTATTTTTTCTGGGGAATCTTTATATGTTGTTTTGTGCATCTTACTTCTAATTTCTACAGTAGAGTTTGGTTTATATTCAAAATTTAGAATAAAATGGAAATTCTAGAAATGATGTGTAAACTTTACAGCTTAATCAATATTAAAATAAATCAAAGTAATTTTACACTAGTATTATAACTAAGAACTTCATTTTCAAAAGCACTGGTTAAAACTTATCAAATATCTTTTTCGTGATCTAGTGCAAATAGTTTTATCAAGTCAACAAGAGGATGTTTCCAACACAGAATCAAATTGCTTGATTGTCATTATAATAAAACAACCACTGTTTAATTAGGAATTGTGGTACAATAATTGTACAGTGTCTGTAGAAATTCTTCACAAAATTTACTTGAATAAAAAATACTGTAAATCAACAAATCATAACTGACAGCATGGAGGCATATTACTCACACATGTAAACAATATTCATACACTTTTGTAGTTAATTACATATATGATTTTAAAGTACACATTCTCAGCTTTATTTTGACTACTTTTAATCAGAATACACACAAATAATGCAATTGCAATGCATAGGTCTTGGTTTAGTGTGTTTTTAGGTACTACAAAGAGGGGGTGGCCATTTGACCCGAACGTGGTTAGTGAGACCTTTTTTATGTTGTTTTTTTTATATTTTATGAAAGCTTGTGGTATTGTGAGTCTAATAAGACCAAAACTATCAAAATCAGACATAGGACTACAAAGAAATGATAATTTTTATATCATGCCCCTCAGTGATATTTTCCCTAAATAACTACTAAAAATTTTCAATTTTAACTAATTTGTCACACCAAATTGATACCTATGATAATTCAAGAAGTTGTATTAGTACTTACCATTTATCATTAGGAAAAAAGAACAGATTTCAACAATTTATATCATACCTATTTCATCACTTTGTGATTCTTAGTCTGTGCTGTATGACCATTTGAGTACTTTGAATATCCCAAGCAGTGACGTTAGGTATTTCAGGGATGACGTCAAGTTATGTTGCTTTGTTGTTTTTTACAATATCTTGCACAATGCACCTCTTAAAGTATTGCCAGATTACCAATATAACTACACTGATATTATGTGAAAATGGAAATAATGACCAGGAAAGGCAATTTTCATCAAATTATGCATTTCTCTGAAATATGCCATAATTTAGCTTATGGTCTCACTAACCACTTCTAATGTTTCCATTACTTTACATGTTAAACAAGTAATTTTCAATGTTTCACTGTGAATTCCCAGGACCAATGACACCTTAAATTTGCATCATCACTCTAATGGTACGATGTCTGTAGAAATTCTTCACAAAATTTACTGGAACAAAAAGTACTGAAAATCAACATTTTTACCTTTCCTGCTAACTGACAGCATGGATGCAAATTGCTCACACATGTAAACAATATTCATACCCTTTTGTAGTAAATTACATATATGATTTTAAAATACACATTCTCAGCTTTATTTTGACTACTTTTAATCAGAATACACACAAATAATGCACTTACAATGCATAGGTCTAGGTTCAGTGTGTTTTTAGGTACTACAAAGGGGGGTGGCCATTTGACCGTGAAGTAGTTAGTGAGATCTAGAAGTGCTTAGTGAGACGTTTCTCAAGAGGCTTTGACATTTTTTTTACAAAACTACAAAACCTTACTTTAATGAATCACTATGACTAGTTCATAAATAGGTTACTTGTACTTTCATGGCATATCCAGGTGCATAGCTGCCGTTAGGCAAAAAAAGCTTTTGCCTGCACTTAATTTTGCCTTTGTTTTTTTTCTTTTTTTTTTAAATAAGATAAAATACATCCAGGAGAGGCATAAATGATGCTCTAAAACGCTATCTCCGTGGAGCTTCGGTGGGGGGGGCTTCGCCCTAGACCTGCTGGGACCCCTACCATAATTTTGCCTACACTTCAATTTGGCCTCACGCCTGATCTCCTTTTTAATATCGAAAATTAGAGAGGTTGGAAGTGGGAAACATGGAACACTGTTTCTTATATTAGAATGCTGTTGATTGTTGTAAACTTCTTGGTTTTCATTTGAATTGATTACTGTAACAACTGTACAGAGTTGCTACCATATTAGATTCAGAAGATTTTTTTTTTTTGTGATTTCTATGAATTGTCTTTAATATTTCAAATATTTTATTAACAATTGACACTATTTCTGGCAACATATTTTTGTAAGGCCAGAGTAATTTTACAATTTTATGTACATAAAATTATTTAATGCTAAAAAATGAAAGTTACAATGATGAGAAAAAAAGGTAGGGAAGAAGCACTCATATGAAATAAATATCATATTCCTAGCAAAATCCCTAAACAATGTAATGGAAAATTGTTATATCTTGAATGCATCTGCATCAGCAAAAATTGTACTGTGAAATTTTTCTCCATGGTTAAATTTTCATCCATGGAGAGCCCTGATCTTTTTTTTCATTTTTGTATGTGTATGTCTATTATATAATTTCAGGATGGAGCTGCTTGGGTTAAAAAGATGAAAGGAGTTTTCTGTTTTAAAGTAAAGAACAATGATGGAACAGAGGGAGTTTGGGTTGTAGATGCCAAAAATGGAAATGGCTCTGTCAAGTTTGGTGCTGAACGTATGTTGAATATGTCTTATTTTTTGTATAGAAATAAGAAACATTCAAAAGTGTCATCAGGGAAAAAAAATTTTCTATACATAGCATTTTATTAATTAGAGTAAGCAGTAATAATACATGTACTAATGAGAGGAAATCTATGGACAAAACAATACCAGGAATACCCAGGACAACAGATGAAAATTCAGTTGCACAAAGCAAAGACCCTAAAAAATCACAAACAGAAAAACTAACTGTGTGAACCTGTAAATTAAAACATTAACATCGAATTTAGGTGTCCCTGAAGGGGAAGTAGTTCTTGCATCTCCCAAGAAACCCACCAAGTCAATTATTGGATTAAAGTAGAACTTTTTTGAGTAATAACCTTAGTCTATTTGCAACACATTTTGTCCTAGTAACTTTTGTATAAGCTATTTAGCCCTATTCATTAAGGCATTTAATGGTCAAAATTTCTACACAATTGTTTGAGTTGAGGGTCAAAAACTTGTTATGCTTTAGGGCTTCATTGTTAGCACATAGGTAGCAGACATGATTTTTTTTTTAATTGGAACTCCTTTGTTTATCTAAATTTATAATATCAAAAGTTGCATATTTTGAATGGGCAGAAAACAGTGTTTTTCAGACCTTAACATCCTATTTCCTTTTTTTTTTCCTTCTCAATTCGTTTTGAAAATGAGCTAAACAAGTCTGAGGTAGGGATAGTTAGTCAGGAAATCAAAGCTGCTGCATTTATCATTAAGTTTAGTTGAAAGCTTTTTGTTTTCTGTAAGGTTTGGGAAAAATATATTTTAAAGTTTATTTGTAATATAAACAAGTCAGATAAGTAAATTGGAATTGCTGGATTCTGACACAACAATCATATGTTACTTTTACAGACTGATCAAGAATAATTAGGCAGAATTCTAAATTAATGGTATGCAGTGTGTTTAACATGAGTAATTGTGTCAGGCTAAAGAATAATGTCTTATTGTACATTGTTATTTATGTATTTATGGGTCAGGGTCAGCTCCAGTACAGTCTAAATAATTCTATTATTATTTCAAAATTGTTTGTAGCCAGTTTTTTTTTTTTTTTTTTTCATTACAAAATAAAGTGTATTGACATTGATGTTTAAGCTTGACTGAGATTCACATTTTTTTAATAAGTTCTATTGTTCTAAACCTCTACTCTATATTAGATATAAAGTTCAATACAGAGTTGTTAACTATATATGCTCTATTTTTTTTTATTTACAGCCAAAGGTGATGTAACAATTAGTATGAAAGACAGTGATTTGCTGGACTTAATGCTTGGAAAACTCAATCCTCAACAGGTTAGATAACATTATTACACAATGCAAAAAAATATGGTTATGTATGGCAATCTTGGTTTTATTGATTAATCTCTAATTTTGTGAATTAGAACATTTTACACAAAAATATCAAAGGACTGGTAACTTTATTGAGCCTGGCTTGCTCAACCATGAAATATTTATTAGCTCATAGCAAACTCCTATTAGTGATCATTTATTATCCAACCAAACTTAGGTAAATGTTAAATTTATGTGGCTATAATACCTTAGAGATGATCAGAATTATGTATTCTACATGTACATGTACTTTAAATTGTTGTAGATGAATAATTCTCCCTCAGATATGAACCTTGATAAAATGATTTTATATGAGCACCCATTAAAGGGGCGTGACACTGCAGATTTTATTTTTGTTATATTTATAGTTGAAAATTTTGTCAAGGAGACCATTATTTAACTGTTAAATTTGGGGGCATTTGGGTTTGTTTTAATTTACATTTGTTTAAAATATCATTAGACCCAAATCAAACACATGTAAAGTAAGTGTATAAGAATCACCGTCTGTCTGTCTGTCCATCAATCTAATTAAAATCAGTTGGTAAGATAGGCTACACTAATACTGTCCTATGCTTCCTACAGCTTTTTTTTTAGATTGGTGTGTTCATTGTCTTGTAAACCCAAGTCTTCTTAAACTGCTACATAGAAGTAATATGCCTGGAAAGGGAGATTATACAATTAAAGTGTCTTACATGTTGTAAGCACCACTTCTCCTCAACCACATGGATTTTAATAAAATTTAATGTCAAGGTTATGCAACATGTGTAGGTATGTGTAAATGAAGATAGTGTTTGTTTCAATGAAAGGGAGAATATCCTACTTGTAGGTCTTGCATGTTATCAGTTAAAAGAAAAAACACAAAAAATTAAAGGAATGTTACATTTCATATGTAGATGTGCATTGATAAAGATCACTGCAAGGGATACCATCAAACTTCACAGAGTTAACATTATTTAAATCCACTAAAGATGAGGTCTTGCATGTTAAATCCGCATAAATTCTTCCCAAATGGCTCATTGGATTTTAATGAAATTAAACTAGGTTATTTGGAGGTTAAGCATCATATGTAGATGTGCATCAATGAAGACAAATACTGTCATGTCACTGCAAGGGGATAATGTAAAACTGACAAGTTTTAAAAATGTCCTATTGAAGCAAGGGATATTAACTAATAATGGAGGCAAGTCTAATAATAAGTTCTGTATCTAGATTCTATCCCTCTATCACACCAAATGGATACGTACAAATGTAATTTGTGTAATGTGTAACTCAATAAATATTGAACAAAAATAATTCTAATTTTGCACAATGTTTATCTACATATTAAAGATGTTAATCTCCTATTATGAACAAATTTGACAAAATGAATTTTTACCTGCTACACTTAACCACATTTTCTGTAGTATATTCCTTTATTAAAAGTACATGTATATACGTAACGTACTTGTAACCCACAGTTTAGTTCATTTACATGCTCAGTGTTCAGACATAAATTGGCATATTAAGTGCTGATGTCACAAGTCCAGGCATGATATGTGAACTTGTCAAAGTATTTATGGCTATATACTTTTTTTGGCTATGACCTACCTTTATATTCAAGTGATTGACAGTATTTAATTAACAGTTTTCAATGTAATTTCAGGCATTCTTTGGAGGAAAATTGAAAATTCAAGGAAATATGGGACTTGCAATGAAACTGAAGGAGTTCCAGTCACAGGCAGGGAAAGCTAAATTATAACAGACTCTAAGAAGATAATTGAATTATTCAAGATGGCTATTGGAAAGAATTTTAACTTATAACATTCAACATTTGATGTTGATACTTCTAAAAATAACCTGATCATGAAAATAATTCTAATTTATTAGAACACAACAATTTAGATTGGAACAAATTTTTTAGTGCATACTGATAAAAATGTTTGTTCCTTTAAACATTATCATTTAGAAGGAAAAGTATAGACCAAAGGTTGTGATTCTTACTAAATTCCCTGGTATTTTTAAAAATTTTTTTTCTGATATGACCAATTGAGCTTCCTATCATTTACCCTGTCAGGAATATAATTTGATACATGCAAGTATTAATTCCACTTTAAGATGTTAATGATTGTTATGAATCACAATTATTTTCATTATATGAGGTACAAATGTATTGCTAGTCAAAATCATCAATAATTGTCTTATACAATGTATTAATAAATCACAATCAATGCAATTGACACATACTAAATGTGTAGTGATACATTATTTTAATGCAACATTTCATAAAGTGTAAGATTTTATTACTTTAATATTTGGAGATTGAAAACTGTTATATTAGTGTACTTATTGAAATAATGTGAATGGTATGCATGTGATCTTATTTACTTTAGGTATAAAATGTTATTTTATAATTTTGAAATAAATGGTATGAGTAAACCTTTATATATATATGTGCTCATCTCACTTAAAAAAGTAGGTTAATTTCTATTTTTAGACTACAACTCAAAAACAGTAAGACGGTTGGGATTCCAAATATTTGCACAACTTGAAAATGCTGCCAGCAATTTTCAGTAAACATGTAATTACACATGTATATGTTAATTATATGAATGATTTCATGTACAAAAAAACTACCGGTTCACACAGAAAATCACTCAAAATTAGTGTCAGCCAGCATAGGACAATTTTTGTAAGCCATCATATCTGAATGTTTGCTTTAAATTGAATCAATTCAATGCAACAAATATGTTTTTACATTTAACACAAGCATTTTCATTACAGTATTTGATGAAAAAATATGTTTGTAAATTTTCATTTGTAAGTAATATGTGTATTTTTGACACTGCATCCCTTCACAAAACATTTCTAAAACCTAGATTTTTTACAGCAGATTGTGCTATAATTGTGCTGGAATAATAATACCAGAGTCAATCTTTGCTTATATTGACACAAATTCTGCTGCAACATGGAATTTAATGATGAAGACCTGCCATGACAATCTATCACACCCACTACCCTGATCTCAGTACACAGATAGTTTATAAACCTTTTAGTGAAAAACTAACACTGATGTAAATTTTCTTTCATTTCTCCCCTGATACACTATAGTACATACTTATATGTGATGAAAAAAATAATCGTTTACAAGATGTTGCAGGCTATGTCATGCT
The DNA here is from genome assembly GCA_037379345.1 of Perna viridis. Lineage (NCBI taxonomy): Eukaryota > Metazoa > Mollusca > Bivalvia > Mytilida > Mytilidae > Perna > Perna viridis. Next base: position 56,422,708 of record CM074511.1, read on the forward strand.
AAGAATATTCACCCCTCCTCTTTTCAAACATTTTCGTTAAATATTTGCATTATGAGAATATGCCAAATACCTATATATCCGCAAATAAATAACCAAGACGTCATTAGTAGGATACTTTAAATAGTCAAAATTCAAAAACATGAACCCAGAAAACAAAGACTATCTACATCCACAATGTAGCAAACTGAATAATTAGATTACACATAAAAAATTAAGATAAGGAAAACAATACATCTCACACAGAACTTCCACACAAAACCAAGAGTGACATCAAGTGCTCCAGAAGGGTAGGCAGCACCTGTCATTTTGCACACGAGTATAATCTGGTAATAGTCAGCAATAAAAATGCAGCTCCCTAACACAAGTTACAATGGGGTACTGTAAAAAAAATCACGCCAGGGTGATACCATTCAATTCAACAAAGTATCATGATGTAAACAAAGTAAATACATGTAATAATGAAATGGTACAAAATTATCTGAAATAAGACAAATCAAATTTAGACAATAAAAAATCACCATAAAACATTGGGCAATATCAGCCGCTGGGACTTGAACTGGAAATAACAGCAATACACAAATGTAAATCATGCGATAAAAATTTACTCGAAGATTTCATAGGAAATGAAATGTATCTTTCTGTAATTTTAAGATGGTAGTGTGATTTATGATTGTAATTGAGAACTTAAGTATTTCCTCAAATAGAAGCTGAGAAATTTGTTACAAGAATTTTAATTATGCATCACCTAAAAAATTCAAGTCCTACAGTAAACAGGAAGTAGATGGGCAAGAAACTTGGAAATGGGAGACAAGTACAATTCATTGTGCAAAGCAATATACATGTACCAAAATTCTAAGCATTCCTTCCTATTGAAGCTGAGAATGGACTGAAGGACAGACAAGGTGATTGCAATATAGCCCCACTCTAATGAGTCAGGGTATAATGTCATTCACATAAAAATTCAAGTATATTAGTCAATAGTGGAAAGTAAAATAATCAACTTTTATTGAAAAAAGATACAGAAAATAATGTAAATTGGAATGTATACAAATGATATGTGTTTTATGTAAACAATTGTTGAATGCATAGATTATCTAATAATTAAAAAAAAACAATAATATAAAAAGTCAATAGAAAGCAACAAATATCTGCACCCTAGATTCAATGTAGATGAAAACTAAAGTGTGTGGAATTGTGGTACAATACATGTATATATTGAATGCTCAAATAAAGTAACCAGTCCTTATACAAAGACATTTACACTACAAATCCCAGTAAATTGCACATGAAATTCATTCTTACTCTAATTTGCAAGAAGTGAAGAGCTAGAATAAAAGCATGCATGGTTAATCTGTCCACTGAAGATTAATAAAAAAAAAACATCTCCAACATCTCCACATAGTAACTTCATTAACACTGACATGGCACTTAGTTTTCACAAAGCAACAAAATAGTTTGTCTCACATCTTGATATCAATCGGTTCACGCTTAGGGTTATACTCAATGTGCAACTCGTCAATTACAGCATATCTATTACTGTCTTCAAGCTTAATAATAAAAGGGTGCATTTCATCCCCAATGTCTTTAGGAACTGGTACACTTAGTACAGCCTGATTTCCACGAGTTCTCCTAGTACTACTCAGTGTTTCACAGTCATGTAAAATATCTAGGGTAAACTTAATTTCATGTCCTGCATCAGATACACTAAAACCATAACAATCTGATGAACTCAATGAAAATCTTTGATGTCCTTTCTTTATTGCAGGTTTAATACCTCTACTCTCTACTTTCAACTGCCCATCCAAACCTAGGAAGCAAAATATACCATTGATATGTTCAAAGTCACTATACTTAGAAGATCTAACTATAATGTTAAGACCTGTTTCTCCTTGCTCAACAGGTCTGTTTTTTCTATTTATAAACATGACTCTACCATGCAAGATGTTGTGTGAAGATGGTCGGTATTTTCCTTTTGTCAGGACAAACACAGCCTTACTAGTCAAAACAAGTGCTTCTTCACTTCCCAACACTGAGTGTTGCTGTACATGCAGTCCCATCTTTAACCATTGCATGGGTCTGAATGATACATCCTGTCTTTCCAGAACTAGTGGGTCAAGGTGGGCTCGAGATTTGTGTCGATTATCATGTAAAAATTGAGCTAAGTCAGGATTACTAATATCCCAGTAAGATAAGGAAGGATCAAACCTAAAGGCTATGTGCATCAGATCTCTGCCAATATCTTGCCAATCTTCAGGTGGTTGATGTACCAACAGTGCTCCTCGGGTGTTATCTGTCAACCATTTCAACTGAGGAACTGAGTTTCGTATGAATGATCCCCTGGCTGTAAAGACAATGGGTGGCTCAATTTCATATTGATGTACAAAATGATACATGTCAAATGTCATGTTCCATGAATACCCCAGCAGACTAAGATCAGTATGGGTTCCAGTTGTCCACCCTAGAGATATTGTACATTCCGGGAATAATCTCTGGATATGTTTGATGAATCTTACACGGTCAACCTTAGGCTCCTGGCCAAGAGGACCTTTGATAATATCAGCATGTAACCAAACAGGCATAAGGATCTACAATACAATACAGGTAAATTATATTACCAGTACTAGAAATTAAAAAAAGTTTAGATCAAATAAAACAATCAGTTTTATTAGCTACAAAAATGCATAAGTTATTTGCAATAAAAGTATTTCATTATCAATATTAAAAGTATTCACTAATATATTTTTTCTGTCAAGTGAAACACATAACTGTGCAATGTACATGACATTTTTTGTGTGACCTGCTTAAAGTTGGCTTTGAATTGGTAAATATTCAAATAAATTAACATCCTCTATAAAAGTGAACATAATGGTAGAGAGAGTTGGATGTCCAAGAATATCCTTAAGTAATTGCCATGTACAAAATGAAGTTATTTATAATGTATGCCAACAAACCTCCCAATTTCTATATTGACTAGTATATAATGAATACTTGCTTTATCTTTTATAGCTTTCAGCTTCTGTAGACTTATTTCCAATGCATCTGTTGATTGGAAGTCTAACTTAATTCCCTTTTTGTTTGTTTGGATGATCATGTCCAACCATTCCTCTAATGGTATGTCACTGGTTGTATCAGGAAATTTCCCCATGATGGGAACCAGACTTTGTTTCTCAGTACCTTGTCCTTGTAACATCACATCACCTTCAATCATGTGAACATCACCTTAAGACAAAAAAAAATATCAACATCCATTTGAAACCTATCATGAATGCTTACAGTAAAGATAAAAGGAAATTAGGTGATAATTAATGGAACCAGACAAAGTATTTGTTCAAAAATTGAGAAAATTTGCATAACAAATATTTTTTTAGAAATATTTGCAGGTCTAATGGAAATCAAAACATTGGTAAATGAGAGTAAACCTGCACCAGTACAAGCATAATATATATATATATATTTTTTATTCTTTTGTAACCAGAATTGTATTTTTAAAGCTACTGGATATAGTGGGTCTTCCTTTGAGTAAATTATTAAATGACAATTATCTGATGAATTGCCTTTTATACAAATGCAGTTAACAGGAAAACAGGTATACTACAGGTATTTAAATCTTTCACAGATAGTTATGATTTTCAGGTCACTTGTCCAGTTCATTACTAAAGGCAGTTCATCAGATAATTGTCATTTATTAATATACCCTGAACCTTATCATAGTACAGAACTGTAAGAACCATAATACAAATCTGTTAACAATATCTGTTTACAGTTCTTACTTTCAATAGCTTTTCTCAGAGCTGCTAAACTATTCACTCCATGTGCCCATTTTATGTTAACACCATCATTTTCTGTTCCAGGAAAATAATACAATGTTGGTGAACCTGGTCCAGGCTTTAAGGATGGAAGCCTTCGTTGTAGAAAAAAGGGAACGATCCCTACAAAAAAAAAATGCATTTTTTTTTACAGGACCGCAACAGATTTGCAGTTGTATAATGGATTGGTATTATGGCGCTGTCTTGTATGTGTTATCATCGGAAGGTACTTGATTTTCATGCGATAAATTGAACATTAGTTTCTTGATCTTGATTAATTTTATAACAAGGCTCCATGCCTTTGCACAAAATGAAGGTTAGTCTTAATTTTTAGGATTTTAGCTTGTACTGTTTAGGAAGTAAGGGACCAAAAACAAGCAGTCTGTAAAATTGGTCCACGTACAAATAATGTATCTCATGAAAAAGTGTATGAATCTCTATAAATTTCACCACTTTTTCATTTATGTACAACAAAGGTCAGACTTGGATTGATTTAGAGTGTTTTAACATTACTGTTAAGGAATAAGGAGATAAAAAAGGTCAAAAAGTAGCATTTTTCTGTTTTCCAAACTATAACATGAGTAAGATTGTACAGTACAGAAATAGACATACCACAACTAACACCAACATAGTAGTGTTCTACTCTTACAGTGGTACCAAAGTGAAAGAACTAATTTTTTTCAGTATAAAATTATTTGCTACTTTCTTTTGTGTTAAGAGTGGTGAGCATTACCCCTTTCAATACCGAAAAAATGTGACAATATCTTAAGATAAAAAAGGTATTTACTTCACTCTAAGAGTACACCACTACATTTTTGGTATCTTGGTGATCTCCCTATCACTATCAGTGATAGTCCACCTATGTCAGACTAGGAGGAATCAAGGACCAAAAACTGGCAGATCCAATAGAATCACCTACAGGGGTTGGTGGGGCCTCCCTAGGGCCCCTTTGCTCTGCCTATGAAAAAGGCTAAATCTAAGTGCTGATAACACTGGCAGTTTTTGATTCTTGTAAAATTGTAGCATGAACAAAATTTTAAAGATCATATGATGTTATATAAAACTGTGACCATACATTGCATTTAAAATACTACTAAGAACTGTCCTTTTTTTAATATGAACAAACTGAAAGTCAATCAGAATCAATACTACTGATCCAACTTTACACACATTTACAAGTTTATGTTCCATTTCACCTTTTTCCTCAATTATAAATCTATCCAAAAGTGAATGTGCATTTCCATTTAAAAGCTATGTTAACAGAGTATTTATCCTATATAACAATTATACTAAAATAAAGCCAATATCAGCTTGAGAAAATAATTTCCTTAACACAAGATTTTCAAAATCTAGACACTTTAATCAATTTGAATCTTCCTGCCATTTTTACTTGTTTAAAATCACTGCTCTTTACATTTTATCCTTCCAGACACATTGCTGCAAGAAATAAATTCCCTGCATTGTAAATATAAATTTATTACTATATATCTTTCAAGGCTGAAAAGAAGTCCCTCAAATTTTGAGTTGATATGAAGACTAGATCTATATTTTATAATTTGCATAAATAACAGAATATTACTGAGCAGAAAAAAAGCAAGAAACATAGTTACTTGTTATGAAAGAGGTACTGAATGATGTAAAAGGAATAACATTTGGACTACATTTTTGTGTAATGTTCAGAAATAGTAAGGAAGTTCTGGTGATAGACCGGTGACACAAGGTATTTTGATCCTGAAGGATCAAAAACCCAAAACTCATTGTTTGAAGCAAATACTCTAAATGGCAAAAGGCTTTCTGCTTCTTAAAATCATATATCCTTTGATTTTTCATACATTTACCTTCACCTTAAACTATCCTTTTACCATTTAAGTGATGTCAACTTCAATCAAATACTAAAAAAATATTTGAATTCTGTTATTTTCAGGATTTTGACCCCATTCATAACATTTACAATGATTCTAGAAAACCTTTTATGCATCCTTATCAACCAATGTCAACAAATCTGGGATGTCATATATAATTTATCAAAACTGCAATAAATTATGATATAAAAATACAAGAAAACAAATTCAGTAGCAGACTAAGTACATATACATTTTGTAGGTCAGGTATGCAGCATGATTTCATCCTGAAAGTGTTTGAAGCATGCTACTACATGTGCTGGGTATTGTTAAAATATCCAACTTTTTGTATGGCACATGAATACAACCCCAACCCGACAAAGCAATATCCAAATAAAAAAGAGGAGATTTGCAGAGTCAGAAGAAACTCGGACTACTAGTTAAAGTGTAGTTATCACTGGCGAGTAATTCTAGCCAACAGATTTTTTATCCCCTCAAACAAGTTCATGCCATATATTTAAGACATACATCTAAGGGATTGCTGGTACTTCGCTATCAAAAATGACCTTTCATACAACAATTTTCATTGAGGAACAAACTTTTGATGAGTTGATTGGCAAGAATCGCTTCCGTCTTGAAAATTGGCCGATCTACTCTCTGATCAGTCTTCCTGCTTTGGCAGGCTACAGAACTCCTACAGCATTCATACACAGCAGATTTATAATTAAAAAAGGCACATTTTTCCCAAACAGAGATACACTGAAATTATACCTGACCTTAATTTTTTTGTGGCAGATCAACGATAACGAATGTGATGGCCTGGTACCTCTGTACTAATCCCGTTTGGAATTCCGTAATGGAGATATTTTTTGTTTTGACCACCACTGGTGTTGGTCAAAACAAAAAATATCTCCAGCGCCGAATCCCAAAAGGGATTACATGTACCTCTGCACCTGGTAAGTTGATATCTCAATTTATGATTTTTAAATCTGTACCCCCAATCTGTTGGTCAAAATAATACTCTTCCGATAGAGTTACCGATTTCACCAGATGGCGCTAATATTATTGATAAAAATAAAATTTGGACATTCTACTTCTGTAAATTATGTTATGTGCATGTCTTTATTTAATTATTTAATTACACCAGTGGCTGAAAATCAAATGTCAACCATCCACCATTATTGTTGTTGTATCCCAAATCCATGCATTTCCAGTTCAGAGATTAAACAAGTATGGGATACAATACATTTCCACTAAATAAATAGAAATATGTTAGTATTGGATTTAATGAAAAAAAAAATAGTTTTGGACAAAAAATAACTTTATAGAATCTATTTTTAGTCTATTTAAAGAGAAATATTTACATGTGAAAATTTAAACATTTCAAATTATTTCAAAATGATGTTTATCTTATTTCAATTCCTATTCAAATAATCATTTGATTGAAATTGATTAAGAATTGAAATCATTTAGAATATTTTAGATTACTTAAAATTGATATACTAGGTGATCGCAATCATTATATTATATATTCTTATATATAAGTATTTCATATACCATTTTTGTGCAACTTACTTTTCATCTGAATTAATTCTAACTTAGAAAATTAAATCATTTATACATTTGAACAACTTTAATAAAATCAACAGCAGCAACAACAAAAAATCTGTAAAACAAAAAATATACATTCTGTACTGCATTGAAGGCAGATTTCTAAGCATCAGGGTGATACTGTTTTTCTTCATTTTAGATATATACATCTGTAAATAAAAAAATACCCCAAATTAGCTTAAATTTGTTCATTGTGAAAATTTTCATGTTAAATACTGCGTAACAATTGATTTCCATTGAATTTTTCTGAGCAGAATGTTCTTAAGATGAGGGAAAATATGTTTGATATTTTAATTTGTCAAATCCTCAGAAAATGTTCATTTTTTGAAAATCTGGCTTTCCATAATTAATTTGTATAACACATGACGTATTTTCGTCACATGATTGTTGTTTGGGAAGCTTTGCAAATGGCAGACGATAAATCAATATCGATTGATTGGTTTCATGCATATTTACTACATTTCTAAAAGGAATTAAATAATATGGCATACAGAGGTTTCAGAAAAGTTGGAAATACTCTATGTTGAGCTTAAAACTTGAAAATTACCTGGCATACCGGCAATCTGATCTTTGTTGTTGTTTTCAGGAAACAGGCGGGTATCAGTGTCAGCAACCTCTGACCTCTGACCCAAGCACGTGCAACCAGTTCCATACAAAAATGGATATAAATAATACAGCGGAACTACATTTTAATTACAATACAATTTTAGATTTTATACATCTGGTAATCCCAGATTATTTATTGGCACTGCCTAAGTCTTGAGCCAGTTGTTGTTAATTATTATTTTTTAACATATAAGTTTTTTTTTATTTCATCTGGGAACCACATTGGAAATCAGCCAAGGGCTTTCACGGGATATCCTCGGTTAAATATCAACTATGGGTAAAAATTTGACTTTTAACACAATCTGTGTCATTGTACTTTAAAGTGTCATGCATTCACTAGTGAGGTATTGTTTTTATTGTATTGTATATGTACATGTATTGCATGTTGATATTTAATCGAAATAAATCTATCGAACTAGGTATACATCGGGAAGAAGGTACAGCAGTATAACTATAAGCATACGTACCTCCATTTATTTTGTAGTAAGTCACTAAAATAATAAAGCCCAATACCATGTGACATAAAATATACTTTTGTAATTGTTTTGGACCCGGGAATTTGCTATAGTAATTCACTATTTTTGCTGAAGTTCCTCGGGAAGCCATGGTTTATTTATTGTACTGGTTACCAATTGAAAGCCGCAATTAAGAGGGATGCTGTTGTAGACCCCGCTCTATTCGGAAAGCCAGTAATCTATAATGTGTAATTTTTGTTCCGAGTTCGGAATAAATACGCATAAAATTCGGATTTAGAGACTAGTTATTTTTTGCTAATAGGGTATGTAAGTCTCGTCATGTGACCCCGTGATTTTATGAGAATGGGTCCTTGTCTACCATTAAAATGCATGGAGATTCGTCATTAACACATCAATGGGTTCAACATAAAAGCAATTTTTTAGTGCAAAAATACTGATAAAAAATGGCAAATATCTATTTCTACAAAATAAAAATGTTAAGAAAAGCATAAAATATAAGATTTTCCTTTGTGATAGCAGCGTTTCGATTTCCCGGAAGTAAACAGTAACATGCAGATCGGTCTTCGGATTTCAACACGTTCTACATCGGAAATTCCGTAAGGAAAACTGAAACTAGAACTTGCAAACCCTATGATTACGATGAATGTTGCGTATGTATAGCAGGTTTTTATGAAATGTAGAAACTGAATTTGGAAATGAAAGGTATTCGATAGTGTGCATTTGTGTAATATCATGATTAATTATGATTCTCCCCTGCAGTAAAAAATCTTTAATATTATTTTTTTATTTTTGTTATTTTTTTAAACATTGAATTAGTTGTTTTGTACTTGTCCTGCATTGTAACTGATTGTAATCCTTTTATTTAGATTATGTACCAAAAAATAATTTGAATTTTCATCACATTATATTATAATGCCTGCATCAGCGTAATATGACGTTAAGTGAAAGATAAAGAAAATGTATAATTTATGTGTGTATAATACGTTAATCAAGGAAACCAAGATGCGAGCTGAAATCAAAAGACTTTAATCCACGAATAAAGACTAGACAGGAAAACAGACACACACAACAGAGAAATTGAAATAACCGAAATAACACTTACAAAGAAACAATAGCATGAGTAACCCGGACGCCACTAAAAACTTGGAACATATGGACCAGTTGAACCGGTGGAGAAAGAGGAAGACTGTGACGGAAGTTGACATGTGGTGAAACTCAACAAATGCACCAGCGAGTAACCTAAATCCAGAACAGTAAATACTTTCAGAGGTCACCAAAAGGTCTTCTGCAAGTTTAAACACACCTTTAAGAAAGATCTGAAAGGTCCCGACATTGATGATTAAAATCCGTGGTAACGTAACTTGACGATGACAATTATTAAAAATCGAACTAATAATTTAGAAAAGTGACGACACAAAGACATAACAATGATCAACATATCATGGCCATCCACTGCAATGTAAAATAAAATAAAAAAAAAACAAACACACTTAAAGTGAAACACATACATGTATATCATATTTAAAAATTTCTAGATCTGCCCTTGTATCCTTTATCTCATGTTCCGATTATGGTAGATGAGATGTATAAAATCCCTGAATCTATATATAGGACGAGTATGTATGGGAAGGTATGTAAAGTTGTAAAGTACTGATAATTGGGACACCATTCCTTGAAAAGAGACACGTCTTCCGCGACTTCTATGACTGATAAGGTTATCTGTAAAACAAAATAATGCAACTAAATTCTTTAGACTACATACCCTGTTTTTTTCCCACATCTTGACCTTCTTTTAGAAATAGACGGAAGATGAAAGCTCATGACCAAACTCGTCCACAAACGCAACGAATTTTCATTTGGTGTCATCATCGTGTCTAACCCCTAATGAAGGATTTACGGTTTCAACGCCGGATTCGCGGTTTTTCTAATGTCGTTTTTTTTTGTTAATTTACGATCATTTCCTTATTGAAAAAAATGGGTAGCGTACGTATCATATGAATGACAAGTTAGTTAACTTATATTTGGTGGAGTGGATATTTTGTATATTACAGTTATTATTTTTATCTTTGTATTTCTGATAAATAAATAAATTTACTTAATTATATAAATTGTGTTCATTCACTCCACCACATATATAGCAATTTGAGCATGATCGATTCTAAAATGATTATTCTTTAAGCGGTTGCTTGTCTAGATTTGTAAAACTGTACCTTTTTCTCAACCATTCATGAGAAGCAAGTGTAAACAAAGCAAATTTTCTCTCGCATTTTCTCTTTCACCTCAACGTATTGGATCGTCGTTAATTAATAGTCTGCAGTGTACATTCTCAAATTTCCCATAAACGCCCTCAAATGTGTGAAATCACAGAATTTTTATTTAATTCTATTTGCTCAAATAGAACAAGTTGGTTTGGACACAAGTTAGTCAAACTAAGTCTTCTCCCACGAATTACATATTTTCTATATGGATACATAGTAATAAAATGCGAAAAAAACTCAAAGCAACTGGTTAAATTACAAAACGAGAAATTAACAATACATATAGTTTTCGTGTGAACCCGACACATCCAAGTGTTTTAAACGGAAACACTTCGATTTCTTCATAAATGTTATAACTTCTACGACTGCTACATTAATCTTGACGCCCACTTAAGAAAATACTACTTTCTATTTCAACGTGCAGCCAATTCGTTTATGAAAAAAAGTCATACAAAGAAGAAATTATTTACATCCTCGATTACACGATGGGCTATATTTTTTATTAGTTTTAGCAAGATCTCCATTTAGAAACGAAGCCGAACAACGGAGTTGCAGAGTATTGTTAAGTTGGACCATATGATAATATGAAGGTGGAGTTGTTTTTTGAAGATTCATCTTTTAGTACTGCCTTGAATTTTGAAAGACCGTATAGATTGCGAAGGAGTTAGTTCCGTGTTTTAATTAATAACGGAAGGATTGAGAGATTCAGATGTTGCAGCTGGCGTTCAGAATGGCTGTAGTAAATCCTTGTCGTTTCGTAGGGGGATATGAATTTTAAACTGAACATCTTTGGGTACAAGGTTGTTTTCATTTTGATACCAAAATTAGGTAAAATAGATAAATTTGAGACGTTTAATAAATGCACATGAATGGTGTGCGGTTTGTTCAATAGACTTACAAACAACGCTCTCAATAACAATAATTGTTAAAAATTGTGTTGCTTGTTATTTTTAACAGAATTGTTTTGTCATGGCTAAATGTTTCATATGCCCATCAAAATAAATATCTTATATGTAACGGAGAAATTAATCAACATTCAATCTATGGTCTTAATTCACATATAATTGTGATTTTGATAGTGTTTGATTGTGTTACAGAAATCATGTGCTGTGCTTAGTTCAGAGAAATTTAGTCCTGGGAGATGCTCTTAATTCTTTTGTACAATAAACATTTTAACTTAACTATAAAAGATATCTTTCAAATGAAATAAAAAAAAGATCAACATTCGAGCTCTCGTCTTAATTGTTATCGTTACAGAAATCATATGATGTGCTTAGTTCAGCAAGGAACCGATAAATTCTGTTCCGGGAGATGCTCTTAGTCTTTTGCGAAATAAATATTTGTTTACGTTTAACTTTAAAGAAAAACTATTATGTACGCATCTAAACAAAAACATCGACAAATTGTTCACAGTCCGGAAAAACGGAAAACATGTTTTAAAAACCGTTTTCGCTTCGGATTCAAAACCCTGACTAGGGAGGATTACTTCGTCTCGATCAGCTGTTTTTTTTTTTATATTCCGACAAACAAAACATTGAAACGAATGAACGAACGGACAAAGCAAACTACAATATTCGCATAACCATAAAGAAAAAATATTTTCCTGGAAAATAATGCTTGTTATCTTAATTTTGAAGTTGTTGAGGATATGATTGATTTTTTTTTTGAAACTACGGCGGAGTGGTAATAAAAATGTGCTTTTATATTATAACTTTGCAGTGGTGGATCCAGAGGGGTGCAGGGAGTTGGCATCCCCCTTTATTCTAGCACTCCCTTTTTCTTTCAAATATCTTCTCCTCTGACCCCACCTGACCAATTGGAACCAAATCTGGTATGAATGTTTCTTGGGGTATCGTGCATAGAACTGATGTGAGGATTTTTGATCCGTCGAAAAACATGGCCGCCGTTACTAAAAATAGAACATAGGGGTCAGACAGTGGTAGTACAATACAGTTAGGTCATTTCTGAAAATAATTTGGTCTCATTTTGTTGAAATAAAGCTGTTCTTAGGCAGTCCACACAGAAATTTCTAGTGTTTTGTCATAAAAAAAGTGTACATTTTTTAAATCCTTGGTGTGTGGAGGTTCAAGTCATTTATAAGTAATTTAGTGATTATTCTTATAAAATCCAGTAGCCATGGTAACATATTGAAAAAAATATTACTGAGTTTTAGTACAAATCAGGAGTGCCTTTCCAAAACTAACAGCCAAATACATGTACTATCTTTTATAAAATATCAGGCACTTAGATACTACCACAGGATGAAAGCATGCATGGAGTAGGTGGAAAAAAAGTAAAAATAATAAGACCTTTTTCGATTCATTCTCTCACAATTTTAGTCCCAAAAGTTCGTGCAAAATAAGGTATTTTGAAAATCAGCCATCTGACGCTGAGAAGAGAACCTAATACGACAGGGGAATGAAACGTTCAGGATACCATTTTTCATTTAAATTACACCTGTTTAAGTTCTTATGGATGCCGTCGAGGACTATGCAAGAAAATGGATAAAACGAGAACAAGAAGACATTGATTCTCTGTCAGAGTGGTTAAAGGCCGTGAGGTCTTTAATTTTGAAACGAATGAAAGTTTTAAGTAGGTCAATGAGTGCCAAGGCTACATCAGTTTTCAAAGACCCCGATGTAGCAAAAACATTGTCTACTATACATGACAAATATGTTGTCGTACCAGCAGACAAAGCCCAAAACAACATTGTTTTTGTCTGCAAAACGTTTTACATCCAATGTTTATTATCAGAGGTAGACGTAGAAAATAATAGCAGTGATAAGACCTATACTGCTACCACTCTCTCCAAAGAAGAGATTGTGGAAAACCATAAATCTGTGCTATCCCTTTTTGTTCTCTCTACCAAGGACGATGATTGTGATTTACCGTCTATGTACTGGATTCCTAAACTCCACAAGAATCCATACAAACAACGTTTCATAGCTGGATCTGCAAAATGTACTACCAAACCTCTTTCAAAACTTTTAACTTCTATACTCACAACTGTCAAAGAGGGTCTGCAGTCCTACCACAACACTTGTTTATTCCAGTAGTGGTATCAATTCAATGTGGATCCTGAAAAATTCGAAAGATCTTTTGGAGACAATCAGTTCAAGACTATTATCTGAATATAATAGCATTAAAACCTGTGATTTTTCAACACTGTATACTTCTATTCCCCATACTCAGTTAAAATCCCGACTTAAAAACAATATACATCGTTGTTTTTCCAAAACAGATGGTACACCTAGATACAAATATATAGTTCTTGGTAGAGATTCCTCATACTTTGCAAGAAATAATTCCCAATCGTCTTCCAAATATACAGAGGAAGATGTTTACAAAATACTGGAATTTTTAATCGACAACATATTTGTCTAGTGTGGTGAACGTGTTTTTCAACAAACGGTCGGCATTCCAATGGGAACAAATTGTGCTCCTTTCATTGCTGACCTATTCCTTCGCTCTTATGAGGCTGACTTAATAGTTGATCTGATCAGAAAGAAAGAATATCGTTTGGCTGGATCCTTCAATCTCAGTTTCCGCTATATAGATGACGTATTATCTTTAAACAATCCTAATTTCGGGGATTTGATACATCGCATCTACCCTAAAGAACTTGAGATAAAGGATACTACAGACACTGTGAAGTCAGCCTCATGTCTTGACCTACACTTAGTAATCGATGGTAAAGGAAAACTATTAACCAAACTTTACGACAAAGATGATGACTTTTCATTCAGAATTGTCAACTTTCCTTTCATCTGTGGCAACATCCTTTCAGCACCTGTGTATGGAATGTTCATATCGCAACTCATATGTTATGCCAGAGCTTGCCGAAACCACGCAGACTTTTTGTATCTCGCTAGAACTCTAACAAATAGGCTTCTGGAACAGGGTTATGTTACTACAAGATTGAAGTCATCACTACAGACGTTTTATGGTCGTCATCATGAACTTGTGGATCGTTATGGTGTTTCCATCTGCACCATGAAAACTGATTTATTCAATAGGTCATAGTTTTCCTTTCCTAGTTTGTCTATCCCGGACTTTACTTTTTATGAGCAACTCGGCGGGTGTTTCTAGAAAAGCAGAGGACGCTTACCCTACCGGTGCACCTGGTCCATGCTCCCAGTTTTTAGTGGAGTCCGAGTTGCTCATTTACTTTTGTTACTTTGTATGTATGATTTTAGTTACTTTATGTTCTTTGTTGTATATGTCTGTTTTCCATGTCTGGTCTTTTTCCCTGGATTACATTCTTTTGATTACCGCTATAACCTTGATTCCCTTGATTACTCTACCATAACATATATTACATCTGTCTATGTATAAATGCTTATCTACATTTAAACAAAATATCCATCAAATTTCAACTTTTATTTTTTTTTTAAGTTTTACAAAATTTGACCGGGGTAACTTGGTGTGCGAAACAGTGCGCCTTAATGTAACTATATAGTGCACCCAGTAGTTTTTCGCATTTATCTCCAAAAGCGTTAGGTATAGCCGAATTCCGACACGTGGTAAAGGAATTCAGCATGATAAGATCTATCTGTGGTCAAAATCTGGTGAAAATCTGTTGACCCATGTTGGAGTTATTGCCCTCTTTGGACGTTTTTTTTTTTTTTTGCTGCTTTCAATGTTATTATTTAAAAAAATCTTCTCCTCAGAAACTACTTTACAGAATTCAATAGTTTTAAAGGGCATCCTTAACAAAATGACCGTTTGGATTTTTGATCTGTTATAAAGCATGGTCGTTGTTACTAAAAATTGAATATCGGGGTCAGACAGCAGATTTTTGCATATATCTCTAAAATGGTTAAGTTTAACCAAATCTGACATGGGGTAAAATTATTCAGCACGAAGAGATCTATCTGTGGTCAAATTTTGGTGAAAATTTGTTGACCTATATTGGAGTTATTGTCCTATTTGGGCGGTTTCTTTTCTGTTTATGGTGTTATTATTTTATTTTAAAAAAATCGTCTCCTCATAAACTGCTCTACAAAATTCAATGAAAGTTGACATTTTTGTTTTATAGGGTATCCTTAACGAAATGACAGATTTTTGATCGCTGAAAAAACATGTCTGCCGTTTCTAAAAATAGAACAATGGGGTCAGACAGCAGAATTTTGCATACATCTTCAAATCTGTTAGGTCCAATGAATCAAATGGAGTCAAAATTGTCTGACAACTCCTTGTTAGAGTTATTGCCCTTAAAAGGCAAACATTTAAACAGGTGAGCGATTCAGGCTCCTGGGAGCCTCTTGTTGTAATTTCATTGCATATCATGATTTCGTCGAGCCGGGTATTTATTTATGTCGAGCATATATGGAAATCATACGACCGGAAATATTGCTTTGTTTAAACGTCGAGATCATCAAAACATTGGTGTTTTACCATGCTTATTTTTCGGAGTGAAGTCCTTTACATTTTAAACGACTGAACAGGGACAGGGAAAGGTATTTTTAAACAAGAGGCTCCCGGGAACTGGAATCGCTACACCTGGTTGAATTTTGCCTTTAAAGGGCAATAAATTTAACAAGAAGTTGTCAAACAATTTTGACTCGAGAAGACTTTGGTATGACTTTTTATAAGAATCATTACAGCCATTGAAAGTTTCTTTCTATCTATCATAGTTTTCAAGATATTGGCTGGAAACTGTTAAAAAACAAAAAAGAAACGTCATTTTCCCCTTTCAAGGGCAATAACTCTCACAAAAAGTAGTCTGGCAACTTTTATCACTGAAGACTTTTGTATTCGTAATAATAAGGATCATTTCAGCTATAGAAAAAAATTGGCTAAACCTAATGCTTTTGGAGATATATACGAAAAACTACTGTCTGACCCCTATGTTCTATTTCAAGTAACAACGGCCATGTTTTTCGACGGATCAAAAATCCCCACATCTGTTCTATTTATGATACCCCTAGAAACATTCATCCCAAGTTTGCTTCCAGTTGGTCAAGTAATGTCAAAGGAGAAGATTTTTAAAAGAAATAACATTAAAAACAGCAAAAAATGTTGAAAAAGAGCAATAATTCCAACATGGCTAAACGGATTAAAACGAAAATTTGACCACTGATGGATCTCATCATGCTGAACTTCTCTATCCATGTCAGAATTTAGCTAAACCTTACACTTTTGGAGATATATGGAAAAAAACTACTGTCTGACCCCTATGTTCTATTTTTAGTAATGGCGGTCATGTTTTTTGACGGATCAAAAATCCCAACATCAGTTCTATGCAGGATACCCCAAGGAACATTCATTAAAAATAGCAAAAAAACGTTGAAAAAATGCACTAAGTCCAACACAGATTAACGGATTAAAATGAAAATTTGACCACTGATATATCTCATCATGCTCAACACTTTCAGCCCATGCCAAAATTTAGCTAAACCTAACGGTTTTAGAGGTATATGGAAAAAACTACTGTCGGGCCTCTATGATCTATTTTTAGTAACGGCCGCCATGTTTTTCGACAGATAAAAAATCCCCACATCAGTTCTATGCAGGACACCCAAGGAACATTCATACCAAGTTTGGTCCCAATTGGTCAAGCAGTGTCAGAGGAAAAGAGTTTTGAAAAATTGTTAACGACGACGACGACGGACGACGACGGATGCCAAGTGATGACAATAGCTTACGTGGCCTTCGGCCAGGCTAGCTAAAAAGCAGGGGTGGATCCAGGCAATTTGAAAAGGAGTAAATTAATGCCAGCCGGGGTTATTCAGAAAAAGGGGTGCTAGAATATCGTTTGCAATTTTTTGTCAATTTTACACTTGAAAATGACAAATTTTCTAATAAAGGGGAATGCCAACTCCCTGCACCCCTCTGGATCCACCACTGCAAAGTTATAATATAAAAGCACATTTTTATTACCACTCCGCCATAGTTTCCAAAAAAAAAATCAATAATACCTCAACAATTTCAAAATTAAGATAACAAGCGTTATTTTCCAGGAAAATATTTTTTCTTTATGGTTATGCGAATATTGTTGTTTGCTTTGTCCGTTCGTTCATTCGTTTCGATGCTTTGTTTGTCGGAATATAACAGCTGACCGAGACGAAGTAATCCTCCCAAGTCAGGGTTTTGAATCCGTGGCGAAGGTGGACTCAGAGGATGGACTCTAAACTGAAGTGGGCCGTTTGTAAATTGGCGGGAATAAAACCTTCCCATGATTCCATAACCTTAAAAATGATATGTTTTGTGTACACCTAGCACAACGAAATTTTGTACTGTTTTGTTAATAATATGAGCTATTACTTAGTTGACGACACACTACATGGTCAATGAGACGAAATAGATCCAGTAAATAACGTAAACAAGAATCATTCGTTTTCATCTCAAGTCGTATCCGTGGTCGGTTTTCAGTTAGACGGGACAGCACGCTTCCGGATGTGTAAAGATGCTTAAGTGTACCCAATTTAGGCCCTGTTCTCTTCAGTGCGGGTAATAACCTGTTGCAAAATAAAGCTATTATTTGAGGTATATGTATTTGCATATATATCGACATCAAATTCAGTGTCAAAGTTTGTGAAATGAAACGAGTAATACCTTATTATTTTTTATCGACAGTTGTCTCCCCTAAAGACTCATTTGAGAACGCCGTCGATATGATTTCAAATTTTAATTGTTCAAGTTCAAAGTTTAAAAACTTTATTTTAAAGTCGGTATATGTAAAACATTACAGCACAAGTTCTACTGAGCTTTTTTAACCGACATATATAACAATAACGAGAAGACATGGTCGCATGCAAGACGTACAGGCAGCAGCATTAAAATACAATTAAACATACAAAACAAGCAAGTAAAAATGACAATAATTCAAGAGACAGGTCATATGTGGGAATGTCAAGCTGTGCTTTGCCCTAATTACATACATGCAATAAAATTTACTGTAAATAAACTAAGGTTGAAAATTAAACAGCTAGCAATAAGCATAATCAAATTTTTTCCTGATGTTAGCAGATCAGATGGCACTATAAGCAAGCAAATATAAATTATAAATTAATAAAAACATAAAAGGCACAAAAGCATGAGGTTATGTGCATGCAGTGCATTTGCATGATCTGCCATTCCATACATTAATGAGACTTTAAAATTGATTGAGAGAAGTTGGGGATCTAAAATGGTTTGGCAGCTCGCTCCATAGTTCGGCTGCCATATACCTGAATGATTTTATGCCATGTGGTTGTTCTTACTGATGGAACTGCAGCTAAATACCCTACCTAAAAGAATAATTGGTGTTTGGAATAATTATTAAGTCATGTAAGTGTGATGGGCTTCTTTTTTGTACGATGTTAAAAACCTCAATTGCCGTAGATCTTATCCTTCATGATTTCTGTTGTTGGCATGTTAGATGTTTCTAGTAGTTGTTCATAGTTATTTTGATAGTCTTCATAAATAAATCTGAGTGCTCGTTCTTGGATTTTTTTCAATTTTGTTTGTATTGCTTTTGCTACAGGAATGCCAACTGAGTGGAAAAAAGTTAAAGTTTGATAATACGTAGGAATGATATATGGTAAATTTGCACAATCTGTTCAGGTATTTTCCAATTCTTTTGAGTATATTGTTTTGATGCCTTTTTTGCAAATATTTGAGTTAGTGACTGATGAATTTCAGTTCAAAATCAATGGTTACCCCAAGTAGTTATACTTCATTTTCAAAATGGATTGTATTTCCAGCCAAATTAAAGCTGATATTTTTATCACTTGTTTTTTCTTCCCACAGCCAAAACCTGAAACTTGTCTGGATTTGCCTTCATCTATTTTCTGGAAAACCAATCTATAAGTGCTAAACTGTCAGATTCTATATTTGTTAAAATTGCTGTTAAATATACTCTGCATGCTCTATTCTGCTGAAATTATGAAAGGAAAATAATTGGATAAATACATCTACGTAATATTTGTATTCACATCTGTAATTTTCAATCTTTATTTTAAAAATATAATTGTGAACAGAAATATATTAAATGCAGTTAACCACCAGCCTGACGACCATGGCTGATAAAAGTGCTGGTGGGCTTGCAGAATTTGGCTAATGTGCCAATGATTACTATAGAAATTCATTCAAATTTTTTAGCTTAGGTGTCTTGTTAGAAAATTATATGGGAAAGACTGTAAATGCAAATTCAATTTTTTTTTTTCATACTGTAAAAATGTTCTTGTTTGTTTAATTTCTTGAAGATCTCTGTTGTAAGTAAATATTTGAATGAAATCTATTTTGTTTCCGTGCTGCTGTTGTTATCAATAATTTATATTCTGTTTCAGGCTAATTAAAATTTAATAAAATGTTGGCATCACCATTAAGTCCTCATGATGTGACAGCTCAGTTAACAACTTTTAAGTCCTATGTAGCATTGATTGCAGATCCCACTCCTGGAAGTAAGTTTTGTTAACAATTAGTGTTGGTAACTTAATTAAAATCCATTATTATTAATCAGAATAATTGTCAATTTGAATTGGACTGATTGCAGTAAAAGTGTTTGTTTGAAGTGTTTCAAACACAAAAATCCAGCATACCGGTAGTCTTGTTAGTTGGACCATCTTTCATTTTGAAAATAACCCTATAATATTTTCACTTCACAGTTTTCTTGATTACTCCACTACTGGAGTCTGATATGTGTACTTGCAGTGATGGATTGATGGGGTGAGCAGAGGTGATGTTCACCCGTCTAAATTAGAAAATATGTATATTTTTGCATAAAATCATGATTTTCCCAAAAATTTATTCTCCAATTGGCACGAGAACTTGAATTTGTATTTAGTCTCATATTTTAAATTGGATATTAACCCTTGATATATTTTGACTTCACAGTAACTTAGTATTCTTACATATTTGTTACATACAGCTATGTTCATGAAAACTATTAGGCAGAATGATTACAAATAATATGAACTTGATGATCTCCTCATAAGAGTAGAGGTTAAATGAGAGTTTTGCTGATAAGATCTGACTGCCATTAAATTATTTGAATTGCAAGTTAAAACACACCACAAAATGCCACGATTCAAAGAATTTTTATTTTTTCAGTTGTTGAGAAGAAGTTAAAGGCTGCTCAAGAGCTTAGTGAAAATTTTGAGGTAATGTTTCAAATGACTTTGATCTTCAGTTGCTTTCATGATGATTTGATATAGTTCAATTGATGAAAATTATTTTCAGAAAAACATTAATTGACCACCACATTAGTAATTATTTTTTGCAATAGACAAAGCCATTTTCTAGTTGATGTTTAATTGCATGTGTATGTCAAGATGGAACATTAACTTAGAAGAAATGGAAAGTATATGTTAATCATGGAATCTTTTAATATTATGATGAACAAAAATACACATAAAAATGAATAAAACTGTGAAATGATTGATTACTTCAGAGTGTTGTTCAGTCACCTCAGTATCCACAATTCCTGTGTGAAGCTTTGAAAGTTTTCCTGAAAATTCTTGATGATGGAGACCCCCAGTTTATTGCAGAACAAAATCTGCAGGTAAGTAAATATAGTATACCAACTTGTCTTGGCTAGGAATTGGTCCTTGACTTTCACTCTCTCTGGAAACATATTTTTTATAACAAAGCCCATAGATAGTTTAATAAGGTGTAGTGCACTTTTAAGTAATTCAATAACAAATTTGTAGTTTGAGCTACTTTCCAGTCATGTTATGATATTTCATGTTATAATTTTTGTTAAAGTTTGAACAGAATTTATATATTTATTGCAAATTTATTGAATGACCTGTTATAAAGCTCATGTTCTTCTTTTTTTTTGCAGCAATTACGAAAGTTGTTACTGGAAATTATTCACAGAATTCCTAGCAATGAACATCTAAAGAAATATGTTCCACAGATTTTATCTTTGATGTTTAAACTATTGAAGGTATCTGTTGTTTTCTGTTTCTTTGGTCATGAACATTAAGTTAAACAAATGTTGTATCAGTATATTATTATCACAAATACTGAATTTAATTTTTTTTTATTTTGTTCCTGAACCTAACATTACTATTGTAAGTGTATTGCTTATACCAAATTCAACAGAACTAAATTTCAAAGCATACTTTCATTAACCTGTTATGTTTTCATTTAGATTGAAAATGAAGAGAATGTAGTTGTCTGTCTGAGGATTATTATTGAGTTACATAAACAGTACAGACCACAGTATAATGATGAGGTAAAATAGGTGTATTGCAAAAAAGTAGAATCAGTTACATTGTAATTGTCATGTTATTGATTATAGTCTTGGAAATAGGACGTATAATGTGATCATGGTGCAGTCCGTGCCATAAACTTCTTCAGCTACTAGCCCGAACAGTCAATTTCAGTAGATTTTAATAAAAACATGACTGAATTCATATTTTCACTAGCTCAGTCAAGTTTTACTAGTCACAGGCTTCGGGCTAGTGGCTAAAGGCATTAACTGATGGTGTCTACCCTTCCACATTTTTTTTTTGTTATTTTTCTCTACAATTATTAAAACAACCACTAAATATTTTGACAGAAGCTTTATAGGTATGCCTGGTATTTGATTTCAGATTCAAGCAAAATCAACTTCCTGTTATTTCCTGATAATTTAAAAAAAAATTGATCATTTAGTTTCTGTGGTGGGGAGTGTGGGGTATCCTTTAAAAAACTTTGCTCTTTGTTTTTCTAGCTAGATATAAATTTCAGAGACACTACAATCATTTTAACCCATTCAAGGCACATGATTCCTCAAGGCATCACCTAGCTACGGCCGTATGATGCTTCAAGGCATCATGAAACAAGTAAAAAAAATTTTTTTTAAAGGGAGTTTTTGTACATACTTCACTTCATTGTTCTATACTAATTGTTAAAAACTTATTTGTTATATATCAAATTTTCATTTCATGAATTGAGTTTGAGAAAAATAAACATTTGAGCCTAGTATGAGCGGTTTTAACTCTACTTTTGTTTTGAGGTTATGTCAAGCTGCCATATTTACATCTCGGCGGACATGTGCTTGCTTTTTTTTCTTAAAATTACCTGATAGCTTTTGGAACACATACAGTACTGATTTTGTTTTTGCTATCCAACTTTAACGGGAAAAAAATAGTGCATGAAAAAAGTTCTATTTTTGTCTGACCAATTAAAACTATTTGGGTTAAAAAGGCGGTCTGTAGTATAAAATTGGGTAAACACATAGTATTATCGTCTGTTGACAGTTCCAAAAATGGAGTTGTCAGACGATGATTTTGAGTTAAAATGATTTTCGCAAAATGAAAACAATGCTGCAGTTCAGCGCTATAATGACAGACTAGAGCAAATAGGGATCAGAGATAATGATAATTTAATAGACTCAGATGATGATAATGATAATGGTTATGACCCCCTTGTTGATGAGAGAGGTGACCATCTTCAAGACAATCAAGTTGTAAATGATGATTGGTGGCACAATGGCTTCCTATACTATGAGAGGGGATTGTCGCATTTATTTCTCCCCCGTGGAAATACTGGCCCAACAAAAGTACTGGGTGCAGATAAAAACCCATCAGACTTCTTCTCCCTGCTTTTTCCTGATGAAACTTTACAATTTATCTTGCAAGAAACTGACAAGTTTGCCAAAAAACCAATGAAAACCCTGATAAAAATAAATCTCCATGGTTGACTCCCACTATCCCTGAGATGAAAGCATTTCTCGTTTTGTGTTTCTTAATGGGAATAAATGTTCAGCCAGATATTAAATCTTACTGGTCTACAGACGTATTAATTGAAACCCCTTTTTTTTTTTGGAAAACCATGAAAAGAGATAGGTTTATGCAAATATTAAGGTACCTGCACTTCTCAGATAGTAATCTGGCTCCTTAGCCTGGAGATGCAAATTTTTCTGTATTAGATGAAGTCAATACTATTATGAGCAAATTTGTAGACAAGATGGACAATTAGTATGTACTCAAGAGACAAGTTTCTGTAGATGAAGTAATGGTTCCACTTAAAGGCAGGTTATCTTTCAAGCAATACATGCCAGCACAACCTACAAAATGGGAAATCAAAATGTATGCTTTAGCAGAAGCAGGCACAGGATATATTTCATTCTGCAAAATATATAGTGGTGGAACTGATGGGACAGCTTATGGTCTTGTCCATCGTGTTGTCAAATTGTGCTTAGGAGGAGCTGGAGTCCTAGGGCTGTGATACCATGTTTATATGGATAATTTTTTTCAACACCTGCTTTACTAAATGATCTGTTTGAAAATCACAACACTGGTGCCTTTGGTACAGTCAGGTCAAATCATAGGAAGCTACCAAGGGCCATTATGAGGAAGAACCCTGAAGGAATAACCAATCGTGGGGACATGCAGTTCTGGCAGAAAGGGGCCATCAATGCAACAGTATGGAAAGACAAAAAAATGTAAGTGTTATTTCTACCATACATGACAGCAGTACTGGAACAGTACAAAGAAATGTACCACAGCCCAATGGCCAATTCCAACAGCAGGATATACCATGCCCTCAAATGGTTGTAGACTATACTAAGTATATGGGTGGTGTCAATAGGGCTGATCAGTATATTCAGTATTATGTTTTCCAATACAAGACCCTGAAATGGCCAAAGAGGATTTTTTTTACTATGCTTGAAATTCTTAAATTTAATGCCTTTAGGCTCTTCTTGTGTTCCCTAAATCATCAGCCTGGACCAAATAGGAGAACATTGCCCTTATTAGATTTTTCTAAAGCTGTGGCAGAAGGATTGATTGGTGGATAGACAGGTGGGTCAGTACGTATGGGACATCCATCACCTGTACCAGTGGAAGCTCATTTCACAGAGACATCTATCAAGAACTTTCTAAACAAAAAGCTGGTGCCATGTGTGTCATATGAGAGGGCAGTCCAACCAACAAGACAAAAGGAAACAAACGAAGTATGGCTGCTTAGACTGTGGAAAACATTTATGTCTCCTTGATTGTTTTACCATCTTCCATACCAGGAAATCCTACTACTAACTTTCCATGCATCTTTTTTAATGTTGACTTTAATGTTTGAAACTTTATTTGGACTTTTCAATTTGGAATTTTGGAGTTTAATGTTCATTTAATTAACTTTTGAACTATAAAGAGTGGGCTGTGCATCTTAAGATGACAGATGTTATCAGGTAATTGCAAGGTAAAACTACAAAATACAAGCTCAAATTTAGCAGGCAAGTAAATTTATGTATTGAATTTTTTATGTTTGTTTCCTAAAATATTTTACTGAATGACTATTCAAAGCTATCAACTCCTGAAAAAAAGCCCCATACCAAAACCTGAATATAGAATATCATGTTTTAGAGAGAATTGAAAATAATCACACGGTTAGAAAAATATTCTGTATAAAAAAATTAATATGGTAAAATTAATTAACTAAATAATGAATTTAATTTAATTCGTCCTTATTGCATAGAGTAATAAATCCAGATAAATCTACGATAATGTTTTGGTTTTATTCACTCAATATAGAACAATAAAATTAATCAGGACAACACATGATTTAAGAAACCATTCGTCAAAATTAAGTTGAGTTATTTTTCTTTGCTTCATGTTTACATAACCACAAAACGGTGGCATTTACCTCGCCAGATTTTTTTTTATATTTCTTCAGGATTTTGGACATTATATTGAGATTATATTTCTTCCAATGATGTAAAAATATCTATTTACGTCATGTAAAACTTCAGGAAGCTCATTTTGTAAATGAACAGGACGATATTAGGGGGAGAAAACAAAGGCCAGAAAACGATTGTACTTGATAAAACATTTTCCCCTTGCTTAGTCTTCAAACTCGAGTCTATATTACTGAAATTTTTAGTAAGCCCCTAAAATTTCAAACCGCTAATCAACGTCAAATTTTATTACTCGTCCTTCAAAGTTGAGAAACGTGTTGTAGCAAGCATATGTCAAAAATAAGTCTGGCTAGGAAATCGCTCATGCTAATATTTAGGAATATTAGGAACATGCAGACAAATAAAATTCAGTACTGAAAGTGTTAAAGTCTTAATTTGAGGATTTTTATAATCAACTGTTTAAAGTGTTTTTATAAGATTAATGTCTCAAAATCTAGTTAGGATTTTGAATAATTGAAGTTAAAATCTTTGTAATTTCATTTCAGATCAAGGATTTTCTACAATTTGTAAAGAATATTTACAATGGCTTACCAAATCATTTACCTAAAATTTTTGAACCTCGGAGCCAGATTAAAGTGAAAGATGTCACAGAGATCAATGTAGACCAATTATTACAGGAGACTTTTACAACAACCACCATTCTCACTGATAAGAAAAATGCAGATAATCAGAACATTTCAGTAAGTGTCTTTGTAGTTTGATTGTTATGACCATTTCTACCAATTCACATGTTTAAAAATATTATTAGTTTTTAGCTCACCTGGCCAAAGGCCAAGTGAGCTTATGCCATCACTTGGTGTCCGTTGTCGTCATGGACAAATTAAAAAAAATCTTGTCCTCTGAAACTACTGGACTGACAGGTTTTAGACTTGGCTTGATCGTTCCTTAGGGTGTTCTGCACAAAATGACCGTTAGGATTTTTGATCCATGAAAAAACATGGCCACTGTTACTGAAAATAGAACATAGGGCTCTGATGGCAGTTTGTTGTCCCCTTTCGGCAAATGCTGAAGGGGACTTAGGTTTGCCGTCAGTCCGTCAGTCACACTTTGTTTTCTGAACTTTTTTTTTAATGCCTCATCCAGTTGATTTCATATTTGGTATATAGTCTTATTATGACAAGTTACAAGTTAAGAATGATGTTACGGTTGAACGATTTTTACAGAAGTTATGGCCCTTGGACAGAAAATTTCATGAAATTTTATGTTTTCTGGACTTTTTTTTGTAATGCCTCATCCAATTGATTTCGTATTTTGTATATTGTCTTATCATGACAAGTTACAAGTTTATTTTGCATGACATTATGGTTGAACGATTTTTACAGAAGTTATTGCTGTTGAACATGAAATTTTATGTTTTTCGGACTTTTTTTGTAATGCTTCATCTAATTGATTTCATAGTTGTTAGCTAGTCTTATCATGACAAGTTACAAATTAAATTTAAATGTTATTGCAGCAAAATGGTTTATATGGAACTTATGGCCCTTTGACATAGAAAATTACATAAAATTTTTATGTTTCATCATTTTGATGCAAATTGCTGCTGTCATTCTAGAGTTATTTGCCCTTTAATTCATAATAACGAAGTTTTTTTCAATTTTCCAGGTGATAGAAAGAGAATGTCTTTATGCAGCTTTCTGTAATGCAAAAATGTTATTATCTACTGTAAAATGAAGCTCAGATTTGATTTTGATGGAATTTGCTTTTGCTGTTCAAGAGTTATTTTCTATTGATTGTTAAAAAATAACACCATCCATTGTTAGTTCACATATATAAAAAAAATCTCTTAAAGGCAACGAGTTCAAAGGCCGAAAGAGGACACTGTATTGCATCAGCAATACTGTCAGAATGCTTGTTGCAAATAACTCAAAAACCGTTGCCTTTAGCAAATATATGGCTGGATAATATTGTTCAGCATCATGAGACAGACCTATGCCCAAATTTTCAAAACGATTGGTCAACTGATGTAGGAGTTGCAGCCTTTTTTTTTTTTTGGCATTTTTTGCATGTGCAAATTTGAAAATCTTCTTCTCGAAATCCATTGCACAGTATTCAATAAAAGTTGGCATTTATGTTCCTTAGGGTATCCCACACAAAATGACTGTTGTGATTTTTGATTCATGAAAAAAACATGGCAGCCATTACTAAAAATAGAACATGGGGGTCAGATGGCAGTTTTTTTAAAATAACTCAAAAACTGTTGCCTTTCGCAAATTTTTGGCGAAGTAATATTGTTCGGCATCATGAGAAGGACCTATGCCAAAATTTTCAAAATGATTGGTCAACTGATGTAGGAGTTACGGCCCCTGGAACACTTTTTTTGGCATTTTTCGCATGTGCAACTTTGAAAATGTTCTCAAAATTCATTGCACAGAATTCAATGAAAGTTGGCATATATGTTCCATAGGGTATCCCACACAAAATGACTGTTGGGATTGTTGATTCATGAAAAAACATTGCTGCCGTTACTAAAAATAGAACATAGGGGTCAGATGGCAGTTTTTTGCATATAACTCAAAAACCATTGCCTTTAGCAAATTTCTGGCATGGGTAAAATTGTTAAGCATCATGAGAAGGACCTATGCCAGAATTTTCAAAACCATTGGTCAAATGATGTAGGAGTTACGACCCCTGGAACAGTTTTTTTGTTGGGTTTTTTTCACATGTACAACTTTGAAAATCTTTTTCTCTAAAACCATTTAAGATCATTGAATGAAAATAAGCATAATAGTTCATTAGTGTATTGTGCTCAAAATGACTGTTGTGATTTTTAATCCGTGAATAGATATGGCCGTCTATACTAAAAATGGAACTTAGGGGTCATAAGACAGGTTTTTGAAAAAAATTCAGAAATTGTTGCCTTTAGCAAAATTCTGGTTTAGGTCATGAAAATGCTATGAAAAGCATTTCTTGCATTTGACAATTTAGTTGATTTTAACTTAGCCTGTCTCATTCCTCAAGTTTTTCAAATAAGCAAATGGTTAACCTGGTGAGCGATTCAGGCTCTCTTGAGCCTCTAGTTTGCTAATGTATTTCATGTTTATATTTTGTAATCTAACCAAGTTAATGCTATTTTGGATATTTTTTTGTATTGATTTCTTTTATTTATTTTAGTATAGCATCTTCCTTCAATTTGTGTGATTATTCTTTTTAATGGCATGTATGCTTTTCCTCCATTTCATTACTTGTATCTACACTAAAGATATTGTTTTCTTTTAGTATAACATCATTCCTAAAGGAGTTCTCTCTCTGAAGGTCTTGGCAGAATTACCAATCATAGTGGTCTTGATGTACCAATTGTATAAACCTAATGTTCACCAAGAAGTAGCAGAATTTATACCACTGATTATGAATACTATTATACTCCAACCTTCAGCGGTTCAAAGGTAACTGGCTTCCAATCAATTATATTGAATTGTATAACTTCACTCTTCTGATATAAAGTGGTAGGATGTACTCGTAATAACTTTTCTAATATGAAAGATAATTTAACCTATGACTTAAGAATCACCTAGGTTTGATTTCAGTCTGACAAGAAGTGATCTACTATGCAAATGCATGTTTAATATATGGGACAACTTGGCCCACACACTGGTTGTCCCAAGTCTGTTGGGACCTAGTACAACACTCAACTTATGATGAGTGACACGTCTATTGATTAGGCCTCTATAGCTTATAATTTCTAAAAAGACACACTTCCCTCTTATTAACTTTCACAATATAAGGAATGCAGAGGAATAGAAATTTTTAGCACTACTTTTGTTGAAAAGGTTGCTTTAATTTTTTCACGCATGAAATATACAGTCATAAAATTTGGTTACAGCTTATTTGAAAAAAAGGATTTTATCTTTTGATATGATTACATTATTTTTATTTTGGTCTTTCATTTTCAATCCTGACAGAAGTGAATACATCTGGAGACTTACCTAGAAATTTTGAATGTTAATTTTGTTATTATTAATTTCAGAGCAAGTCCATCCTTCAACAAAGAGATATTTGTAGACTTCATTGCTCACAGGTCTTTCATTTTCAATCCTGACAGAAGTAAATACATCTGAAGACTTATCAAGAAATTTTGAATGTAAATTTGTTATTATTCATTTCAGAGCAAGTCCATCCTTCAACAAAGAGATATTTGTAGACTTCATTGCTCACAGGTCTTTCATTTTCAATCCTGACAGAAGTGAATACATCTGAAGACTTATCAAGAAATTTTGAATGTTAATTTTGTTATTATTCATTTCAGAGCAAGTCCATCCTTCAACAAAGAGATATTTGTAGACTTCATTGCTCACAGGTCTTTCATTTTCAATCCTGACAGAAGTGAATACATCTGAAGACTTATCAAGAAATTTTGAATGTTAATTTTGTTATTATTCATTTCAGAGCAAGTCCATCCTTCAACAAAGAGATATTTGTAGACTTCATTGCAGCACAAATTAAAACCTTATCTTTCCTGGCCTACATTATCAGGATATATCAGGTAGACACATTACTCTTAGGATATAGATATATTCATGGTTAACTACAATATTATTGTAATTTTATAATGAAATGAAATAGGAATGAAATTTAAACCATTTTTGTCTCCTTAATTTGTGAATAGTTTATTTAAAAAGACAAAAAGCTTTATGATTGGTTCACAATGAAAATATTTATTGAGAACACTGTTATTAATGATTATTCTCTCTGCTTTTAATTTTTTTTATCTTTTTTTGTGGAATGTTTCATAACAGAATTGTTTTGATTTCTCCTATTCTTAAATAAAGTATGTACCATTTCTGTAGGAACAAGTACAGGCTCATTCTGCACAGATGGTCAAAGGTCTTCTGGGATTATTGACTCATTGTCCACAGGAAGTAGCACATCTAAGGAAGGAACTTCTAATTGCTGCCAGACATATCCTTGCTACTGACCTAAGAAACAGTATGTTTTGACTTATCGAAGTTCTGTTTAAAGAAATTCCATCAGCACATTGTAAACTTAGTTGTATTTTTCTTTTTTTTTTTTATAAAAACCCACTTTTGATGGACAATTGTTGTTAGTGATTGAGTAATTGTCTTGCAAATTCATTTTAATAATAACATTAGTTTGATTTTAATTGTTTAAATTCTTACACAATAACATAATGATAAATTCATAATATCAGTGATGTAGAATATTATTGGCTCAACTTATTGACAAAATATTTTCTTTTATTTTTTACAGAGTTTGTATCTTGTATAGACCAGCTTTTTGATGAGAATGTATTGATTGGTACAGGATGGACAACATATGAATCACTTAGGTTTGTTTATAAGCTTGTATTGTAATTATTCATGGCTTCCTCTTCGGAGTGTTGAGTGAATTTAAAAAAAAAAAGATTAATATGGTATTATTGTAACAAGAATGCAAAGTTCTCAAAAATTAAATTTTCATATTTATATGCTATAACTCAGAGATCCTTATAGACCAATATGTTTAGTTACAATGTATTATATTTGACCCCCAAGGTATACCCAATGGTAATACATATAAACAGTAACTTAACATTTGTCACACTTGTGTTTTAGACCTTTAGCATACAGTACTTTAGCAGACTTGGTTCACCACGTTAGACAAGCTCTGCCTCTGACCAATCTATCTCTGGCTGTCAATCTGTTCTCTAAAAATGTCCATGATGATTCTCTACCCAGCAGCATACAGACAATGTCATGTAAACTTCTATTGAATCTGGTGGAATGTATCAGGGCTAAGAGTGAACAGGACAATGGCAATGTAAGTGAAGTCTGAAGAATTTCAACCTAAAAATGGAATTAATTTGCTTACCTTTTTGCTCATTTTTAAATAGGGTATACTGTGAAAGTACATTTTTTGTACTTACATATTCGTGGCTATCAATTTTTGTGGTTATAGGAATAAGATTCTTGAATTCATGGTTTTTTTATGATTCTGTCACATAATTTAAAGTAAATAATCCTTTTCATTGGGAATCAAATTTTGTGGTTTACCTTCCCCATGAAATCCTTAAAAATTGGTACCCCACAAACAATAGTACTTTCACAGTATAGTGATAGTTTAGGTTATGTAATAAAAATTATTTAAGATATCGTTTGTTCACAACTTCTAACAATATCCTTATTTGCAGCTCATTGGGTCGACCATATTATGTCATATTGAAGTCAAATAATGGGACAGAAAACAGTTTTCTATTATTTTATTCCTGTAAGATTATGTTTAATATTCTAAAGAAAAAGAATGAGATTAAAGTAATGTTATTTTCCAGGGGAGAGAACTGTTGATGAGAATGCTTGAAGTGTTTGTTCTAAAATTCAAGTCCATTGCAAAAATACAGCTCCCGCAGATTCTGCAAAAATGGTAAGAATGATGATACTGGGTTTAGACAGTGGGTTGAAATACTGTATGTTGGGTATTTTTCATGGGTGCTAATTTGGGCAAATTTTAGCAGTTTCTCTAAAATCACCAAAATAAATTCTGCAGAATATTTATTTAGGGCTTAAGTACTCAGTGCATCACTAAGTAAAGTAAGAAATGCCAAAGATTTCCATATACCTTATTGGCAAAAATTTGCCAAATTTTACTATTGCTAAAATAATATGTCATACAGTGATATTGGTATAACTTATCAATAAGTTGTTTATTGTTTAATTCTTATGTTTTTTTTTTTATATTTGAACCTTAATAAGTGAATTCTCCAGGATTTATTGGATTTGGATAATGTACCACATGATAAATTCCTAAACTTATAGCCGTAAATGTAATAATCATTTACAAACATTGATTATATGTTGAGTCATCCTGTAGATTCACCTTTTTTTTCTAGCAGCACCGACTGAATTGTTCCTGTACTATATAAGTCATTGATCTGATCTGTTTACTGGCTCATTATAGAAACATCTTTGTATTTTCAGTAAACAGCAGCCTCAGACCTCTCAATCATCACAGCCATCAACATTTGATTCTAAAGCAGATACAAAGGTTGACACCAAACCTGTCGTAGAACCTCAGAAACAGCCATCTCCAGACTCAGCTCTGGACACCAAGCTTCCTTCCTCGTCACTGCTTGGGGATACTTCATCCAAAGACAAGGATGATAAAATTTGGCCAGACAAATCAACCAACAGATTTGGAATTACTCCAGGACAGACTAGTACATACACAGTAAATGACTGCAGAAGTTTAGTGAAAACTCTGGTGTGTGGTGTCAAGACTATCACATGGGGAATTGTGTCATGTAAAAATACAGGTAACAGTTAGAAAATATACACCTTTAGGTTTTATTTATTGTTAAACATGAATGTGTGAAGTTATTTGCCGTATATAAGTGATGTTTTTGTAATAGAAATTTATAAACATTTAAGATTTAAGATAATTGTGTGCATCTGGTCAGAATATTTTTTATCAAACATTACCAGATTTTATTATCTGTTTAATTTTCCTGGACTTTGTATAGCAATTATTTTAATTTTAAATAGATTCCACAGCTGTTCCAGCTAAACAGTTCCTACCAAAGGAAACCCTGGTTTACATAAGACTGGTAAAGTATGCTCTACAGGCATTGGATATCTACACCATAAATGTGTCTCCTAATGGTCAGGCAGTGATCAGACCTGCTGTGTGAGTTCACTGCTAACATTACTCTTATTATATCAATTTGTTTCTTTTGTGTTTTTTTTAGGTCAAAATGAATCTTAGTTTCTTTCTGTGTTTATTTTAGTAGAATATTAAATATAATCCTGTATATATTTTTATGTTAGCATTTCAAGATAAAATGTAATAAATTTTTTTTTTTATTTTTTCCTGTGTGTTGAAAATTTCATGTTACTGTCCTGTTTTGTTAAGAACAAATCTTTGTCTTGTAGTGTACAAAGTGTGAGAACAAAAGAAGAAAAAGAAGTTTTAGAACACTTTGCTGGAGTGGTAAGTCTGGACTTTGAACACATCTTTGTTTTTTGTTAATCTGAAATAGTCATTTGAGAAATTAATTAATTGACAAAACATGCTGGCTTGACATGACAAAAATTGAAGGAATGAAACAATTCTTCAATTATTACTACTGTAAATATTTTTTTATGGACATAAAATAGTATCATAGTATTATTAATGGTTTTAATGGGTATGCCAAAAGTTTGTTTAATTATTTATTTAGTGCTAATAGGGATTTAATATGTTTCAGTTTAACATGATGCATACATTGACTTTCAAAGAAATATTTTCAACAACAGTAGAGGTAAGATTTATACCATATTTTTCAAACTACAAGTCAATATTTTTTTTCAGCAAAATGTCGACCTAAACTTACAATCCACATCAACTTGTATAAGGATTTTACAAAAACTATTCTACAAGTGATTTCATCAGATTTGATTACATTACATTGATTGGTTTCATTTATAATACGGGGTAAACTGCAATCATATGTCTTAGGATTTAACAAAAGCCAAAAAATCAAACCCGCGATCGATTGAACTTAAAAAGTAATTGATCAGTGCTGCTATCCATTCATGAATGAATAAAACGATGTCATATTAAGTCATCCCTAAGTGATATTTTTCAAAACCGTTAAAATATATAAACAAACTCTTGAAGATATGTTTACAGAATCTTTAATCGGATCATTCCAGTCCTTTTATATGCATATTTATACCCATTTATGATATGTCGTAACACATTCGCACGTGGTGCAAATTATAATCAATGTGTTATCTAATTTGCTAATTGCAACCAGATGTAATTGTAATATATGATTATATTGTTTATTAATTACTGGTCTTAATTTTGACTGGTTATCCTGACTAATTTCGTACCTTGGTGGCCACGCTTGACATTTTTATGAACTTCTGGTTTCAGTATCAGAGCAATTGACACAAATTTAAATAAAACTAATGAAACTCATTTACAAAATATGCTTTAATAAAAATACTAACAAATTTAACGATATCATTTAAAGTTACTTCACTTGAATAATATGATTTGAAAAACTTCCACTGACAACTTCGGTATGTAAACATCGATGACCTAAGATACACGTCGGATCCCTGACTTATCTTGCAAATTCGACTTATCTATGGTTTTTTTTGTCTATTTGAGTCAAAATTCAGCGATTCGACTTGTATTCCACTTCAACTTATAGGTCGAAAGATACAGTAACATTGATCATAAGTTATGACGTAACAATGCTATTTTCTGTTATGACATCATTACTTACGATCAACTTTATACTTACGACCTTTTGTGAAATCGACACCTGAACTTCACTGTCTGCCAAATCCTGGAAGAGTTCTCTTTATACTCTATGTTTGTGTTGACTGATATAAATGAATTTTGATGCCATATTTGTTGCAATTTATAAAAGTTGTTTTTCTTTTAAAGTATATGGTTGATAGAATCCACAACAACTATGCTCTTCAGGTTAGTAACACATTCTTTTATGTAAATAACATAAACATATTAGGTTGTAAAAATCATCGAAGCTTCAGGTCAAGATAATTATTATCATGCATCTTATTTTTAATATAATTAAGTGCATGTCCTTGGTTTGGATATGTTTGACATGATTTATGTAATTCTCAACTACTTGTTTTTCAATAATTTTATCAGTTATTGTTCTTAGGTTACCCACGAAATGATAGTGTGTATAAGAGCAGGTTTTTCACATAATATTTACAACTTTGTTAAGGGTGCACTATACAGTTACATTAAGGTGCACTGTTTCACACATCAAGTTACCCCGGTCAAATTTTGTAAAACTTAAAATTAAAAGTTGAAATTTGGTGGATATATTGTTTAAATGTAGATAAGCATTTATACATAGACAGATGTAATATATGTTATGGTAAACAGGTGTAATTTAAATGAAAAATGGTATCCAGAATGTTTCAGTCCCCTGCCGTATTCAGTTCTCTCCTCAGCATCAAATGGCTGAATTTCAAAATACCTTATTTCACACGAACTTTTGGGACTAAAATTGTGAGAGAATGAATCGAAAGGGTCTTTTTATTTTTTCCTTTTTTCCACCTATTCCATGCATGCTTTCATCCTGTGGTAGTGTCTAAGTGCCTGATATTTTATAAAGCATAGTATTTGGCTGTTAGTTTTGGAAAGGCACCCCTGATTTGTACTAAAACTCAGTAATATTTTTTTCAGTATGTTACCATGGTTACTTGATTTAATAAGAATAATTATTAAATTGCTTATAAATGACTTGAACCTCCATACACCAAGGTTTTAAAAATTATGCACTTTTTTATGACAAAACACTAGAAATTTCTGTGTGGACTGCCTTAAAACAGCTTTATTTCAACAAAATGAGACCAAATTTTCTGAAATGACCTAACTGTATTGTACTGATACATTCTCATAAATCAGAATAAGAAAGCAGTTATCAAAGTGGCTTTTTATCTTTTATAGATTGTAGCAAACTCATTTCTGGCCAACCCAACAACTTCCCCTACATTTGCTACCATACTGGTGGATTACCTCTTGGCACGACTTGAAGAGATGGGATGTAAGTAATGCTTAATACATGTTTTTTTCCTCACTAGAACTAAAATTATGTTTCACTCTTCTATTTACTAAAGTAGAAATTTTTTATAGATTGTTACAGAAAGGTCTTTAGTAATGGAAAAAGAGAAGCAGTGGAGAAATATACAATAGAATTTTAACAATGTCATAAGCAGGTTTTCAAATTTACACAATAATTGTTTATATTATATAAATTTTTGTTTCTCTTTCCAGCTAATATGGACAGATCAAATTTATATTTGAAACTATTCAAACTTGTATTTGGCTCAGTCTCGCTGTTTGCTGCTGAGAATGAACAAATGTTAAAGGTATGACATTATTATAAATGATATCAAAAACCTTAAATTTCCAATGTTTTACTACTTGGTATAAAATTTTAAGTTTGGCATGCTTGCATATATACATGTATTTATTTGTACATGTTCTGATGATAATTACTGTTAATAGGTATTTTCACATATGGTTATGGTATTCTGTATTATGTACACAAACTATGAGATTGTTCACTGCATTCTCATTTCAGCCACACTTACATGTGATAGTGAACAGATCAATGGAATTAGCTATGAGTGCCAAGGAGCCATACAACTACTTCCTTTTACTAAGGGCATTATTTAGGTCAATTGGTGGAGGAAGTCATGATCTTCTTTACCAGGAATTTCTTCCCTTACTGCCTAATTTGCTTCAAGGTATGTTTGGAACTGTTAAATAAGTATTGATAAACAAAGATAATATAGTGATCTCTGTCTAAACTGAACCCTAATAAACTGAACACCTGTCTTTTGAAGTCCCTTCACCTGGGTAAACCAAACAAATTTTACAATTTGATAGGGACTTGGTTTAGAAGGTTCGTAAGGTCCACAAGGGTATTCACCAACCCAGTAGTCTGACTAGTCTAGCTCTTATTTATAACAGCTTTTACCATATTTATCACAATTTTCAGTATTACAAATTTCAAAATACATATAACACTGGGGCTTCATACCTTGTATTGCACATGGTAGAATGTCTATGTGGTGGATTTGGCTTCTTATTTTGATAGTTTTGGGTTTGAGTGTTTCTTGTAAACAATTAATTTTTGGATTTAGATTTTCCAATATATTGAATTCTAATGTATACATCATATCGGAATTTGCAATATAAATGATTGATATTTTTGTATTTCAATGTATTAATTTATAGAATATTGCTGTATTTTCATACCTTAATTTATTTCATACAGAAGAACTATGCTATAATGACATAGCTTACATTTTTTCTTTAGTGAATGGTTGGAAAATGAACAGTCTAGTACTTACACACTTTTCTGATAAAAACAAAAATGATATTCAACTATTTTAGGTCTTAACAGTTTACAGAGTGGATTACATAGGCAGCACATGAAAGATTTGTTTGTAGAACTGTGTTTGACTGTTCCAGTACGTCTCAGTTCATTGCTGCCATATCTTCCTATGTTAATGGATCCACTTGTATCTGCTTTAAATGGGTCACAGACTTTAGTCAGTCAGGTAAGTCATCTCCATAAAAAATTACCACTGGTTTTAGACACTTTTGAATTATGAATTTTATGTCTATTTTTACCTTGATTTTTTGTTGTTGTCGCAAAAGGTATGATCTTTTGTTTGAAATTGTTTTCACTGATAGTGGAAAATAACATTCTAAAAAGTGACTTTAATCTGTTCTTCAGGGTTTGAGAACATTAGAACTGTGTGTAGACAACCTTCAACCAGATTTTCTGTATGACCACATTCAACCTGTCAGAGCTGAACTTATGCAGGTGAGTGAGACTTTTAAACCTCTAATCATTTTATTACTGTAATAAATCTCAGTTTTAAGCTATTTCTTTACATCTAAAGGTAATTATACATATTTTTTGTAGATCCTTATTTATTCCCTCCACTAACTTTGGTGGGGAGACATATTGTTTTTGCCCTATCTGTCCATCATGTTTTTGTAAGTGCTACTCCTTTGAAACTATTGCACCAAATATCATGAAACTTTGTAGGTAGTTAAAACATGATGTGTAGCATATCTTGCAGGACATTATGATCCACTGATTTTTGGGAGTAATGCCCCTTGACCTTTAGAACAGTGGAGACAAATATTTTTGGAGGCAAAAACAACTTAAATTTCATGCTGAGTATAAGGAGCTATACTCCTGGTGTCAGTTTCACAAAAAGTTGTAAGTGTAAAGTTGATCATAAATAATGACGTCATAAACTAAAATATCTTTGTGACGTCATGATTTACGATCAATTTCACACTTACGACTTTTTGTGAAACCGACGCCTGTACTTTGATACTAGAATTCAGAGAGAAAGTACAATTTTTTTTCAGGCCCTGTGGAAGACATTGAGAAATCCTGTTGACAACATAGCTCATGTGGCTTTCAGAGTTCTTGGCAAGTTTGGAGGGGGCAACAGAAAAATGCTACGAGAACCACAGAGAGTAAGTTTAAAAATGAGAGGTATTTTTTTCTATTTTTAAGGGGTTCTGTGTAATAGTTCTAATAAATAAAAATTTTGTAGTTTCTATGCAGTATTGATTTATTTTTTTGTTATTCATAATGCATCTTATTTTATTGTTTATCCTTTGCAGCTTCAATATAATGACAAAGAAACAGCTGGACCTTGTATAACCATATACTTTCAGGATTCAAAAACTCCCATTTCTCTTCCAGTGGAAAAGGTATGTTAAATCCTTTCGAGAGTGGTCATATTTTTAACGCTGCCTTTAAAGAAAAATAATACCTGAAAATGTTAAAGGCTTATAATGTATTTTCGTTGGATATTGTAAACCAAGGAAATTTTCACTTTTCCTTTTTTCATGGTTTCAGTGGTTAATCTGCTTTTGTGCAATTTCAAATCTGTGGTCATTCTTCATATAGTATTATAATATTCTTTGAAAAAAATATTCACAACAGTAACATATAAATAGGGAAAATAGAATTGTTGTGAAAATTAGAGTTTGTATCCAGATTTATATTTTAATTGTTTAAAAATTTGCACCCATTTCTTCTAGCTGTGCATATTATTTTTGACTAAGGTTTTAATTCATGTTGATATACTTAGTCAGATTGATTTATATTTGTCTAATAGTTTCTTTCCATTTAAGGCTATAGATGCTGCCCTAACAGCTTTGAAATGCAGTACAACAGAGAACTTTGTAAGACGTCAGGCTTGGGAACTCATTAAATGTTTCCTAGTGTCTGTCATGAACTTAGAAGATGATAAACAGACACTTACGTACATCTTTACTCATGCAAGGTAAAATTTTGGGAATAAGTATTGAATTTGTGGTACAATGGTAGTATATCTGTCTGAAAAAGTTGTTGATCATTATGAATTCATTACTTTTTGAAAAAAATGCAGTTTAGATTTAACAAGTGTTTTTATTATGCAGTTTCACAGAGAATGAAGTACCATTACAGACTGGACCCTTGTATAAAACTCCTGACTCACACTCAAGGAAAGTCCATGAACAGGCTCTTACTGGAATGTTTGGTATGTGTCAATTTAGCCTTAAATTACAAATTTCATTTCAAAAATGATGTCAATATTCACAACAGTATTGTTTAGATACATGCATTGAAGCATTCAGGAGAATATTCAATGTATTAACCATTGAGTAATCAATATTGTCTTTGGAAAATTTTGAATTTCTAATATGATATTGGATGTCTTCTAATGTCTTGAAACATAATATTTTGTTACAGTTGCTGCAGCAATCAAAGAGCTACGACAAACAGCATTGCCTTTTATGGCCTGTATGGTCCGCCACTATACCATGATCTCTATAT
Organism: Perna viridis; assembly: GCA_037379345.1. NCBI lineage: Eukaryota > Metazoa > Mollusca > Bivalvia > Mytilida > Mytilidae > Perna > Perna viridis. The sequence continues at coordinate 56,462,234 of CM074511.1, forward strand.
CTCAGCAAACAGGTAAGCTTCTGATGCATTTACTCAAATTGAAGTGGTTTTAAACGTTGGATGCCTGTTATGTGTCCATATTTTTATTTATTTATTTAATTTAAAGACTTATTTTTCTTAGATTTGTTGCTAGCAGCTGTGTCTATTTTCATAGTTTTAAAATATTTATACTCATTAACTTTGTTTCTTACAATGAATATTTTGTCTTATGTTAGGACCATACCCAGTTGGTGACAAACAGAACAAGCTCCATGGTATGGACACACAGATATTGATTGATGCTTTGGCTGTAATTATGGGACATGAAGAGAAAGAGCTTTGTAAACCTGGGAATCTAGCTCTGGTACTGATATTGGATACAGCTACAACCATTTTAGGATCTAAGGAAAAGGTGGGGTTTTATTTAGTAATGATACATTGAGTGTGGCATGTTTGAAATTGCAGTTGATTTGTTTGCTGTTAGACAGTTTGTTTAGTTAATGAAGATCAATTATGAATTCTACTTTAATTTATCTGAAGGAAATTTTGTGCATGTACTTGAATTAAAACTTTTGAAAATATGTGATGTTTAAAAACTAATTATATTACTTATCAGTTGGTATTTTCAATGGAATTAGATCTTTGTTTTTATTTTTTTAGGCTTGCAAACTTCCTACATTTGAGTACTTGGTTGAAAGAATGTGTTCACTGTGTTATGAAAGGGCTTGGTATGCTAAGGTTGGAGGGTAAGTTTCTAATTTATTTTCTGGTTAATATTATAAATGATGGAGTATTATTTCAAAAATACTAATATTCTTGCTAGCAAAAAAAAAAATTACAATACGAATGATTTAGACTGAATCATGGATTTGCTGAGCTTATTTAATTTTTGCAGAACTGGCTGAAAAAAGTTTATTTTAAAGTATGATTAGAGGAAAAATTATTTGTTTTTCTTTCAGGTGCCTGGCCATTAAATTTATGTATGAGAGAATGGCATTAAGTTGGGTTTTAGAACACCAATTCTCATTTCTCAAAGCTTTGCTGTTTGTTATGATGGACTTAACTAAAGAGGTATCCAGTGGGGCTGTGGATTTAGCCAAACATAATCTAGAAAATATGCTGGTTAAGTGCTCACAGGAAATAACTCAATCAAAGGAAAATAAAGAAATCTTGGCAGTTCAGAAGAAATCATTTCATGAAGTGACCCATGAACTTGTGAGGCAGATTACTTCACCTAATACTATAGTCAGAGAACAGGTTTGTTCCAATTTACATTTATCAATATTCAGTAAAGTCTCAGTAGTGTAACAAAAGTCTTTGATATGATTTGATAAAGCTAACTAGATTTCAGAATGTTGTTACTTTAAGATTTCTTGTAAATTTCATTGGAAATCATTTTAATAGGGACATCAGGGGTACAACAACCAAACGGTGCATTATCAAGTAAGTCAAATGTTATTTGAGTACAAATAGCTTTGTCCCTCATAAATCCTATTAATAGGTTTTGTAATCTACTTCTTGTACATTTTTTTCACTCTCCTCAGGCAATGCACTCCCTAGAGACCTTGGCTAAGACTACAGGAAAGTCTGTAACTGAGATCATGGAGCCACACAAAGATGTACTACAAGATATGATACCACCAAAGAAGCACCTCCTCCGACATCAACCTGCTAATGCACAGATAGGATTGATGGTAAAATATAGGATTATTTTGTGATGATGTCTTACAGCATCACAATTTTTTCTTCGTATATGTCAACTTATTGATGTATAGTTTTGTCTAATTGTATATGCCAACTTACACACACTATTAGGATAAAGTAAATCATGAAAGACAATTCTTTCAGAAGTAAAATTAACATTTTGATTGCACTAAACATGAGTTTATTTATGTATTAACATGTCTTTATCATAGTTGTGTCTTTTGGTATTTGCCCATTAGCACAAACCATTGGAATAAATTAAAATCGAGAAAAGTTTTTCAGAAGTCAGTTTTCTGAAGTTATAGATTGCATTTTCAGGTATATATTGTTTTAGGAAACATTACCTTTGTATTTAATCTTGATTTTCAATTTTGTTTTCTTTTTTACAGGATGGTAATACTTTCTGCACTACACTGGAGCCAAGGCTGTTTACCATAGATCTGAATGTATTGGAACATAATGTCTTCTTCACTGAGGCAAGTCTGGGAGATTAACTTCTTCAGGGATATTATCTAATATCATTCAGGACAACTATTCAGAATAGGAATGAAAACAAACTATTTATTGCAATTATTCATAGTGAATAAATTACATAACTTAGATTGGTTATATAGAGATTTGTAAGAATGTACAGGTCTGTGATTGTTTATATTAACTTGTCTATTTTAGTTGCTGAGTTTGTGTGAAGCTGAAGATGCTGTATTACTCAAACTGCCATGTTATAAGTCTGTCACAGATCTGGTTCCATTAAGGAAAAGTGCTCTTCGTTAGTATATAACTATATATCTTTTGTTATCTACATCAGTTAAAATGTGCTGTTCTTTTTTAGAAATAAGAATATTTGTTTGGACATTAGTTTACTTCTAGTTCATCTTAAAAATTGTAAATTGTAATATTAGTAAAATTGAACATGAAATAATGATGTACCTTTTTAGTACCTGTATCTGTTCATTTTATAGGTGCTCTCGCTGCATGCCATTACATTGCCAACAGAAGGGAGAAGATATTTAATGTTCTATATAAAGCTCTTAACAGTAACAGTACTGATCTTCAAGAAGTAGCACATAACTGTATGAAGAAGGTAATCACTTTACTAATGGTCAGAAAATTAGTCTGGGCCTAATCTAGAGGGAGAAATGAACAAATGCTTCTCCTTTTTTTGTGATCACTTCTCCTCATTTGTTTTTGACAGAATCAAGTTTTTGTAATAGTTTACAAAGACATTATTATTTTTCAAGCAGAATTGATGAAAACTTTTCATTGTCATCTATGTTTAGAGTAATCAAGGTAACCAAGACTCTAGCAGTTAGGTTTAGATATAGATTTAGGTTAGTAAGTTTTCTGTATTCCCCATCAACAAATTTGACATGTGTAGTGATCCTCTCTTGTCCATCTAATTTTTGAGATAAGAATAGTTTTAAATTTTAAAATAATGCTTTAAACATGAAAAGATTTGAATTGATCATGGTGTATATTAGTTTCATTTTGCTTTGAGAACTTGGAATAGGAGTGTCTATGATCACCAGATTAACCTTCTCTAGTTTCATGTAATTGCACTATCTTTTATTTTGGTTTATATTGTTAGTATACCACAAGTTTTTAATACTATGGTAGTTTCCATGATACTGCTAACTTACTTCCGAGGTATAGTGACTTTTTTGCAAAGGTGTATTATCTGTTATTGTTCAACTTTGATAATGTATTAAGTTTTATTTTTTAGTTGTAGTTTGATCTTATGTTTGCTATCTTCCTTGATTGTAGTTTATATCAGGATGTCAGATTGACATGGAAAGTGTACACCAGGCTATCAGACCCCTTCTCCTGACTCTTGGCGACCACAGAAGTCTCAACTCTAATGTCATCAAACGACTGTCATACATCACACAGTTGTTTCCAAATACATTCAATGAGAAACTTTGTGAACAGTTGTTGGTAAGTGGTGTCAATCATAGAAATAGTGTTCACTGTTTCATAATTGATGCCCAAACACACCTTTCCTTGTAGAGTACCTACTAGATGTTCTTCACTTTTTTTATGCACCAGCACAAACTTTATCTTCAAAGATTCCATTTGTATCACATGAGGTTGAAAGTTATGAAAATAATCAGATCTTTTGACTCGTAGAATATCCCTGTATTGGTCTTTTGTCAAATGTTTTTCTATTTGTCCGTAGAAAGAGCAAATTGTGGTTTTAAGGTACCTAAAAATTGGAATAGTAGAAGAAAATACCATGTATTTTCTCACTTTTCAACTCAAAATATGAGAGGAGTTCATGATATACATGTACAAGGAAAACTACTTTCCTGATTTTACAGACTCACTTAAAGAAGTGGTTAGAGGTTGCTGCAATCAGTCAGAAAAGTGGACAGAGTAAAGCCAATGGTCAGGTCATTGGTCAGGTAAGTTAATGTTTTGAATTCAGTGTGTAGATAATATAGTTGTTACTTTTTAATCTTTATGTTAATTTATGATAGTATGTATTTAGTAATGATCTATTTCTTTCTGTAGACTACTGTAAATTTAGGAATCAAAAAGTTAAGTGAAATTGGATTCATTTTCCACGTAATGAATACTTGCAGATTTTGTCAAATGGAATCAATGTTTCTTAGTTAATCTTCCAAAATGCAAATATAATCAGCAATAATTAGCTTCAATGGGTAGTATCTGTTCACATAATGATATATACATTTTCCCCTCATCCTGGCAATTGTAATTTATCATGGTTTGTAGATTTTCTTAAATTACAGTACGTGTAGAAAACAGAAATAGATCATAAATAATACAAATTTATTTTTGTTTCAGGAATTGAAAACCTGTGCTTCTATTATCAACATTTTCCACATGATTCCAGCAGCCAGTAACAAGCTGATAGAACCTCTGGTTGTACTAACATTACAGGGAGAGAAAGGCATGTTCCTGGAGGTAAGAGATAACATCAAACATTCTGATTAGACAGTAACTAGGTGATCGGGAAATCATGGAAATGTTTTGTGCACTTAATATCTGGCCATTAGTATATGAGGATCATTAGAAATGATTTAGGATTGGTGCATTGTGTTAAGTTTTATATGAGTATACAATATAACATTAACTTACATGTAGTACAATAAATGGTAACCACTTTAGATTTGTTGTCAATGGTCAAATACCACTTTTCAGATATAAAATCTGCCAGTTTTTTATGGTATTCTATGTTCTATTTTTATATAGGCTGGAAGTCCCTTCAGAGATCCATTAGTCAGGTTCCTGTTGAGATATCCAGATACAGCCATAGAATTGTTCCTACAAGAATCTCATCTCCAAGATCAACAATGGACTAGACTTTTTGAGGTAAGAGGGAGTGATAAAGTAGTAAAAATTTAAATGTTTAATCTGATTTTGTAGAAATACTCTCAGTGTGCTTCTTATAAACCATTGTATTGTTTGATAATGATATCTATATGCATTTTATTATTTTGATTTCAGTATGTATTAGCACATAAAGATGGCAAACCATTGAGAGAAATATTGGAGAAGAACCCCCAGAGATTGATAGCTTTGACACAGCAGGCCCAACCTGTGGTAGACATTTCAGCCTCTCCCTCTTCCCTGCCCCCTATTGCTGGAATGCAAGATATGCAGTACCAGATGATATCAATGGTCCATATCTTGTCAAGATGTGAGGAGGAATGGCTGTCTCAAAATGTAGATGTGGTAGGTAAACTTAAAATATTGATGCTGTGCTAAGATTTTCTATTTTATTTGCCCAATTTGTTTAATCGTCCAATCATATGAATAATTTCTACTTAGATATGTAAAACACTGTTGATTATGGCAATTAGTTTTTTTTTTATTTGTTGCAATTACACTTTGTAGTTACATTCTTTTTTTCATTTCAGCTCAACCATTTACTGACATTGTGGAAGTCTGAAACATTTCAAGAAAGGCATGACAAAGTGGTAAGTCTCATCTTGGTAACTGATATTTACATATTGCTTGTTCATTCTTTTGGTTTGTACAAGATGGAGTGATATCTTCTCATAAATTGAGAGAAAAAGGTGATGTGAAAATTGTATGAGGTCTTTCACTATTTTTCATGCCATTGTGCAGTTTTTTCTATGTGATAACACTGTACTATGGTATATTTACAGGACTGTGTTGACTATATACATTGGAAGGAACCTGCAATGCTGGTGAAATGTTTGCTCAATTACTTCAAGTAGGTTAAACTAACTGAGCATGTATATGCTATATAAGGAGATATGAAATTTCTTCAGAAGAAGAAAATACCACTGTGTCGTTGAGTGGAATCTGTTGACTAAACACAAATGGGGACATAAAAATGACAACAATTCACAAACAACTCAAAGAACTACACCAACAAATATAAACCAAAGACTTATTGAATAATATTTCTTAAGTCCAAAATGATATGTGTTTTAAACTGTGTTTTTCCTTTTTTATATGTGTATTATTTTCTGATTTTAGACATCACACAGAAGAAGTAGAGTTGTTATTCCATGTTCTTCGATGTTTTACCTATAGATATATTGTACAATTCCAATTTGTCAAGGACTTCTTAGAGAAAACAGTGGCAGCTGTAAGTTTTCTTATTTTCTTAATCACTTCTTGAAAAAGTATCATTTTCTCAGTGGAGTAGATCTCCTTTGTTACTGACTTTACAAAATAATGAACTGTTGTATCATAATTTGATTTGGACTTTTTGCATCAAATTTTTGTTAAACCCCTTTTATATAAACACACTCATTAATGTTTTATATGTGGTGATACTGTCAAAATCTTTCTGAGGAATAATGAATCTGATAATTTTCTATCTTTCAGACCTATACTATTGAGTGGAAGAGAAATGCCTTCTTTAAGTTTGTTGAATGTTTCCATGATGTTTCCTGGAGTCAAGATTTGAAATCAAAGGTATTTGTTATGAATGATATAATAAGTGGTTGTGTTAAATCAGTCAAATCTGCTTTTAACTATGGTCTGTATTCAGCAATAACTTGATAGAGATTCTTAAGAAACCTTTATTTAGACATTCCATCATATTTCATTCTGTGTTATAGTTACCAGCAAATAAAGACTATATGCCATATGTGTCCATTCTTTTGCTGTCATTGGAATGTCACATAAATCAAGTTTGGTTAAAGAAGGAAATATTTAAGTGAATTCATTTTTATGAATTTATGATTATACTTTCAGTTTTTCTTTATTTAAATGATGCCATTTTGAAGGTGCCAGGAATATAAATTCATTATCATTTGTCAAATTCCTATATATTGGACCTCTTTTTTTTATTATTTTTGTATTCTATAATAGGTAGGGACTTCATTGTTCTGTGTCTCCTTTTCTTTTCTTTTTCATTGAATTATGTGTAGTGAAAAGTTGAAGTTGCCTTTGTAGATTTTACAGTATGTGATAATACCCTGTTGTCAACATGCTTTTGAGAATGGTGATGGTGAGAAGTTGATTGGAGGCCCACCAGCCCCTGATCAAGACAACCAGGAAAATGTGATAAGTGTGTTCATCAACAGGATTATTGACCCAGATAAACCATTTGGAACCTCAGATGCTGTTAGGATTTTGTTGTTACAGCTATCATCACTTCTAGTGGAACAGGCATCATCCCATATACATGATGCTAATAACAAGTAGGTTTTATACTGTAATTTCTTAGAAAATAGAAGGAAGGATCTTCTGGTCATCTATTGAATTTAGAAATGACCAAAATAAGAAAAGCTGTTAAGTATTGGTTTTTAATCAAGCACTATTATACAATTATTAATCACACATTAACATTTATAACCATGAGACATTATTAAATTATTTCTGTAACAAAATAAATATTCAGATTTAGTAAAGATGTCACTGCATTCGAATGTCCACTTCCATTTCTTCCTCTAGTAGTGAACCGTAGGTTGGAGTCTGGCTGTCTGTGACAAAGCTGTCTGAGTAAGCAATCATGGATAAAGCATGAATGTCATTGGTGTCAGTTGGTTCAAAACCTTCCCATAATGCATTAGCATACATCAGAATGTGTTCCCATTTGATTGATTGGTAGATTTGGTACATGTCTTTGATGTATTCTGCAATTGATATGCGTTGATCTATTAGTGAATACATGATCTGCTCTGAGTCGTTCTGTATGTTGAGTTTAGCTAGACGTTTTTTCAACTCTGATATCTTCTCATCTATAAATAAATTTTGGGAATTGATTATATATATATAAAATAAATCTGCCTCTGATGAAATATGAAATTGTATTTTTCTTTTGAACTTTTGTGTGAGATTTACTTAACATATGATTTAAAAATAACTTTGGCCTCATATTCAGTTTTTGAAGAACATATTCATAAAATTAACTATTTTACAGCTGAATCATAAGCTGTTATGATTATATTGAATTATTTGACATTTGAAGGAGGTATTTTGTGCTTGTTATGATTTTTCCATTTTTCTGACTACCTATGCTGTTATGATATAACATGAATTTAATCCATTAGACAAAACATTGTACAGAGCATTGTGTGGAGAATGAATTCAATTGAAAACACTTTGCTTAAACTGAATAAAAATATGAATGTTTGTTAAATTAATTACCAAGAAACTGTATCTGTAAAACAGCCTTGTCATGACTGATTATCAGTTCTCTTAGTTTGTAAGCAGCTCTGTACACCTCCATTGTTTGGTAGAAAATATGGTTGAATTATAAAACTACCAAGTTAATAAAGAGAGGTTGTTGTTTTATCAATATAATACATTATTGAATGTTTATTTTACAATTTTTGATCGTCATTGAATAAAAAAAAAAAAGAGTAATTTGTTGGTTTCTTTAAGAGTTACATCAGTGGGTTTTATTTACTCATTTTAGGTGGAAGCCCTTTTATATATTTGTTGATTAGTTCAATTAATTGCTGATAAAGCATTGTTAGTTGTTGATTAGTTGGTTTCATGAAAAGTTATTATACCAATTAATTAAGGTTCTTGAACTTTAATTATAACAATAATTTCTATATCATTTTAACAACAAAGTAAAAATATAAGCAATGTCTAAATGTGAAATGATTTTATTATTATTAAAACCTAATCAATATTTTCTCAATAATGGTTGAATATTGCAATTGACAATTTCAAATGATGGTATTAATAAAATGTGTCCATGTTTATGTTAAGAGGATCATCACATTTGAAATAAAACAAAATACATCTTTTTCATAAAAAATGGACCAATAAAATTACGTTTGGAGTGTTATGATACTTGACTTACCAATTTCACTCAAATTGCCTTGATCAGAACACATTCATAATCAAGATACTGTTCATTGTTCACTTATTTGCTGAATATTAGGGATTATTCAGTTTTGATAGAAGATATTATTCCATTTGTAGAACTTCTTGATGAAGGTTTCAACTATGTAGTATTTAATATGCTTGCTAGATAACTACTTTTAAAACTCAATCCTTGATATGATGTTTTTTATGTTTATTTGTTTTTTTTTCAATACATTTTCATTTTGTATTCTAGAAAACAAGGAAATAAGTTGAGGAGGTTGATGACATTTGCATGGCCATGTTTATTGTCAAAGAATTGTGTAGATCCAGCTACCAAGTATCATGGTCACCTTTTATTGTCTCATATTATAGCCAAGTTTGCTATTCACAAGAGAATTGTACTGCAGGTATGAGATGTGTCAATCAAAACAGTCTGAAAGCTTCAGAACTGTAAAACTTTGTAAAGAGTCTAGACCGAATATTTCTTTTACTCATTTTGATATAAGAAATGATAATTGTTATGCATGTATATATATTGATACATTTATTACATACAGATGAGTGTAGGAACGACTATAAAGCTGTACCAGTTCTACAACCTTCTCATTGTGATAGGAGTAGTTTTACACATAATATATGTAATATGTATTCATCATTAGTCAATATACCATAAATTTGATTGGTTTATAAAAGTATTGTTTAAATGTGTAATATTGTAGCATTGTTATTACATTTATTTATCTCTACTTTCAGGTGTTTCACAGCCTTTTGAAGGCCCATGCTGTAGAGGCTAGAAGTGTTGTAAGACAAGCATTAGAAATCCTGACCCCTGCAATGCCTGGTAGAATGGAGGATGGTAATGTAAGTAAAATATGTAAATAAGACACACCTGTTCTCTATATAGTTTGTTTGATTTATGTTTCCTTTCAATACATTTGATATCATTTGATATTAAGTCATCCTTATCTTTCAGACTATGTTGACTCACTGGACAAAGAAGATTATTGTAGAGGAAGGACATACTGTGGCACAACTGGTACATATACTGTAAGTAGTCTAAAACATGCAAAGACTTGCGATAACTATTTTTCTAGTTTATAAGAAAAAGATATTTCTATGATTGTCACTATAGTACTGCTAGTGCTATGTATTTTAATATGCCTATGCATTTAAAGTTCAAATTGCCATGAGACATGCATGTTTATTACTTCATAAAATTGTGCAAACCTATATGAAATACGTAAGCTGACAAATTCACTAAAATAAAAATCTGTTGTATTTCTCTGTAATCTATCAAACAACAAAGTTATTTTTTCCTGTTTTTCAGTCAACTTGTTGTGAGGCATTATAAAGTATACTATCCAGTCAGACATCACTTGATACCACACATGGTCAACTCTCTACAGAGGCTGGGATTCACCTCCAGTGTAAGTTAAATGCCATTAATTCATTGATATATGATCAAATTTATTTTTTACTGAAAAAATGGTTGAATTAATACAATTTTTTTAGATTTACTTCACATAACATATATTCTAATGTTTTGTTATTTGAAAAGGTGCCACATATTGCATGATTTGGAAAAAAAATAGAGACTACTTTGTAATAAATTTTAAGTTCAACATGATGTATCTGCTTATAATTTCTACACCACAGGCTTCAATGGAACACCGTAAACTGGCAGTAGACCTAGCTGAAGTAATCATTAAATGGGAAATGCAGAGAATCAAAGATGATCAAGAAATTATAGGAACTGAGGTAAGGTCAAATAAAATTAGTTCCTTCTTTTTCATGTCCATCTTTCTCAGGCCCTTCTCTGTCTCGGGTCCTTTTTTCTCAGGCCCTTCTTTTTCTCTGGTCTTTCTTTCTCAGACCCTCTTTTTTTCTCAAGTCTTTCTTTGTCGGGCCTTTCTTTTTCTTAGGTCTTTCTTTCTCAGAACCTTCTTTTTCTCCAGTCCTGCTCGTCAGGCCCTTTCTTTTTCAGACCCTTCTTTTTCTCAGATCTTTATTTCTTAGACCCTTCTTTTTCTCAGATCCTGCTAGTCAGTCCCTTCTTTCTCACACCCTTCTTTTTCTCAGGTCCTGCTTTGTCAGTCCCTTTCTTTCTCAGACCCTTCTTTTTCTCAGGTCTTTCTTTCTTAGACCCTTCTTTTTCTCATGTCTTTTTTTCTCAGTCCCATCTTTTTCTCAGGGCCTGCTTTGTCAGGACCTTTTTTCTCAGTCCCTTCTTTTCCTCAGACCCTTCTTCATCACAATTATGGGATCCTTGTCCATTTTTATTGCCATATCAATGAAATGAAATAAAAACAAACTGATCTCTTTTTATTTTTTCTTGACTATAAATAATGTAAAAAGCACACTCATTACTTTTTAGCAATATAAAGGTGAAAAAGGTCTCCCTCCCCTCGTATGTATTTAGGAAAAGTGTCCAGAGAACTAAGAAATTAACTTTTTGCATAGTAAAAGATTGATATTGCACTAAAGATGATTTTCTGTGATTGTAAATTTTAATCAGTTGGTTCATAAAGGAAGTAATACATGTAGGTAAAAAAAAGATTGGACAGATTAACACTTTTATTTTGGTTTCTGCTATTTACAATTTTTAATTGAACTTGATCTTTGTAGACCACCACACAAGATGTTACCCAGGCTTTGAATCAGAATGTACCAGTAAAACGAGGATCAACTTCAGTGGACTCACCGCAGGAAGCCAAAAGATCTAGACATTCATCGGGTGCTGTATGTATTTTTCAGTTGCATGAAAAGTAACTGTTTCTTTTTTTTGTCATGGTTAATTCATAATTGATGGTTGTTTCCTGTTACTATAACCTTTTGATACTCATAAGATTTAGCCAATTCTTTTATTTTTCTAAGATGAAACTATAACTATATTGCTTCTTTATTTTTTTGCAGAGTAACAGAAGTTTAACAGATGTGAACCGACCAATTGACAAACATTCTTGTGATGCTGTTGTCAACTTCTTACTCAGAATAGCTTGTCAGGTATTTTAATTTTAATCAATTAAGAAGGTATTTTGCAAAAAATCTTTGATATATATATATATATATATGTACTAACAAACCTTACTGTTGTGACAACTTTTACCCAAATAAAAGTGTTTTAATTTTACTTTTTGATGAAGGCTTGCAAAAATATGCTTCTTTCATAGCTTAGTTATTCAAGGATGCATATCTAAAATGATAGATATTTTGTTTAACAACAGATATTAACCTTACTGTCTAGGTGAATGAAACCCCAGGTTCCCCTGGAGAACTGTTATCAAGGAGATGTGTTGGTCTATTGAAGCCTGCTCTTAGACCAGAATTCTGGCCCAATGCTGAACTGAAGCTGGCTTGGTTTGACAAACTTCTGACCTCTGTAGAGAATCATCAACCAAACTTCAACAACATCTGTACTGCTCTAGAACTTCTATGCTTCTTACTACAAATATTGGTAAGTATGGTTTAACAAAGTAAAGACATGGGTTAGGATCATTATAACAGATTATGGTCATCATTGATTGTCATGTTTTGAAGATTTTTGTTGTCATATTAAAAGAAAATTATTTATTTAGTTGTGTGGTTACATTTAGATACACTTTAAGGAATTTCCATCTTAATGTAAGGATAAAGATTGATATGATTTTTCTGTAAGAATGTTATAGTCAACACTGATGCATTTTCATTACAGAAAAAAGAGACTATTCTATCAAGCTTCAAGCCTCTACAGAGAGGTATAGCAGCTTGTATGACCTGCCCCAACACCAAGGTAATCAGGGGTGTACATACCTTACTGTCTAGACTTATGAGTTTCTTCCCAACAGAACCTGCTACTTCAAATGTGGCATCAAAGTATGAGGAGCTGGAATGTCTGTATGCCTGTGTCAGTAAAGTGGTGTATGAAGGCCTTACTGGATATGAGAAGTAAGATCTTACTTATTTTAGGTCATGGTAAAATTATACTAAATGCCTATGTAAAGATGTTTAATGAAATGTATTTTTTTAAAGAATTACCTGACATGACCTTCATTGTGCAGTAAGTTTGAATAGCTGTCAATTATTACAATTTTATACTCTGAATTCTACATATTCAATCTGAAAAGGGTGTGTTTAAAAGATCACATAGATAGGACATATTGTTATTATGTACAACAGAATTTCACACAACTTAGTAGCCTTTCTTGACTTTAATTGAGGTTGGCATCAGTTTGATTTGAATTGCCAAAACGTGAAAGTCTAGTTTTTGAAAATCACTGATATCTCATTTGTTCTGAACATAAGATTAACATTTGCAATTTGTAGGGCAACGACGACGGCTTCTCCATCTCAGTTATTCAGTACATTGATGATACTGAAGGCTGCCTGCTTACATAACCAGTGTTACATAGACAGACTGATCACAACATTCATGAAGGTTCTACATAAGATGGCTAGAGAGCATCTGACTCCTACAGCTCCAGAAACTAGTCCAGGTAACTGTCTTTCACTGTCATTACTGAATAGATTTCATTGTTTATCTTTTCATTTTGTTAAAACTGCTTAGCCCATATTTCTCTACACTTCTTTATAACTGTGATCCTAGTCTTCTTTCAAAGCGAACCAAAAAAAGAAAATTATACCTCACTAAACGATTGGGTAATATATTGGAATTGTTTTGTCTGTCCAAGTTCCTTCACAGTTATCTCTGTCCTTAACAGATGGATTGATTTCAAATTTGGTGTGTGGCTTTATATATTTGAGGCATACATTGTAAGCAATTTTTATTGCTGCCCAGTATCAACTTAATATCAACTAATATCAACCATTACAAGTGGAGTATACATAGCACAACAATGCATGCAACTTCATGTTTGTTTATTTATTTTCACAATTGCATTAAAGGCTTTGATTAGTGAACTGAATCTAAGAATGTACTTTACAGTTGCCAGTGAGTTGTTGATACTGAGTCTGGACTTGGTGAAGAACCGAGTAGGAGTAATGAGTCTGGAGATGAGAAAGTCATTCATTGGTCAGATACTGGTTGGTTTGATTGAAAAGACAACAGATAGTAAAGTGATGAAAGCCATTACAAAGATGGTTGAAGATTGGGTCAAAACCAAGGTTTGTTTAATTTATATTATGTGTGGAGAAAAATTGATATGAATACACTAGAAAAGTACTAGCATTTTAAATCAATTTTATGTCTTCTTATGGTGACATTCAACAGTTTTGCATAACTGAAAGTGAAAAGAGATGATGTGTACTAAAATTTCTTTCAGACTGCTATAGCCATTAACCAATCTCCTGTGATCAGAGAGAAAGCAATACTATTAGTCAAACTGATGCAGAATGTAGAGAAGAGGTTCCCTGATGAATTGGAACTTAATGCTCAGTTCTTAGAACTTGTCAACTATATCTACAGGTAAACTGAAAGTAGTTATATTAAGTCATTATTTCATTATTTTGAAAAAATAAATGTAAAAATTTTTTTTTGGCCCATAATCTATATAAAACTTTATTTAGAACTACTTGTTGTTATTTGAGAATGTTATTAAGGAAACCATATGATCTGTTTTGCTAAAGAAGGGAGAGGCGCCTAAAGTTGTAAATTATTTCCCCTAGAAATTAATAATTGGTCCATATTTTAGACTGAAATGTGTATTGGATTATTTCAGAGACCAGAGTCTTATAGGAACTGAGCTGACTTCCAAGTTAGAGTCAGCTTTTCTGGGAGGCTTACGATGTAACCAGCATCACATTAGACAGAAATTTGTAGAGGTATGGTCAATATTGTTTATACTTCCATCTTCCTTATTGAATAACTGTGTACAATATTTTTAAGTGTTGTCTATTAATTGGAGTAACTCATAATATGAAATTAGAGAAATTGAAAAATCACTACTCCTGGTATACAGTAGAATTTTACTTATTGTTATTTTCTTGTTTCAGGTGTTTGATAGTAGTATTCCAAAGAAAATATTTGACAGACTTCTATACATTACATGTTCACAGAACTGGGAAGCTATGAGCAGTCACTTCTGGATCAAACAGTGCACTGAGGTATTGGAAACTAACAGTTTTGAATGTTTTTATTTCAGTTTACAATTTATGTTTTGCTGTATTTACATGTATCACTAGCTACTTTAGTTTTTACATGTTAAAGAACAGTTGATGTACTGTATGTATGTCTACTACCTTTTTTCTGTTCATTTAAATTACTTTTCAATATTATCTGTTTGACCAACTTCCTCTATTAAGTACCAGTCCACATAAAATTCAGACATTGCAAATGATAAAGTGATCCATGGTCAAGAAAAACCCACCAAACAAAAGATGCATTTTAGTCTACATGTGATATACTTTAACATAACAACAATCTTTTCTGCAATTAGATCCTACATTTATCTAGCACTAAAATCAACCAAATGAAGCAAAATCAAGAAAGATAACTCTTGTTATTACATGTACAATCTATATAATTTTTTATCTCAAAAGCGCAACAACCAAATGAAAAATTAAGACTGGTTATGTGATCAGCTGTTTCTGAAGAAGAAATAAAACTGAATTTGGTGGGTTTTTGACATTCATGAATCACCTTCTGTGATTTTTAGAAAGACTGCTTCTTAAAGATATTATATGACAAAGTCTAATGGTATAGGAAAACAATCGAGAAATACATTATATATTGGTTCATTCTGTAGAAGGTCTTGAATTTCTTTCACCTTCAGAGAAAAATGAATTTAGTGTGTTAAATTGATTCTCTAATGATATAGTGTGGCAATATGTTGCTCTGAATTTAAAGTAAAGATGTCAAATTTCCTAAGAAATAGTACTCCACTTCTTGTTGGTTCTGCCAAGCTATACTTTGTACTCACTTTGTTTGAATTATATATTCCCACCTTACATTTAACAATTTTCTAGTTGTTTTATAGTCAGAATAAATCTCGGTTTCCTTATAATTTGACTGCTGTAGATACATGCAAAGGACAAATATAATTATAATATTACTAAAGAGTCTAAACAAGCAGAAAAGTGATCAAGGCAAAATGTACAATGAGCACAAACAAACATATAGTACATTTATCAATGATCCAAATCAGAGAAAATAGTTGCTTTCCCCAGTTGTCCATATCAATGGTGGTTTACATAGCAATCTTTCCTTTGATGCATATACTTCTCATTATGTATTTTCTCTTAAGCTCCTGTTGTCAGTGGCTATGTCAGGAATGGGCATTCAGAGTTCCTCTTCGATGAACTTGTTACCATCGGCCAGTAGTGTGGTCAGTCTAGCAGACAGCCAGGATAGAGCAGCATTTGCTACGATGATGAAGATTAAAGAGGAACCTATGGATGTAGAATCTGTAGACTCTAATAAAGAAGAGGTTAGACTTCTATTTTATAAGTTTATTTTTATATTTAGTTCAGCTACATCTTGTATTCTGTACTGTTGTGTTTTTCCTTTTCAATGTGCAAGAAGTATATTTGGTACTTGACTGTAGATGGGATAAATTACATAATACTCATATTAACTATTGTTTTCACTGATTTGTTTATATATAAGCACTTCAGTGTTAAGTCTGAATTAATGTATAGATGTAACTCATTGGGCACTTTTAAACATAGAAAAGACTGATTACATTCTAGGAGGAAATAGATATGGAACTAAGTGGTGTTACATCAGATGATAATGGCAGTAAAGAACCACCAAAGAAAGAAACACAGGATCAGAAACAGACTATTACTACATTACTTCAGAGACAGGCAAAGTTCCTTGAGAGCTGTAGAGAAGTCAAGGTAAACATGTCAGATGGTTATAGCAAACAACTTCGATTGGAAAAAAACTGACATGGAATTCATATGTTATCACCATGAATGTTCTTATTTGGAACAGTTTACATGCATGAGAATTCAAGATTCTGGTTGATTATATAACTTGGTTGTTATTAAAAGGTCAAGAGTTTTGGCATAAGATTTGAGTATCTGAAGCATATGAAATTAGAAATTTATAACAAACTACGTTATTGCCGTAAACTGAAAATTAAAGTTACATATCTTAATTTTTAGACTCTGTCCTATTTGAATGCCCTGTCCCAGCTGAACCACAGTAACACTGACCTGACACATGCTGTGTGGATAGATCTGTTTCCAAGGATATGGAAAGTTCTGTCTGAGAAACAACAACAGGTATGTTTTCATGAAACCTTTAAAACTGATTTTAAGATCTTTTTAAACTATATTTGCAATTGACCTTTCATGTATAGTAACAATGTGGTAAAAGCCAATAATCTGTTTCGCTTCAGGCTTTTAAAGTTAATGTATTTGGTTTTTTTTTTAAACAATGTTTCTGCTCTTAAATACACATATGTATGTTTATGGCATCTTTCTATTGAACAGATCTTGGGTGGTGAACTGATACCATTTATGTGTAGTGGTAGTCATGTGATACAGAAGGACTGTCATCCTAGTTCTATACATACCTTCCTGGAAGGGCTGTCTCATTGTGTACCTCCAGTACCTATCAGACCTTGTGTTCTTAAGGTCAGTCTGTAGAGAAAATTATAAAAAAATCAATTGTCACCGCAGAGAAAAATTTATATGCTTAGATTTACTTTCATTTCATTATGAAGAACCAGTACTTTTATGATAAGATTTGATGTAGAGCTGTGTAAAAGCTTAAGTGAAAACCATGCACATATAATGCATTAGATTCTTTATTTGAAAGGAAAGATATCTCCCTTGGTTAACATTGTTTTTGTTTCAGTTATCATCAAAGGAGCCTTTAAGGATTTTTATAAAACTAGATGTATATCTTCATTAAATTGGTTTAAATTAGTTCATATATTTTGAAGTACATGTATTAAATCACCAGTGATTACAGCCACTTAAGTCTTGAGAAACAATTGTAACTAGAACATTTATTTATAGTACCTTAACTATCATTATTATACCCCACGCAACAAGTTGTGAAGGATATAATGTTTTTGACCCGTCTGTCCATCAGTCCGTCTGCAGTTTCCAGACTTTTTTCTAACTGCTTGCAGATATTGACATGATTTTATGTGTTTAAGTTCACCATGATAAGTTACAGGTCAAGTTTAACTATCATTTTACTCTGATGATTTTTATCGAAATTACAGGCCTTGAACTTAACAAAATTCACAGGAAAAAAAGTTTTCCGGACTTTTTTTCTAAACGCTTGCAGATATTGACATGATTTTTGTTATATAAGTTCACCATGATAAGTTACAAGTCAAGTGTACGTTTTGTTCCACTACGATGATATTTGCTTTGGATTAACTAAAACTCAAAGAAATCACAGTCTGGAGTTGGAAACTACCATTCTGAGTAATAGAAATTTGTTAGAAGATAAAGGTCTAAAGCCTAAAAAAACATTTTTATTCCTCTTTTTATCGGGGTCCTTCTACATGCATTTCTCCTGCAAACAAATTTACTTGAGCATCCAACATGGGGACGCGTGGGATATGTGAGCACGCTCACTAAGGTTCTTCAATTTTTGCAGTACCTTGGTAGAACCCATAACATGTGGCATAGGTCATGTCTACAGTTAGAGTTGATGGCATTTGACAGTGGAACTTCATTACTCATCAAACCTAGACCTATCAGTGAATATGAGTTTGAACCTGTCACTTCACCACAGCAGGTAAGATGTTTACACCTCTATATCAGGTGGATGCTGTGATTAGTTGTCTTGTCAGAACTGGTTGTCACAGTTCAAACTACTGGACCCATTATACTAAAGCTTGCATCTTATGGTAGAAATTTGAAATTTGCATGGGTAAGTAAAAGACCCATAGATTTAGCTTTAGAATTATTTGTTTTTGTGTATGTGTATATTTAACGTAAAAATCTAATGATACAGAAATGAAATTGTCCATCAAAATTTTGAGCATTTGTTTGGTTTTTTTTTTCTCAATTACCTTGATATGTTATTATTTGTTGTTGTGTTAATTGGTTGCCAAAAAAATAATTTTTCCAATGACCTCTTTCTGTTCTAGGAGTCCTTGGATGCCCTTTGTGAGCTGTATGGGTTATTGAAAGAAGAAGATATGCTGGTTGGGATCTGGCAAAAAAGGGCAAAGTTCAATGAGACCAATACATCATTAGCATACGAACAGCATGGTTTCTTTGAACAAGCACAGGACTACTATGAAAAGGTTATACTTCCATATTTTGCATAAAATTGTGAAACAAATATTGCAGATAGTTCTCGATGTGCAATGTAGGTCAAATTGAAATACTTATTTCATTAGAACAGAAATAAAGGAAACGTTTTATTTTGTTTTCAGATGACTTTTAATTAGACTGAATATTTCTGTAAACCTATCCAATAATTTCAGGCTATGACCAAAGCTCGTCAGGATCACAATTCTGGACCAGCATCTCCATCAGTTCTACAGGAGTATAAACTCTGGGAGGAACATTGGATCAGGTAATATTCAACTGCTTACCTCTTCATGGTGTAGAATATCAGAGTATTGCTACTTTCAAAACTTTTTTATAATTAGAATATGAATTAACCTATTATCAACAAGCAGTATACATTGTATTTGTAACTTTCAATCTAATATTTCAGATGCTCTAAAGAACTAAATCAATGGGACTTAATGTTAGAATATGCCAACTCTAAAGGGAATACCAACCCTCATTTAGTGCTAGAGAGTGCCTGGAGGGTTCCTAACTGGGCTCTAATGAAAGATGCTTTGTCTCAGGTAATAAGATTTAGCGATGCAGTTGTTTGTATAGTTAGATGCAAAAACAAGATACAAATTTTAGAAAATGATATTTGTGTGATTTTAAAGAACAAAATTTCAATTGAAGCATATTCTTAAATGTTCAAATTTTGTGAATTGATCTTTCATTACCTTTTGACATATCACTGTGACTAAAACGGTATAATTGACATGTTATTGAATTATATATATTTATATCTTTCAGGTTGAATTGAGTTGCCCAAAGGAGCTTGCTTGGAAAGTAAACCTATACAGAGGCTACATAGCTATATGTCAACCTGAAGAGCACCATCTTAATATGGTAACCTTGGTAACAATACATTTCCTCATTAGAAGTGAATTGAATGCTAGAAATTTTTTGTGTACTTCTGTGGTTTGAGTTAAGTTTTCTAAGGATTGTATCCTGTAGCTTAATATCTTTTGTAATTTTTCAATTGACAGATTTTTTTTTTATGGAATTTAAAATTTTTGATAATTTAATTTCAGATTGAGAGACTTGTAGAAGTGTCAAGCCAGTTAGCCATAAAGGAATGGAGAAGATTACCAAATATTGTGTCTCACATTCATGTGCCATTACTGCAGGTATGATTTCCTTTCAAATGTGTTATACATGCATGTAAGTTTGATTTTGTCAGTACTTCCGTACAATAGAGGGATCGTTTAATTGCGGTGAATTAATAGTTTGATTTTGTCAGTACTTCCGTACAATAGAGGGATCATTTAATTGCTGTGAATTGATAGTTTGATTTTGTCAGTACTTCCATACAATAGAGGGATCGTTTAATTGCTGTGAATTGATAGTTTGATTTTGTCAGTACTTCCGTACAATAGAGGAATCGTTTAATTGCGGTGAATTGATAGTTTGATTTTGTCAGTACTTCCATACAATAGAGGGATCGTTTAATTGCGGTGAATTGATAGTTTGATTTTGTCAGTACTTCCATACAATAGAGGGATCGTTTAATTGCGGTGAATTGATAGTTTGATTTTGTCAGTACTTCCATACAATAGAGGGATCGTTTAATTGCGGTGAATTGATAGTTTGATTTTGCAATATAATATGATTTTATTGAAATGTGATGGACCGAAACTAAATTAACAATACCAAACCTAAACAGATTTATATGAAATTGATTCTGACATGATATGTTTCCTTAATAAGGTGAAGTAATTTATGTATTTGACTCATATTTCAGGCTGCACAGCAGATCATGGAGTTACAGGAGGCAGCCCAGATAAACCAAGGTCTTCAGCCAGCTAATATTAACAGGGGCTCTAGTCTACATGACATGAAAGCTATTGTCAAAACATGGAGGTATGTGATACATGAGGTTTTTGCTTGATCAAAGAGATGAATTAAAGTTTGTTAATTTATTATATAAAAAAAAATTATTATATCCTATCAAATTCACTCTTTACTCCAAGTGTCTAATTAATCTACTGCCAAAATGTAATGATTTCTGGTCACTTTTATTTATTACATTTGAATGTAATATTAAGTTTGGATTATTGATGTGACATATTTCTGATGGGATTGTAACTCATCTGTTGTAGACATACCCTATTCAATACACAATTCATATACTATTTTTGTTACATACTGGTATGCTATATATATGGAATCAAATATAATACTTAAATATTTTGTTTACAGGAACAGACTACCCATGATATCGGATGATTTATCTCATTGGGGAGATATATTCTCATGGAGACAGCACCATTATCAGTTCATTGTTAACCATTATGACTCCCATGCTCAACAAGATCCTGTAAGTTTACACTGATTTAAGAAAATAAGGATATAGATCTATTACTTACCTTATATAAGTCAATACTTTTAGATCCTTTGAAATAGTAAATCAGAGAAACCTATTCTCCTTTTATGAACTCTACAATATAAATGTAAATGTATTTTGCCTTACCTGTGTCTCATACATTTTTCAGCAAAACAGTAACCATTCCATGCTAGGTGTCCATGCTTCAGCCCAAGCCATCAATCACTTTGGTAAAATAGCCAGGAAACATAATCTGACTGGAGTATGTTTAGACTCACTGAGTAGGTATGTTCTTCTATATGGTAGAAGTATTGTCAAAACTGACTATTCAGAAATAGAAGTTGATTATTTGGTTAATCTAATAACAAAGTTTAAAAATTAAATGCTATCTAAATATGGATTTTGCTTACAGGATTCACACCATTCCAAGTGTACCTATAGTTGATTGTTTCCAGAAGATCAGACAACAAGTAAAGTGTTATCTACAGATGTCTGGTACCATGGGTAAAAGTGAACTCAATGAGGTAATAACAAATATACTTCTGCTTTGATTCTTGTATAAAAGTAGTTCTATGTTTCTTATTTTCCTTTCATTGACATAAATGTTTAACTGCTATACAACACTTTTGTACAGCACTTATTTATTTTTAATAAATGTATAAAATTGATGTAGAACCCAATGCTTTGTTTTTTTTCACTTTTTTAGGGATTGGAAGTAATTGAATCAACTAATTTGAAATACTTCACTAAAGAGTTTACTGCTGAATTCTATGCCCTGAAGGGTATGTTCCTTGCACAGATAGGCAGATCAGATGATGCTAACAAGGCTTTCTCTGCAGCAGTACAGATGCATGATACTTTAGTGAAGGCCTGGGCACTGTGGGGAGATTACTTAGAAACAGTATTCACCAAGGATAGCAAGTAAGGATAAATTACTTATAGGAATAAAAGACATTTTTAATCATTTTTATGCCATTTATTAAATAGTAAGGTTGGTACTTTTTTGATATACTAGATAGATTAACATGGACAGTCATACTGTAAAGTATCTCTATTTATGCATTTGTTTGTCTTTTATAGCCCCTGCCTTATATGAATTGTATATTACTGTACACCATACATCCTTTTTGTAACTTCTACAAATTATCCTACACACTTGTATATTTTCCAGACAATTGAATCTTGGTGTATCAGCCATTACCTGTTTCCTCCATGCCTGTCGTCACCAGAATGAGAGTAAATCACGGAAATATCTGGCCAAGGTTCTCTGGCTACTGACGTATGATGATGAAAAATCTACTCTTGCCGAGGCTGTAGATAAATACTGTGTTGGAGTTCCACCTATACAATGGTTACCATGGTGAGTTGTTATTTTTTTTCTTTACCTTTCTACTTGTATTTACTGATAGTCTTTGCATATTTCTTGTACTAGAAAGATAGTGAAAAATATTTGCATATATTGCATGCATTTTAAGTGAATCTTTTTTTTTTTATGTTAATATTCTTAAAGGCTCTATAGAATATAGTACTAACTTTTGGACTGACTTTGTTCATAGACATGACCGTTGTTTATATTTTCAGGATACCACAATTATTGACATGCCTAGTCAGAAGTGAGGGAAGGTTAATCATGAATCTACTCAGTCAAGTAGGGAGAATGTATCCTCAGGCTGTTTACTTCCCTATCAGAACCCTCTACCTTACATTGAAAATAGAACAGAGAGAAAGACGTAAGTTTGTTTTTTAGACAGATCATTAAATAAACATTTTATATAATTTTAAATTATCTTAAGAAATAAGTCATTTATTTTGCAAATTTGGGATATTGAATAGTTCAAATTTATGGATTCTCAGATAGTTTTGATCCTAGTCTTAATCATTACTTTAAATGTATGTTTTTACTGAATTGTTAAAATTTAGTTTTTCTCTGATTTTATTAGATAAGACAACAGAGAATGGCCAAGGAAGACCAACAACAACAACAACCTCTAGTGCTTCTACATCTGTGACAACTACTGCTTCCTCAACACTGTCTCTAAGTACTCCTAATACACCAGAACCAAGTACATGTACGTTTTGTAAGATTGATCTGTTTAATTTAATCTGGTTATGTTGATTGATTATTGATTGATTGTTGTTTTATGTCCAATTGCAGATATTTCATGCATTTCAGGATGAGAATAATTGATCAATCAATAGACCCTGCTCTGTACTAGTGTGACATGCTGATTCAATTTTTAGTGTGCTATCTTATAGAAGCATCAGGTAGGTATGCCTCCCCACTCTCACACATTGTTTTGACTCTGAGCCAACAAGTCATCACTTTATCTCTTTAAATACTGTGTGCTTGGCAGAGAAGCAATGACTACCAATTTTAAAGTCTTTGGTGTGACTTGGCAGGGGATCCAAACCATGACTGCCCACACAAGAGAGAAGCATGTTACCTTGAGACCACTGAGGCAGTTATGCTGATAACAAAACTTGTCTCTAAGTAAGGAATGTTGTTATGATACCAGACTAGAACGTGATAGTGTTTATTAGATTTTTAATAGACTTCTTTTTTCAGCTGAATCATCTGACTCTGGTATACCCCAAGGGAAGCAACCGGGACAGTCAATATCTGGTGACACTGGACCTATTAGGGCACCTGCTCCAATGTGGAGGTGCAGTAAAATCATGCACATGCAGAGAGAGTTACATCCTACCATACTGAATTCTCTGGAGGGTATTGTTGATCAGGTATGTTTATCTATGGTATTACTAAATTTATTTTGTATATTTTATCAATTTTTATGTTTTTGAGATTTTCATATGATTTAGAAATCTTAATTGTTTTGTGGCTTTAATCACATAAACATTCTTTTATGTAACAACTCTCAAAATTGTCAACTCACATTTGATGAGACTGATATGTATTTCTTATGTCAGAAATATCTCTGCTTTGAAAGTTAGTTGCTTCATTTAGTTCTCATTATCATTCTTCAGATGGTGTGGTTCAGGGAGAATTGGTATGAAGAAGTACTGAGACAACTGAAGCAGGGATTAGCCAAATGTTATGCAGTAGCTTTTGAAAACAGAGGTGCAGGTTTGTGGTCTAATATTTGGTAATGATGTATAGTATTTATGGTCCACCTTTCCTTACCTTAAACTGTTAAATAAACAGCTTACAAGTGCATGCTTTAGTATCTTCGTCAGACATCATGAATGAAAATTCTGTGACTCAATTGATAATTTACAAGAAAGATTTATTTCTTTGGTATTGTACCTAACAATGTTAATTATATACCGACAGTTGCTGATGCCACTATTACACCCCATACTCTGAACTTCGTGAAGAAGTTAGTGAGTACCTTTGGTGTTGGTATAGAGAATGTATCTAGTGTTACAACAACATTCTCTAGTGCTGCATCAGAATCTCTAGCCAGGAGAGCTCAGGCCACTGCACAGGATCCCGTCTTTCAAAAAATGAAGAGTCAGTTTACTACAGATTTTGATTTCAGGTATGTAAATAAAGACAAATTTAAACTTTGTCACAACCCTCATTGAAATTGATAATGAAAACCAAATTGATGCTATTCAGATGTTTTAATTTTTTTCTTTTTCTTTGTATTTGATATGTAGATTTTGTTTTGTTATCTGTCTCCAATTTGCTTATATTAATAAGTCTTAATTATATTTTTACACACCTTTAAGTAATGTTTATTCATTCTTTATTGATTTGATTCTCTGTCCAGTGTTCCTGGGTCTACAAAGCTGCACAATTTGATAAACAAACTGAAGAAATGGATCAAAATTCTGGAGGCTAAAACAAAACTTCTGCCAAAGTAAGTATACAAAGTTTGATATTTAAATATTGTAAAGCGTGAAATTTTAAGTATCGTTTTAAATTATCACCAATTTTGGTAAATTGCAAAAATAAAAAACTTGCCAGATTTAAGTCCAGATTTATTTCATAGTTATCTTCCATAGACTATCAATAAAGACTGAAAATGTACACGTAGTATCCCTATTCATAAGGCAAACCATGAAATTTGGCACTTTCAAAAACTACTTGCTATAAAATATTTGTATCCCATACCAGGCAATATGCTTGTTAATTTTATGCTAAGATTTTCTGTACTTTTAACTTTCTTCATTTTGATATTTAATCAGAACTTAAGAAGATTCATTATTTTACAGGTCTTTCTTAATTGAAGAAAAATGTAGATTCCTAAGTAATTTCTCACAACATACTGCTGAAGTAGAACTTCCTGGAGAATTCTTACTTCCAAAGGTATGGCCACATGTTTTTGGTTAATTTTTGTGTATTTAATTGATCAGGGTTTATTTTTAATCCATTTTTATAACCCTCCCAATACTCACACATGGGAAGTGGCAAGATATTAAGTGAAACCCTTTAAAAAGTTGCATGTCCGTCTATCCATCCCCCAATGGTTTCCAATCAGATCAATGAATTTTTTTTGAAATTTTGCACAGTTGTTTAGTATAATAAAATACAGGTAAAGTTCAAATTGTAGTTATTGGGTAAGGCTATTTTGAACATTTAGCCTTTGCACTTAATGTTCTATTAATGCCCTATTTTTGTATATATGAGCTTGAGCCATTTATTTATAAATTAGTATGATATGTTATTTTGCCCCACTTTCCCTCAATTTGTTTACTTACATATATAAAGTAACACATTTGTTTCACATGTACATGCATAACTCATTGGCTGTATTTAATTGTTTCAGCATAGCCACTATTATGTAAGGATAGCTAGGTTCATGCCTAGGGTAGAGATCGTACAGAAACACAACACTGCAGCTAGGAGATTGTACATTAGAGGGCACAATGGCAAGGTACTAAAGGTTTTGAGTTTTTGTCTTTATTTTAAACCCACTTCTCTTTTGTATGTGTGACTGTTTAGAAAGTAGAACATTTTGAGTTTACTCTCTTTGTTCTGATTGACCGACTATTTTTCTAAAACCCCTTGTGTCATGTGGTATTAAACAGATTGCAATTATTCCTTTCAATATTGTCTTTATCTGCTTTTTGTGTAATATTATATTTTATTTCAGATATACCCATACCTTGTTGTAAATGATGCATGTCTGACAGAGTCTAGGAGGGAAGAAAGAATTCTGCAGCTGCTTAGAATGCTAAATCATTTCCTGACTAAACAAAAGGTAATAGTGGAATTTCTGGAATTCGTTGTTTGTATTTAACCATGCAGTGTAATAAGTGAAATTTCTGGGATACTTTTATTATTTTACCACCAGATGAATATTTTTATTCAAGACCTGTGAAACTTTAAATCCTCTGGTTACAAATATTTTTTTTGTACTTTTTACAGGAGACATCTAGAAGACTGTTGTACTTTACTGTACCAAGAGTTGTAGCTATATCTCCACAGATGAGACTGGTAGAAGACAATCCAGCTTCTGTGTCGTTACTTGATGTCTACAAACAGGTAACATTTGATATTATGAAGAGAACTTACGTTTAGGGTGAATGCTTTATCTGGATTATTTATTCAGAATTTCTTACTCAGAGTCACAGGAGATAGTTTGCATGCAATTGCTCTGCAAGAAAGACAGAGACATGGAGAACATATATAATTAATGCAGTTACCTTGTTAAGATTTTTAGTTCATTTTCTCTTTTCAGACTAAAATTGTTACACCAACACATTAAATTTGTGTGTATTAAAAATAGGATAATTATTTGGAAAGAATGAGTTAACAAAACATAATCATAAGTGCCAAAGAACACTTAGATTTAATGAGTGGATGAAACTTGTTCTGTTATCTTTAAGAGGTCTTGGCATGAGATTTAATGAGTGGGTGGAACTTGTTCTGTTATCTTTAAGAGGTCTTGGCATGAGTAATTATATTTTAGTTATTCAGCATTGATTCTCCTATTTATTGTATAGATTCTCCCTTAATTTATTGCTAGTGTGAATTATCGAAATTTTATACAAAGGGAACATTTGATAAATCACTGCTATCTATATGATTAATCTTCTTCATCATGTTAAGAAATATTGTAATCTTATGCAACTTATTGACTGCTGCACATCCATCCTCCTCTACAGAGATGTGTTAAGAGAGGAATAGAGCATGATGCTCCTATAGCCAGGTACTATGAGAGGCTGGCTACAGTTCAAGCTAGAGGTTCACAAGCTAGTCACCAAGTCCTTAGAGATGTTTTGAAAGAGGTTCAGAACAACATGGTACCTAGAGGTCTACTGAAGGAGTGGGCTGTTCATACATTTATTACTGCTACTGATTATTGGACATTTAGGAAAACTGTGAGTGTTTTGTCAATTAGTTAAAATGATTTTTGTGAATAATTATTTTAATAATCTTTCTTGACTGGCATTGAATGGAGAAAATTTGAATTTAAAGGCTTTTGATGCCCTAATCTTAAAATTAAATTAAAATGTCAGTCTTATGCAATAACTCTTTTGAACTACTCTAACCAACTAAATCTCTGTTAGGAGGTTATTAAAAGGGTGACTCAGGGTCTTATCTAGACATTGATGACAAGGAGAAGTTATGTAAATTATGTTTGAAAAATAACAATATTGACAATCTGTTACAAAAGCTTCTTCCTATTATAGACAAATGGGAAAAGTGAGCACAAACAAGAAGTTATTGCTCATTTCTCCCTCTAGATTAGGCCCTGGTGACTGTGAAAGTAATTTATGACTTGATATATTTTCCAGCTAACAATACATTTAGCCCTGATGGGATTTGCTGAGTTTGTACTCCATCTGACTCGTATGAATCCAGACATGATGTATTTACACCAAGACTGTGGTTATCTTAACATATCTTACTTCAAATTTGATATTGATGATCAATCAGGTAAGAAACACACCACTTTCCTTTTTTAATAAAATTACATTTATGAATTTATGAAGCTTCTTACTGAAACAGGTTTTGTTTTAGAGCAGAATGTGAATAGTCTTGAAACAAATTACTAGAACTCACAGGTCGAAAAAAAATTGATGAATAATTACCTTAAGATTGACATCAGTGTACTGGGCTCACACTACTGTTGTACTTCGGCAAAAAAGTTGCCCTGTTTTACTTATTTCACTCTCAGACAACACCAAAAGCGAAGTGAATTCCCCCTCTCATTTTCAGACTTTTTCTGAAGACTGGTACTGTACTCTGTCAAAATACTTTAAGAAGTAGTATTTTGACTTTCAATATTAATCAAAACAAAAAATGGTGCCCATTGAAGAAGAAACCTATTTTTTTTAAGCCTATTCATGACAAACATAGGTGATGGATTGAACAGTCTTTACTCTAGGTGCTAGTGAATGATAGTCATGTGTCCCTGGCCCCTCCCCACTTCTCCCTGGTCTCTTTCTGTAAGAGAAGTAACTTGAGCCTTGCAATGTAATCATTGATTGTACAGGATTTTGGAAGACTCAGATATTTAAATGGAATGAACAGACAAACTTGGCATAAAGTGATAAATTTGTGTGTAGATAGTTTTTAAAAAAAAAACATATACATATAAACAAGGAAGTATTAAATATTTGTTAACAAATATCCTGTTATGAATATTTGTAGGTGATCTTGATGCCAACAGACCAGTTCCATTCAGATTGACACCAAATATTGCTGAGTTCCTTACAACAATAGGAGTAATAGGACCCCTTACAGCTTCTATGGTGGCAGCAGCAAGATGTCTTGTTCAGCCACAGTATAAACTACCTAGCTTCCTGAAAGCCATTCTGAGGGATGAATTCATCACATGGCATAAAAAGGTAGGGAATGAGAACTTATTATCCTCCTCATTTTATATCTGTAAATCCTCCCAAAATCTATAAGTCTATATGTTATGGAATCACTGAAATTGGTAAATTCTCCTAAGCTGTAAGAATGAATGTAATTGTTTTAGTGGGAATTTTTAACTACTGCTTGAAAGGAATGTATTTAGACTTGTCTGTTGGCCACTCTTTTTTGTAACAGTGTTTTGTTGAAATTTCTTTTCACAGTCACATGATATATTTATACAAGCTTTATGTTGGTGTGTCGTATTTCAGGATTTAGGTTTTGGCTTTGGCAACAACTTCCTGCTAGTCAACTCATGGTCATACTTTTACCATATATTCAAGTTTGAGTGTGGGGTTTCCTGCGAACTTAATATTGCATTTTCATGTTTAATACAGTTTTTAAAATGAAAAGTGTTATAAAAATGTCCTTTTACTATGGCAGGTTTAAATTTTATTTTTAGAAACAAGAGGAATTACAGCCAGGGACAGAACCAACAGATATGGAAGGAGAACAGTTGATTACCATGGTTACCAAGGCAGTCCAGGCCATTACCACTAGACTTCATAGTAAGTTATCTACATCGCATAATATTGCAGGCATGCATTTTATATTTCTTGTTAGGTACACAATAGTGATACTAAACCAATGCCATAATATCAGCTATTTAGAATAGGTAAAACCTCCTTGATGATCTACTGATCTCCTGGTAGTATGTTTACCTCAAGTGAAGGAGGTTTTTAGTAATACCAGAGACTTTAAAAATTGGAAGTCATTGTTGCATATAAGGGATACCATGTCATTATATCCAGCTTAGCAATGTCAGTCTAGCACAGATAAAGGTGCATTTGATTGGTCAAAGGTTCTATTACTGAAATGCATCAAATATCTGCCGATGGGTATTAAAGCCTCATTAATTAAGTGATTAAGTAGAAAAAGGCGCACTATTTTCTTGTTAAAGTGTTTGATTTGTACTGGTCAAGTTATCATTCTGACAGAAGTTTTGCATATCAAATCAATAATGCTATTGTAAGAAGGTAAGGTTAGAAAATAATTCAGATTATGATTCATTTAATTTTTGCAGATCTAGCTACATTTGAAGGAGCTGAGAGTAAAGTCAGTACCTTGGTAGCTGCTGCTAATAGCCATGATAATCTATGTAGAATGGATCCAGCTTGGCATCCATGGTTGTAGACATTTGATCAATTAGAATCGATTCTGCTGACTACCCATAACAGATGAAAGTTCTGTGGGTGAAAATGTGTTTAAAATGTAATGCCCTGTGTAGACTGGATTAGGAAGACCATTAGATGTTGAGACTCAACTGTGTTCCATTAAAACAATAACTCTCAGTTGTATTTCAAAGATAACTATCGTGTGCGAAGTAGATAAACAGTCTGTCAAAGGTGTTATTGTAGTAAAAAGACCGAAGGAAGTAAGGCTTGAACTGGTCAATTATTGTCTTGTTATAAGGAAGCTCGAAACACTTACAATTCTACAGCATTGTTTATGGAATTGTAGGAGTCATTGTCATGTTATGAGGAAACTTTTGATCAATTGTTGTATTTCATTTGTTAAAATACCACTTTGGTCATGTATTGTTAAAAAGTATATAAAGAATTTAAGACATGAACTACTTGTGCCAACTTGTTTTTGATCTAGGGCTTTCTTTCATTTCATTGCTCCATCTAATCCCTCATCATGTTTCTGGCTATGTACAATAAAAAACTTGCATAACTCTTTTAAAGCAATGAAAAAATATCTATAAATATGCTTCCGTTTATCATTGATCATCATGAAAGATGGCCAGAAAACCAAGCAATTACATGTTACTGACCCAGCTGTGTTCATTGTTTTGTAAATGCTGTGCATGCCATATATTTGATCAACTCCATTTTTTTTAATGACCAGAAGTTTTAATGGAATAAGATGTGCTATACAAAAAAATTTTTTTGATGATTTTTTTTTAATTTCTTTTTGAAACAATTGATGAATTTGTATAAACAAAATATCAAATTGAATTCTGATGAACCAATGGTATTTATATTGAATGGAATTGTGTACAGATATTGATCAATGCATTGTTGTTAACAAATGAGTTATTATTTTATGTAAATATTAGTGTGTGTGTGTGTGTATGTGTATATATATATATATATATATATATATATATATATATATATATATATATATATATATATATATATATATATATATATATATATATATATATATTGTTTTGTAGACATGTATTCAATTTGATCAGGTAATATGACAAGACCCCTTGTTGAAAGTTGTTATTTTTGGAGAAATCTATCTTAATTCTCAAAATGTGGATAACTGTAACCATCTTCTCCCAAAACTATTAATTGATAGACACTTATGGTTATGTTCTTTCCATTGGAACTGTTTCCAATTAAAAAAATAACTCTCAAAATGTTAAATTTATGGTTTTAATCTCTTTATAAAACCTAAAAAATATTTGTATTCTTGAGATTATCGTACAAAAACAGTAATTTAGCAGTATATTAATGAAATCCATAATAACTGGATTTAAAGAAATAATGTATTCAGTATGGACTTTCTGAAGAAGTTTTGAAGGTGTTTATATATTTTTGCTACTTGTATGAAATAAATCCATAATGAACAAGGTCTTTTGTATCATTTTAGTTTTGCTTTTTGTTTATAAGTGTGGATCTTTTTTCCGGTGACCAGTACTGCACTGCAAGTCTGCTAACCCCACATGCCATTCTGAGGATTGTGAGCCGATATATGTAGAATCATGCTGATATATAGTCCTCTGCAGGTTAAAGTTAAGGTAAAGTCCAGAGAAGCCATTGAATATTGTGAAATTAGCATAGAAGCCTATGGGAAGTGGAATTAGTGGTTTTTAGCCTAGAATTACCACAGGGCGGGAAAATTAAAGTTGTTGTTTACTCAGTGTTAATAAAAGTGATGGATATATATATATATTTTAAAATTTTAATTAAAATATAATGAATGTATTCAATTTCTGATTAGTTTATACACTATAACCTAATAAGAAATTGAATACATTCATTAAGTGTATAATTCTGAGCTTATGAACACACATCTCAATTCTTATATTTCAGTCAACATCGTTTTCTAGCGCCTGCATTTAGATAAGTCCTGAACCCAAGTTGAGGTTCTTCATTAATAGACCCGGTAAGAGTTACTCAATCTAAGCTGCTTTACAGGGATAAGACATGCATGATGCTGTGCTTTGGCGTTCCTGTATATAGCTATGCTTATATAGTGTTGATCAATATTTTACACTTGTAGTGATTTTAAAGGTCGCATGATATGATTTGAGGATAGAGATAATTTTTTGAAATGGAGACTATACATAACACGCAAGGATGTATTCTTACGTTGCGTGTGCTTTACTCCTGATCTTCCAGTATATTGGTAACCCGGACTATTTATATGACAATTTAAGTACTTCTCTGTCTAAGAATTAGGCCAAATGTGTATAAGATGTGGCATATGAAAAAAAAAACGGAGAGATTTTGTTGCATTAACTAAGTATTTGTACCAGTAACCTCCAGAATATTACCATTAAAGTGATTGTAAAATTTGCCTTTTTCAGATATTGATACGTCAAATTTAGTTGAAATGCACTGTGGAAAAATGGCGGGGATATTTTCCCGCACATTTTTCCTATAAAAGCAGTCATAAAATATATTAAGTCAAAGATGCTTCAGGGTAAATTTAAGTAGCTTTTCAGTTATTTTCTATGTTGAAAATGTTTGAGGCGAAAAAAAGACCAAATTGAGAAAAATGATGTGCCACGCATTGCCTGATTCTTGCACAAAATGGTACTTTCTGGATTTCTGTGAGTTGATTATCCTGCACAAGCTGAAAAAAGAGAAGTCCAAACCAAGGATATCTAGATCTGCTATTAAGCCTTGGACCAAATGTCTTGTACCAAAGATCAGATAGGGAAACACCTACGTTCTCCTTCCCCTGTATGAAGGAGAAAAGAACTTTGCTTGAGTTTTATTTAGTTATTTCAATAATAGGGAAATGTCTACCTTTATTTCTTAAGAATTCCGGAAAAACTGCCTGACTTCAAACGAATTATGAAAAGGTGTGAGATGTTATACAACTTGTTCCTTTGGTAACCGTTTTGTAAAGTTGGAAACATATTTTTTGATTGCCGTCGTATCTTTAGAATGTCAATGAGATGCCATTCTTTAATTCGTGCCTTTTAATCTGAAACTGAAAGAAACTGAAAATTAAGGGTGTTGGCACTTAATGCATATGATAATGTTCAATTGAAGAGCCACTTCAATAGATTCGATATAGTGACATACAAAATGGATGAAAAAAAAGAAAATGGTGGTTAAACGAAAGTATTATTTTTTTATTTGAGTTATATAAGACAAAGTTTATTTGGAAAGTATATCCTTTTATTAAGGACGAATTTACAACCAACTAGCTTTTTTAGATATAAATTTTTGGTCTACATATGTTTTATTTTCACGTAACAATAGTTCTTTCTGTATTCAGAACTGTATTTGTGAGAAAACCACGCGTGTATCTCCCACTTAAATCAACCAATCAAGAACTCTTGCTAAGTGTGAATTTCATACACAATCTATATACTCTGATATGCCTCAAAGATGTTTAGACCACAGACATGGTAAAAAGTGATAAACACATAACCAACATTTCATACAACACATAGGCTGCATCTATTAAAAAAATGTGAACACTGAAACTAGTCCTATTAGAATCGAAATCACGGAAACTCCATTTTATAATTGTTTTACCACGGATTGGCCAGTTATATCCTCATTTAACCCATCGCTATCGCTCGCAGGCGCGTAGCTAGGAAGCCCGGGCTTCCACATTATTTTGCAAAGAATGTGAAATGAAATAAACTAAAGAGAGATAGAGGAGAAAAGATGAGGAGGTGGTAATATATTTATAAGTCGAATCGGTCACGTATGGGGGTTTCTATGTTGTTCTTTGATTTACTATGTCCTCATTGACTAAAGACACGATTTTATTATGTGGAACTCTAAATCCCATTTTCATGAAGGTAACATATAGACGTTTTATATATGATTTGAATTTGTAAATGTTTAAGGCAGATCGATTTTAACAATGTCTGAAAACAAGAGGCTCCCAGGAGCCTGAATCGCTCATCTGGTTGAATTTGTCTAAGGGCAATAACTCTAACAAGGAGTTGTCAGACAATTTTGGCTCCATTTGATTCATTGGACACATTTGTAAGCCTTATAATAAGGATCTTTTCAGCAATTGAAAGCTATTGGCTAAGCCTAACATATTTTGAGATGTATGCAAAAATCTGCTGTCTGACCCCAATGTTCTATTTTTAGAAACGGCAGCCATGTTTTTTTTTTCAGCAATCAAAAATCGATCATTTCGTTAAGGATACCCTATAAAACAAAAATGCCATAATTGAATTTTGCAGAATAGTTTCTGAGGAGCAGATTTTTTTTAAAGTAATAACATCAAAAATCAAAAGCAAAAAAATTTTCACCAAAATTTGACCACAGATAGATCTGTTCTTGCTGAGTAATTTTATCTCAAGTCAGATTTTGGTTAAACCTAACCGTTTTGGAGATATAATAAACAAATCTGCTGTCTGACCACTATGTTCTATTTTTAGTAACAGCAGCCATGCTTTATAACAGATCAAAAATCCAAATGGTCATTTCGTTAAGGATACCTTTTAAAACAAAATACCAACTTTCATTAAATTCTGTAAAGTAGTTTCTGAGCAGAAGATCTTTTAAAACAATAACATTAAAAACAGCAAAAAAAAACGCCCAAAAAGGGCAATAACTCAAACATGGGTCAGGTCTCACTAACCACTTCCGTGTCAAATGACCACCCCCCCCCCCCCCATGTAGTACCAAAAACACACTGAACCTAGACATATGCATTGTAAGTGCATTATTTGCATGTATTATGATTAAAAGTAGTCAAAATAAAACTAAGAATGTGTACTTTAAAATCATATATGTAATTAATTACAAAAGTGTATGAATATTGTTTACATGTGTGAGTAATATGCCTCCATGCTGTCAGTTAGCAGAACAAGTAAAAATGTGGATTTTCAGTATTATTTATTCAAGTAAATTTTGTGAAGAATTTCTACTATCATCGTACCATTGGCATAATGATTTTGGAATTTTGGAAGCCTTACTTTCCAAGCTTCGCAACAGTATGCAACTTTAAGATGTCATTTGTCCTGGGAATTCACAGTGAGACTTTGAAAATTACTTTTTTAACATGTAAAGTAATGGAAACGTTAGAAGTGGTTAGTGAGACCTCAACAGATTTTCACCACATTTTGACCACAGATAGATCTCATCATGCTGAACACATTTAATTCATGTCAGAATTGGGCTAAACCTAACGGTTTAGGAGAAATATGCGAAAAAGTACTGTCTGACCCCTATGTTCTATTTTTAGTAACGGAGGCCATGTTTTTCGACGGATAAAGAATCCCAACATCAGTTCTATGAAGGATACACCAAGGAACATTCATACCAAGTTTGGTTCCAAATGGTCAAGTGTTGTCAGAGGAGAAGATCTTTTAAAACAATAACATTAAAAACAGCAAAAACGCCCAAAAAGGGCAATAACTCCAACTTGGATCAACAGATTTTCACCACATTTTGACCACAGATAGATCTCATCATGCTGAACACTTTTACCCCGTGTCAGAATTTGGTTAATCTAACGGTTTTGGAGAATATTCGAAAACTACTGTCTGACCTGTTCTATTTTTAGTAACGGCGGCCATGTTTTTCGACGGATCAAAAATCCACACCACAGTTCTATGCAGGATACCCCAAGAAACATTCATACCAAGTTTGGTTCGAATTGGTCAAGTAGTTTCAGAGAAGAGTTTTGAAAAATTGTAAACGACGACAACGGACGACGACAGACGCCAAGTGAAGGCAGTAGCTCACCTAGCCTTCGCCGGGTGAGCTAAAAATGACATACATGTATACTGTGTGTGTGGACCATTTGTCGTTTCAAAACGGGCTTTCATAATGATAACGATGAATAGACATGGTGGTGTTCAGAGGTATAAGTCAGCAATATAGACTGGACCCCTAAGAGGTCAATGTCAACGTTGCCCATTTACTAGTACTTTATATCATACATAAAATACAGAATCAAGGTCAGTATAAGAACTTGTAATAAAAAGGTTAATGGGTTTTCCATAACAATTTACCAAATTGATGATGATAGCTGAAACTTGATAGTCTATTCTATATTTATGACACGCTGAAAAAAATTGGTTCTTGGTGCAGATAGGAACCCCGTAACGATCCACGCTTTCACGATGAGTACCATAAAAACGTCAATCTTGTAGCAACATAAAACCTGGTCCAGAAGCCTAATTGTAAGAAGTCTAGCGCGGTTCAAAAAAAAAATTGCGTAATTACAGCAATTACAGCACTGACATAACGTATGAGTTGTGATATGAAAACACCATACGCAGGTGTTGAAGGAATTGGTATTTTAAAAAACACAAATTACAACATATCAAATTATCTCGCAGTAAAGCCCTTTCCTTCATAATTTTTTACTAACTTTTATGGTTCTAAAACGCTCCATCATTTTTAGAAATAAAAGCAAATTGTTTTTTTTACATGCATGAACCATCTCAAGTATGATTTTTATAAAGACAGTCATTTTTAAAAATAGAAAACTTGACAGTGATTCAGGGATTTTGGAAGGGGCTCAGGGACATTATTGGTCTTTTTAGCCGAAAAAATACACAAATTTCAAATAAAACGGGGTTAATACACCGCCATCCTTTATGCACTGTAAATTTCGCTGGTTTCTTGTTTCTTCATTATCATAACGCCATGATTAGTCCATACTATATTTCGGAAGTCATATATTTGAAAGTTACCCCCCCCCCCAAAAAAAAAAAAGAAAGAAAAAAAGTGTTTGAATGCCCATCAATACTTTGATTCAAACTGTATTCGTTATTATGTAACAAGTAGATTATGTCCTTTATTGATGTGAATGTAATACACGCAAAGACGAGACTATTCCAATTCAGTAAGACACATACGATTTAATATTCCTGTACTTAGAATGTTAGTGCAGATGTAGTAAATGCACTTTCTACCGGTACATGCTAATGGAATGCACCAAAACATGAGAATGGATTGGTCTGACATTTAAAATAAATTATGCGATTATAATTTTATGGGTATATTAGAATTTCGAAATGGAGACTATTACCACTCATAATAACTTACATTTTCGAGCATAAGGCGGACCCCTGCCCCACCTCCCCTTACTGGGTCCACGTATATAGGCTACCCGGAAAGATGAGATATTGATGAAGATGCAGTTAAACCATTTAATGCGGCATAAAGTTTGAGGATTAGAATAAAAACGTTCAAATATTGATCAATATTATTGTAAATATATTTGTTCCGATCTGTGGAGAAAAAGATTAACCATCTAGCAAACGATACAATATGATTTTTCTCAAAATTCTAGAAGTATTGAGCTTAAGGGTCCGATCGTGTAGTGTCATGTACATTTAGTTTTTATCACTAAACTACAGACAGGGTGGCAAGTCTAGGGGGGGGGGACTAGTTGTCGCATAGCTTCAACATTACAGACATTTAAATACACATTAATTTCCATTCAGTATTTGAAGTAAATCCTCTGCTAATTATTTCTACTCAGTCTCAACCTTAAATGCAAATCCCGTAGTTGTACGAGGACGTACTGGGTGTTTATTTATTCAAGTTTGGCTGTACTAAGTCAAGTCTGGATGCACTCTTTGTAGTACAGGAGAGTGCACAGGAACATTTAGCTTAAAATGAACTGCTCCAGGATGTGAACAGGATGACTAGTATTGGCAAAGTGGTAGCGTCAGGTTAATGCTCAGTAAATTATGCAGATGCAATAAAATACTAATCCAGAATTGCGATCATGATCGATCAGTTGATATGAACAATACTTTTAAAACGAATACTTTACGACAACAAGATTAGAAAACATAAATTAACAAAATTAAAAAAAAATATACAGAAATTATTCAAGATAAATTTCATACACGTCGATTGCTTTGTAAAAAAAATAATAAAAATATGTCGTTTATAACAAATGGCTAGTTACTTATGAATATTACAATGTAGAGCCGTTTAAAAATATCGCTGAAACGACAAAAACAATACAAATGGCTTGAAAGGGTTGTAATAATATAGAAGTAAGCAACACCCCGTCTTAAAACTGTACTAAAGCGATGTATTATCTACTTTGCTACTAGTACATGGTTCTAAGTATTGGAGGATAATAAAGAACGATGTAAAAAAAATAAAGTTTACGAGGACATTTTATGTTTAATGGTACAAAGATATCCTAACTGTAACGAAGACACTCAGACCGTGAAAATAAAGGAACAACACTTAACATTTTAGCCCAAATAAAGAATTTGAAATGCTATGAGGGATAACATTCCATAACAGAATTCCCGAAGGAAAAGTGCCAAAGTGGCAGACCAAAAGCGGGACCAAAAGGCACACGGAGGTTGTAGAAGAAGAGATGAATACCACGAACAGCAACTAGTGTACAATGACGAAGACGGTGACAGACAACGGAAGCTTAATATCCATCACATTAAGAAGAGGGACTTCTGATAGTGAACCCGTATATATTTTAGAGCTGCTTCATAAAGAATTTATTGTTAAGATTTCAAGTTTCTGCACATAGACAAACTACATGCCAGACAGCATATCAGACAGTCTAAGTATTAAGACAATGTGAAGGTTGTATTAATAGCATTTCGGTAAAATGGGAGAGAACTTTGTCATT
Organism: Perna viridis; assembly: GCA_037379345.1. Lineage (NCBI taxonomy): Eukaryota > Metazoa > Mollusca > Bivalvia > Mytilida > Mytilidae > Perna > Perna viridis. Next base: position 56,501,314 of record CM074511.1, read on the forward strand.
GTAAAAACACAAAAATTGAACAGATACACCATCGTATGACCTTTATAATAATAGTAAATTACCCAAGGCTCTTCAGTGAGTGTAAACACGTCCAAGTAAGCACAGAAAGACCACGACAACAAAGCAATAAAATTCATGCTAACTTCTTAAAAATAAACTAAATACGAAGACACAATGTCGAACATTACTGACATTAGAGCGAAATCATCCTTTTCCAACCAAGTATCATGCTGCAAGCGCAACAGACAACTTTAAGGTTTAATTGATTCTTGATAGACAACAACTTGGGATCCCAAAGGCTCATTTTGTCCATATTAAGCTCTTAGCACATGTCAGAGGCGAAGCACCCATATATCGATTGGTGCGAAGGAGAGTTGTTAGGCCATTGAGCATAAAATTCGGACAGAAAGTTAATACAGCGAGTAATCATTATTCTCCAGAATGCCAGAGACCACAAGTTAGCAATAAAAAGTTAATGTCATGAGTAAAACATACATCTTATATCATTTGTCTCCCCTAGACGCTGTGACCAAAAACAGGTAGAACATATTAGCTGTAAGAATATACAGAAGATGATGAAATATTAAATATGGGCTAAACCAATCAGATGCAATCATTCTAATGGCCGACATGAAGAAAAAAGGGGAATTCATATGGGGATTAATGCTATAAGTTGCTGATTTAAGTCCAAATTTGAACAAAATTAACAAAAAATTCCCAACAAAGGGGGTGGGGTGCACCCTGAGCCCCCCCCCCCCTGTATCCACAAATTAAATGACAACACAAAATATCAATCACTGCAATTATCATGTAGCCATTACAATATTAAAATCAGATGCAGGCATCCTGTGACAAAAGAACAATTTTGTAGGCATATGATATAGGATTGGTAACCAGATAAAATAACCAAATGCAGCCATTCAGTTGGTAATATAATGATAGGGTGCAACCAATATGTGGCCAATAGAATATACAAATAAATGCAACTGTTGTATTAACAAAAGGTTGTAGAAATCAGTGGCAACCATTCTTCAGTTGACAGGATATGACAAATTCTGTTGGTAAAAGGCTATTTTAATCAGATGCAAGATGCAATAATTCTGATGGCAACACAATAAAACAATCGAATGTAACATATCTATGGGCAGTGGAATTAACCAATGAAGGAAACCACTCTGTTGGCAATATGACAGCCAAATGAGACCAATCTGGAAAAAGATATGACATCAAATGCAAATATTTTGTGCAACAGGATACAAAAATCTGTAGACAATAGGATATAACTAACAGATCAACCACTGTAAGGGCAATTATACATTATTGATAAGATGACAATATGACAAATCAATCTGATCCAAAATATTCTTCACATATTAATCAGAAGAACATTGGACATGTTGTACAACAGGAAATTTATACTGAAATAGTAATAGTCTGTTGAATAGATCATTGCTAGACCAAAAATGACAGGATATATAAAAGATAAGGATACCAAAAATAGAAAAGCAAAGACATACTAGAAATACATCAATATAAATGTAATCTTCTTCTTTATCTTTAAAAATCATTATAATTATGAAATAATCAATTGGAAATGATAAGACAACTATTGAAAACACATAAAGAGAAATGTGTTACCATAGATGCAAGTGAAGAATTTTTTTTTTAAATATAGGAAAGTCCAATTATCAGTCCAGTAAGCATTGTGACAAACTACCAACATGTGAACACTACACATTTCCTATGATATTTTATAAATCTTTTAAATCATTATCAATTTTGGTATAAAGTCATGTAAGATTTTAAAAAACTGGGATGATTATTTGCATTTGTTTTCATGTTAAGTATCATGTATTTTTTTCAAATACAATGTAAGATAAAAGATGGAGTCAATGTAAAACATACATGTACTTCAATACTAATTAATACTAATTAAATCTTCCTTGCTATTCATTTATAAAAAAAAATATTACTTGTACTTTATAATAAGTATAACTTCCATTCAAGCTTGAATGAAATGCCTTTTTTACGTCTTTCCAACTTCAAGTATCATTGAAAATATAAATAGATGTCTGAAAATTTCAGCAATTTTCTGCACAAACATATTATTAAAATAATTAAAGTCTTGAGAATTAAATTGAAATCATGCTATAAACTTAACTATTTCAATTATGTATATGGCATTATGAAAGGCATATTTGTTGAATGACTTGTATAAAAAATTACAAAGTAATTAAATAAAGAATCATTCATTCAAAGTAAATATAATTTTTCCTGTAAATTATTTTATGCAATGTTTTCTATCCAAGGTCAATTTCAAAATCTTTAATTCATTAAAAATATTGATCTACATAGAGAGTTGGTCTTTTCCACTCTGTTCTTCACTAAAAGCTTCGTAAATATTGGCCGCAAATGTCTTTGTAGGCTCTAATAATAACAACTCCTGAAAAATGAAAATTATAAACTTTCATTTTCTTAACTTGTAGAAATGAACATACGAACAGACCATTAAAAGAAATTAATGCAATTTCAATTTAAGAAATGTCCTACTTCTGTAAAAATTCTGAAATCTTTATATCATTTGCCATAATATTGTCTACTTTCACTATTTTTAACAATAAAATCCTTAATCTTAAAATGTACTTTTGCTCATTGATCAAACCTATTTAGGATTACATGTGTTTAATCCTATTCAGTGATGTGTTTGAGAAGTCCCTTTCTATTTGTGTTTTTTAAAGCTTCAAGCCTGCAAAATTGTGGTGTTTGGATCTAAAATTTCATCTTATGATTATTTCCCCCATATCTCTGCTTTACTATGACAAATATACAATGATGATACAAGTTTTTGATAAATGACAAATTAGTAATCCCTCTGTATCAAAATACCTGTTTTAATTTGTAAATGACAAGTTCTGAGGTTTCTTTACACTTGCCCCACACCTTTACTTCACTTAAGAATTATGAATTTGAATATTATACAACTGATAAAGTATAAACTGTGAGCAACATACCTGAATGAGAGGATTTGGTGCATCACTGCATAGCTTGTACAGCAAACCACTAACTATAGGGATAAGTTTTGCCATTGGTAATGCAACTTCATGGAAACTGAAAAATATAGAAGACTGTTGGTAGACTATAATTCCATATTAAATATTGATCTTTATTCCGTGAATAGCTTAACCCTTTCCTTCATGGGATTTAGCTGATGTGTCATTTTTTTTACACAAGTGATGCCAGCCTAAATACAAAATGTTCTAGATCATTCAAATTAAGTCCCAAAAAACTTAAACTTGGTTCATGGTTACCATAGAGACAGCAGGGGCCCCAAAAGGAAAGAAAAATGTATTTTTCGACAATATTTTCACTAAAAATTGACTGATAATTTTTTTTAAATAAGTATTAAATGGTTAAGTCAGAAACCTAATAAAATATAGTTATTGAAAAAAAAAATTCCGGCTATTTGGCAAAACTGTAAGGCCTCCAGATCAGATGTTACTGTCAGTGAGGGGCTTCAGCCTCTTTGAACCCCTAGGGGATTTATTAAATGATTAAGAGTTGAGTTCTATACACGAATAGGATGTCAGCTGTATTAAGGTTCAAACTTCAATCCTGAACCACAGTTGTTTTTATTTAAAATTTGGGTTTGTTTTTTTTTTAAATTTTTGACAGTGTTTTCTATATGCAGAGAGTATAGCAGCCATTTTGGCGCACAACAAGTCTTGATCTATGAAATGAACATGTATGGGAACAAAATAAAGCCAATAAGTGAAACTGATTTTATCAAACATTCTAATGAATCCAATTTGCAAAATTTATGAAAATTGCATATTTCCAGACCCCATGCCGTAAAAACACCACCCACCTCCCCCTTTTAGATGATTCTTTTGATCTGCTGATGAGTTGGATTGTTTATATATTTTTCGTCTTGTAATATGAGAATAATTTGATTGGATCATTGAAAATTAAAATGTGACTAAACCCATTCAGATTCATTATAGGCAGTTATAAAAATATATAATTTAAATTATACTAGACATTACTCTGGCCTGGTTGTTATTGTGTCATTACACAATACAAATATATAACATAAATTATACTAGACATTACTCAGGCCTGGTTGTTATTATGCCATTATACTATACAAATATATAACATAAATTATACTAGAATAATTCTAATCATGAGATTCTTCATGCTTATAGCCGTTTTTGATTGGTCGAAAACGTCGTTGCCAGAAAGTTCATACATGCATGAACTTCGCCAGATTGTTCATACATGCATGAATGCCAGTCAACTTGAAACCAATATGGCGGCCGTGTAGTTTCGAAAGAGTGTGGCAACAAACTGAACGGCATAATATACCCGTAAGAATAGTTTATTCCATGCACATTGATTTTACCGGTCGAGTTTGTTTACAGAGAGTAATTTTCAGCTTGGGGAAAGAAACTTATAACTGAGTCTTAACTGAACTCTTGAAAATACCTTATTGTAATTTTCCCTATTCCTTGTTGTAATTCCTTAAAAATTTTATTCCTGTTGAATTGTTTTCATCTCGTATTTTAAATGCCAACTATCATTTCATCCATACCGCCTTCACTGTTGTTGTGCAGCCGATTATGTGTAAATATTCGTCTGCACTCCCATACGTGTGCAAAGGAATGTGTGTGTATTGAAGCGTAAACATACACACAGTATGTAAATATAACCAACTGAGGCTCTCTGAGGGTAACTTTGACTATCGGATAGAATTATAAGGATTGAACAGCTATTTTCGGTTGTTCATGCATGCATTAATGGATCTCTCCACTACCAAACATTACATGAACGGCCTTTGGCTGTTCACTGAGTTTGGGAGCTCCGAGATCCGTTCATACATGCATGAACGACCGAAAATAGCTGTTCAATCCTATACATTAACCTGGCCTGGTTGCTATTACACTATACAGATATATAACTTAAATTACACTAGGCATTGCTCTGGCCTGGTTGCCATTAAACTTTACAATTTTTTTAAAAATATTCTTCTACACTAAATCAAAATTGAATCTATATTTTTCATATTGTTAGGTGGAATATGAATTCATATCTGATTTGCAGAGCTCTTCTAAGTCAAGCTTGTAATAACAAAAATTGTAAAAATGTACATGTACCAGTTCATATATTATTGTCTATTGGGTGAATATAAAGGATGCCTTAAAGTAGACAAAAACCCATCCCATGTTTAAGAAATTTTTTTCATTTCGTAAAATTATGGTTTTAAATAATGCAATAGTCATATTCTAACAAAATAAAACGTTTTTATTCTTAAACTGGAACTGGTTGTTAATTGGTGAAACATATGATACCCAAATGTGTGTCACTAACATAAAGGCAATAGGAAAGCTTACTTTTGCCTGTGTTGGTCCTGTAGTAAATGTTTATAGTTATCAGCTAAACTGTCTAACATCTGAGCAAATCCTCTATCCAGACATAACTTCAGTACACTATGGAAATCAGCACTGCAAGTATTTGTAAAACATTTTTAAGAAAAGAATGATTAATTTGACTAGAACTGTAAGGGATCTCAATGTGAGATGTATGTACTCCCTAGCAATATAAATATACTATAAATGTTACATGTAGCCCTTAGTTGGTTTATCTCCCTTTAGAAGTACATGTATCAGGCAATGATAATACTAAATACTATCTCTAAACTTTTACCAAAATTGAATGAATATACTAGTTGTTGTGGTCACCAGATACAAAGACAAACAGACAGATAGACAGCCAAGGAAATTCTTATATACCACCGACTTTGTTTGCAAAATAAGGGATAAAAATGTTGAAGTGACTGTTGTAAGTGAGTTGTTGCAAGTGCAAATAAACAAAAAAAAACCACAACAACAAGCTTATTAATACATTTAATATGCTGCTTAATCAAAGCCATGGAAACACTTAAAGAAACATACCTTTCAACAATGTCTTTAGTTTCTGTTTGTAGCTTTTTGTACATGACATCTGTTTCCTGAAATAAATTAACACTAGCGATAAAAGACAGCCAGTATCTGATATGCTTTCTATAAAGACAATTTAGTGACTATGAAACAATATCAATAGACAGCTAAATCAAAAACAAAGCAAGGTTTAAAATAAAAATAGACAGAGATGAGTAAAGGTCATGCTAAAGTGGAATCATTTTTAGAGTATTGGGTTTATTACTACTATAGAAGTACAAGTCAGCAGTTATGCTTTGATACTGTAAAATATTTAGAACTGCACAGATTACTCTGAGTAATGTGATGGCTGACAATCACATTAATAAAACTCACATTCCTGAACATCTCCCAAAAACAGGCGGTACAAATTGCTTTAGGGCACCACAAGGTATAATTGTACAATGATGTCAAATATCTCTGAATGAGAGGATTGATGCAGCCTCGTGACAATTTTATGACCAGGATTATTTAAATAGTTTTAAAGCCTGTTACTGATGTCCCATTAAAGTAGTTTTAATATATATATCTATTCCATTTTGCATGTGTTTCGATTGTACATTAAGCAGTATTATGGCCAAAATTCCTCAGATGTTTCTTCTTTCCTTTCAAGTAGAAAATTCCCAACAAGATAATGGTTTAAAAATTGAGATTTAATTTCTCAACTCATCAAAAACTGCAAAGCATGAAACTGCATATTTTTAAGATATATTACTGATCTTGTGCAGAAGCTATTAGTTAAACAAGGCTGACCCACAACACTAAATTATATAACCAATCTAAAACATGGCACATTGTTTTCTTAAGTTTCAAGATTCCCTTTAACCACACTAAGTTTAATTACCAGAACATAACTTTTTACTGATGGTGTGATCCCCATTGAAGTTAAAGGTAATAATTGACCCTAGTTGTGTATTGCATCTAACTACCTATTGATTGACATAACTTCTCGATGTTTATATGGGATAACTGATTGCTAAAAATTAACTGTAAAAACAGAAAATCCACAATTTTATGTTATTTATTATCCAAAAGGCAAATTGCAAAATTAAAACCTTGGATTTCGTTACAGAGGTCTGTAGGCATGATAACATGTATTTAAACAGTTTACTGAGTGAACTCTGAGAAGTACTGTAAAAGAACTTGAATTTGTGGGCACCAGTCTTCATGAATAAGGGAAGAAATTCAAGTCTGTTGATTCTTGAATTGTGGTTTTGAGGTTTTCAGTTTACACATCTATGGAAATCCCCTTTTCCTTAGGAACCAAATTTCTTGGTTTGGCCTTTCCATGAAAACCATGAAAATGGGTACCCCACGAACAAAAGTACTTTCACTGTAATCTACATCTATGAAGATGTAGAAATGATAACCTACCTCTATAGAAGTCTGTAGACATGATGACATATATTCACAGTTTACTGAGAAACTCTAAGCAGTAACCTACTTCTTTAGAGGTCTGTAGACATGGTGACATATATTTACAGTTTACTGAGAAACTCTAAGCAGTAACCTACCTCTTTAGAAGTCTGTAGACATGGTGACATATATTTACACAGTATAAAGGTAGCAGATAAATCAGATACATCAGGACTTGTCTCCAGTCTTTCACGTATCTGTTCTATTATTGCTTGTAAATTGTCTATTGTTAGTCTTTCTTTCAATGTTATGCTGTAAAGATAAATTATTAATTCATCTTCAAATGCAATACATGTAGTGCATATGTATGCTGAAATAAAATGTACAACATAATTTCCTTCCTTTAAGTACATTAGCACATATCAACCGGTACTCAACTTGATCAAATTTGCAAAAAATTCTAGGTTCAACTATGAAGTTTCTGTGTACCTAAATTCACTCTACAAGTTTAATTCTACAACAATAAGGCAAATGTAAGATTGACTGATTGATTGTAGAAATCTTGTAAGATCCATTGGAATATATTTTTCACATTTAAAGATGGGAAAATTTCATCAATTGTGTAGGCCTGTTTTTAATTATCCTCCTCTGTTAAGGTTTGGTCAAGGAAGAGTTATTCTGTAAGAAACTATATCACCAAAATGGACATATTGTTCTGTAACCAGTCATTACTTACTCCTTAGTTTGGTGGACTTCATAAGAAATAGGGACTACTAATAATAAAGTCTAAGAATCAAGTGGTGAGTGAGCTAAACTAGCTATATACCTGAGACAGTAAACCAGGAAAATGATATAGAACCAATGTTGGAAAATGATATAGAACCAATGTTGGAAAATGATATAGAACCAATGTTGGAAAATGATATAGAACCAATACTGGAAAATGATATAGAACCAATGTTGGAAAGATAACTTAGAAATACAAAATGATTCCTAGTTTGATATTATATCACATATCATTTTTTTTACCTTGATACTTCTTTCCTTACCACCTTTTGAACTTCATCTGCTAAATCTGCCATACCTTGAATTACAATCAGAAAAAAATACATCAAATCCAAATTATTATGCAACACACATAGCAAAGGTCTTTTTTTCCTGCAAATAACACACATGAAACACAGCCCTATCAACAAGCAAAATAATATATATAAGTAATTTATACACAAAAAATTGTCACAACAAAAGCAGTCAAAATGCATAAAGAATTAACGAGAAGTTTCAGATATATCTTTAACAGTTTTACACACCTATGAAAAATCATTAATGAAACATTCAATTCTTAAATATATCCAAAAATCTTTTACAAACCTGTGCTGAAAAAATTATGGATGTCTGATAAATATTTCTGTTGAGTTTCTTTTGATATCAATACCTTTTCAGTCTGGAAATAGATAAATTAATACAACTTTGATCTTAGTACAACACTCTCTACTATTGCATTAAATTGATGTATTGGTACTGTAACTTTCACATATGGGTTTGCATTACAAAACAAGATAACCAGGTAACAAACATATATGATTAACAGGTAGAACAGAGTACTGTAAATTTAACTAAAATTTCAGCATGTCATTCTGCCACTGAAGACATAACAAAAGTATTCACTGGATCAACGCTGTTGATATCCAATTTTAACCTTAGTTGAAAGCTAATACCAGTAGCTATTTACTTTTCCATTTTGTTGATAAAGGCTGTCTACAAACATGTAACCTCCAATAATGTTGAGCTGAACCCGTAGAAGTAAGGTCATTATACTGCAGCTGTACACTATACAAATACTCCTGGCAAAACCTGAAGTAAAAAATCCCCAAGAACATTGATTTTGGCAAAATATAATTTTAAGTGACTTAAATAATTAAATGTATACAAGGAATCTGCAACTAGACAGATTACTGTAAAATTTTGTAGCTTGTATACAAAAAAAATTGTTCACATACAATGATACTGTAAAGTTTAGAGATGTTGTGATCACAAGAAAATTTTATTATTATATTATGATTAAACAAAAAAAATTAAAAAAAAAGATGTTTTCCTCAATTCTCTTGCTTCCCATAAGGTTTAGAAGTGTGTCCTGGGAAATCAATTCATTTTGAAAATTCAGTATTCCAACTCAACCTTGTCTTAACTCTTATATTTTATACTTGCCCATAACTTTCAAATCTTCCCATAATTCCATTCTGTTTTCTGGACTAAAATTTAAAACAATGTGATTAGAAAAATCATGTGTTTCCATCAATGCTAAATATACATATATTTATATAGTATTCACTCAATAAACTTAATCTTAAAATTACATGTACAGCCAAATAAGTAAACCACATTAATATCTAAGCTACCTAAAGGTATATAACTCTTACTTGTTTTTCACTTCCTCAGAGAGCTGTTCAGTATTAAATCTCTTTGACAAGACATCTCTAAGTGTTGATAGCATGGAGAGAACTGAAAACAGAACATTACTGGCAATGTGGCTTGTTTAAAATCTCTATGTAATTGTTGTTTTATTTCAAACAGTTTAAAATCATAAGAATTTTTTAACAAAATCATTGTGTTTCAATTTATTTAAGCACATTTTTTAGCTGATAGGAAGATTTAAACAATTTGACTTTAACTAACGAATAATTCATAGTTCATGTAGTGTGAGTATTTTAAAGTCTTCCAGTCAATAACTCTTGATTATTATATTTTTTATCATTAAATCCTTCCTGCTCTATTGTCTTTATACCAACCTGACATATTACATGTGCGCTGATTACTGTCAAAATGATGCTGTTTCCTGTTAATAGAATAAAATTTACATTTGAATTCATGTAAATATGAACTTAATTACTAAACCAATGTCAAGATTCATATGACAAAAAATGGTTGTCTTTTGATTTTGGTCTTCAAGGTATCAATTGTTTGAAATATATGGCAATATTTGTTTTTTTCTTTTATCAGATTGACATTACTTGCTCTGATGTTAAATCTCTCTCTCTCTCTTTGTTCATATACAACTGTACAGAAACAACATATATTTATTTGTAATGACTATAACATAAGACCAAAATCAAAATTAAGTCTTTCCCCTGACCCTACCTACCCATGAAGATAGACCCTACCTACCCATGAAGATAGACCCTACCTACCAATGAAGATAGGCCCTCCTACCCATGAAGATAGACCCTACCTACCAATGAAGATAGACCCTACCTACCCATGAAGATAGACCCTACCTACCCATGAAGATAGACCCTACCTACCCATGAAGATAGGCCTTACCCAAATAATTTTACGACCATTCTCTGACAAGATTTAAAAAAAAACAATTATAGCAACATTTTTCATTTTTGATCATGTTTTATACAGATTCATGTGAACTATCGGGGAATAATAGGATAATTAATTGGAAGGAGTGAATAACCAAAATATGATCTTGAGTGCCGAAGAACGCCTAAATTTAACGAGTGTTAAACAAGTTAAATCTTACTGCATCCTTGGCATGAGTGATCATATTTTGGTTATTCGTGATAACCAATTGATTATCCTATTTATTATATCGATTTCCTCGATTATTCGTTGCTATTTTCAACATAAATTTCAAATTTTGTGAACAGCAGATTGATATCAAAATTGTGATGTTTTGGCAGGAGAAATTCTGTGTGAATTATCATAATTTATTACACTGGGAACATTTGATAAAACACTGCTATCTATATAATAAAATATTATTCCTACCTACCCAAATCCAAGACATAGGGTTGGGTAAGAGGAAATGAACATTTCATTTATTGTGGCCTTACTAATCTCAATCTAATATTTAATTGGTAAATAAATGTAAAATATAGGTGGTCACACTTGTATGTGTAATCGCATGATATTTTGGGGAAATTAATCTCAATTGTGATATTCATAAAACTAATTATTACTGATAACAGTACTTTACAAAAACTGCAAGCTAATACATAACAATTGTTAAGTATTTTGAGAATTTAATTATTTCACTGAAGAGTAAGACCAAAATTAATACTAAGTGTGTTTCCCCTTACCCTACCAACCCATAACTAGACATTGCCCCTAACAGGCAATATCCCCCCCACCCAGCCTGTTGAACCCTGTACATTTGGAGACAAATGTGGACATATAATAGATATTGGATACAACTTTTATGGTGGACAGACAACACACTTTTGAAACACAATTTGCTGCCATTTCTAAAACACCCAACTCCAAACAGCAATCAGTACTATTTTTTGTTGACAACACAATTACAGAATATGACTTATTCCTGACAATATGCACACCTCCATATGGTAATCTAACACTCCATTGAGTTTCATAACAATCCTGAAAGTTTTTAAGGAGGAGTTGTGAGCAACACATCAGACCAATTGTTGCTGAAAAATGTGTAAGTTCCAAAAGCCGTCACTTCTACAAGTTTCTGATAATATGCATATCTCCATATGGTAATCTAACACCCCATTAAGTTTCATAACAATTCTGCACATCATTGAGGAGGAGTTGCTGACAACATATCAGATCAAGTATTGCTGAAAAACACATAAGTTCAACAGCCACCATTTCTACAGTTTTTGTCAAAATATTTAATTCTTGACAGTATGCACATATCCATGTAATTATATTACATTCAAAAAAGTTTCATTACAATGCAGCCAGCTGCTTAGAAAATAAATTGGACAGACGGACAGAAAGAGTAAAACCTATATACCACCAAAAACTTCTTTGCAAGGGTATAAAAGTTGGCTCTACCCAAATAATTTTATTGCTGTTCTCTGACAAAATGTGATTTTAATTTTCAAAGCAACATTTTTCACTTCTTTGATCTTGGTTTTCACAGAACCATAACAACTTTGGAGAAAATTTTTTTTCCCTACCTACCCACCCAAGTAGGGTCAGGTAAAGAGAAACACACATTATTTTAAGTGTGGCCTAAATATCAAAACATATTAAATTCCCCAATAAAACCATGTTACCTTGCATGAGCTAAACATTCTGCTGACTCCTTCTCTTGTATTTCCTTAACCTTTTGTTGCAAATATCTATAAAAATATACTCCACCTGATAAAAAAAAAGACCAGGAAAAAACATTAGGTTACACAAAATTAATTTCATAACAATTAATTAATCATTGTCTACTATACATGACAAATATGTTGTCGTACCAGCAGACAAAGCCCAAAACAACATTGTTTTTGTCTGCAAAACATTTTATATCTAATGTTTATTATCAGAGGTAGATGTAGAAAATAATAGCAGTGATAAGACCTACACTGCTACCACTCTCTCCAAAGAAGAGATTGTGGAAAACCATAAATCTGTGCTATGCTCTTTTGGTCTCTCTACCAAGGACGATGATTGTGTTTTACCATCTATGCACTGGATTCCTAAATTTCACAAGAATCCATACAAACAACGTTTCATAGCTGAATCTGCAAAATGTACCACCAAACCTCTATCAAAATTTTTAACTTCTATACTCACAACTGTCAAAGAGGGTCTACAGTCTACCACAACACTTGTTACTCACGTTATGGTATTAATTCAATGTGGATCCTGAAAAATTCGAAAGATCTTTTGGAGACTATCAGTTCAAGACTATTATCTGAATATAATAGCATTAAAACCTATGATTCTTCAACACTGTATACTTCTATTCCCCATACTCAGTTAAAATCCTGACTTAAAAACATTATACATCGTTGTTTTTCCAAAACAGATGGTACACCTAGATACAAATATATAGTTCTTGGTAGAGATTCCTCATACTTTGTAAGAAATAATTCCAAATCATCTTCCAAGTATACAGAGGAAGATGTTTACAAAATGCTGGAATTTTTAATCGACAACATATTTGTCCAGTGTGGTGGACGTGTTTTTCAACAAATGGTCGGCATTCCAATGGGAACAAATTGTGCTCCTTTATTTGCTGACCTATTCCTTCACTCTTATGAGGCTGACTTTACAGCTGATCTAATCAGAAAGAAAGAATATTGTTTGGCTAGATCCTTCAATCTCACTTTCCGCTATATAGATGACGTATTATCTTTAAACAATCCTAATTTTGGGGATTTGATACATCGCATCTACCCAAAAGAACTTGAGATAAAGGATACTACAGACACTGTGAAGTCAGCCTCATATCTTGACCTACACTTAGAAATCGATGATAAAGGAAAACTATTGACCAAACTTTACGACAAACGTGATGACTTTTCATTCAGAATTGTCAACTTTCCTTTCATCTGTGGCAACATCCCTTCGGCTCCTGCGTATGGAGTGTTCATATCACAACTCATACGTTATGCCAGAGCTTGCCGAAACTACGCAGACTTTTTGTACCGCGCTAGAACTCTAACAAATAGGCTTCTGGAACAGGGTTATGTTGCTACAAGATTGAAGTCATCACTACAGAAGTTTTATGGTTGTCATCATGAACTCGTGGATCATTATGGTGTATCCATCAGCACCATGAAAACTGATTTATTCAATGGGTCATAATTTCCTTTCCTCGTTTGTCTACCCTGGACTTGACTTTTCATGAGCAACTTGGCGGGTGTTTCTAGAAAAGCAGAGGACGCTTACCCTACCGGTGCACCTGGTCCTTGCTCCCAGTTTTTAGTGGAGTCCGAGTTGCTCATTTACTTTTGTTACTTTGTATGTATAATTTTAGTTACTTTATGTTCTTTGTTGTGTATGTCTGTTTTCCATGTCTGGTCTTTGTCCCTGGATTACATTCTTTTGATTACCGCTATAACCTTGGTTCCCTTGATTACTCTTTGACAGGAAACCAAAGAAACGAATTGTCATAAGCAAGCAAAACATTTCTATATATTTTTCCAACACAGTCGGTATAGTTTCGTTTTTTACCCTTTGACTTTAAAGACACTCTTCCATGCATTATTTATTGATAAAAATTATAAGTAAAAAGAACAAATTTTACTGCATTGGCTATCTTTTTTATACATAGTACTTGTTAAATAGATGTTCTTGATTTTTCTAACTGATTCATACACAAAATTATTGTCACAAAAGAAAACGTTGAATCCAGAATAGAACTCATGAGAAAATAATTGGTTCAATCAATGTTGACATCAAACTGATTTTGACTTCGTCAGGTAACATTATAGAATAAGCTTATTTAAATACAAAATCAAGGGAGTCAGTGCATTCATTCTGAAGGAAAAACTGAAGTACTCATTTACATCCCCACTGCTTGTGAGGACTTCAGTAGTTTTACACACAAAAGATTAACAAAATGAATATTTACAGGGATGGTCACAGAGTAGGAAACTCACTCAAATTTTAGCCAGTCCTGTATACAATTTTTCAATATGTTTACTGTATGGCTATATAGATTTTTTCTAAAATTAGCCAGCCCTGCCAAAAAATAGCCAGTCTTGGGCTGGCACGCAGGCTACTATTTTTAACTCTGGGACGGAGCTATTCAAAATCTTTCTGTTGGAAGTGACATATTTAAGAAATGACAGCATGCATTATTGGAAGTTTTGCATATTCCTGTTGAACAAGATACCCGGCAGTGATATTACAACATAGGAACAGGAATCCACGTTCATTTGTCCTAATCTTCACCCTAGTACCGGTTTTCCCTATTAAATTTTTAGTCCTCAGTCCGTTCGCTCTACATGTATATATATAATTTTCAGGTATATGGTTTTAAGTAAAAATATCTGATCCTGAATAATCAGGACAACGAAAAAAGTAAAATACTAGTATATTGTTATGCAACAACCAATCACAATGGTCCATTTCATTGTTTAAGCATTTCCTGTATAATACCAATTCTTCTAATATACATTGGGCAAAGGACCCCAAGGGAAGGCAGACTCCAGGCAAACAAGTTTACAAGGCACACAGGCCTAATACCACAACATATCTGTGTATTATCAACAAATCCAAAACTATTTGAGTAGATATAGCTCTGTCCTTCATACGCAAAGCTTAACATCATATCAAGTTTTATTTTGATTACAATTCACAATTCATGTAGAAAAAAAGTACCTCCAGCTAAAAATCCTCCGAAGATGAATTTTCTTTTGTGCCTTTTAATGAAGTTCAAAAGTCCTCCTATTCCCAACATTCTGCAACTTTTTTACTGCAGCTGAAAGTCGTCTTTTTTGTTTTTGTTTTGTTTTTTAATGTAAAATCTAGATGATATATGGTATATTCTGTTGCAAAAAAGAGAAAAAAAAATCAGTTCTGGGTGGGTTGTGAGGTCTAATAGTGTAAGGGACTGAAATGGAGTGAAATGCTTTTACATGACGTTCATTTCGTACCATACGTCATTTGGACCAATTTATACTATTCCAAATCAGGAACAATATAATATCTAATTTAAAGTGGAATCTAGATTGTTTGTTTAAAGTGCAAAATTCTATTAACTTTTTCTGATACGGTATGTCTGTAAACAGATCTACAGAGCTTGTGTTTCTGTCTGTCTTGGTCCAGAAAGCAGTTCTATCATATTTTCCTCATCCTTATACCATAGACCTGTTTATACTAAATAAATACTTTTTGGCACAAACTCTTCAACAATATATGGTTAATGCAAGCCTGACAATTGTTAAAAATATAAATGAACATGATTTAATTCAATAAAAATTGTAAGTTTTATTGAAATAACATTAATAAAGATTATGTTTGTATTACTTAAGTAGACTCTTCCAAATATTCGAACAGTTTGATGTGAAAGTAGAAGCCAAAATCCAAGAAGTTTAAATGATTTATGATTTAATAAAGAAAGACATATGGACTTTTGTTATAATTTTGCTTGACATTTTGGGGTGTTCACTAGACAGGAACTTTTAAGTCCCAATTCTAGAAAACAAGTGGATAATTACCTTACTGGGCCAAGTTCCCATTCTTTATTTTGTGTGAAGTCTGGGTTGCTTATTTACCTGTCAGTTTTTGTGTGAAGTTTCGGTTGATTACTTACCTTTCAGTTTTTGTGTGTTTTCTTTCAGTTACATAACATACCTTAGCATAGGCTGAATTGCATGACAAATGTATTGTATATGAAAAAGACTGTCATCTCATTCCTATATACAGAAGGAAGCTTCCTTCCCTTTATTTCACGCACATGTAATATTTCTATTTATCTATGGTTAAAAGGCAGATTTAGTGTATAAGACAATTTGCTTTAGCGTAACCCCATAGTGATTCAAACAAGAGACTCTCAAGAGCCTAAACCGCTCACCTGATTCACGGTTATAGCTTTAATAAGTTGAATACATGCAAAACCTATAAATAGTCAAACACCTTTCACCAAATTTGCACAGATGATATTTTTGTCACGATACTGAACATTTATGCAATAATCATTATTCTACTTATGTTAACTGAATAACATACTACAAGTGCAAAAATCAATAAAAAATGCAATCAATAGATTTTTCCAAAGTTAGCACCAATCATAGATCTTACATACTTTTAAATATATATTTTTTTTTAATTTACATTAATGATCAATTAGCTATTATTTTGTTAACAACAGGCAAAAACAGGGAAAATAGTCAAAATGACACTTTCTGGGGCCATAATTCCAAGAAGTGTCTGCATATTTTTCTGAACTTAGCTCCAAATTTAGATATTGAAATACTGAACATTTTATCAATTTACAATAATCATCAGACAATCTGCTTTCGTTTTCTAAATAATAGGCAAGAACTGACAAATACATCCAAAATGACACTTTCAAGGGCCATAACACCAAGAAGGGTCAACAGATTTTTTTTCTCAAATTTGCACCAAAAACAGATATTGAAATACTGAACATTTTTATCTATTTGCATTCATCATCGACCTGCTTTCATTTCATAAATACAAAATTTAATATGCAAAAACTGATAAAAACTTCTTAAAAAAATTACACTTTCAAGGGCCACAACTCCAAGAAAGGACTACAGACTCTTCTGAAATTTGCATAAATAATAGATATTGTAATACTGAACACTTTATAAATTTACAGTAATCATCAATCTGCTTTTGTTTTCTAAATAATAGGCAAAAACTGCCAAAAAAAGGTAAAATTAGCTAAAAAAAAAAAAAGAAATATAAACAAAAATATATCGCCATGTTTTTTTTGGCAAACGACTGAAACAGACATAATTTTGGGAGTTTTATCAAGTTCTATTCAGTGGTTTCAGAGGAGGAGATTTTTAAAAAAAAGTTTACAATGGATGACAATGATGATGGACGCCAAGTGATGAGAAAAGTACTTATGGCCTTTTAGGCCAGGTAAGCTATAAAGCCTAGGTAAGGTTTTTCCAGACAATTACTGCAATATTCGCTGTCACAAGAAATGAATACCAGGTAATGCCAACAACAGGTCCAGTTATGTACCAGAGGTATAATACTTCATTGATAATGTATCATGTTGGGATTGATTTAAAACATACAAGTATAATTTTAGCATAAGTAGCTGAACGATGAATCGGTCATCTTGAATTTATTCCTATAAAAGTGGTATCTACATAGATATACCAGTGTAAAGCCTCCTGAATATAAATGTGCTGGGTACTTGTAATTAAATGAAAAAAATGTTTCCATAGCAGCATCATCTAAATGAAATGCTCCATAGCGTACAAATTGATATGACCACAGAGGTTCAACAATTGAAGACTGAGAATAGACACAGTATTCATGCTTCAAACAACTCTGAATTCAGATTGTGATTAAATGTTTGCATAGCATAGGTTTCTGATACATAATGAAAGTGAATTAATAATGCATTGTTAGTTTTGGAATATTTAAATGCCCTAGTTGTTTTTTGTGGTATGGCAGCTTGTGGTGAGTTGTGATACAATTTCATAGAGATCCATACACTCATATTCCATTTATTGTTGAGGAACAGAATGTCTACTGACAACTATAATGACAGCAGACATGACAACACTGCACTAACATTGTATGTCTGCAAATTTTGTAAGGTTAAATTAAAACTGATTTTCTCTTTTATACCAGTAGAAGGCTCTTACTTTGCACAATGGCACAAGAAATTAAGAACAGTATAGCTGAAGTGTACAGAACATTTCTATGATTTATTCATCATAATTATCATGTTATTTTATTCAGCCAATGAACATATGATCATATATACTACATCACAGTAAAATACTACATATGTATTGACATTTGAAGATTGGATAAAGCTTCAATTTAATAAATATAATTTAAATAAATTTAAAAACATATATCATGCCGAATATTTCTTGAAAAAAAAGACATGAGAATGTGTCTAAATGACACAGATGCTCACTTTAATGTAAATAATTGTTTCTTTTTTTTACTCATTTATACATTACTGGGTAAAATGTTACTGACATACCCAGACCAAACAATTTGATAAAGCTTTATCTCATGAAATAGCAGGATATGTGATGCCAAATAATTTTATGAAAACTGAATCTTCAATGTCCCTTAGAACCCTTAATTATTCATCAATATTCCATTGGAGGTCATGTCAGAGGTTAACATGAATACATAAACTGACCAATCATGAGATTGTAACCATCATGCAATTACAATTTACTAATTCAATTACTAAACAGGATAGAGAGAATCTGCAATGTATTCAGACAGGATCTCAAATGGCATGCTTTGCTTCTTCTGTGATTCCAAATTTTAATAAGGGGTTGTGACTAAAAGAATTAGTTTTTTAGACTGACACCCAAATAGATAATTTGTTAAAAAAAAAAACTGAAATTCTTAATATACAGGATGTATATATTAATGCTTATTGTCATAACTGCAAACATTTTCTTCAGCATTGATGCCACAAAAATAAATTTCTACTAATGAGAAAATCTCTTTTTATACACTGTACCAACAAAAATTTAAACTGATCAAAATAAGAAATCCTGCAGCCAGATTGGCAATTAGAGAAACAACTATCAGAACACATACGGTAGAAAAAAAACATTAAAAATGAAAAATAAATAATCCTCAATTGCTTATATACATAGACGGTATGTACAAATCATCTAAAATTATCAAAGTCCTACTCACTGCATAAAAATTCTACAGTAAAACATCACATATTCATTTATCTTAAAACTCTGTCACACTTATTCTTACATTTGATTTTAATTGCCATTACAACACTTTAATTTTCATAATGCTCAATATCCTTAACATTGGTGTCATATAAGAAATAATGCAATATTCAACAACAAAATATTGTCATGATCTGAATGAAAATCAAAACATATTAATGAATGTTTAATTAATTCTTTTTTGTGAAAATAAAAATTACTCTGATCATTTTGTTGACTATTTTACAATAATACAATGTAACACTAGTACAGAAAATAAATACGATCCTTCATACCATCTTCAGAATGGACTCAATTGTAACTTATATACACATCAATTTTGACAGCAATTACATTCAAACATTTGATTTCTACTACTTCATTCATACAAAATAATCCAAAACATCTCAACATGCATAGTCATGTCTTAATGAGGTAATCAAATGTAAAAAACTGAACAATTCATATAGCAAAGTTTCTTCACATACATTTGTAGGTCCTATCTTTGGAAGATACAATGTACAAGGTCAAAAATAAAAATCGTGAAGTTCAGCACTTGAAAGCATTTAATTCAAACTTATTTGAAACAATTTTAAACAAAGAATTAATATTCATGTCCAAATGCATGTATTTATTTCCATAAACACACACACATGTATGTATGTTTTACTGACTGTCCTTTATTGGTATAAATGTATTTAAAACTTTTTCACTGTTAAAAATTAAAACATTTAAAACACATTTCATGAAGACAACTACATGATAAAAATATAATCTCTATGCAAAAAAGCTCATCATATGAATATTTGAAAGTCTTAAGAAAAAACAGCATACTCAAATCCCACTTTTCTGACAATTTTTTGTTATCCAATGATTTCACACATTAGAGGATACATTTTAAACTTATCTGTCCCTAATTTGCATTGAATTGTGTACGATAATAAGCATTTTTTATCCAATTCTTTAATTAAGATGTTCAATTAGGTGATATGACTAATATGAAAGTGGTGGTGATAAGACTGATAACTAATATGAAAGTGGTGGTGATAAGACTGATAACTAATATGAAAGTGGTGTTGTTTGTCTGATTCTTACCACATCATACATTAAAATAACTTGATACTAAAATGCAAGTAGAAAATAATTTACACATAATATAAAACACAATTCTACACTTTCAAAATAATCTCATGTTTTGACCAGACAATTAACACAAACTTTAGCAGGACTAATACAATCATGGTGACAGAAAGCTCCACATTTATTACATACCATCAGAGCTTTCAGATTACATGCACAGTTTGAACTGTCTTTTGTCACATTAGTGGGTTTAAGTGATTGATTTACTTGGACTTGGTTTTGTATTTTAGCAGGATTATGTTTCACACTAAGCTGTTGAACGAGTTGAGCGGCACTGCATACCACAATTTTTGTCACCTGTTTTTCTCCTTCACGACTGGCAGAAGCTGGTCTTTGGATAATTATTTGAGGAGTTTTACGTCCTGATGTGGTAACAGTGCCACTCTTGGATAAAAAATTCAACTGTTCTGGTGAGAGATTTAACACTGTGGAATCATTAGCTGATGTATTTGGCTGGGTCATTACAGAATTGTCACTGATTCCAACACTTGCAGATCGAACTAAATTCTGAATAGCTACATTGTTTACAGGTGGAGCACTAGCTGCTCGTGCTGGGGATGATGGCACACTTGAAAGTCCTTGTGATGAATTTATCAATTGCATTAAGGCTTGATTTGTCAATGCAGTTGAGCCAAGATTTGCAGGTATATAAAACTTTGCATTTGTTCCTGGCATATTCACAATATTTGCAGGTTGCACAGGTGATGGCATAGAAATGACATATGATCCATCTTTCTGGACAACTGTTGTTGATGTGCTTGATGACGAATGAACAGATAACACTTGTGTTGCATCTAAAGCACCAACTGTTGAAGTCTGTGTAGAATGAGCACTACTATTTACTAAGTTAGATGAGGTCTGTACAGTTGATGGATTTGTCAGTAACAATTTCGAGGCACTTAAGTGATTAGCAAGTGGAACTAATTTAACAGGTGACTGAGATTTTTGAGATATATTGCACATTTCAGGAGCATTTTGGTGAGTCTTAACACCAGGCTCAACTTGAGTCAGAGTTTTCTGCATGACACTTTGACATATTTCATAAGATCGCTTGATATTGATTCCAGAACTACTCATTTTGTTGCAAATTTCCAAGGAACGTTTTAAATTAACTCCATCCTTGTTTAGTTCTTCTCTGTCACGTTCTAACTTTACAGGTGTCTTAATTCCAGGACTTGCTCTACCAACAGGAGATTGCTTTTTGACCACATTTTGTATCATAATACTAGGAACATGTCTACTTGGAGAACCTTGGTCACTTTGCGGACTTAATTGTGCATTACGCATTTGTACTCTAGCTTTTGTTTGGGCCTTTATTTGAGCCAATGTCCGTGTTCCTTGCATACGAATGGCATTAGCATTCTTGATTTGAGCAAGTGTCCTTGTTTGGACTGGAGGTCTTATAATTGGAATACTATTATGCAGCAATGAAGTTGTCCGTGGAGGCTGATTGAGGGCAGCTTGAAGAGAGGTATGTTTGACAAGAGGAGGTTGAGATAGTGAGGTAGTCAGTGCTGTTGTCAGTAAAGAGACATGAGGTTTGGACATAACAGCCTCTGATACCTCTGATATGAGGATTGGATGGTTCATTGTTCCCAATGGCTGGGAAGTAAGAGGAGGTGTCTTTGGTTTCTTCACAGGACTTGAAACTTCAATCTCATCCTCCTGCTTTATAGATGTTGGTACTGGGCGTTTCACAGTATGTGATTCACTCTTACCATCTTTATGAACAACCTTAAGTAATAGACCTCCTGGAGTGTCATGATTGTCTTTCAGTCTATTTACAGTCTGGAAAATAGATCTTTGTTTTAACATATTGGCCACTATAGTTGCTTTCTTGATCTGAGGCTTTCTACTGACTACTGGCTGAACTTCTGATGTAGGCGATGGCATGTCAGCCTTTGGAACTTCATGTTTTATTCTCCTGAAAATAAATTTTGAGGTTAAGTGTTGTACATATGCATTAGCTTGAGTATGACTAATAGCTTCCTCTAATCTGATAAGGCCAGTTTGTCACTACTTATTTCATTATTCAGATAAATTTTCCCTTGCTCTACCAACAGGACACTGCTTTTTTATGGCATTTTGTATCATAATACTAGGTATACGTCTACTGGGAGAACCTTACAAACAATATTTTTATATGAATAATTTCTTTACCAAAATGCTGTAATTGGAAAAGCGTGTCATATTGAATTCAAGCATCTTTTTTTAAAGTTATATTCCATTTTTCCAAGGTGATATGTTCTCACAATTTGTTAGCATTTGGGAGTGAATATAAAATCTGTACTAATTTCAGTTTCTTATTTAAGAATTACCTCTTTCCCCATACTGGTTCAAAGTGTTTCACCTGAAAAAAAAAATCATAATACAGAAGAGTGTAAGGATGGAACCCAATAAATACAAAATATATTTTTTGTTTATTTAGAACAGAATTAATGTTTATAAAGTATATGTCACAGTTTTGTATGTTATTACATTCTCTCATTTGTAACAAAGAAATCTAACTATGTCGTGCTTGTAAGAAGATAATGTAAAAAAGTATGCATTAAGAAAAATCGAAAACTTAATTTTTTAAAGTCCCTAATCGTCAAATATTCTCTGCCACTGATTTTGCTCTAAAATCGAGTGACTTTCGCTAGAATCTTGGTTCCCTTGATATGATTCCTCTTTCGTAACCGTGATGACCCAAATGTTTTCAATCAAAACAACTAGTTATCAGGAACCAAATTAAACAACTGGCAATGTCTATATATAGATATCTGGGCCGTGATAATGTATATGACCTATATAGTCACTTGTAACAAGCCCCTGTGTTTAAATCGGAAACTTGGATATATTATATACATTCAATGCTAACCCACCATTTCATCCTTTAATGTAAACTTCCCGTACTCATACAAACAAAAACCACACACAGACATGTGTATGATATTTTTTAAAAGAGGTACATTTTAGCAATCTATGGGTCGCTTATATAGACCAAGAAACCAGATTAGGAACCACATTAAACAACTGGCAATGAATATTTATAGATATCAGGGCCCTGCTTATGTATATGACCTATATAGTCTTTATATAGAAGTGCCCCTGTGCCTGAATTGGAAACTGGGTAATGTTCAATGCTAACCGATTATTTCATGTAAATTTCCTGTTCTCATACAAGCAAGAAACACACATAGAACACATGTGTATGATATTTAAAGAGGTACATTTTTTCTTTGTAGGCCGCTAGAACTATGGCAATAAACACAGCAAAGATCTGCAGCATAATGTGGAGTAGTGATATATAATTATACAAATCATATGCCAATATAAAGTACTGAAGTTACAAATGCAAGAAGTTGCTAACAATATTAGTGACTTAAAAATAAAAGATGCTAATTTTCTTAAATATCATTTTCAACAATAAAATCATAACAAATATATATTAATCACTATCACCAAAATAAAACAAACATGAAAATATCAACTTTCAGCTGTTTTTTGTTTTTTTTTCAGGTTGTTTTTTTGTTGTTGAAATCATCCCTACCTTCCATGGATCAAGTTTACTCATTTCCTTTTCTTCCTCTTGTTTTAATCTAGCCTGATTTTCGGGAGTTAATTCTCCTGAAAAAGAGGAATCTTTTTAGCTAACACTGAATCATTTAAATTTTGTGAAGAAATTGCTACATGTAGCCACAAAAAGAGCGATTTGAACAAAATTCATTGAAGTCCTATAACTTTAATAAAACTTGTTCAACAAAAATGGTTGTGTAATATAATGTCTTAACCAGCCTACAAAATTAAGCAAACTGTCGCAGATGGCATCACATGAGTTATCCAAACAAAGTATATGGCTGACAACATTGATACAGATGATTAATGAATCCTGTAGCAGAAGGGGACAAACATGCATCCCAGGCATCCTTACTAGACACACTTTATGTATCAAACAATTTCTTTCAATATACAAATGCCACACAACTCTCTATTTTAGTCACAAGACTTGTGGTCTAAGTTGGTCAAATTTGGTTAAGAGCATGCATATAAAACAGCAAAACTTAGGTTCAATGATAATTGTATAATTTATGGAGGAACATTTGATAAAACATGACAAATACAAAACTCTGCATTTATTTTGATATTTACCTGACAATTGCTGTAAAAATGATTTTGGTCTTAAAAGGATTGCTATTGCACAGCTACTAAAACTGTATATAGGTAAATAAAATTGCATTCTGTCTTAAAACAGGCTTACGCAGCACACACATCATTATTTTTTTTTTACTTATCAATACAATGTTACAAACCATCTGCTAATCTTTGGGTCCATTCTTGACATGCTTTGGCAAAAAATTCATTGTTGAAAGCTGTACAACTTAGCCTGAAAAAAAAAATTACCTCTGAATGTCATACTAAATTAGAAGTTGTTTTTTTTTTCATTTGATGGGTAGTTTATATTTCGTTTGCTATATTTTCAAACCAACAAGAAAAACTGTGAGAAAAGTTCACTTTTCAAGTGTGGGGTATACAAATACTACTAGAACAGTGAGTAGACTGGCAATGAGATACCCTTGACATAAGAATTTAAGACTAACCTCATTCCATCATCTTTTCCAATACATCTATCACATTCAGGGAGCAATTGTAAAAGTTTGTACTGGTAATTTGGTGGAAGTAAATCAAATGTATGTCTGTCAATCAATGTCTAAAATATAAATATATTGTATATTGTATGATTTACTGATGATGAAAAAAAAATAAACTATAAAAATTAAATGATGTATACAAATAAGAAAGTTCATAAATTAGGTAAAAAATGAAAAAAAGTATAAAAGTTTGTAAGCCATGTGCTTCCAGGGTCTTCTAGGACAGAAATAAGTAAAAATAATTGGTTTCCATATAATCTATTAAGATGCATGTATTTTGTGCAAGCAAGTACATTCTGGCAGCATTCTCCTTAATCAATCTCTGTACAGGGTTCTCCTAGGGATTTTCAGACAGCACTGTATTCAGAGCATGTGACACGATGTTAATATGTCTCGTGTCTAAACATGCCACTTTGTATTTAATGTATTATATAAAGATTGATCAGTGTATTAAAAATGTACATTTGTACATTGCTGTTTCTCTTTACATGTTATTTGTAGGTAAATATTTTACCTTTTTTTTTTCTTTTGCAGTAATTATAACTTTAAAACCATTTTTTATTTTTCCTTTTTAAATTAACAAAAAAATTTAAGATATTCTATCAAATTATAATAAGTAATTCTTCTTAAATATTTTCTTTAATTCATACACACCCAGTGTTCTTCAAATTTTTGCTGACAGCAGACCCTAAGAAATTACAATTTTTCATTTATGGGGCCTCAATGGCTCATTTGTATGTGATATTCATTTGATTAACAGCAATCTCTATTAAACTCTTTTTCTAGTCTCAGTAACTTTCAATATATCTATATCTTTAGAATATTATCTAATCAGGTACATGTAAAAGACTACTCTTAATATTCATGTTTCCAAAAAATTTCAGGAAGAAGTGTGGAGTTGACCTTGTTATACCAGGAAAAAACATAAATCTTATTCTTGTTATTTAAAGTTGGCACACTAGTTGTTTTGTTTTGTTTTTTAATTTTATGTTTATATGTAGTTTATTCATGACAAAAACCCCATATCATGATTTACAAAAAAAATTTTTTTCCCCCACACCTGTTGTACAATTTTTAAACCTGGGGGATTTTACGATCGATTACTTAACTAATTTTCCCTGCAAAAAAAATGTGCTCTAGATACACAACAACATGGCAATGTAAACAATAGACGGCCATTTCTTTTCATATTCTTTTCAATATGTTTTTTATAAGGTAAATCAGCTTCTTAATGTTGAAAACGTCATGTGATTGTGCGATTATTCAACTTTGCATTTATAAATAGCCACATGCTTTTGGTCTGGGTTGAGTGAATTTCTACCACAGTCAGTTTTGATTGGTTCAGTATCAGATATTAATATCTGATTGACACCTTCATTACCATTTATTTGTGGCGAGGTGGGGTGACTGATAAAGAATCTTGTCGGTAATGTCACAGGCTTCAGACACGCGGTGATCAACTGACCATTGCGTGTTTACTGCTAATTACCTTGTAGGATGCTGTAAATGACCTTTGGGGCATATGTTTCCTGTCTTCATTGATTTTTAATCCTCAAATTTAAGTTTATAGCACAACGCTGGTAGCAAGATAGCACAGTACTGATCTTGATAGCACCGTAAAGCACAGCGCTTTATGGGCCTGGGGAGAACACTGCTCTATGATGCATTTAGATTAAACAGCTCTGCTGTATACTTACCCTTAGATTGGTAGTAACCAGAATAGAATCAGGTGTCTCTAAATCAATACATCCCTCCTTTGTTTGGGCTATCTGTGCAGCATGACTTAATTTCTTTGTTCTCTTTCTCGGCTTTAAAAAAAATAAGTTTTTAATGAGGTAACCATGGCGGGAGCATGTACTTTTCAACTGGCCCTACTTATTTTATAGGGTTCAACCTTTCTCATCAAAAGAACGATAAATTACAATGAATAAGAGAACACTGAGCAATACGAGAACAAAAACTCTATAGTTTTTGCATCAAGAATCTTCTTCACAACTGAAGTTTTATTCAGACTTTTAAACCAGAAGTCATCTTTTACGATTTGTAAACAAAAATCAGCTGGAAGTTATCATAAAGTCCATTTCAGAACTTTTTATCTTTTACAATAATTACTGATCATGAGAGGTGATGTAGAAGCAAATCCTGGGCCCATAAAAACCCATGCCTCTCCTGTTCCAAAGCTGTGAGGGAAAATCAAAAAGGGCTACTGTGGGATTTCTGTGACGTCTGGGTTCATTTAAAATGCAAATCATCATCACTTAAGCGATACAATGAACTAGATGGCACACCTGAACCATACTTTTGTGAGACCTGTGATGATCGCCTTCCATACTTCACAAAACTGTTTTTTTCTTCTAGCCAAACACCATCCCTGTTAAATGACTGAGTACCAAGAGCCTAAACTCAATCAAATTACATCAGACATAGAAACATCACATGGAAGATCTTTTGAAATATCAGATGATGACTCAGTCTCAATTGGTATGGGCACACATGAGGACATTTATCAAGAGCTGTCCTATATGAGGAAAAAAAACACCCAAAGCAATTACAATGTGCATACCTTAACATCAATAGCCTTAGAAATAAAACATGCCATACAAAAGAATGAGGCACTGTTGATGTGCTTAACCTTGTGGAAACAAAATTTGATCATTCTTTTGTAAACTGTCAATTCAGAGTAGACGACTACACCTTGTGGAGAGCTGACAAAATGCAAATGGAGGAGGAGTGGCTATGTACCTAAGATCAGACATTGCTTGTGGCAGAAAGAAAAACCTTGTATTTGAGCAAATAGAGTCAATAGGTATAGAACTTATCTTAACACCAGAAAATGGTATAATTGTGGGGCATATAAGCCACTGTCAATGAATGACTAATAGTGTTTTCTCCAATGATTTTACAAAATACACAGATAAATTGACTTGTAACTTGGAGATTTGAACTGTAATATTCTAAATATAGAAAAGAGTTCTCCATTGAAAGACCTATGTGATATTTTTGATCTTACAAACCTTATTAAAGAACCTACATGTTTCTGTAAAGGGGAAAACCCTAAGTTTGGTAGATGTTATTTTTACAAATAGACCTAAATATTGTAGTAATACATGTAATTTTGGAACAGGCATTAGTGATGTCCACAATCTAATTGCCTTTCAATTCAAAGTAGAAATTCCACCTAAAGTGAAAACTACTAAATTTTATAGAAGTTTCAAAAATTTGGATAGTGAGCATTTTTTAAGAGGCTCAGAGCAGTCAGATGTTGGCAATTTATAATATACAAATGTAAATGAAGCATATGATGTTTTTAACAACAACTTCATGGATGAATATAATAAGCGTGTACCATTGAAAAGGAGAAATACTGTAAGAGCTGAGCACCAGTTCCTTTTATGAACCGCAAATTGTGGCAAGCTGTATTTAAGAAAAGAATGCTTCATAATACATTGTATATTTAAAAGCAAAGGAGACTCTAAATCATAGGAAAATTATTGAGTACAAAGAAATTTGGTAAATAAGATCAAGCATGAATCTGTAAAAAAAGTATTTTATAGAATGATGTGCAGGTGGTCCCAAAAGTAAAGACTTTTGGCCCACCATAAAACTTTTTTTTGACTAATAATTTTGTATCAGATACTGTAATTAGAGAAAATGATCAACTGTTAACAAATCAGAAATATATAAGCTGTGTATTTAATGATTTTTTAATCAATGTAGCCAAAGACATAAGAAATGGGACAATTCAAATAGATAACAACCACCCCAGCATTACTAACATCAAAGAAAATGCCACTTCAAACCTATTACAGAAGCATTCACACAAAAACAGTTCAACAAAACAAATGTAAAAAAGGCTACTGGTTTTGATGAAATTTCTCCTAAAATTCTGAAAATAGCTGTGCCAGTAGTAAAACGTCCAATTACCAACCTGATCAACATGACTTATGAGACTTCAGTTTTCCAGACAAATTTAAAATAGTACAGGTAGTACCAATTCACAAGACAAACAGCACACTAGAAAAGAGAAACTACAGACCAGTCAGTCTACTACCGACCATTACAAAACTTTATGAAAGAGCTACTGAATCTCAGACATGTGAATTTTTTTAAACCAGATTTAACATTTTCTTGTCAACTTTTAGACATGGCTACAGTTGTCAAGATATTTTGATCAAAATTATTGAAGACTGGCATAAATCTTAGATAAAAATAAATTCACTGCTGCTATACTGACAGATCTGTCAAAAGCGTTTGTCTACCGCATGATCTGCTCCTATTGAAAAAAAACAAACAAAAACACTATGGTTCGTCTGAAAACCCTACCTTTTTTAAATATTTATCTTAAAAACAAGAAGCAGTGTGTTAAAATTGGTTCTATATGCAGTCCGTTTTTGGACATTTATAGAGGGGTTTCACAGGGGTCAATTTTGCGACCTGTCCTTTTTAATATTTTTAACAATAACTTTCACTTTATTTGGAAAAGTGACTTATACAACTATGCTGATGACAATACATTATCATATAGTAGAAATGATTTACAAGATATTGTAAACACTCTGGAACAGGAGAGTAGTATTTTAATCAAATGGTTCTCAGATAATCATATGAAAACCAATCCTGACACATTTCAGGCTATTGCAATTGGCAGTAAGACTCAAAAAGAGAACATTACTTTTAACTTAGATGGAAATGAGGATGAGGATGAGGTAAATTTACTTGGAATAACATTTGATGTTAAAGTGAACTTTAATAGTCATATCTCTAATATATGTAAAAAGGCATCACAACAATTAAATGTATTAAAAAGAGTTGGTCATCATCTCAGTAAATTTGGTAAACTTACAATATATATATTCTTTTACACTAGCAAGTTTCAACAAATTGTCCATTAGTATGGCATTTTTGTAATGAGAGCTGTACAAAAAAGTTAGAAAAGATTCAAGAAAGAGCTTTGCGCTTTATTTATAATGATGATAAAAGTACATATGAAGAGTTGTTAGTAAAGTCTAAGATGCCATCCTTAAAGAATTAGATGATAAAGACAAGATATATATAAAATAATAAACAAGCTTACTCCTGTATACTTACATGATATGATAACTGTTAAAGAAAGTTCTTACTCTTTTAGGTATACAAACTTGGTGAACATACCAAGAGCAAACACAACCAGGTATGGACTGCATTCTGTCAGTTATGGGGCAGCTAAACTATGGAACCAACTTCCACATGAATTAAGAGGGGACATGGGCCATGATCAATTTAAAAGTTTTATAAATAAGTGGGAGGAGAGGGATGCTCTTGCTCCTTTTGCCAATAGGTTGGCTAACACAACTGACAGATGCAACATCATCTCCTTAAAATCTTTCATTTATTATTTTAATTTGTTGGCATGTTGTCTTTAATACTTTTAACTGCTCTTTTCTATTATATCAAAATTTCAAACAAATGTAAAAGTGTTTGAATGAACTGTAAATAAGTACCATGGTGTCATAATTAAGAGTGGTTCTAATCTATATTCAAAACTGTTACATTACCGTATTATAGATCAAGTCATAATAGTTTCTCATTAAATAACAGCTCATGTTTGTATACATGTATGGTAAAAAATACTTTTGAAAGAAAGCAATTACCTGGTCTAAATTTAGTTTTTAGTAGGTTGATTATACAGGTATTTGAAAAATAATATTTTTGGCTATTGTACTCTCTGTTTTCGTGTCTTATCTGTTGAATAACATCCTGAGTATTCTTGAATTCACTACCAAGTCCACAAGATTGTTTTAGAAAACATAGAACTACCTACTCTCATACTTAAGCCTGGAATACCAGCCAGTATTTCTCTCATAGTCTGAGGTCTCTGAGGTTGTGTCACTTCAGGCTCAGACTCCTCTGAGTTCTGACTGCCATTCTGCTGAACAGGAAGTGCTACTTTCTCTTGTACTGTAGCAACTTCTTTCTTTGGTTCTTCTTTCTTTTCTGTGTAAGAAGAAAAACCAAAAGTAAGTAGACTAAATCTAAAAGTTGATTTCAAAAAGATATCATCAATTTATATGCAATGTACAAATACTGGCATGCACTAAAGCTTGAAATATCTGCCAAATACAAAACATTCTGGAAACCTTTACATAGTTAACTGTTTTTCCAGGTCTCCCTAGATTACAATTTTCATAAATATACAGGGAAATAGTAAAGAAAAATAGAAAAGGCCAAACATTCTGCCCTATGTTATCATCTACTATAAAAGACTGAATATCCATGAATAGATCAAAACACATATATAAGAGAAACTACATGCAAAATATAAGAAATCAAACTGTCTAAAATACTAATACAATGCATTAATAATATTGCAGCACATTCAATCTAAAAATTTAAAATGCTCTCAAAATCAATCTAAATAAAACCATGTAGGAAAAGATATCATAAAGTATTCTTAATGCATGTGAAGTGCTTCCTTGTTTACCTTCTTTGGGTGGAGGAGGGATAGGCTTAATTATAATTCTTGGATATTCTAATTTCTTCTTCATCTGTCGCAAGGACTGCCTTATACTTCTACGCAGGCGTGTTGGCTGTGAATTAGTATTTTTTGTATTGTCCCCATTGATTTGAGACTTGGTAGTTTCTTCTTCATCTTCATTTTCTTCTTCATCTGTGGCAGGTATAGTTGTTATACCACTTGGAAGTTTAACATATACCACTGAAAAGCCAATGCATAGCTTCATTGATAAAACACACACACACACACACACACCATAGCTGTCTTTTCACTTACACTAAAATTCAGTATGATCAAAGTTTGAACTGCTATAGTAGAAAATATCAAAACCCCTTTTCACCTTCAAGCCAGCTACTAAATTTTAACCAAAGACAACTTCAACTAGATTTATAAATTTAAAAACGAAGGTCATGATTTACGGCCAAGACAGTAATATTACTATAAACTATAGGTAGAATGTTTTCCTTTCATGCGAGTGTGTGTGCTTAGCAATCATTCTTAAAATACTACACACAATATTTTTTTAATTCTGAATTCAATTATTTGAGCAAAAGCAAACCAATTTCAAATACTATAAAAACTGTAAGCAATGCTCACTAATTTGATACCCCCACTCCCCATTTAATAACATGCACCTTTTGACCTCCATAGTGATTTAGAACAAATCAAAAATTGAAGATGCACAAAGGGAACATGTAATAAAGATTCTTTGAAAGTTTCATTCAATACCATTCAGTGGTATGTGAGGAATAACAGATGAGAGATGGGTCCTTAATATTCAGAATGACAAAGTCCAGGTTTTGCTATGTGAAAATCCCCAAATTGATTCAGATCAAATTTGAAAATAGGAGGTGCACAATGGGAACATGTAATGAAGATTCTTTAAAGTTTCATTCAATTCCATTCAGAGGTATAGGAGGAGAAAGGATAAGAGATGGGTCCCCCCAGTGTAACAGAAGGAAGGAGACCCCTATCACTATATACCTCCAAGTTTGCAAGAATAATAAAACGTAACATATTTCACAAACAAGTTACAATGGCAGTTTTAAGCAGCTCCACAGAGGAGCTTTTAATTTACAAGTGCTAAAAAACATTTGTCATTTGTAAAGGTAAATTCTGTGAACAGCCATCCCATTCAATCAAGAACTAATAGTTGGCCATATGTACATGTCCTTCTATACATTCTCAGTATTACATTCTTACCAAATTTAGTTAAAATCAGCCAATTGTTAAAAGCAGTTGAACAATATTCTACCAAAAATTATGTAAATTTCCTCCTAGAATTCTAGATTTTTGTGTGCTTGTATGGAAACTGATATCATATCACTTGTCACAACTTACAATTCTCTTTCTTTTGATCAGGAAAGTTACTATCTGTAATCTGAACATCTTCATCCTCTTCCTTCACTTCCACTACCTCAGAACCTTCAGGCAAATCACTCTGAAAACATACAATTGTCAGTCATAACTTGAGCATGGAAAGGTCAATATCTGTGACAACATTCATTCAGCATCTGCCAGAGCTTACCATAACTACACAGACTTTTTGTACCGAGCTAGACTTCTTACAATTAGCCTTCTGAACCACGATTATGTTACTTCAAGATTGAAGTCATTACTACAGAAATTTTATGGTCCTTGTCATGAACTTGTGGATTATTATGGTGTATCCATCTGCATCATGAAAACTGATTTGTTCAACATGTCATTCATGTAGTTTTTCTTCCCTCTTTCGTCTACCCTGGACTTGACTATAAACAACTCGGTATATGTTTCAAACAAAGCAGAGGACGCTTACCCTACAAGTGCACATGGTCCATGCTCCCAGTTTAATAATGGAGTCCAAGTTACTTTTGTTACTTTGTACATATTATTTTGGTTATTACATATTCTCTGTTGTGTATGTATGCTTTCTATGTCTGGTCTTTGTCCCTGAATTACATTCTTTTGATTTCCACTAAAATCTTGGTTCCCTTGATTACTCACCTAGTAAGTTAATTAAATGGTTGAATAGGCTAATTTGTAAGGGATATAGTTATGATGTTGTTGTCCAATCGTTAAAAATAGCATTTTTTTTGTATTACCACTGACTCGCTCATCGGGGCTTTACAAAGAAACTAAACACACTATATTTAAAAGCAGTTTCCAGCATGACATGGGTTGTGTCCTTAATGTATGACTTATGATATACCATGATTCTAACCCCACATGGGAAAATTTAGAAATGATATTACATACATTGAGGGCATAACTTTTTGTCAGTTTAAACTAGTCAGGTGCTGGTAGTCCTCTATTTGTAAATATTTTTTCCACTGTGGCCAGAATTAAAATGGGAAGGGTTGAGATCATGCCAAAGTCCTTTTTTGTGTGAGTCCCAAGTCAGAAATTTCAGGCCCCTGTGTGTATTGTTTCGTTGTCAATTTCAGTTTACTTTTATGTTACTGGAGTATATGGGGCAACTATTGTGCTACACCTGTGTATAATGTTTTTTTTTTTTTGAGACCAGCTGCTGAATGCCCTGTGGTGTATTGTTTTCCTCGTCATTTACTGAAGACCCTTGGGTGGCCTTGAGCTGACATTTTTCATCCCAGTTGGGTTGTCTCTTTGACATATTTACCATAATCATTCTTGTTATATTCAATGCTTCAAGAATAGTAGAACTTTTTTGTTCAGTTTATTATCAATATACCACTAAGGTAAGCTGTTAAAATGCACCCTGTTGTGTTAACCTTAAATAGACATTTGATCCAGTAACGATCAGAGTTTCTTTGGTCATAAAAGTCTACACTGAAAATAACAATTGAAATTTACATGTGTAATGACACTGACACAATTGCAAAATGTATAGTTCTGTAGATCACAGTATTATATAGACATGGGGAAAACTTAGCAACTTATGCACTTTTATATTAGAGAAGAAAGTGGAAATGGGGAATGTGTCAAAGACCCCTTCCAAACTGTGAATAAAACAGCCAAGGGCAGTCCATTGGCCTAACCTAATATATTTACCTTTAATCCATAAACATCTGACCTTCCAAACACTTTGTAAAATATACTGTCTTTTCCTCTTGAGTTGGTATCAAGACAGGAATTCAAACAGGCTAATGGTACTGAGCCACTGAAATGTCATCTTCCAAGTTAATATTCATTTGTATACTGAATTGTAGCAATAAAACTTGTTAGTCTGAAATATCTGTTTTCATTCATATGAAAGTAAAATATAAATTTATTTTAATACAAAAATATCAATCATATAATTTACTGATAACACATCAGCAGCCCCACATCAACAGCATTTGAATCAAATACAAAAAGAGATCTAGATCCATCAATTGCATACAAGTAGGACTCAAAACCAAAATATTAAAATACATGTACAAAACCAAACCCAGTACTCCCATGGGCAACACAACAAATGCATGTAAATAGAAGCACTGATACTTTCTTGAATGTATACATGTAACTAAGCTTAAAAGATGTTTCAAAGTTTTATTTTACCTTTAATGAGTTATACAAGAGTTCAATCTTAGGAACATTTTTATTCTCTTTCTAATTGTAAACTTGTCAAATTGTTTTTTTTATTATGCAGCTGCTTTAACCATACACAAAATGCTGTATCAAATTTTATCTTTTTTATGTTACCTAGATACACTGAAGTTGACTGAAAATTTATGAATTTGGTGATGATTGTGTCAAAATAGAATACTAGTGTATGCAGTTGACTTTTACTTCCAGACCTCATTATGTTATGACATTGCCTTAACAGATGCCAACCATGGTTAAAATAATGTTATGTTCCTACATTGCTGCAATATTTACAACAGTACATGCTACATACGTGTATAGATTACAACTTCAGGAAAAACTAGTGTTATGTTATTCTTCTACCTTCTGCAATGGATACATTATAAACATGCACCACAATTGCTCTAAATATATATTACCTTATGTCTTTCAAACTGTCATCTTTGATCTTTTGCATAATAGCCTTACAGTTCATTGGGGTTTGAGGTTTGCTTTCTAACACCTGTAATGCAGATCAAGCCAAATCTTGTTAATCTCAAATCCTACATGTATATATCAATGATATCATCTGCAAAGCATTAATGATACAAAATAACATGTAGCTTAAGAAATTAAACAAAGTAATTTATAACGAATTTCGCTCTACTGTATATCATCTGAAATTTTTTTCATTTGTATGTCAGACTAATTGTTCAATAAAAGCTTTGCGGAATGCAGCATATGACTTCAGTGAGTTGGGGAAAGTGTGGACACAATATTAGTTTTTTACACACTTCAGCATAGGTCTTACGATTCATTATGGACACAACAACACTATATTGCACAAAATTTGAAATTCAAATAAAACTTTTCAAATCAGACCAAAAATAAAAAAGTCCTTTTTTTGGGGTGTGGTCTCTTTGACCCTTAATAACTTAAAAACTAGAAGAGATATCTGAAATCTGATTGAAAAATGCAGACAAAATTTTTTTTACAGAATCCAATAAAAAAAATTTGAAATCGGATCATAAATAAAGTTCTTTTTCTTTTTTGGTGTTGCCCCTTTGACCCCTTATAATTCGAAAACAGTCCAAAACACATCAAATCTGCTGATACATAAAATAAATAGACCGGATTTAAATAAGGAGCACAACAGAAGAGGAATAATCAAATCGGATGAAAAACAAGCATTCTACATGGGTTTTACTAATACACCTATTTTGACCCTTTTTGGCCCCTTTTTCTAAAAAGGTAAGGGCCACTAACTCTAAAATAAATAGGAATCTTCTTTTGGTGGTAAGTAAAATCATATCAAAATTTCATAACAATTGATCAACTACAACTAAAGTTAATGCACGGAAACAAAGTGTCCACAAATAACAACAGTGCCGATGACTGTAACATTGTATAAAATGACCACCTGGACATGAGATAAAATAAGATACAAGTAGTAGATTATGTCAGACAACCAATATTTATAATACAATACATTTACTTCAATTATAATTAGATGTTTTACCAAATTTCTTATTTTTCATTTAATCTTAATTACAGAGACTGTCTGGAGAAATTTTCAAGTAGGTACATAGGTAAAATAAAAGTTGCAGATGGGCTTATATTAATGCATGTCCAAACCCAATTTTTTTCTCTACAACTGTTTATTACACACATGATGTTTCAGTGTAAACAAAACTGAAAAGAAGTTTAAACCAACCTAAAGTTCTGTAAGATTGCACAATAACATTTGTAGTAAAAGGTCCATCTATCAATTTAGATAAATCATACTATTATAGAATAAAAATTAGTGTATCATCATCGAAGGATGATTGATGTTTGAGAGTTTTATTAGGATGACCCTTAAATACGTACTGCTAGAATGCCTTAATTACCTATTTAAAATATTAATAATTATCTAAATCT
Source organism: Perna viridis (assembly GCA_037379345.1). Classification (NCBI taxonomy): domain Eukaryota; kingdom Metazoa; phylum Mollusca; class Bivalvia; order Mytilida; family Mytilidae; genus Perna; species Perna viridis. Next base: position 56,538,443 of record CM074511.1, read on the forward strand.
CCTGTAAATGTGTGAAATCATCATCAGTAAAGCCATTTGTTGGCTCGAGTCCTGTCCATCAGTCAACAAATAGAATTTGTCCAATGTTACATTTAAAAATAGAATAAATTGCCTGTCAACAGAAAGATAAATAGTCTGGTCAGATAAGAGATAAGATGACTTCAAAAAGAAGGATAAAAACAAAATCTTTATATTTTTACGACATAAATGAATCCATCTTGATATCTTGAAATCAATCAGCAAATTGAAGCTCCCCTAACTACCCATAATTCTATGTTCCCAATGATCAATGCACCACTAGTAAGATTAGTCTGCCAAAAATTGGATCAGACCTGTCCATTGTCAGTATCTACAGGACCTATTAGTATTATCTGATGGACATGACAATGATTTTGTGCAGCACTGAGAAACATGTTGAATGGACAACACTAGGCATCTTAATGGGAGTCTCCACAACAATTTCAGGAAACATGCGTTTCTGTTTTTTTTTCATTAAGTTTCATAAAGTCTGTAGAAAAATATAAAATGGTTCCTTCCAATTTTTTTTTAAGATCTTTTTTAATAATTGATGCTTTAAATTTAAAATTATGATATCCAGACTATCAGATTACATGTGACTTAGGACATGTACATTGTTCTTTTTACTTCCAAAAAAATTAAACAAATATTTTTTAATTCAATTTCTTCTTTTATTTAAGTAACACATTTATACGCTTTTTATTTGCTTAAACATGCAATAATTTTTATTCTGAATATATTGTTAACATGTATTTATTTAATGAGTTCTTCACTAATTAAATTTGACGAACTTTTGTTAGTATGATATCAAAATTTCTAACTATTCATTTTTTTAATTACACTTTCTTAATTATACAATCAATGCTCTGATTAAATCAAGCAAATAATAATAGGCCCAGTGCCAGTATTAAAATCATTATTTTAACTGTCAATAATACCATTAAACACAATATCTTTACATTGTATTTTTAATGAAAATGTACATGTGCCTACATAAATAATAAACATTGTAATACATATTAATATTGTACTTTAGTAATGCAAGATGACAAAGTGGTTGTTATACTACAGAAAAATACAGTTACTGAAAACTCATAGTGGTAATTCTCTAATGTAATTAAGGAATGTGAGATGTCATCTTTAACATTGTTGAATCTTACACGGCCAAAAGTAGATTTTTCTGGTTTTGTCTGTAGAATGGGGTTGAAATAAAAATTTATAATTAATTTGATTAAAAACAGAAACAGAATTGCTTTAGGTTACATGTAATAGCCCTTCTAAGTTCTAGTCTGATTAAGATTGATTAATACTATATGCACATCATGTTAAATTTAGTCAATGGAAAGTCTAAAAAAAATATTAACCTCTTTTAAATAATGATGGTAACCTATCTTGAGATAGAGAATTCAGGGATCTCCATGCATCAAAATGAACACATGGCTCAATCTCTGGTTGGACAAATTTTTATTGTGGCGTGTGTCCTTTCGTGCAGAAAATAACTTGCCAAAAAAGTATATGGCTGAATATGACATTTAATAGCACAAGCTACAACATAGAAAACAACAATATTTTTTTCTGCCTGTATTGTCTATTTCAATTATATATAACAAGGTAAAGTACTCCCTTTCCTAGGCTTGATCATTGGTCCACAGCTCTAGAGAAATTAAAACCACTGGTACATGTAGGTGTGGTCATTTGTTGATACCATTAAACCATGTACATTTAACAAGTTCTTTATAATTTAACCACAAGAACTTAGACAGTAAAACGTTGTTATTGTCCAAATTGGGTCTTTAAACAATTCTTTAGAACTTTTTAGAGTCTGTCCATCGCATTTTCATAAAAGTCAGGCAAATTGAAATGCTTTCCTGTGTCAGATAATTGCCGAGATCGTTATGATATTTTTGTATAAATTAAGATCGTTTTCCTCCCTCTCTGATCACATCAATCTTTATCAAATTGAATTGAACTCTTGATACTTTCTATATTTTATTAAATGAAAAGTTTTCAAATTTTGTTCATTAAAAATAAACAGTAGAAATCATCCAGTTTTTTTTAATCTTACTGATTTTGCCAATGATAATAATCATAAATTCGACAGATCCAAGATGTGTTTACACATGCATTTCACTCCCTGACACATTAAACCCCCGTAAATTACCAATAAAAACATTGAAATTACTGTTAGAATAAACACACATGCCAATCATATAGATTTATGACAGGTATAGGTGATTAATAAACAAGAGTAATTGGTAAATACGGTGCTGATTTACAAAGGAATACAGTGCTGCTTTGCAAAGCATGACGCAAAAATGAATACATGACGTACGCCATATGAACATGTGGCGCTCGTTTTGAATTCATGGCACAAGGAAAGTAACACATGGTGCAGCACCATGCAAAAAGAGGCCGTGGAGAACCCTGAAAATTGGAATTACTTAGTTACCTAAAGTATTGATTTTATTTCTTGAATTTGTTTTCAAATAAAATACTTGTTACATTAAAGTATTGATGTGTTTGGTTTTTTTTTATTCAATCAATTAACACATAACAATTGACAAGAAAGACAACTGTAACTTTGAGAAAATCACTGGTTAGTTCATAAACAAATTTTAACTAATGTAGAGTAAAGCAAATATTTATATGCTCCCTAAATGTAAATGGTAGCTGAAAGACATGAAAATTCATGTTAGGAGCCCAATAATTATTCATAAATATTTCAATATTTATGCTGTGATCTTGCAAAATTTGAAAAAAGACACAATGACAGATAGGAGTCCATAAGACACAAATTTTGGTACCAGTTGTTAATATGATTATACTGTTTTACAATGTGGTACATTATAATCACTGTCTTTATATTAAAAAAAAAGAAACTCCACGTATTTTAACTTATTTTTTCTAAAAGGAAAATCTATGAATACATATTTTAATCTATTTCTAAGATGATGCGGTAGACCAATGAAATAGTTTGTCCAAGAATTTTTATAGCCTACTGTAATAATCCTTAGTTTGACCCAACTTGCCAAAATGAAATCTTCCAATTTCATTTTGATGTGTCTTATAGAACCATTTAACTGCCATTTTTTTTAAATTTTACCACATTTTCATGTTTATTGGAGTACACTGTATCTGGATAAAAAGACTCTTCTGGCACATGACTCATACCACACGATTTCATGACATCAGAACAGAAAAGTTGGCCAATAATGTTACTGGGCCATGGAACTCTGAGACTAATTGGGTGTACATGTATGTGTCAAAGAAGTTCCTCCATAACACAAGTTCCAAAAGAAGAAATATTACAGAATAAAATTTCTCTGGAAATTTGATTGTAATATACAAATGTATGTTCCTTGACAAAATAATCTATATGAAACAATCCGTTAATACTTCTGTTATAAGGAACAAATATACAAATATACATGTACATTTGTATGTCCACATATGAACTGTTCATTTGATACAATTGTATATGTACCAGTGTTTTATGTTTTACCTATTGTTCTTTTAAGCATTTATAATGATCGTCTGTTCCCCAGGTTTAATTTGAATGGAATGCTACAGCAAAATAAACAAAACTGAAATTAGACACTTCATTTGAAACAACAAATCAAAGTCTGCCTGCTGATGAACTAATCAATTTGGTAGGTTCTAAAATGTGTAACCCATACCCATACCAACTTTTCCCCATAACCAAATAATAATTTGCTAAAATACATGTATTCATTCTTACGGTATGTTAAGAACTGAAAATTACATGTATATGAGATTTGAAAAAGTCAGTTTCCATTCATTTCTACTCAAGAAAATGATGTATATTCTTCTAATGTTTCTTGTTTGATTGGTTTTCTGAAATCAAAAGGTCTAAAATGTGAAACCAGAAGATACCATACCAAACTAATTATTGACTATTTCTCACTTTCCTATTCAATTTTTCTAAAATCATTAAAATGTTAAAACTTTACCGAAGACTTTGGATACAGATTTGATATTATTTTAAAAAAGAAGTGATTGAGTATGAATTTGGTACCATACCTGGCTTCAATCCCTGTATCAGCAAAGAACTGATATGATCTTATCCAGAATGAAAAAAGAAAGTCTCATAAACAGTCTGATGCGATTTTCACCATTAATGAAAATTTTAATAATGTAATGATGTTAAAATGATGCATTGAAACTGTACAGATAACAAAAATGCCAGACTTTGATTTTGGGTATGAGAATTTCTTAACACATTTTAGACCTTTTGAAAACAGAAAATCAAATAAAATCAATCATTCCCCAATCATTTTAAAAATCATTAATTCTAGCCTAACCAATATGCCATTTTGTGAAAGTGTACAAACTTTCAGCTGGTAATATCAAGTAATAATAAAGAAATTGGCAAAATTGTATTTTGGTACTAAGTCAGTTTTGTATGGGTTACACTTTTTAGACCATACCGATCAATTCAGATTTATGAAACTGTCAGGGTCAATAAACCTCAACTGACACACATAACATTGTATCCAAACTTCCCCATTTAAATTCGTTTTGATTGTGGAAATGAAATGAGTTTTTAAGACTAACAAAAGGCAAATACAGGAGAACAATTCGAATTTTTTGGGGAATCCATATTTTTTCCATTTGTTGGTAAACATCAAATTATGCTCACAACTTTCGCTGCTTCCATCCATGTTCTACTTTTCTTCTTCTTTGATAACTTATCTCGGTTCAGGTCACTCTGCATTATGTATTTTTGTCATAATCAATTTAAATATTGTTGTAAAATCCTGATTATAAAGGGTACTCAGATCCTCGACAAAAAAGAAAATAGTTTACGCCATTTTGGCAAAGTCACGTGATCCTACAGAAAAGCGAATCAAAATTTGCGTTACAAAATTATCCTTAGAAACTGTGAAGGCGTCAAAATGGTGGATTGAATCAACATTATCAAAGTCTCTTCATGATTTTTTTTAACACAATGTAATGTTTAACTAGAAAGAAAAGATTTATTTTGTCCATAGTTCAGATTTATAGGAAAGACAGTGATGTAAATTTCCTGGTCGGTCATCAAAATTAATGTCAGGTAAATATGCTTACAGAATAGAGTACATTCATAGAATCATATATTTACTTTCCAAGTTTCGCCAGAAAATCAGGATCAGGTGTCAAGATTTACTTTGAGACTCCAAATACTTACAGACTACATTGAACACAAAAAAAAATGTTATTTAGATTTATTTTTTAGTTCAACTTGTCTTAAAAGTACACATAATGAAAAAAGAACAAGATAACTGGCATACAAGACAAGTGATTAAATTACAGTCGACAGGAGAGACAAAGCAGTGTCAAGCAAGACACAATATACTTACTTGCATAAACAACATATAATTTTTTGCCATTATTTGTTAGCACTGGTAACAGAAATTAACTTTTATAACCAAAAAAGAGTAATAAACAGCTACTGTTCTGTATGAAAAACAATGCATAAATCAACTTGAACCTTTGGCAGTAATTAATATTGAATGATTTTTTTTTCAGGACATGTCGCAGACAAAAGTTGTTAAAGTTGAAGAGGTAGAGAAAAGATTAAACAGTGGCATTCTTGGACAAAGGTCAACAAGTCAAGATAAATTTAATGCTGCTGTTCGGGAGGCTGAAGGTGAGTATTTGCAATAAAAAGGGAAAATGGAATAAGTTAAGTAACTGCAAATATCAGATTCCTATAATTCTTAAATTACAGCTTGATATTTATGTACTTTTTTTGGTGAAATTTGTTTTGACATGAAATATTAACATATCCAGCTCAAAAATAGTGAAAACATGATTGATTTAACTACATAAATTAAGTACTGTAAAAATATTAATTTTCGCTATTTTTGCGGTTGCCTCAAAAACACGAAAATTAGTACCAACATTAATATATTCATATTACCAAGTCGTTTGACTGTTCTAATCATGGTTTCCACGATTTTGAATAGAAATTTTGTTTTGTGTAAGGGTCGTATCATTCAGTACAATCAAGTATGAATTTATACTCAATCTATTATAAAAACGTATGAGGTAAAGGTATATGGGTTATAATTTCTAAATTCATGATCTTGTTTACATATTTGTATCAATGGCAAAGAGTATCTGTAACATCAAAGAATAGAAATAAATATTGTGCAAACATTTTATTCACAAAAAGAACAAGATGTTGGTGTTAGCACACATTAGGGTAATCACCCATAAAAGATTACCATTAAATACACATGCTTAGAACTGACATTAAAAAGTTAACCCGTAAACATGCAATTGAAGTGTCAAAAGTTAATCCCTACAATTAGCCACGGCTTGGACAATTAAGTGAGTTCTTTTGAGTTTTAATTAACAATACACTATAAGATTAAAATGGCCAGAAGAAACTATGTGGACTTGTCAATTTGTTGATGTCGTAATAACAGCCATCATTAATACTATTGAAATATTAATGGTAAAATAACTGATCAAAAGAGAGATCACACACTGCGGAGACTATTCAAAAACTTAATTTCTTCAACCTTGAGAACTGTGAAAATTAATACCTGTGAACATGGTCACTTTTCAGAAACCGCGAAAAATAGCCGCTGTGAAAATTAGTACGTTTACAGTATACTTCCTTCAGAAATTTTTTTCACTTGTGAAGTTAAAGCTGAAAATTTAACTGTGTAGACTAAGCAATAAACATTATAAATTTTAAGGTGATAACTACCAATCAAGCGTGGATGATTTGAAAGAAGATGAAAATACTGAAATCGAAGGTAAATGTCTGAACACAATGCTGTTAGATAACTAATCATTGAAGGTTAGATTTATAAATTTTTAAATAAAATGTGCAAATTTTTGACATGGTGTAAAGTTACACTACACTCGGAGACATTTGTTTCTCTAACACTCAAGTTTGAGTTTTAAATCCTTGTTAGTAGACAAAACACCTTGTCAGTCAGATTTTTTCATAGTGAAATGTGAGTGTTACACCTACCCATCTGGGATATTGTATATTCCGGTTGTTAATTGTGTATGGAGTATCACTGACCTGGGTGTGAAATTCACCCAGCACAGTGAAGTTTATCTCATTGATCTCTACTGACAATATGGGCATTAGTACCCAAACTCCAAGGTCACTGACCTAAAAAATTCATTGGGGACCCCTGAAAATCACAACAAGGGAGTCCAGGGGACTTGTTTTAACCATCATTGCTGTTTTCTTGCATTTCATAGCTTGTATGAATAACCACAACAAGCTTCTTATTTTTCTCTCAAAATATGCCATCCTAATCCTAACTTCTTCACCTGTGTGCGGTGGAGTGTAAAATATATAACAGCAGGAGCCCAACATTTCCTCAGACCCATCATCATTTAATTATCAAATAAGAGATCTATTTAAAAAATGAAAACAATTGTCACTAATCCTTTAATCCACTTGATGAACTGTTTCCAGATCTCAAACATCAATACACAAGCTTGGCAAATTAAAACATTATTTTTATAAACGATCGAACTTGACACCATTGTTTTAGTGAAATACTTGATTTGTATACGAACAGGAAATGTAAACATTTTAGCTGACTCTGTGAATGGATCCAAAACATCACTGTATTTTAATCAGTAAATGGCTTGCGAACACAGGGAAATACAAAAAAAACACTTTTAAAAAGATTAATGATGAAAGGAAACCCATTTCAGGGAATTTACCAGAATCCTTTCATTTCAATATGGTCTTCTACAGGTGATTTTTCCTCACTTCCCAGGGCCCGTTTTATACGGAAACTTTTTTCGTCGATCTCCTTTGCCAGGAAGGGGGTGTGCAGTATACTAAGAATGTGCACAATACACAGAAGAATACAGAACAAAACTTTTTCAAGTTGAAATAAAAACAAGTCACAGATATATGCAATTCCTTTTTAATTTGTTTGCTTTATAAATTTTGCTTTTTTATTAATTGTAGATAAAGTATATCCCCTTCCCGAAAACTGGCCTAGGATACCTCAAATATTTCGCAGAAAAAGTTGTGAACTAACCAAATCAAGTTCACCATGTGTAAAAAAAGCTGTATCTCACCTAGAACTGATCCAAAACATTATAGAAGAATGGTTCAGAGAAAAGGAGGAAGAAATGAAAAGTCGGCCTCCTTCAATAAGACCTGGTATGTAGTGTTTGTTGAGTGTGTTTTTTTTTCTCATGATTGAATGAAGTGTTTACTGCACATTTTTCTATTTATTGTCATGCCCTTTTAGTGTGGAATAGAAATCATTGTGCATTTTGCCTGTTTAAAACACATTATACCATTGTTAATATACATATTTAAAGACAATTGACCACTGAAATCATTTTAACTCTTATTATCAGAAAGACATTATCAGAAAGGTTCCTTCTTCTTTACACAAGAATATTACTATTAATTCAAGTCAAGTTTTAATTTCGAATTTGTACATAAAACTATCAGTAATGCTTAACAGTGATGATTTGGTAATTGTTCATCTTCTGTAAACTGTGGCATATACACATATGGCATTCACTGTTTTTTAGTTGCCAGCAAAAAACAGTTGAGATTCTCCAATGACAAATCAGAAAACCAAATTGCTAAAACTGCCAGTAGTGCTAAAGGGAGACAACTCAGTGCTGCTTCTGGTAGAACAACAACAACATTATCATCACCCCAACCACTGTCAGTATCGGGTGTGGGTGTAATTAAAGGTCAGTTTACAAAAAAAATAAAGGATAATGAAAAGATATGTATACCAATCCATTTGATGTTCTAGTTGAATATTGAGAAATTTGATATGTTATACTTTGACCTGATGTAATATTTTAATGTAGAAAAGAAACTGCCCATTGTAACTGATAGAAAGAATTTGTTCAGTTGAAAATTGCAAAAGCCATGCAAATCAAATTTTCCCTTGTCATCACCAAATGCATGTATTAGATATCTTTTTTAGAGGAAGAAAGTTGTTTACTACCATATCTTGGGGCAGAGGATGTATTAGATGAAGTGGTTACTTTACTTGCCAGATTAGAAAATGACAGACTTGAAACTCTTCAGGGCTTACACAATGAAAAGGACAGAGTTGTCAAACTTAATGAGAAAATAGATCATTTGTGTTTAGTAAGGATGAGGGAACTTCCTATAGCTGTGCAGAAAGGTATCAAAACCCTGGATAGTTTATTTTGTTTGTCACATGTAAAGTAGCTCCTGTATGACTGGTTTGGAATGACATTAATCAGAACCTGGGATTACTTAAGGATGTTTGTTTTGATATAGCAAAAGAAAAATCATTATTGCTGTAAAGGGAAAAAATATAATGACTGCATGTAATAATTTCTGAATTTATTTTTAAGATATGAAATATATTAAATTGAAACTGTCAGTAATTTTACCATTCCTGAATTTGGATTTCTTAATGATTGCAAAAATTTAAAATGCATAAACCTCTGAATTACAAAAACTATATTGATAAATGCGTACAATATTTTCTGAATTTACATTTTCTTTTTTTGAAATATAAATGTGATGAATGAAAGTACATGCCAATGTACTGGATTTTTTTTTAATTGCTCCCCTTTAATATTGAATTTTTTTGTTATAGAGCATGAGGCTTGTATAATGGACTTGAATGAGCTTCAGTGGCATGTTTCCTATAGCAGTAGAACAGAGAAAAGAATTCATGGTAGAACTCACACAGCTGAAGTCAATAACAAAAGGCTCAAAGAAGAAATAGCATTTGTTAAAAGACATATGTAAGTTTATTACTTAAGGCATATATGCAAACAAATGTCTAGTTTTTAAGCCACTTTTAAAAAAAATAATGAGGAAGTGTTTTTTTGTTGTTGTTAGAAGCAAATAGACAACTTTTTTTGAGAATTATTTCATGATTATATACCGCTTAAGCTGGAATGGTCTCACCATTTCTTAATAGTTGTTTCTAATTATACATTTCAGAAAAAGTTCATGTTATCACCTATTTTTATATGTGGAGGAAAAGTTGTGAATGATACTCTATGGCATCAAAATCTTGCTAGAGAAAATCTGGCACAAAATTAGAATCATTGTCAAGTAACTGCACCTGCTGAACCTCTTTTGAACCTTTCCATCAATTGCAAAATGATCCCAATGACAAAAAATCTGGATTAAAAAAAAAATGAAACTAGCTTCTTTAATCTTTTTTTTTCAATAAGACTCCCATTTTAACAAAGTAATGTAAGATAGATATTGTGGTGTACTTTATTCTGATTGGTTACATTTTTTTATTTGAACTTTTCAGTCCATTGGTGAAAGAGAAATTACAATTAGAAATACAAGCCATGGAGAGTATCAAAAATGCTCAAATGAAGGTAGATATAATTATAAATTTGAGAAGAATGCTTCATGTCAAATACATCTAAACAGATTGCAACATACTTTCCCTACATGTTTTTTTTAATTTCTTTTTTTTTTGTGAAAACAGACAATTCTCATATTAATATATTGGAGTCTGTTAAACTTTGAAATAATGATTCGAAGGATTTAAAAATAAAAGCCTTTTTTATGTTCACATCTGTTTTGTTGTTGTATATTAATTTCCCAAGATAATGAGAGATTAACTGTACAAGAATAAAGATTTCTTTATGAAAACAAACTTTTCTCAAAGTAGTAAAAAAAACAGAGATCAATGATGAATTGGGCATATAAAATAAAAACATCTGTCACAAGTTCATTAGTAACTGACCAATTATGTTTAAAGAAGTCTGTCTACCAATTTTTTCACTCTGCTATTATACCAACTGTATAATTGTTATGCATGATTTAATCCCCTGGAATTGTTACATTTTCTGTAGACAAATGTTGAATTGGATAATACACAGTCTCGACAACAGAAAACTGAAGCCAAATCTAATGATGCCGTTGCTAAAGCCACAACAGAGAGAAATCATATCAAACGTGAACTTGATGTGGTGAAAGAATCTTTAGATAAAATCAAGTAAGTTAAAATTGTTGTACTTTTCTTTTTTTGTGTAACCTATGAGAGAAATTTGATGTACTTTCCAACAGAAAATCAATGTTTATTAGTCTTTGTTTAATTGTCACTTCATCTCTTTTTTGTTTCAGTTTTATGAATACAAATCAGAGTATGCAGTGCATGCTTAAATAAGAAAATGTCATATTCGCCTCTTATAAAATGTTTGTGTGTTTATATGTTGACTGAAATAACGTACTTTATCTTGAAGCATTTACTATTTCGTTGTTAGGTTATACGTGGGTGCTTTTGTTGCAATTCACCATATCTGTTTCTTTTTCTGTGCATTATTACATTTCCAATTTATGTTTTCAGTGATGATTATAACCAGTCTAGAATGACATTTGATGCCTATACTGCACAGATAAATGATATAAAAGCCAAACTTATATCCAATGATCAAGAAATGAAAGTTTTACAAGTCAAAAATGAAAATATGAAAGTGGCAGAGGAAATGAAGGCAAAACAGGTAGTTTTATAAAATTAAAAATACAAAAACTTGATGAATTAAAAGTTTGTTGTGCTTGTTTTAATGTGCAATGACAGATTTATAGTCTTTTGTATTACATGTAATACTTGTGTAATTCAATTTTTCAACAAAAAAAACCTATTTTGTAGGAAATATTTTTGTCCCCTGTGATGTGTCACGAGGGGACATGGAAATGCCTGACGTCCGTCCGTGTTTTCCACACTCTTTTTTGTAATGTTTTTACCAAATAAGTTTGTTTTTGGTATGTGGCCTTATTATGAAGAGTTACAGATTGAGTTCCACTTCGGTTATGGTTGAATGATTTTTACAGAAGTTACAGCCCTTGGACTTAGAAAATTTCAGTGAATTTAAAGTTTTCCTCACTTTTTTTTTATGCGGGGGACATTGGTATGATGTTTTTTTATTGTGGTGGCAAGTCTATCTCAAAAACATGTGTAACGACCATTTTTTGAAAAACGTTCCATGTATTTGGTTGTGTGATTTTCACAGGTTAGGGAGTTACAGACCCAGATTACAGAGGCCGACTTTGAACATGACAGACTTTTGAATGAAAACATACAGCTACAGTCAGAACTGGATACAAGGGTAAGAACTATACATCTAGTTTTCAGGGATGATTTTTTCTGCTTTTTAGCTGAATTCCGCTATTTCTAATCTAGATTTTACCTTTACAATTCTTATTTTCACTTTCAATTTTGCCAAAATCTGCTTTGTTTGTTGACCTCGTAAAATCATTCCTGAGTTTTAGGAGTTGCTTAGGAAGTGTTTTTTTTACCATGTAAGTATTTTTTAATTTTTTATCAAGTATAGTATTTGAAATGACTTAGTGTTGGAACTGGTTTTTTTGGGGTTTTTTTTATACTTAGTGGAAAAGTATGTTTTTGTCCCCCACTGCTACATGGAAGAGGACGTAAAAATATTGATGTCCTTCTGTCCCGTCACACTTGATGATGCAACTCTTTGGTAACTGCTTGATTGATTTTGTTAAAATTTCATAGGATTATTAGTCACCATTTGAAGTTGATCTTGCATATGTTGCTTTTTTTTTTATTTCTACATGATACACTATAGGAACACTTTGTGGACCTAACTCCTCGGATACCACTCAATGGATTTTGTTTGACTTTCATAGCATTGTTATTCACCATAAGTAATTGATCATATTGCTCCGCCATTTTTATTCGACATATTTTATAGGAGTTATGGAACTTTGTTGAAACTATCGGAACGCTATGTGGCATCAACTCTTAGGATACTGCTCAACAGATTTTGTTACAATTTTGTTCAATACAAACTGCCCTGCCATATGTCAACAAATTTTACTGGAATTATGGGACTATGTTTATTTTGTAATTCTACACTATAGTAGCTTTTTGTGGATGCAACTCCTCGGATAGCCCTCTATAAATTTTGTTCGAATTTGCAACCATATGCAGTTGATCATATTGCAGTCAATTTGATTTGACAAAGACAAATTTTACTGAAGATATGGGACTTTTGCACGTCAACCTTTTTGGCAATGGCAGGGGACATATGGCTACAAGTTGCTTGTTGTATTTAAATTAATTGACAGAATAGGTATGAAATTACCTGAGAAATGTCTTTTTAGGCTACATTAGTACACATAAAGTTTTAACTCAACTGTACATAGAAATTGTAATGATTGATGTCTGAGTGGATTTATTAGATTTATTAGATATTGATGTGAAGCCAAGTACACTGTTTTTTTTTATTCTTTATTTAGAAAAGGAAAATGGACCACAGAATTGCAGAGTTAGAAAAAGGTGCTAAACTTAGAGACACCAAATTGAGAAGTATTCTATTAAAGAATCAGGAGGCTGAGATGGAAGTCCAGGATTACATGGATAAAATCACTGACTGGTAGGTTTGATCACAAAATGCACAGGACAGATCAGTTAAATTGCTACTGATTTTGGCATAATATTCATAAGTATGGTTATGCAAAACCTGATATTTTTAAGTATCATTACATGTATTTATTTCATTTTTTTTTGCAACAATTTGAGAAATTTCTTCATCTATATTTGTTAAAGTCATAAATCAGGAATTATTATCATATTAAGAAAGAATTGTAGATAGAATATTGTTTAAATTATTTTCTATGTTTTAGTGGATATTAATGATAATTTTTTTGTTTTAATGTGCCTAAAATTAAAAGGTTAAAGGAGTAAGTAGTTGTGTGCCTTAATATGATTTATTTTTTACGGATGTTATGAAAGTTAGGAGTAATGTAGTTACCAGTAGATCATACCTTTGTTTGATATACTTTTTAAGTACTTTAATTTGTTAGATCAAGTTTCATGGTTTGTAAATACTCAATTGTCAGTGGAATAATCGAATTGTTGATGTCATTTGGCTGTTGTTGATTTAAAATGACAAAATAAAAACATGAGTTTTTACTCCATGAAAATTGATACTTCAATAGTGAATTAGAAGGATGTGACTTAATTAAGTAGTCAAAAAATCAAATCTTGTATTTGAAAGTAGTGTAAATGAATTTAACAATATACCTTATATGATAGATAAGTTTGATTTTATATTGCGAATTCATACTTTTACCAACAAGACAAATTTCAATAATTTTTTATTTTAGGTCTGAATTTTGCCCCCTTCTCAATTAGAAGCATGCTCCAAATTTCCAAAAATCTGTAGTGAAATTCCCCATCACTGTGTCTCAGTATTTGTACATAATTACAATAGAGATTGATACAATGTTCCCTGCCTTTACTGCATCAACTTTGTAACCCAGAGGTCACCTCTAGGACTTCAATACAAATTAATTGTAATGGTCATCATCGAGGATTTTAATAAGAAATTATTTTTTTAAATACTGTATAGAAATTCTTGCACTCAAATATATAGATTATTTTACAAAGTCACAACTCTCATGCCCTTTCTCCCAATTTCCTGGGCTTGTGGCCCTTCCCCAAAAAGTAGGAAAATAATTGAATTTTATTTTCTTTATTGGATTACTATGTGTACTTTATTTTTTATATTGTCATGTATTTGTAGGATTGAATGATATGCTCCACAACTGTGATTTAAATTCTTTTACAGCTATCAGCATTTATTTACCTTTTTTTTTTAACTTATATTTTCCATTACTTTTCCAGTCAACGACAGAAAGTTGCTGATGAGAAGAATATAGCCCGTATACGTAAAGAAATGATGCGTCTTCAGCAGCAGATGGCAGTTACTCAGGATGAACACAATAGAATATCTGTCATCAATGGTGCTATCAGGGAACAACTACAAGGGGAGCAGGACAAAGCCTTCAAAATGGAAGAATCTCTCAAGGTATTATTTAAATCCTATTTTAAAACATCATTTGACATTACTTTAGTGGTAATTGTTGTTCATGTATAATAGGCTCGATTTATTGTAACATTGTAGATCTTATGTCATGTTTCTATTAGTATGTCAGTGATCGTTTTTTCAGTTTGGATATTGAATTATTTAAAATATTGTAAACTTAATAGTTTTTCATGGTATGCAATATTTTTACAGTAGAAAAAATGAAAACTAGTATGTGTGAAAACATTGTTCATGTCATAAGCATTCTTCCATTTTCAAAATTGTGGATATTGATACAGGGTAATCAAGTTCATTACATGTAATCAGTGTAAAATAACTACCACAAATCATAATGTATTATTAATAGTTATTTTAGCAAGAAGAAAAACAAATGAAGAGGGGTTTCTTATTTTTGAATGCTCTTCATATAATATGACTGTCTATCTGTGTTTCTCCACATCATGTGAAAACTTAAAAACACTTTTTTTGTTTACTGGGCCCCGTTTTGTTTTTCTTTGTTTAATTGTTCATTTGGGACTTAAAGCACAAAAAGGGAGATCTATGGGCACATTCGGCTTTAGTGCAGCTATTTATATTTTGTTTCTCCTCGCATATGACAGATTTATAATATTTTAACTGACAGCATTAGTATGAACTATTTCACTTTGAAATATGATTTCCCATTTACTTATATTTGCACACAAAAAGATAATAGATTTTACATGGTATTCTTATCTTTATGATACTCTTTATTTGAGTTTTGTTTCCCCACTTTTAAAGTAGAATAGATAAACAGATTTTCATAGTCATTCCATATAATTGCTATCTTTTAGAGTGGTCTTGAGGTATAGTAGGACTTGTCTTCTCATGACAATACCCCAAAAGGAATTTCTTAGTATTATAATCCCTCTTTATCTTATATCCTAAAGTAGATATTTTACCCAATATAGTATTAGTAAGTTTATTTACTCATTAAGCCCTGTGTTGCTGTGACTGTGAACCCTGGGTATTCTCTGGAATTTGATGAACTAATTTACTCCTACATTGGGATTGGCATTCTTTAGTTGTATCTTTGTTTTTGCTGTGATCATAAAACTTCTTTCTATATTAGTGTTAGGAACAGACTTATTAATGAAAATAAATAAATAAATAAATACTCCTTTCTTTCAAAATGTTACATGCCAAATATATTATATTAAAGTTTTACAGATCCTAGTGATATTTTTTAATGATTTTGTATGGTATAAAATACATATTTAGTGTGTCATGGAGCTGGATTTTCTTTAATGGTCAATAATTCATGATGCCACATACTGAATACAGGAGATGTTATTTTATTGAAATGTCATTCTATATAGCATACCAAATCTATAAGCAATTTCCCTATTTATTTCTAAAAACCTCTTTTACCTTTAAACTTGTCTTATCAATGCATTTGAATAAGTAAATTAATATAAAATATTGTAATATACTACAGCGAGAGAGGGTATGTATAGTCATACTGCTTTAAATATATATAGTCTATCAGATGATTTAACACTTTCATTTTCAGATCTTTGTGTTTGCAGTTTTAGATGTTTTCAATTTATTTTAAAGAAAGAAAATTGAAGCAACTTTTTATAGATGTTTTATAGTACATTTACATGATTTATAGACATTTTGATTTAGATAGTTCAAATATGATTTTCTAGAAGTGAATTTTAGAATATAGTCTGAAGCTTTAATAAATACAGATTCATCTACACATAATAAGAATGACAACTTAACAATATCTTAAGAATTTACTTTTTGTACAGCTCTTTCATAACAATTATAAAATTAATTAGTCATAGACCAACCACCTATCTTGTGCTCTCTGCATCCGTCAGTTATCTTGTGCTTACTTAGCATTTCTTTCTATACCTCACTTTACAATAATTATTTCTGTCGTATTAAGCTGTATAAGATGTCTTTGCGAAGACTTTCAATTGTTAAAATAATACTCAATTACTTTTATGAACAATTGCAGTCACTGATTTACTCAACCAATTGTTATGGCTGTAGATTTATAGGTTCAATATCAATAGGCAAATAACAAGATTTTAGACAAGACAAGATTTTATTGATAGCCTCAGACACAGTAGGACAACAAAAAAACAAATACAAACATGTACATACATAGTCATAACTTAACAGCTAGCCATGGCTTATATATGAAATCTCATGATGATTGTTTCCAAAGACCTGGTGTATTGACTTGGTCAACTGCTTCCGATATGCTGTCATTACTTTTTGTGGAAATAATAAGTTTTTCTCTTGCATGTTTTTTAAATCTATCATGGAAGAAGTCAAAAGTTGAGGCTAAATATTATTACATGACATTGGAGGAATTTCAAGACCAACTAGAGTTGGAGATCCTGTAGTTATGTTTTGAATGGAGATTTAAAGACATAATAACTTTTCAAAGCTTTTTGCATTATTTTCATTTCCTACCTGCACAGATTTGCATTATTTGCACACACAGAATATTATATTCAGTTCAGTCAATTAGTACCAATTGCTAGCTTAATTAGTATCTAAAACCACAACCTAATGGCAAGAATTACCTCATTTAAAAAAAATCTCATGGCAGTTTTATTTAAAAGCACCAGTACTCACATAGCTCAAATAGCACGCAGTCCCTCAAGATATGTTTTCATGTTTAGCTTTCACTAGATTGACAATAACAATCTGTTAACTTAAAGGGTAGGCATAGGAGCTGAGTAATTTTAAGCTACTTTAGTCATTAAACATATTTCTAAATTTTAGGTTTTTTGTATTATCACTTTTAAAATCAACACTTTCACAGCTTGTAAGCTAAAAAAAAAACATTTAATTGTGTACACATTGCATTTCATTAAATTATATATATACAATAACCTGTAGTTGCATTTTGCAAAGTGTTTCTTTTATATTTTAAAGATGTATTTTGTAGTATACTGTTAGTAAGTTTGTTGTAGCATATCACATATGTGATTTTACTATTTTAGGCTACTGCTGAAACACTCAGGAGACAAGTAAAGGAGGAAATGCACACCAGATCTGTACTTGTGGCCAGGATCAACTCTGACTCAACTGATCTTATCAAGTATAAAAAAGATACAACACAAAAGAGAGAAAAGGTAATATATTTGAAGATTTTGTTAGATAAATAATAGAACGTGTATTGAACACATACCCTTTATAATTTTGCAAATATTGGTGAATAAACTTTTTTCACCTCTTTTGCACCTCAATTTTTTTGTCACAAATTCTCTTTCATTTGTACTGCATTTTCGTTTTTTTGGGGTATATCAATATGAAATTCCAATGCTAAATTTTTCTGTATATTATTTATAATTACCGGATGGGTTATACAGTTACTGTTTTGTACTCTGAATGAAGTGCTCATCATTTGTCTTTATATTCGTAAGTAAGATTTATATAATGAATATATAGAATAAAGGCTCCAATTTGTGTTATGTGTATGACAATGTATTTAAAAAGATGAGAAGGAAAAAGACAATGGATATAATAGATTCCACATCTGAGGAGAGTGAAGAGGAAAGTGATGAAGAGGAAAAACTTATTGAATCAATGAAAAGGGAGGCTTCTAAAGTAGGCCAACTTGCTGTTTTATGTTTTAACAGGATTCTGTCAGTGTCTAAACAGGGATTTGGGTTGTTCTGGGATGTAACAGGTTCTGTTGATGTCAATTTTTATATTTTAACTTGCTGCTCTATGTTTTAACAGTTTTTGTCAGTTTTCAAATAGAGATATATCTATGTGTTTTAACTGGATATTGTTTGTTTTTACATTGATGGGGAAAACCTCAATATTTTAACAAGTTTGTATATAGGAATTGTGTGTAGTTTCATTATATTTAATGCTGTATTTGTGGAAGTTTCTAGTATTTGTGACTTCAAGTTTGTGATTGATTACCTTGGTTTAAAGTTGTGATTTATAATCATTTGATCATTGATTGTTTTTCTCAGTGTCAGTAAAAAGTAGTTGTCTTTGTGGTCTGATCTTTATACATGTATATTTTGGATTAATTTCTGAAGTTTAACCTGGTTTTTTTTTTAACTTATATTTGATTCTATGTGATGAAGCTGCTTAACCCATTTACTAACCTTGGTATGTTAATGACTATTCATAAACTGATGGAAATCACATTTAATTAAAAACCAATATTGCTAACTTCAGAGCATGTATTGAAGATAGTCATAAATATTCATGTTAAATATTGATAAACTTAAAAATATGTTCTCTTCATAGTATGACTTCTTACATAAAAGTTGATTAAAGTAATTTAACTCTGGTTTAGTCATTTTGTATTGCATTTACTATAAGAAAATGCTCTCAGAATTGAAAAATGTTTTTTTAAATGATGTTTCAGTCTGAGGAAATTGAGGAGGAACACATTAAATCAATGCAAAAGAAAGCATTGGAAGTATGAAAATCATGGGCAGGATCATCTTGCAATAATTGGGATATGTGCAGCTCAGTTTTAAAATTAGTTCATGTCGTGGCATATGGGGGCATGTTTACATTGTGAATGATTTGTAACATCAGTAATGTTATACATGTTTTACTCTATGTACATTCATTATACATAAGAGTCATAACAAAAAAGATTCAATTTACTGTTCCATGTTTAATACATTATCTACTTCATTTGAACCTATGTTATATAATAATCAGTACATTTTTAACATTTTTGAATTGTGTTTATTTGTGTTTTAGATATTTTTGTCACTCAAAAATGTATTAATATATGGTTTTGTTATGCCACATTAAGGAGTTTTGTCATTCATTGTTGTCACGGTAATATTCAATGTAGACCATCTTTAATGCTCAACTATCATTTTTAGCATTTGTGATTAGTTGTTTGTAATATTGATGAATTTTGTCCCTTGCAGACCATTGATGGTCTTTACATACTGAATACATTGTCATATAAAGAGAAATATTTTTTTAAATCCTCATTTTCACTTTTGCTATTGTAGTAAATGGTTTTTTTTTTTTGTTTGAATCTCTCATTAAACTTGAAACCAAATTACTTCTTCACCAGAATAGCAGCTGTTGGTTTCTCTATATATTTGTGTTATGTAATATTTATATATAATAGCATACTATTACAATAATTTAAAAAAAATAATAATGATTTGCTATCTTGTCTCATTTGAAAGGCTCAGAAGGTGGCAAATGAGGTTGAAACTGCTGTAAATACAGTGCTAACTAAAGTAGAAAAGCTGAGAAACACTAAGAAGGAAAAGACAGAGGTTTGTATAAAATTAAAGTCACAAATCAAATAGAACATTATTGAAGATAAATAACTTGAGATACAGTTATGTGTTATCTATTTTATTTGGTTCACTACATAGTGTATGTAGATAGCCTTTGTCTCATGTTTTCACATTCTGACCATGCATTATTTTAACATATTTGAATTGTCCCTTGGTAGTTCTTTTGCCAATATTTTGTAAGCATATCAATACTAAAAATTTGTGAGTATTTACCTATTAAAACTTACACGCTGAACACTGTTTGCTTGTTTACTGGTACATACTCATCCATTAGTAAAAGACGTATACAAGATGATAAGTCATATGGATGCAGGAATGAAAAATATTTTTATTTTTGTTAGGCAAACAAAGACTTTGAAGAAAACATGTTTAAGTTTTTGGTTATAAAAATGTCATCCCTGTTTCATTAGTATATCAGCTACTAGTGATTTTTTTTTTGAAACAATAAATATTTTTATTTTCAGACAAAAGAGAAAATTAAACAACAAATGGAGGACACAAAGAAACAAAAAGAAGAATCAAGAGATAGGTTCATGGAACAAATCAATAAACTGGAACCTCACCACAAGCATCTGAAGGTTAGTACAAGTCTTATGAATAAAAAAAAAGCAAGTGTGTACAAAATAATTGTTTGTCAAACACAGATTGTTTTGAATGGAGAAGCTTTTTTCGTCTAAAATCATGAATTTGTAACATATATAATTTGATGGCCTCGGTAAACAACTTTTAAATGATTAAATTTATATAATTGTTCTTGCTTGCCTTTCATTTTCACTGCACAAAAAATGAGGCAATTCTTGATAAGACCATAAATGAGAAATTCCTAGATTCTTATCCAGTTTTGTTCAAATTTTTGGGGTGGGTGGACAAATTTTATTTTTTTCTTCCTATCAATTTAGAAGTAAAAATAAATGCTGTCATTTTGAAAGAAACTGACCGAAATTGGGCAAAAAAATAAAAATAAAATATTTTGGGAAGTGTGAAAAAATGAGAGGGGATGAGAATCTAGGATATTATTTTGGTCTATGCCATTGTTTTGTTATTTTTTTACACCTTTTTTGATTCTGTTAACAATATAACAGTGTTAAAGAACAATGCACATTTAATATTGTTTGTATTGAAAGATGCATACAGTCATAACATACAAATATTGTGGGAAGCCTTTTTATCTAGGATGATGAGTTACATAGCTTTTTTCTCACCTATCACTAAGTGTTTCTCTTTTCCCTGGTGATGTTTGGAGCATCATGTAATTATTTAATATGTATCATGTATCAAAGTATGTCAACAGGCAATTGTTACCCATCCAAATTTCAAGGTAGTATCAAAATAATGTAAACTTTTACTTGTTCAGAATTGACGTTGGAATGTATGTTTGTGTTTCTTGCTTTCTTTGTTGTATTTTTTTAAATTAAAAAGGAAACACATTTTGTTATTGAAGAGATTAATTGTTAAAAATAAGAAAAATGGATACTTTAAAATGATTCACCTTCAACTAATTTTCAGATCATAGTATTTCATTAAAGCAGTTTCATATTGTCTGAAGTTTTCCTTGTTACTAATATTTTGTTAATGTTTTAATGTTGGTCATTTCCCCCTATTTTTGCTAAGAATTTAGAATAAGTACCTTTTTCATTAATCATTGGAAACGTATTTAGAATAAGTACCTTCTTCATTTATCATTGGAAACGTATTTAGAATAAGCGCCTTCTTCATTTATCATTGGAAACTTATTTAGAATAAGCGCCTTCTTCATTTATCATTGGAAACTTATTTAGAATAAGCACCTTTTTCATTTATCATTGGAAACTTATTTAGAATAAGTACCTTTTTTATTTATCTGTGGAAAGTTATCTGTTTGTACAGTGATGCTATGAATAGAAAATTTAAGCTGGAAATACTTTTCAAAATTGTATAAAACTTCAACATACTATTTACCTGATTAGGAGGATGTTACTAAACTGGAGAAGAGATTAGACTACATGGAATGGAAGACAGAACAAATGAATAAACAAGTATCAGATATGGACAGAGAAGAAGTTACATTTAAGAAGCTTGTAGATTCTGCTCTGAAGGCTATTGAGGAGTTAGAGTAAGTAAACCAAGATTTGTTAATGGTATTAAAGTATGATTAGTTAGCCTTTACATTGTTATCATTTTGATATCTTGTATTTCATGATTTGATGATGGTGGTATGGATAAATCATTTTGTTTTCATGTTCTACATTTCACTCTGGGCTGATGTCACTTTTACCTGGGTTATACAATGTACCAATCACTTGACTGTTTTATTTTTTTCTATTTTACTTTTCAAGCTTTGGAGTTCAGGTCCAGGCAGTGCTTGTCTGGTGATGTTTTAGAACTTCTCCAAGTATGATTAATCCACTGTGATGCACATGTTACCAGTTGAGGGTATAGATAGATAAGAAAAGCAAGAAACACTCATATCAGTAAAACAGTATGCATTATTTGAGAACAAATATTTGGTATAAAACATTGAAAAAGGTAACACAGAATGGTATTATACTGTATTAAAATAATTATTAGGGAAAGAAGAAAAGAGTTAGATTTACAGATGGAGGCCATAAGGAAGATTGAAGGTGATTTAAAACAAAGCTATGACGAGGTGCTTGGTAAGTGTAATCTTAATTACTTCATGGATTTACCTGAAACTTGATAGTTTGATTATAAAGTAAGCAGTTGATTTTTGTTGGCTTTTTCTTCAATCTGAACCATTAGTTAAGTGTTAAGGAAAAAAATGTCAGGGTTCTCCACTGCCTCTTTTAGCATGGCATTGCGCCATGTGTTACGTTCCTTGCACCATAATTCAAAATGAGCACTATGTGTTCATTTGGTGTGCGCCATGGATTCAACTTTGCGTCATGCATTGCAAATCAGATCTGTATTTCCCAATTACTCTTGTTTATTAATCACTTATACCTGTCATAAATCTATATGATGGGTGCATATGTTTATTCTAATGGTAATTTCAATGTTTTGGTAATTTACGGGGGTTTAATGTGTCAGGGAATGAAACGCATGTGTAAACACATCTCGGAACTGTCAAATTTACGATTATCATCGTTGACAAAATCAGTATGATTAAAAAAAGCTGGATGATTTCTACAGTTTTTTTTTTAAATGAACAAAATTAGGAAACTTTTCATTTAATAAAATATATATATCAAGAGTTTCAAATTCAATTTGATAAAGATTGATGTGATCGGAGATGGAGAAGGAAAATCTTAATTTATACAATGTCTTAACGATCTCGGCAATTATCTGACAGAGAAAAGCAGTTCAATTTGCCTAATTTTTATGAAAATGTGATGAATCGACTCCCAAAAGAATTGTTTAAAGACACAATTTGGACGAAAATGACATTTTACTGTCTAAGTTTTTGTTAAATTATATAGAACTTATTAAATGCAAATGGTTTAATGGTATCAACAAAATGACCACATCTACCAGTGGTTTTAATTTCTCTAGAGATGTGGACCTATGGTCAAGCCTAGGGAAGGGAAAACTTTACCATGTTATAATTGAAATAGACAATACAGACAGAAAAAAATACCATTGTTGGTTTCTATGTTGTAGCTTGTGCTATTAAATATGTCACATTCAACCTTATACCTTTTTGGCAAGTTATTTTCTGCGCAAAAGGACACGCGCCCCAATAAAAAATTTGTCCAACCAGAGAGTGAGCCATGTGGTCATTTTGATCCATGGAGATCTCTGAATGATATTTATAATTGTAATAATGTATATGTTTACGTATGTATGTATAAATGTATATGTTTATGTATGTATGTATAAATGTATATGTTTACATATGTTTGCATATTTAATTTTACAGGAAGAATCAGGGAAAATGAAGCAAATCATCGTAAATTTGTGGACGAGAGAAAGCGGTTTTTATCAGAATCTGAGGTATGGTCATAATATTTTTTTTTTTTTTTTTTTAATATTTATTTATTTACCTAGGCTATTTTTATAGTTTGAGTTAAATAATTTCCCAAGAAAACAATTAAAGAATGTATGAATAACAAAACCTCAAACAACATGAAATCTAACTTATCCATTTAGTTTATCATTAATCCCAGAAGAGTTTGACGTGCTGATTTTGGTCAAAACTATTATAGTTTTGGTATTATTAGAATTGACAGATTTGAATAATTATGCATTTTTGATAGAACAAAAACACAATTGAAATCGATTAATTTTTTGGTCATCCTTCAAATGTTATTTTATCATGGAATATTGGTATGCCTTTGATGGTTCTTCAGGTACACAAAGCAGCTAAGCTTGCTATAAACAAAGATTTGGCTTCAAAGTACAGACATCTACAGAATGAACACATGATTATTAAGGATAAGATGATGAATAACTTTGATGACAGGGTCAAAATTGAAGCACGGATCAAAGACACAACACAGGTATGTAATAATTACTTTTGGAAAGCCTTTTGTGCAAGGAAAATATTATGCCAGGTTAAGTGGCAAACATGGTAGAGATATCAAATTTGGTATACATGATGCTTCTAGAAAAAACTTTTTCCAATAATATGACCTGAACTAGAGTTCATCTGATTTCTCATTGGTTATATTACCAAAAGAAGTTTCAGCACATTTCACTTTAGGAACAGCACAAAGTCTGTTAATAATTCAACTTCATTTTGCATGTAAGAGTAGAACATTGAGGTAGCTAACCTCTTTCTCATATTACGGTACAGTGTATATATATATTTTGTCTGTCCCTCTGTCCACATGTTGTATGATATCTCAGAAACAGGATGTTAATGATATTTTTGAAGAAAGTTTGTCTGGATGGAAGAAAGCCCTTTTGTTTTTACTGGGTTAAGGAAAAAGATTTTTAGTTACAGGATTATGACTACATAAAAGGATGAGAATAAGATACTGTTGCTGAGTATCAAAATATTATGCATATTATAGTAATTAGCAATGTGTCAACTAAAAAGTACGAAACAAAATCTATCTATGACTTATACATGTGAATAACTTTCTGATTGTGGTTTTATTGTTGAAATTTTATATTATGTTTTTATGCCATTCCAGTTACAAGCTTTACAGAAAAGAATGCATGCTGCCATGTTGGAGTATCTAAAGTATCGTGGATTATACAACCGTTCTGAACTGGATAGGATGGAATCTGAAACAGACAATAATAGTGAACAAGTAAAACATCTTCAGGTTAAGATGGATGAGGCAATACAACAGATAACTCAATTTTTACAGACCCAGGTTCAGGGTGGTGCTGCTGCCAAACGAGTAGCCTGGGGGTCACTCAATAAAACTTCTAGAGCAGTGGGTGTGTCACAACCATCAAGTCGTCAACAAACAATGGTGGAGGCATGATATAGTTTATATTGATTGTATGTGTACTGTTTAAATGTACTGTGATATATTTTGTTAGTGCATTTTATTTTTAAAACCTAAATTTACATTTTTTCAAATTGAGTATTTTTAATACAGTTATTTCATGATTAAGTGGATCATTTATTGATCTTGTTAATGTTTATTAGACAAAAAGAATGGTAACTTCATTCTGTGTGTCAACTCTTTTGCAATGTTACTTGACAATTCACAAAAATAAATAGTTCTAATGGGTTTAAAATACAAACATTTTTTTTTTTTGGGGGGGGGGGGAATATTGTAATAATAAAAGGTTTAAGTTTCAATTTTATAATGAAACAAATCAGGACTATATTATCAATATCATTTGCATATTTATATTTCTTTACTCAAATTTATATAATACATACTCTTGGACTACAGTACTTTCACGAATAATCAATCTGTTTGAGTGATAAAACTAGTGCTGAGCTTTTGTGATCCTTTTTGTTAAATAGGAAGTTGTTAAAAATAGTTTTATGTTTAGTTAGTTAAGTATGTTTATACTTTTGTGACGAAATTTTGGGAATTTTAAGAAACTGCCTTTTAACAAGAACTTTGTTTATAATTTCTGTTTTGAAATTTTATTGTATATTTTTTATGTTAAAGTGATGAAGTGTCAATTGTTCCAGAAATGGTATTTTTTGAATGACTATTTTCTGATGTACTGTGATATGTTTTTGTGCTATTGTTAATATCCATCATATTAATATTGAAATGATATTTTGTATTTTTTTTTTTTTTTTTTTTGATTTATGCCAACCCCTTGTCTGCCATATATCACATTAAGTAAGTCTTACTGATACAGGAACATACAAGCTAAAACACAGATTTTATCAAATAAAGCAAATGTAATAATTTTCATGGTGAACAGAAAAATGTGAAAAAAAGTGCCCACATAATTGATTTTTAACACTATATTATGCTAACCATTTTTTTAACTCTGAAAATTGATACCCACAAATATGGTTACTTGACAGAATCCGTGAAAATCAATCTGGCTAGGGCATTCTTTTTCTAACTTACACACATTGTCAGTAAACAGAGAGGCATCTATGATATTAAGAAAAAAACACAAAATTTTAAACAAAAAGGTACTTGAGGAAAAACATGTTTGAACAGAAGAACAAATTCTAGTTAATTTAATAACATTTCTCACTATTTTTGGGGCAGAAAATATTGAGTTAAAACTCAAAGAAAGAAAATTATCCAATCTACTGATATTTTCACACATTTTCCAATGGAAAAAAAATAAGATTATTATATTTGATTAAAATATACTCTAATATGACGTCTTCATACCATCAAACAGTATATGTTGGTACAACCCCACCTTTAGCACCTGCGCAATTTTCTTTCACTGTCGCTTTGAGACAAAACACTCATTTCAAAATGTTTATGCCATGATTTAAAGGCTGAGATGTTATCTAATTGAAATCAATTATATAAATACACACATTTAATACATGCGATGACATAAATATACAAATTTAATCCAACTTCCGTACATGTGATGTTAAACGGAACAGCCGTTATTTTGGCTACACCTAGGGAAATTTTGTCACAAAAATTACCAGATCTGTCATATTAGAAAAGAAATAATTCGTGGAGTGGGTAGATTTGTACTCATTTTAACATGGGCATGGCATTTATATTGGATTATTTAACACCAAGCGACAGCAAGGTGTTAAATGAGAATAAAAATGCTAAGCCCATATTAAAATGAGTACAAATCTACCCCCTCCATGAATTATTTCTTAAAGGCATATACAAACAAACCCTCATCCCTCATCCCTCCTCCACTAAGTTAATACACCACTTTTATTTGGAATGTCCAAGTTTTATTACAAACCCAAAATATATAAAAATCAAGTTTAAACTTAAAATTTATGATATGGTAAATGTTTTGGAAGATTCTTACTGGATACTCCTATCCCTACCTGATTTATATGTGACAAAGTTCATTGCTAAATTCATAAAGTGAGAGGTTTCAGATACACAATATGCATATTGTTACCCCTATCTCAATCTAAACCAATGGCAAAAGAGTAATCAAGGAAACCATGATTGTAGCGGAAATAAAAATAACATTAAATAACCAAAATAATAGGTACAAAGTTACAAAAGTAAATGAGCAACTCAGTCCACTATAAACTTTATAATTTTTTTGTAAACCTACATTGAAATAGTTACTTTAACCAAGAAATAGTCAATTACAAAGAATAGTCATAATTTTTACCAAAAAGCTTACATTGCGCACTTATGGCTATGGCTAAGCACGTTTAAAATGTGTCCTCGTCAGTCCGCCTTTCCTAATTTTTTTCTGGCTTACTGTACTAAATACTTGGTGCAGTATTAAGTACACAAACCGATTCAGTCGTTGTACCAACACATTGCACTGCAGAGCTACTAGCCACTGTAATGATAATAATACCTACCAGACTACTATTAGCAAAAGTTACAAACCTAACGTCCTTACAATGTTACTAGGGGCTACATGACGTCAAAGTCATCTCTACGCATCGATTATGCCCATTACAAAGGGGAGGCCAATGGCAACTTGGGATGGCTTGTTTTGAACAGCCGCTATGTTGTACGGGTGTACCAAGAAAATAAACGCTACTGTCGCCTTACCTACCGTTCCAGTGGTTGTGCCTCACGTCGGCAAACGGTTAAAAAAACATTCGTCAGAGGTATGTGACAGACAATGCTTTTGAACTCTTTATTCTACTATTGCCCATACTCAGTTCAAATCCCGACTCTGAAGCATTTTATATCGTAGTTATCCTAAAAGGATGGAACGCCTTGGTACAAATACGTAGCACTTGGTAGAGATTCCGCAGTGCTGAAGATGAAAGGTAAGCTGGATGATACAGAATGAAAAGTCATCGTGTTTGTCGTATAGTTTGTTCACGAGTTTTCCTTTTCCATCGATCTCTGTGAGTAGGTCTATACACGAGACTGACTTCATAATGTCTCTATCTCAAGTTCTTGGTGTTTAAGATCAAAGATTCGGATCGAGGATTGTTTACATATGTAAAGACAAAACCATCTATATAGCGGAAACTGGGATCAAAGGATGTGGCTAAACGATATTCCTACCTTTGGATAAAATCAGCTATCAAGTCAGCCTCATAAGAGTGAACGAATATGTCGGCGAATAGCGGAGCACAATTAATTTGTTCTCATTGGAATGCCGATCGTCTGTTGAAAAGCACGTCCATCACACTGAATAAATATGGCCTCGATAAAAACTTCCAACATTTTGACATTTTCTTTGGTATGTTTAGAAGATGATAACTAACTATGCGCATGGAGCTCATATGCTGTGCCAGAGCTTACCGAAACTAGGCGGACTTTTTATAATGTCCTAGACTATGTATAATTATGCTTCTGGAACAGGTTTAAGTTAATGCAAGATTATCACTACACAAGTTTTATGATCGTGAACCGTTTCGTTGTATCTATCTGCACCATGAAAACCACTGTGTCGTAGTTTTTCCTCTCCTCTTTCGTCTACCTCGGAAATAAAATTTTATGAGCACTCGGGGAGTGTTTCTAGAAAAGTAGATGATATTTGCTATGGTGCACCTGGTTCATGCTTCCACTGTTCAGTTGGGTCCGGGTTGCTTGTTTGTACGCGTTATATTTGGGTTATTTCAAGTTATTGTCCCTGTCTAATCCTTATCCTCGGATTAAATTATTTTGATTATCGTTCGAATAATGGTTCCCTTGCACATGTTAACATTACCACAAGTCAAAATTATTTCCCTTTTCAGCAACCAAAATATATTATATTACAATTATACAATTATATTTCATTTTTTTTTACATTTAACAATCAGAGGTTCAGAGGCTACTCACAATATGAGTTGCAAATGATTTTATCTTACAGTCTTCAGAAACATGGAAGGTATATAAACGTCTACTCGACCCAAAAAAGGATGTTTGCAGAGTAGGGGATAAGCATACGAAGAAAGGATGCCGTCTCGGTATGTGTGTGATTTATGTAATCTTACTTTACCACAAAATATTTCGTCTACATGTGTGTATATTTTAACCTATATTATTTAACTTGGCCGCTAAATCTTAATGTTTTTCTTTCGATGTTTCAAATTTTGATATTGTTCTCTAATAATTCCAGAATACCCTTTATTAAAATAGTATTAGTAAATTTCATATGAGATTTTATTATATTCTTACTACTTAGATTTGTCTTCGATCTGGATTGCGTTCCTTTACCCGTAAATGAAACAAATTTTAATATAGCACGGAAGAATTAAGGTAATCTAATAAAATTGATAAAACTTGATTCAAGCATAATTTAATTTTACTTTTGAGAAAATCCTTTATTCTAGACTTGCCGACAGTTGATTTCCTAGAAAAGGAGAACTTGAAGTGTACATGCTTTGATAATGTTTTGGAAGCTGTCCATGGTGTCAGTGCTATTACCTCTAAGCCTAACCATCAACCTCCGAGAAGGTAGATTTAGCTGAATAATAGGGATAGAAGGACTCGTTCATGAAACATCCTCTCTATAAAGGAATCAGATCAAAATATAAAGAAAATATGTATGGTGAATATGTCAAAGAGACAGCAACCCCACCGTGATGAAAAAGTTGAAGGAAACTTTAGATTTTTTTTTTCGCGGGATTTAAGTTAATTGTGTTTTGTTGAAACCTCGAAGCTTTGAATCTTTTATATGTTACAAATTTACATGTAAATTCTTTTTCTAAAAGACGACATCCTGATGGCATCAACAATGTTGTGATTTATTGTGTGATTTGTGCATGCAGTGTCTCTTTTCCTGTTAAACTCTCAGCTATAACCATTGTAATTATTGCTATACCCTGCATACTTTAACTATGCAGCGTAAGTGGAACTATGATATTTTTTCAGTTGGCTGAAAGAAACCAACGACCTGTTCAAAGACAACCAACGGATACAGTTTCCACTATCAACAGTAGTGGTTAGATGGCAACTGAAGAAAAATCTACCCGGCTATGATATCCAAGCTCTGTACAGAATTCTATCCAAGTTCGGTGCAGTTAGGTCCATACGAATGACAAGTCCAAACAGCGCTATAGTAACTTTTGAGGATCTTTTGGTTGCGTGTATGGTAGTTAACTCACAAGCGACAGGGGAGCCGCACAATTACCTTCATTCTCGATTTTGGCACAAGACTATGGAGAACAAAGCTGTATATACCACTCACAAGGGCGCCAAAGTGAGAAGGATCCCATGTTTATAGAATCGGATTAACGTAATATATTGAGGGAAAGGGTGGAAGGTCGCTTTTTGTCAACATTTTGAAATTTATGGCACTGTCTGAAACAAGTTCTGAATACATGTTATCTGTAGTTGTAAAATTAAATGTTCGTGTACTGGTATTAAATTAAAGCTGCTTCCATACTTTAACTGGACAAATTTGTTTAAATTCACTTCTATTTAATGAATTTGTTTTGGATATTAATGAATTTAGTGATAACTTGTAAGCATTTATGTGAAGCATAGAAAAAATATTATAGTTAACATGTACATTTTGACTACATTTCTCTAGAATTTTTCCACAACCAGAATATTTTATCCACGATAAACTTTTGCTTTATCGGCCACCGGCATAGGCAACTATGGTCACGGAATATTTTTTTTGCGATGTTTTAAGACATAGCCTAGATTGGACGGTTAATACATACAAGGTCAATTTGACAAGATAACACGATCGATTAACTAAAATTTCGATTTTGTACCAGTAATTTAAATACTTTGTTGGAACGGTTATCTTTCTTTATACTCTTAGTAGTTGATTGCTTATTGTAATAGGACACATGATACCGACATTTTCGATATGCCAGGATATAATATGGTAAGAATTTATCATTTAACTTTTTATAATCAAAACTTCAAAAGCTTTTAGTAGATTAACGCAGGAGATACGAAAAATATTAACACTATAAGTAAAGGTCAAACAGGACGTTGTTCTTTTTAATATTAACAAACATTATATTTTTTAAAAGGGTTATTTCGTTGTTATATTCGACCAAAATATTTGTTGATAAATACATGTGACCTTCTTGTACCTTCAAAAGTGTGGTTGCAAGCATTTGATATTACATTTACAGTTAATTCGTTGTTATGTACAGTTTTAACATGCCCACAATAACACTGAAAAGCACTGAAAGGTATCGCGATTTTTTGGCGAAGCTTCCATTACCTTTTCCTATTTCACGATTTTGTTCTCAAAATTTGGGTAAACATAAAGCTTGCTTTAGTCTTCATTGAAAATCTTGCAAAGCAAATTTTTCGTCGTTCCCACTGCCTAGATGAGCTGTCCCGTACTACCATACACCGTGTACTACGTTACAGCCCTAGATTAAACCTACTACTACCTTTCTAAGCATGTATTATCCTACCTGTATCAATTTGATCCGACGGAGCAGTGTAGCGAACAGAATTGTCACTTTCTGAGACGTTGTATATATACATATATATTGAAAGGTCTGGAAATTTCCCAACGATGTTAGAACTGTCAAATTTGCGAAGCAAATTTTTGGTCGTTCCCTCCGCAGAACTCGTACTCGTACCGCTGTGACGTCTATGGCACACCGCCTACACAAAGTCCATCGCCTTAGACCACTCGGCCAGCTAGGCTATATTGAAATACAGCTTTCGCTGGTCGGGCCATTCCTCCTCGTAGGATTAATCTAGGGCTGTAACTTAGTACATGATGTATGGTAGTACGGGACAGCTCATCTGGGTGTTATTGTGTAGGATATATATAGTAAATATCCATGCATTTTAATAGGACAAATCTATGAGTCTTTTGTGAGTGTCATGAAAGTGACCAACCAAATTAAAACTGAAAGGTAGACAAAAAAAATTAGAAAAAAAACTCGGCTTGCATACAACACTAAAAGATTTTTTTTTGGCGTATGAGAACAAAAAGAGTTGTTTAGAACGTATTGAAACTGGCGAGTAATCATTTTGATTTTGCTGTTGTTTTATGAAAACTAATATAAAGTTTCTACATATAACGCAGTGACATTACGTGCTAAATATCTAATCACACTTGGGCAGTGGTAGATACAAAATAATAGATATCTCTGTAGTTAGATTCTTATACATTGGGTGGTATCCACTGTAAGATACCGTACCCATCTTTATACACTAAAGTTCAATTTCGTTTAATCTATCCCATAAGTCACTTTATCTTTAAAGCTGCGCATTTTCCCTTACGAAATTTACGAATATTAAGGAACTGATATATTAAAAAAGAACTCTCGCAGTATTTTTCTTATAATGTGTTTATTTAGGATGCGATTGTAAATTTCAAAATGAATCCTAATGGTTCGAGTTAAGCAAAAAGAAAAAAAGAAAAAAGGAGAGAAAACACTAATTAATATACTCGAACAAGTCCACAAGATCTAAGTTTTATATAGGATGTCGGAAAAACAGGTACGTGATTGCTTTAATTTCTTTGCAATTGAGCGTGGTTGTGCATTCTGTTAGAATACTAGCAAACATTTATGAATACACGTATGAAATCATAATTATATACCGTCCGGACTTTGGTGACATTTGCTATTTTAATGGAGTCAGAGTTGCTCAGTTATGCTTTTGTTACTTTGTATGTATGATTTTAGTTACTTTATTTTGTTTGTTGTGTATGTCTGTTTTCCATGTC
Organism: Perna viridis; assembly: GCA_037379345.1. NCBI lineage: Eukaryota > Metazoa > Mollusca > Bivalvia > Mytilida > Mytilidae > Perna > Perna viridis. The sequence goes on from CM074511.1 coordinate 56,571,670, forward strand.
TTGTCGTTGTCTCTGGATTACATTCTGACCTATAACCTTGGTTCCCTTGGTTATTCTTGCTTCAATTGAAAAAAAAGCAGCCTTTCATCAAATTCCCTCTCTACCGTTAACTTGGCGCAGAGGAAAAGGACGGAGCCAGGATTTCTGGCTAGGGAATCAAAAATTAAGAGAATCAAAGGGCAAGTTAGTCGAAGCAAGATGAATTTTCGGAGCAGAATTTGTGAAAAATCAAGATTTCACGCCAAAAAAGTGTTCCCCTATTTTACGCCGGATTCTCCCCTATGAACGCGCCCCTGAAAGATGTCATTTTTGTCGCAAGTGCATGATTTGTGGCACAATTGCATGACCTTTTCTCTCGCAATTTTAATGTTCATTTGCGGGAAGTAGAGGGCCACAAAGGTATAGACATCCTGCCCGATCGTGTAGATCGAATGCCAAACGTCGTACCGGTATACTAAATTCGCAAATTTGTATATTCTGTTACTTGTGTTTCTTACTTGGCAGTTTAAGATGTTCAAAACACACAGTAAATCTCACACGGGTATTGGTATGAGTAGATTTGTAACCCCATGCACTTTAGAATTTTATGTACAAACATACCACAGATGTCAGGATTGTTATCAAACCTATTTCCACTGAGCAAATAGATCAATTCGTCTGGGGCGGATCTAAACACTTCGAAAAGGAAAAATAGAGGGGATGTTAGGACATTTTATGCTATTTTTGTAAATTTTACAAAATTTCCATTAAAAAGGGATATACCAACCCCCTGCACCCCTTCTGGATCCGCCACTGATTCGTGTCTGCGTGGCATTGTTATTTTTTTGCCCGAAAGTCGACAATCGCTCTTAACTACTGATTAAATTTGAGATGGATGATACTTTCGAAAACAAATAAACAAACAAGAGAGACAATACATTAGACTCCTCCCAGATTTAATCAGTATTGGTTGATGTAGACATTCTAGATTATCTATCCGGTCACTCGGTCGGCAATGTCTTTAAAAGTAAATCGAGAGAATTTATTAGATTTAACATATTTTATTGTCCAGAAAACGAAAGGATTGGATTAAAGTTTTAACACGTTATCAATGTCCTCTCCATATAACACAAAATACATGTATAATCAACATTAATGGTGAGTTTATGATGATACCAGATGACCGTAACTATATTGTATAAAAAACATTAATAAAGGGTCATATAAAACCGTTGAAAATGATCTAATAAAATGAAAAAGTAACATCCTCAAATTTTTTTTTTGCTTTTTTTTCTTTATTTTTCAGCGATTTGAGCTATTTTCAACCTCAGAGGTAAGCTATACTTTTAGAGTCGTGTTACATCTGCACGTGCATTTTTAAGTAATAGTTCTTAGTGATATGTTACTAAAATACAACAAATAGAGAGTAGATTTTGGCATTTAATAAGTCATTACGCAGACTTACATACAGTTGTTTTCAATGTGTATGATTTTAGTTACTTTATGTTCTTTGTTGCGTATTCTTTTTTTTCATGTCTGGTCTTTGTCCCTGGCATTGCATTCTTTTGATTACCGCTATAAGCTTGGTTACCTTGATTACTCTTGAATAATCAATAGTTTTTTGACACGTTACATGTGTCTTTTTTAAATGGAGATGGTGGAAGCCGGTGTGCCTCTTCAGATAAATCTTGAAAAAAGTGTCTGTTTACACAATATATATATAAAACCACTTGATATGAATAAGAAAATCAACCAATAGTTAGAATTTCTATTCACGTATGTACCCCCTCACCTACACATATTTAGAATGATTCGTAGTAGAATTCTGTATACAAATATTGTAATTTTTTACTCAGGAGCATACATCGAAAACGGAAATCTTGAGTGGTACGCATTGTAAGTTTATTTTTTGTTGTTGTTGTAGTCGCCGGAAGAGGAAAAACGCACACGCAAATCCAACAACAGGCTAAAATTCGGATTAGGGGTGAGTAACTAACCGAGCACTTGTCTTCAAAGATGAGATTTGTAGGCAATACACACGAACCAAGATATTTAATAACTGTACTAAGTGTAATGTCCAATCTTGAAAATGTGCATACATGCAAAGATTTATATATAATTATATATTTAACTCCTTGATACATGTATGTATTTCACAAATTGACGGAATCAAATAGGAATAAAGTTGTGATGATATATTTTTGCATATTTCATATTGGGAATATTTTGTTAAACATTTTGTTAATGTTATGAAATCAATTGAATAAATCAAAGTTCACTTAAAGATTATATCTTCTAAGGATTAGAATTGAAAAGTAGTCAAAATGATGTTTACAAATTAATAAGAAAGGAACTGGATAATACTTAATATCTAGATCCGTTAAGCAACTCAAAAAGATTTTATGAAGACGTCGATTAAGGAATAAGATTTATAAATGGGATGCAGAGACGGAGATAATTCGGTATATAAAAAGGTGTTGCAGCCAGTTTAATCACTTCTGGTTTGCAATAAAATATATATCGGATTCTCTTCGCTCTCATTTACAGAGTGAGCTAGTTCTATCCAAAGCCTTTTCGGCAGTTTTGTTTATGCTTCAAGTCCAAAAATAAGCATAACAAATTTATGTATTGCATATTGCTAAGTATTATTTGTTACGCTACTAAAACCCTTTTTTTTAAATTTGGAAGATACAACGATAAATAATATTTTACGCTGACAAAACATATTTGATAAGGGACAGTGACCAAAATGACCCTGTTTGTATTTAAATCTCTATAACATTCATTCTATCTTTCTTATCGAAATAAAAATAATGATAATATATTTACTTGTACTGTCCAGGTACACGTTCATATAACAACTGCGTTGTATCTTAAACTGATTTATTGAAAAACATAATTCAGAAAGTAGGACTCGCAGAAATAAGAGCCCTAATAGTTGATACAAAAAAAAACACACAAACAAAAACAAAACAAAAACAAAATAAAACAAGCACATATAGTCTCGAGACCCTAGATCTTGGAAAATTACAATACCATGATTTTTTATGCTACCGATGGCAGTTTACCGGTAATGAGATCCAATTGTTGAGGCCCCAAAAATCCTGCAATTTTCTTAATTAGCAGGCGCCCCGGAAGCGAAAAACTTTGTCATTCCGGGACTTGCCTTCCGACACCGTTGTCAAGTTAGTTTTATGACTTCCGGTTATAGTATAACCCCTGTACGCTCACCTGTAGGAAGAACGGTACTATTTATTTTCCATAGGCGACAATAATGAAACTTTTGAAAAAAAAAATCACCCTTTAATACAATGACGGAGCGAGCTATAAAGTGACTTTTTTTTCAGTAATATCGTCATTTTCCTAACTAAAACTGTGATCAAAGTCATAGCATAACCATCTCGATTCTTCGGTATTTTAAGCAGATGATGTTTGGGGTCAAAGTTTCCCCCTTTCTCTGCGACTGGCATATAAATTTAAAAAAATCATAATATTTATATAAAATGGGTTTCAAAAAATATAATGCAATTTTTTTAGAAGTATAATAATGTTAGAGCCTGTAATTAATATAACATTTCGGGTATCATCACGATGTCATGTTAACTTTTAACTTCTATACTCACAGCTGTCAAAGGGGGTTTGCAGTCCTACCACAACACTTGTTACTCCCGTAGTGGTATTAATTCAGCGTGGATCCTGAAAAATTCGAAAGTTCTTTTGGAGACAATCAGTTCAAGACTATTATCAGAATATGATTTTTCAACACTGTATACTTCTATTCCACATACTCAATTAAAATCCCGACTCAAAAACATTATACAGCATTGTTTTTTTTTAAAAAAAAAGGTACACCTAGATACAAATATACAGTACTTGGTAGAAATTCCTGTTACTTTGTAAGAAATAATTCCAAACCATCTTCCAAATATACAGAAGAAGATGTTTACAAAATGCTGGAATTTTTAATCGACAACATATTTGTCCAGTGTGGTGAAATTAATTCTTAATTCGTTTTCCATTTCTTCAAAAGCTTCCAAACTAGAGTAATTCGAATTTTCAGGTGGTACATACACACATCCGAATAGAGTTCACATTTACTACAAACAGCTGACTTTACTAAGATTGCATTCTTTTGATTACCGCTATAACCTTGGTTTCCTTGATTTGTATGTCCAATCACTGTGTCCAGACGTACTTAAGTAGGGTACACAAAAGGCCAACATAAAATAATGAGAAATAGCACCGTTCTACCTATATAAAGCAAGTGTTTTGCGAATTTTAGACACAAGTACGGACGGAATACTTAAATTCAATATGAATAGTTACAGCTAGTTGAAAAGGACCAGTTCCAATTTCAATACAAATCTTGGTAGCTACGGAGTAGTTTAAATAGGTCTCTAGGTAGAAATATGCCATACATTATACCATTATTATGTTCTACTTAACTACTTCAGAACACCTGTGTGACCTTTTGGACACTGCCTTATCAGTTTGAATAGTTGTCAATTATAATGACCTTAACCTCTCTATCATGCCACCCACCACTGTGTTTAGGTAGCTTGTACCCTATATACAAATGATTTACTTGTTCCTGATTGGGTAATACTGTTCAATTTAGACCAAGCCTATATCTTTAGTTTCAATTACTTAATTGAACTGAATGCTGAAACTTCTTCTAGAAAGAATTTAATGCTTATACATTGTTAAACTGAGATTATTTCTAGCTGAAGTAGTTTTAAGAGCTTAAAGTTATGGTGCATTCATTACACTTTTGCAAAATGGCCACGTTTTCAGTTTGCAATATAAATGTGTGCACCAGTCCTTTTAACAACCTTCTTAATATTAAACAGTTCACAAAAAAATGTTTAAGAAATGTTGTAAAGTGATTGTAAATACTAGAATAATTTTATTTTTTTTGGTTTACAGTGACTGTTTTATGTAAGATGCCCTAAAATATAAACTTGAAAATGTACCATAATAGAAAATTTAACAAAGATTTAAATGGCCTCAGTGAGCTGTATTTACTTGACATTTTAGGGGTTAAACTCATCATAATTGACTGCTATTCTAACTTAAAAGGCAGTGTCCAAAATATCATACAGGTGTTCTGTGGCATTAAAGTAGAAGCATTGATATAATGTAGGACATATTTCTACCTAGAGAGCTATGTTTCCTTGTATTACAATGCAAGGTCGTAGTCAGGGGGTTCGATTGGTTGGAAAAAAAAACACCAAAACAACCAAAACAAAAAAAAACCACTTTGATTTACATTTTAGCCTGTAATCAAAGAGAAATCATACCAAATAACCAAGTAAAATTGCTTACCATTGATCAGTTCACACCCTCATTCATAATTCAAGGCTACGGCCATGCAATGGTAGAAAATTATGGTCTTCACCACAGGCATGAGATTTTTTTTTGTTTTGACAAGAAATGAAGTAATTCATTATTATTATGATTTAAGCAAAAAATGCAGATAAGACTTGAGAAAATTCTGCTTTAACACAAGCACTTAGACAGGAGATTGCTGATTTTTTTATGAAGTATCTGGTCCTGTCAAAGATGGGCAATGTAACATCTTTGCATTACAAAACCATATTTCACTAGACTTGTTTTTGTGAGATATCCTTCATCAAGGCCTCACCTTTTTTCCTGGCAAAGAAAGTCCAAACAACATCATAAAGACTAAAAAGAGCACATAGTTTTAACTATCTTTCAAGAATATTGCATCTCAATGTCTTTTAAAATAAATTGCAAAGAAGTTTTTTAATTTTGAGGCTTTGTCCCATTTTCCCTGGACATGCTGGGACTCTGAAGTGTTTCCTAGACTTTGCTGAAAATTGCCTTACAATTAAAATACCAGTAACCAGGCCACTGGATTACACTGTCAACAGTGAATTACAGAAAAAAAAAATACATCTTTGACTCTCCAAAATATGCTGAGACTTTATATTTTGTACATTTTTTACATTTCCTAGCAATTATGGTTATTCACTTACCAAATGAAAACACTTTCAAACTGAAAACTTAACTGCTTGAGAAAAATGGTCTTCACTTTTGTAAAAACTTGTTTGAAGTAGTCCAACTGACACAAGTGAATGCAGATTTTGTAAGGATGATAGCAGGTATTCATACACTTAACCATGAACCCTTGGGTTAAAGCAAATGAAAGAAAAAAACTTTACCTCTCATACTATAGCAGTCTTCCTAATAACTGTCCGTCCAATGGCCCTGACTTCTAAATTTTTTTTCTAGACTTGCATTATTAAAAGAGGTCGGTAGGAATTACAGAAAACATTTCAGTCCTGCAGATATGTCAAGTCTTTTGGTGGAAAAATGATTGACACTTTGTCAGCAAATTTCGGGAAGTCTGTAATAGGATCACAAAACTATGATGGAAAAAATAAGAATTTGTGTAGAACAATATAAAATGTTTTTTACCAAGATAATGTTTACTCATTAATTATTAATTTTAATGGGATAAGGTTGAAGTTCTTTGGTAAAGGTATCAATTACATAGATAAATTTACCTCATTTTCTATTAATAAAAGGGGATAAAAAGAGGAAAAATAAAACATGATTTTTCCAGATAAGTTTTCCAGGCTATATAGAGCCAAACAATAAAAATAATAAAAATAAATTGCTTTTCAAAATTTATTCAGTGGTTATAATGGGATAATATATTCTTTACAGAGCAACACTCATGACAGCAGTGATGACAATTAAGTATTGATTGCTTTCCTTTCAGGTTGCAGTGTTGATAATTTTAGCATTAGCTACAGCTCTAGCTGTAGTAGTTAGTAAAAGTAATACAGATGACAACAATTCAAAAGGTAGCGAAGAACAAGATCAAAAGACAACCCCAACTGGTACCACTGTACCATCAACAACAGACTCATCACATACAACTAAACCTAAACCTGTGTTAACAACAACAGACCCTGGTCAGGAATGGATACAGGAACCTTGTCAATCTCAGGAATCACTCAAATGTCCATGGAAGTAAGTGACTGTTATGTGAAAGCTGTTCCATGTTTACATGTATTTTAAAAAAAAATGTAGGTTTAATCCTACAAAGGTATCAATGTTGCTTAATGAAGTCAAAATTCCATAGTTGTTTAGACTTTGATTATCTATATTTGATAGATTCCTTTGTTTTTTTTTCAATAGAAGATGAAGATTGTGATCTCCCTTTTTCAACTGGATACATAAACTTCATAAGTGTCCATAGTATTAATACTGGGTCAGCCAAGTGTATCCCTTTCTAAGTCGCTTACAAGCATCTTAACAACTGTGAAATTTTTTTTTATGAAACTTGCTACATATCAGATGTGGAATTAAGCAGATATGCATTTTGAAAAATTATAGAGAGATTCTTATATCTAGACCTCTTTTTTTCTTGTAATAAAGTTGTTTTAAACTGAAGATTTTCCCAGTTTTTATTCATGTACTTCTATTACACAATTAAAACAAAAAGAAAACAGAAATTTTTTATTTAGTGCTTCCCTTTTTACAATGGTAAGGAAACACAGGTATACATACCTTGTTAAAGGCTAAGACAAATCTTACTCTGTGCAGTAATATAATTCTGAATTCAGCTACTAACATACTGATATGGATTCATTACTTGTTGAACTTTTTGATAGACAACATACTTGTCCAGTAAACAGTTGATAAGCATTCACAATTGGAACCAATTGTATATACACGTACCTCTGTTATTCTTTTTTGACACTCTTATGAGGCAGACTTCAGCCAAAATTTACTCACAGAAGACAAAAGGAATTCATGTTTTCCCCAATCTTTAAAATGCAGTTTCAATTTCTGTTGTGTTGATAATGTTTATCAACTTAATGAAATAATGAAATTCTACATTTGAAATGTGAACTCTGAGACAAACATTACAACTTTAATTTACCCGTTGTCAACTACCCTTTCCATTGTGGTAAAATTCAAGCTACATAAGTATATGGAGTAGTTGTCTCTCAACTCTAACAGTTTTTAAGAAATTGCAACCATTGGCAGTACAATGATTTTTTAAGTAAGGCTAAGCTGCTGACACAAAAGCTACAAGAATATGTTGCCTTGCCTATAGATTAAAATCATCATTCCAAAAGTTCATCTAGTGTCACCATGATGTAATTGACAAATATATCATTCAATTCTAATATGATAAAAAACCTATAACTGTCATATATAATCTTCTGTACCAACAGACTTGATCCTCAACAAGCCATTTTGCAAATGTCTTGCAAGAAATGAACTGCTCAACCTTCAGAACGCCTTGCCACAAAAATTCAGAAATACTTAAGTCTGAGAATATTCTTAACTTCCACAGATAAGTCAAATCAAAGTCTTTGAAATTGATGACATCACGAACAGTTAAGAATTTTCTCAGATACAAGAAATTTTTCAAGGTCCTGAGTTCACTTCCTGTTTTGTTTTTTTTGTTCCGTTTTCAATTTTGTGTTGTTTGACATGTTTTTGTACATAGTCGTTTTCTCGACATTGTTTGTACCTTGGGCATATTGGTACTTCTTTATTGTACTTATTTGGTCAGGACTGATTATTTTGGTAAATTAGTAGAGGATATATCAACTGTAAGATTTATTGTTAGTGTATATAAAAAAACTTTAGTTATTAGTTATTCAGTAGGTTAATCACCTTTAGACAGGATCTTTATGTTATTTCCTGATATATAAGGAAGGTTTATATGGATTTACATAGTTTTCACTTATTCAAATTTTAAGAAATGGACCTTTTCATAGCTATAAGTTAGAATTAACAGGAAAATTTAGGTTTCTGTCAATTGAAAGCCTAATGTTTTTTTTGCATGTTTATGATCAATTATAATGTGCAAACACATATAAATTAAAATAGCAGCATACATTGACTGTTTTACAGTTGGAGTATGTGTAGTATACATGAATGGTTTATAACTCAGAAACCTGAACAGTAAATAATGTTAATCCTGCACACTGTAAACCATGTATTATATATTAATTAGAATATATAGTTAGGAAGTTTATCTTAAATAGTTTGTTTGGTATTGTATATAGAGTCGTCACTTGAGTGTCTTGGTCTTGTTTGCTCAGTTAGATACCTTAACAACAGATCGTATTTCAGTTTGCTACTCAATCTGATAAAGAATATAAAATATATGACACATACATTTTATGGTAGTCTGTTGGTATTGTTCAAGTATTGGCTAAGTGTTTGTTCAATTAAATTTTACCCAGATTACTGTCAACTTTTAGGTCTGATAAATGAGTGTCAAGTTTGATTTTTATGATTTTTCAATGTCAAAGACAAGTACATATGTTTATATTATCTGGTTACAGATCAATTTGTACAAGAAAAAATTAGCATGCGAGACAACCCTTACCTATTTTTTTTTTCAATAAACTGGGCAGGTCATGCATGTTTTGATAACAGTTTTATAGAACATGTCACAATAGACAATAGACTATAGACAATATTTATTAGCACAAACACATTTACATTAAATGGTTATGGCATAATGCAATACGAAACATAGTGCAAATAAAAGTAATATGACATGTTAATACGAACAATAATTTGATCAAGGTGCAACAGTGCTATACTGTTTAATAAATTTATGTATTTATTCTGATTTCAAAAAATTCTTTCATAAATTTTGTAATTAGTTTGATTACATTGAATAGGCGACTGTTTAATAGGGAAACTAATTCTTTCATTGTAAAAAATAAATTAGAGACAAGATTATCAACTTTATTTAGATTTTCTATTAATTTGTTTCTTTGTAGGTTATAGTGGGAACATATTGAGAAAAAGTGGTGTTCATCTTCAATATCACCATGTATGATATACACAAAGGGAAAGATAAAAAAAAATCAGAAAATGTTTAACAGAATAACTAAGCATTGATATGCTTTGATATAAAAATGTGTTAATTCCTGGTGTTAGAAAAAATTTAAATTTCTTAAATTTAATGGTAAATAATAAAAAAAAAAGTTTTACTGCTAAATTTTGTACTATGATAGACAGGTATTTACTGTAAGCTAACTGAAATACTGGTTAGTGCAAAAAATAAAATATGGCCTATAATTATTCAATTTTACAACCAAAAAAGGAAATATTTAGAATGATATGTGATAAGGGTATTTGTTTTGTGCACTTTTACTACATGTACTATATAATCAAAATTGAATTAAACCTGAATGAAATACTGGGTGAAGGTGAAAACGTAGCTTGTAATTATGTAATGTTGCAATACCTGTAGGAATAGGTTTTCTCCCATTATAGAATAATCTGTGATAAGGAAAATAGTTTTCAAGCACTTTAACTACATGTACTCCCTAATTGGAAACACAATTCATGCACATTGTTAAAATCAGTTAAGTACACTGGATAAATACTGTTGAATGATAAATACAATCATATAAAAATCCCTGTTTAAGTGAATGTACTTAGTCCCTCAACTTTCCATTAATTTTACATTATCCCTACTTAGACAAAGTTAGTGTAACATATTAACAGACAATATGTCTGTCTTTCTGTCTGTTTATTTATACTCAGGTTGACAAGTTAGGGTTGTACAATTTTGGTGTAAATTTAATTACCATTCAGATGTCCCTTTCACAAGATCAAAGTATTGTAATATCATAACTTATGATTAATTTTTTGTTAAAAGGGCTGGGAGGAGTTATAGGCCTTTTAACTTATTGTCATTTGCCTCGACACATAAACTCATGATTCTTCCTAATTTCGTCTTACTACTAAGCCAGCAAGTAAAGTTCATTTACGAAAATTGTGAAGTTCAAAAGCTATTTGTTTTGATTAAAATATTTGTACAGACATATAAGTAGAGTTTTTAACTTTGTTACTTTATTAAATGACAAAAAGATTAGTCTGAAATAAACTTGATTACATGGCTTAAACAAATTATATATGAGATTACGATTAGAGGACCTATAACGTGTGAATCTGAACCTGTATGGCAACTATCTCTACTCATCCAAAAAACATTGTGAAGAAACTTTTTTCTTTAAAGTGCAAGAAAAATCTCCCAATTTGATACTAGGCCTCCAGAAGCAGATTATGAATTGACACCTTCATGACCTAACTGTACTAAATTCTGGAAATATAATTCATAGTGTTATTTACAGCTGGCTTTCTCCTTGTGTCAAAGTCTTTTCTTGGTGTATTTATATCAGAAAAGACAAACCTTATATAACTAAATCAGAATTTTTTTTTTGAGAAATTGCCAAGCAAATGACCGCAGCTTTTTTTTACAGATACACTCTCAGAATGGGGGGTTCACAGTGGTGATCAATCATTTTGTAGTTGGTGGGTATCCAGCTACTGTTGTCCCTCTTCAACCAAATTCAGCAAGCTTTTTTCGCTGCTTTGCGCAATCCTTGTACTGCTGTTCTCCTACGTTGCCCAGTCACTCCTAGTACAGAAAAACTGTGCAGTAAAGCCTTTACATCCAATCTCCACTTGGAAGTTCCATGTTTGCCAACCTTTGTTGCTACATTCTGGCAAGATTCATAAACTTTGTCTCTTTCCTTCATTTGCTTCACAACATCTTCCCATGGAACCGTCAATTCGATGACTATGATATCCTTAGTCCTCGTCAACCAAAGAAACATGTCTGTCAGAGGTATTTTTAATCACCTGATCAACTAAATGTAGTTAATTCACTCTGATTCCACTGAACAGAATGTTGTAACACTTGTTGTTATGATCATGTAGTCAAATGCTATACTTCAATTTTGATATCTAAAGAGCTATAATTTTTGGTTACTGAATAGATGAGATCATAACCTACAGGGTGTAGGAGTTTGTATCCTGTGGTAAAACCAGCTAAAGCACCATGCTACTTTTCTTTAACATTGGAGTCAATATTTTCACGACATACAATTTTGTGGCTAAATAAAATTATAAATGTAAACAATAAAACTGAATACCTTTTTTTGTTGCTTTAGATGGCAAAAAATACATGGCTGGTATGAATAATTTCCGAAATAAAAAAGTTTTATCTGTGTGGAAACAAGATTATTTTTACTTCTATTTTCTGTCCATTGACTTCAATTTAAATGAAAAGTAGCAAGGTGTGTTCAGTTGCATATGCTTGTACACACTGACCTATCTAGACATTGTGAAAAACCTGCTGTTTATGTGTTCTAGATCCAACCCAGTAGTACTGGTATCTTTGGATGGTTTCCGTGCTGACTATTTAAAAAGGAATCTGACACCAACATTACAGAGGCTAGCTTCATGTGGAGTTCATACTCCTTACATGAGAGCTATGTACCCTACACTGACATTCCCAAACCATTACACTATAGTAACTGTAAGTTAAACTATATAGGCTAGAAACCACTAATTCCACTTCCCATAGGCTTCTATGCTAATTTCACAATATTCAATGGCTTCTCTGGACTTTGGTAGTGTATTCCTCTCATGGCAAAGTTTACAAGATCTTCAAGTAGTTTAAAGCTATTCCAAGAATCTTTTCATTTTGCCATGGCTTCAACTTAAGGCTAGAAACCACTAATTCCACTTCCCATAGGCTTCTATGCTAATTTCACAATATTCAATGGCTTCTCTGGACTCTACCTTAACTTTAACCTGCAGAGGACTATATATCAGCATGATTCTACATATGTCAGCTCACAATCCTCAGAATGGCATGTGGGGTTAACAGACTTGCAGTGCAGCACTGGTAACCAGAAGTGAAGGGTCTATAAATAGCATGGGAAATCCCAGTGTTTTCACATGATAGGGGTATATTTAGAAATCATTATGGAGATTAGGCTTCACATCACAAGAAGCAAAATGCACCTATAAAATGTACAGAAATGTTTTTCCTTTCAGAAACTGTTTAAATTTTTTAAATAAGATGAGAACTTTTTTCACAGCACTATGAGGAACAGGGGTAATTTCTGCGTAGGACTATTTTTGCGTACGTTCCGAATGCTCATTGGTTGAATTGGTGGTCTGTAACCTATATATACTAATTAGAATTGTTACTTACACAGATGGAAATTTGAATGAAAAATTTAAGGAAATATAGAACCTAAATAATCAGTACTTTTCAAAAATTTTACCAAATGCCAAGTATTCTGTGGTCATGTTAAATATTCAATTTGATTACACAAAAAAAAAATGAAAATAATACGCTTGAAAAATTTCAAAAAAATGATATAAAAGCTATTTCTACACAAATAGTTTTGCACTAAATCACAGATAGAATTGAATTTAACCAGGCAGAGACAATTTAAAATGAAAATGCTAAAAATATTTGAAAAATAGTATATTAACCATATAACTGAGATTGTTGCTGGCACAGTTACCTTTTTTAACAGTTTTTAATGATCAAGTGCAGCATCATTTGTAAATTAATTTGTATGTTATACTAATGGAGACATTTCTTTCAGGGTCTGTATCCAGAATCTCATGGCATTGTAGATAACAACATGTATGATTCTGTAATGAATAAAAGTTTTTCTATTGGTGGATCTGAGACTTCTGATCCTAGATGGTGGGGAGGGGAACCAGTAAGTTTATTGGCAGACTTACTTATTTTTTTCTTCATAAATACAAAATGATTTAATATAAATTTCCGTGTATAGAAAGTGAACAGAAAATTAAAAAAAAAAATATTGCCAGGAAAGCATTTCATATATTGGAGATAACTCAGATTACTATCATTATCTTTGGATATTATCACCAGGAATTTCAACAAATACTTTTTAATGCCCTTTGTAGCTATGGGTTACTGCAAAGAGACAGGGGAAGAAAACAGCAACATATTTCTGGGTTGGATCTGATGTCAACATATCTGGTGTTCTACCCGATATATACTACCATTATGATGGGTAATTGTATAAAATTGCTTTTTTCCAGATTACATTTTGATAATTAAAAAAATATTTCCAGATGTTAAGGATTATAAAGTTAGTCTGATTAACCTGATAAATTGATACTTGATATATCTTTTTCTTAGAAGTTTTCTGATGAGTTGATTAATCAAGACCTTAAATAGAATGGAAAGGTTGTGCTACTGGATACTTAGGTTACTGTTTTTGTTAACCAATTAATGAACAATGGAAAAAAAGAGACATTGTAATATGCAACAAATGCATCAGCATATAACCTTGATAATGAATATGTTCAGAGATAACCTAAATGTCTCCAACAAGTGTAAACACACCTTTAAGTAAGCTTTGAAAGTGCAGCTTTGATATCATCTTTTTACCAAGATTTGCAAATTACACACTTATACAGCAGTGAAGTTATTATATTATAGTGTAAAATTCTAACAAAATGATGATTAAAAACTGTCTGCTATTCAGAACAAAGTCTTGTATTATTTTTCAACTAGTTTAAGTGGTCAAATTTTATTAAACAAACTTCATGTAATATCATACTGAATGTAGATATGTCATTAGGGTACAATTCTATATCTCAATCATTGTGGCTATGCATTGAATTGTATATAACTTTGTACCATTATTTTTATCTGTGGCAGTTGTTTTGTATTTAATTCTGTTCTGTTCTGTTTGGATAAAATTTGAAATAACTGTTTTTTGTAAGAATCACAAATCTTTTTCAGATCTGTAACTAATGAAGAACGTATTGATACAGTTCTAGACTGGTTGAGTTGGTCAGATAAACATAGACCAGATCTAATTACTGTCTACTTTAGTGAACCAGACCATACTGGGCATGGACATGGGCCAGACAGTCCTGAGGTAATTTTATTGGCAAAAAAGTCATAACATATACTGGGCATGACCATTGACCAGTCAATCCTGAAATAATATTATAGGGAAAGAATCAATATTCACACTGGCACAGTCAGTCCTGAGGGGATTTTCTTGGCAAAGAAGTCATAACACATACTGGGCATAGCCATGAACCAGTCAGTCCTGAGTTGGTTTTCTTGGTAAAAAAGTCATAATGCATACTGGGGATAGCCATGAACCAGTCAGTTTTGAGGTAATATCATTGGCAAAGAAGTCATTACATATACTGGGGATAGCCATGAACCAGTCAGTCCTGAGGTAATGGTATATGAATCATTTGGTATTATTATAAGAGCTCTCCTCATTGGTTGTGGTGTGTTAGCATTCCTAAGGCAAATTAAAAGTTGATTGTCATCTCAAAAGTCTTTGGGAAAATCTTGTTTTAAAATAAGTTCTTGTTATGCAATTTAATTTTCATCTGGAATATTCATTTAGAAAGGTTTCATAAAATCAACCACAATAATATATTATATTTATATAAGGTTGATGCTATGCTTGGTACAATGGATAAAGTTATTGACAGACTGATGAATGGACTTTACAGAAGACAGATCCATAACTGTGTCAACTTAGTTATTCTTGCTGATCATGGTGAGATTTTATCAGTAAAATGTATTTGAAGCCAACTCTGACTATAAAGGAAACATTTTGGAACAAATCACCAGTCATACTCAATCCTCTCCCTGTGCACATGGAACTTATTGTGTCCCTATATACTGTAGAAGAACTATTGTATACGAACTTTCATAGTTTGGTCAAATTACAATTTAAAATTCTTGATGACATGTTTTTATTGAGAAAGATGACTTTTCTGCTGTTATAAAATCAATTAAATTAAAAATTGTGGACTAGAAAAATTTAGACAAACCACAAAAACTGCTTTTTTTTTTATAAATTGTGCCAAGAAAAAACCCCCCCAAAAAACAATCAAATATGCTTCTTTAGAAAGTATTGCACAGATGCTTATTTCAATTTTGACATGGTAGTTAAAAATATGTTTAATTTTGTGTAATATGAAGACAGTTTGGGCATATGTTGACCATTTTGCAGTTGTTATTTATTGAAGTACATCTCATATGGATTTGCCAGTCTCTTTTCAGCCCATCTTCCTAATAAGTAATTACTTTATTGGATGGTTTGTGGCCAAGACCCAAATGTTTTTGTAGCTACTTCTTTCTTAATTGATGAAGTTTTTGATCTGCACACAACCCTTTTTTTCAATCATGCTCAGGACTTATCTGTTGGAAGAAAATTCAGAATTAACAGTACTTCTATCTTTATAGGAATGGAGTCTACATCGTGTGACAGGAGAGTTTACCTTAATACCTACATGAACACTAAAAATGCATTGATTTTTGATGGTGTAATAGGAAGAATTCATAGACAGTTTCATGAAGAACATAAAGTAGTGAAAAGCAATGATAATAGTAAGTCAATTAATTTAAACCTTAAAGTCATCCATGATTAAATGTTTAGGTCACTGTGTTTCTGTTTAATTGTCCTCCACAGTAAATCAACAGAGGGACTTAGTAATGGTTCATGCCCCTGTAATCCAATTTCATCTGAAATCTTTGTCATAATGAAATGATTTTTCAAAATTGCCATTTCTTGTGAATAACAGGTATTAAATTTGTCAATAGATTCTGAAAATTGTGATTTAGTGTGTATCATAGGAAGCAATATATATAATATGTATTGTTGCTATAAACCAAGCCAGTTTTGTCCATTTAAATTTTCCAGAATGTTATGACATGTGTAGACTACATCACCATTTCGATGATATAAATTTAGTAAGAATTTTAATGTAGGTAACTTCAAATCTTATAACTGGGGAAGGAGACATTAGGTTGTGTTTGATTTGCAACATTGGCAACTTATCCTGATGTGACAAAAATAATCCAGGATATTTCAATAAATGGATACATGTATCAATTTTCTCAGTTTTCTAGATAGTTCATTACTGTATGTAAGTGTGAATTTGTGAATTTCATTATGGCATCTCATTTTTCAACTGAAGCATTTTCAATTTTTTACAGTATGCTTTATAGGGAATTTGAATTTATGGTTAAACACATCATGAAAAATATGGTAGTTCTTTAATAGCTATACAAAGATTTTTTATACATGATTTTTGTCCCCCACCTTTTGCAAAAGTGGAGGAGTATAGAATTTGGCTTTCTGTCGGTCCTTCAGTCCTTCCATCTACTCGTAATTGAATTATGGAGAGTAACTTTTGAACACCTGAATAAAATTTAATCAAACTTGGACAGTGTAAGGCTTGTGAGGTAAGGAAGACACATATTAGTTTTGACTTCAGGAGGTCGAAGTTCAAAGTCACAGACTTAACAAAACAAAATTTTGTAGCTGAAAATTGGTTTCCAGAGCGTAACTTTTGAACGTCTTTAAACTTTGACTGTTCAAGGATTATGAGGTAAGGAAGACACAAATTGATTTTGAGGGCAGTAAGTCAAAGGTCATGGTCAACAAAATAACTTAACAAAATAAAATATATGAACCGAAAATTTCAGGGCATAACTATTGAATGCCTTCATGGAATTTCACCAAACCTGGGCAGTTAAAGGCTTATGAGGTAAGGAAGACACCTTAAAATTTTGCAGTCAGTAGGTCAAATGTCAAGGTCACACAGACTTAACAAAATAAAATTTTGGGCCCAAAAGTGGTTTCTGTAGCATAACTATTGAATGTCTTTATGGAATTACACCAAACCTGGGCAGTTAAAGGCTTATGAAGTAAGAAAGATGACACCAATTGATTTTGAGGGCAATAGGTCAAAGGTCAAGGTGACACAGACTAAACAAAATAAAATTTTGGAACTGAAATTTGGTTTCCAGGGCATAACTATTGAATGTTTTCATGGAATGTCATTAAACCTGGGCAGTTAAAGGCTTATGAGATTAGGAAGACACTTACAGATTTTACAGTCAGTAGGTCAAAGGTCATGATCACACAAACTAAACAAAATAATATTTTGGACCGAAAAGTGGTTTCTGAGGCATAACTATTGAATGCCTTTTTGGAATTTCAACAAACCTGGGCAGTTAAAGGCTTATGAAGTAAGAGGGACACCAATTGATTTTGAGGGCAGTAGGTTAAAGGTCTTAAAGGTCAAGGTCACACAACCTAAACAAAATAATATTTTGGGCCGATAATGATTTCTGAGGCATAACTATTGAATGGCTTTTTGGAATTTCAACAAACCTGGGCAGTTAAAGGCTCATGAAGTAAGAGGGACACCAATTGGCTTTGAGGGCAGTAGGTTAAAGGTCTTAAAGGTCAAGGTCATACAGACTTAACAGAATAAAATTTTGGGGCCAAAAATTGGTTTCCAGGGCATAAGTATTAAATGCCATCATGGAATTTCATCAAACTTGGGCAGTTAAAGGATCACGAGTAAAAAAAGACACAGATTGATTTTGAGGTCATTAGGTTAAAGGTTAAGGTCACTTAGACTTAACATCATCTTTGATTGTGCCTTTCACTATATATTCCATGAAATTTTACTTTTGTTGCAAGGCAGGGGACCTGGAGCACTTCTCTTGTTCTCTTTTAGATGTAAAAGCCATTGCTGTATTATTCCTGTTTCAACCACATGTAACATTTTCAGCATTTAATTTTCAAAAATTACTCAATTACTTGCCAAAACTTTTCTTTTAAAGTAATTCTAACACGTGGACATTGTGTCCTTTTTCATTCTTTCAATTTTATTCAGTCCAGTCTCAAGAGGAAATAGAGAGATTGTTACGATGTAAGAGTGGCCATGTCCAAATGTTTAACAGAACAACCATGCCAGTTAGGCACCATTACGTCAACAACAGAAGGATAGGTGATATTGTACTGGATATGCAGAGAAGATGGACTGTAGCTAAGTTTGTATTTTAATTGTTGAAGCTAATAGATCTGGGCAGAGGGTTATAATCATTTTAAAATGGGCATTTTAGTTGGTTTTATCAAATTAAAAGAGCATACTTTTGTTAACAATGTTTATGCCTTAAAATTTGTAATTCAAAATATTTCTTGGTTTTTAAGAGTAGTTTAGTGTAGATAAATCTATATACAGGATTTGAAGATAATCAGAAAGTTGTTGGCAGATTCTTCCCATTTTCATCTGTAAGAAAGAGGGGCAAATCAATAAGGCACTGTATTCCTGTATTTTAGACTCATTAGGTCTCTGGTATTATAGGAAAAATATGCTTGAAAGACAGCTCTGATACCATGATTTATAGACTGTATCTTAAAAAAAACAGGACACAGTCTAGTTTTCATATGAACCATAAATTAAAACTGAAATATATTCTGATGAACAAAATGATCAGATTTGCCATGTATTATATTGTTTCCATAGTCCCATTAATTCTTTGTTATATAGTACGTTTTGTTTGTATGTGTATTGAGAGTAAACTTTTCATCATGACCCAGTTGCAAGAATAATAGTAAATTTAGACTTCCATCCAAAACTCAGTTATAGCTGCCTGTTTACAGCCAACTAAGGATAACTAACCCTTAAATGAGCAAATTCATACAACTTGTTTTCAGTTTAAACAATCTATTTGAATTTTAATCAGACATATGTACTTGGAACTTTTAACTGAAAAATAAAGCTAATGAAAATGACATTTTTTCTCTAAACAATAGAAAATACTTAAAACAAGGAAATGATAAGAGAAAAACAATGACCAGATACTTTGTATATTCATTAATGACTTGCTTGAGTTTTTTTTATTATAGGAGTAGCAAGACTTACTGTTTGAAAGGAAACCATGGCTTTGATAACATTTACAAAAGTATGCAGGTATGGACATGTTTTCTGATGATAGAACTTATACTCATATTAAACAAATATCAGGGTTCTTGATGTGAGAATGTGGCACTGATTCCTTCATCCTCTAGAGAGGATATTTACTGGCACTGTATTAATTTCTATTGAAAATTTTATTAATTTGCAAAACATATATTGTTGTGCTGTTTTTTAATTTACATATACTTACAGGCATTGTTCCTTGCTCATGGACCAGATTTTAAACAAGGAATTGGTATTGAGCCCTTTGAGAACATTGAACTGTATAATATGCTGTGTGGTAAGTTTGTTTCTGTGATATCACATAATTACATACTGTAAACTACCAAATTTTCTTGGCCCCTCGTATATTCACAATTTCTGTTTTCAATCTATTTTTGCACAGTTCTGAATTTCAAATGTAGATTGATTGCAGAAACTGTCACATAAAATTTTACTGATTACAATATTATTTTCTTGGTAACCATTTCCGATATTGACTTATATTTTGTTTGTAATTAGATTTGATTCATTAAATTGTGCTTTTTTGATAACTATTGTTTTTATTAGAATGCCAGTTAATCATCCTATACATGTTTTGATGCACTTTCTACCACTGTATTTGTTTTATCACTTTACCATGTAACATATTTCAATTATGACAACTTATGCTATTTGCAGATTTATTAAAGATATCACCAGCCCCTAATAATGGTACTACTGGATCTTTACATCATTTACTGCACTCTCCCCCACCCATACCTACATCTGACAGAGTTAGTTCCCCTGATTGTCAATCTGTTGCTCAGTTTGCAAAAACAGAAAGCTGCTTTTGTTCAACCAAGGTATAAATAATAGGGAAAAAAAAACTTAAAATCTAACTTTGATAAAAAAGATGATTTTATTGATGTGTTTTTACTAGATAATTCAATGTCATTCTATCTGAATGATAAACATAAGTATTTCACATAATCATTCATACAGGTTTACAGCAACTTTCCCACATAATAACATTTCTACATTTCTTCTCAACAGCTGCCTTTTGTATAGATTTCTTCTGGAATTTGGTATGGTTTTTCAAGGTTAAAAGTATTCCATACTATTCAGTCCACAGATAACGTCTCATTCAAGAAACGATTAATTGCATATATAAATTTGAAAATAACAATCAGCTTTATTTAAGATATTAATTACCAGGTTGCTACAATAACTGGAGTTGAATCATTTACCAGTCCAGTTGGTAAGCCAAAAATGACAAGTGGACATGATGTATGTATAATGAACACAAATGATACATCCAGTGGATACAGTAAGAAACATCATATGCCATTATGGACATCCTTCATACTTTATCCAAACCAGGTAAGCTGAAGTGAAAATAATTGTTTTTTTTTATTCTTTTCTGAAGACTGTTAAAAGTGTGTGTTCAAGAAATGTAAATTTTTTTTGGGGTGTGGGTGGGGGTTGGTGGGTGTTTTACAACTATCTGTTGGTTACTCAGTCAAGTAAGCTTTTATAGCTTAAATATTGTTGAATCAGGTTTAAAATGTACATGATTTTTCTCTAATTCTTTTTCTGTTACTTTTATTTACATGGGTAAAAATTTCTATTCTTTACTCTGCTTTAATGTATGAATGTATAAAGATGAGAAAAAAAACAAAAGAATGAGTCCTTGTTGAATATGGGTTACATTGTGTAATTTTTAGATTAAATGATTGAAATAACAGGTTTTTGTATCTACCATTTTGCAGACAGTTGTGAATACAACAGGAGCCTGTGTAAACACTGATTCAAGAGCAGAATCTGTTCCATGTGGCAACTATTCTGACCAGAACCAGTCTATCTCACATGATTTCTTATTCAACCCAGGTACACTGTACATCTATTGTCATAAAATATAAAAATTTACTTTGTAATTTTCATTTTATAAATCAGATTGTTTGTGAAATCAATATGTCTTTATAGATAAAACTGAGAAAAATGAAGAAAAATTCCAAACTGTCAAGAGTATTAATTTAGATTGATACTTAAAGGCACTTAGAAAAGAAGGTGTCTATAAAAAATACATGTCTACATTTATACTACATGTATTAGAAAAATAAGTTTTTCATATCTTTTCAGGGTTTCAAAAAGATGATCTTGAGGTCAAACTAAATTCCTACTTAGTTCCTATGTTTGATGGTTTCAGAAATGGTAAGGTCATCTTAAGGGGGAGACTTTTAGTTTCTTTATTTGTTTATATTCAGTATAAAAATACAATAAATTTTATTTTTCTAAACAAGAAGAACTTGCATTTTCCAGAAAATAAAGGACTTTTCTTTGAACTAAGAAATTAGAATTAGTCATTTTTTTAATTGTTGAAGTGAATAAAGGGAACATTTAGGACTGGTTATGATACTTATTGTTTTAATTTTGTGTATTTCAGGGATATGGGAATATACATTTAGATTGATTACAGATTATGCCAGTCAAAGATCAGGGATGGAGATATTTGTTGGTCCAGCCTTTGATTATAACCATGATGGACTAGATGAGGTTTTGGACCAAGGAGTTCAGTAGGTCTTTTGTGTTCTCATACTGATGACAAATGTTGATTACAGTTATTTGTCAGTAATTAATGTTTGTTTTGGTGAACTCTACATTGGTTGCATTTTTTTTGGCTGTTAATGCTTGAGATCTGAAACTACTTATTTTCACATTGTATTTATTACACAGTGAAATTTCATGATCTGTAACTATCTGTGAAAATAAGTAACCCCAAATATGCATAGCATTTACCATATGGTAAGTATCAACATTAATTCTCACCAGACACAAAAATAAGTACCCATATACTTGGCATAAAGAAATATAAGATATTACTTATTTGACTGATTTCATTTTTCAATACAAGCATGCTGTGATTTAAAGGTTGACAGGTATTATAATATATGTATGACTTTCTTGTAGACATGTGGGAGATGGTTATGTCCCTTTACCAACACACTATTACATCATTGTTTTAGCATGTAAACAAGGAGATTTAAAGACATGTACTGAAAAAGACATGGACATTCTTTCCTTTGTTATTCCACATATCCCAAATGTACCCAACTGTATGGTTAGTATTCAACTCTATTTTCAAGTCAGAGTGTTAATGTCTAAAGAAGGGGAGATAATTCACAATTTGAAAAAAAAATCTTTTTGAAATTTGTTTAAAAGAATTGATTTATATTCTTTTGCATGTTTTTTTTAAGTGAGTGAACATGATAGTTTTGATAAAATTTTATATTTCAATGTATACTTTTAACTTCGTTAATTAGACTGGATTAATTTGCTTCTTTCTTTGTACTGAAAAAAAAAATTAATGTTGTTAAATTACAGCCAGACGAGGATTATTTGCTTGAAAATGTTGTTAGAATAAGAGACATTGAGTTGCTAACTGGGATCAAGTTCCTCACTGGGTTCCCAGTAGAGACTGCAGCAAGACTAACAACCTATCTGCCCACTTCTTTATGGAAACCCAAACTCATGGCCCTGAAATGGACTGATTTACCATGTATGAAACCAAATACTAGAAGTTGTTCTGGGTAAATATCAGATAACACATATATTTTTGTATATGTATAAGAGGTTACAAACCCTACCCTGGCAAAATATGTGTTTTACAGAGTGAGGTCAAAATTTGAATGTATTTCAATCACTTTACTTAACTGTCCTTCATCAGATGTTGCATTGCATTATCAGGTTAAGTTGGTATTTAGTGAAACAGTCATATATAACTGTTACCTTGCAAATTATAGTCATTAAATGTTTTAATTGCATGTCACAATTTTTGGCTCACAATTTAGGAAAAAAAAAGTACTTGAGTTTTTGCTAACCCCAACAACTGTAATTTTTTATGCCTACTCTCTATTTTTTTCTCAATACCTATTGAGTTGTTTTAGTAGTTAAATGTCAGTCCCTGTAAGAATCAGACAGTTGGTGAAACATAGTATGATAAAATCCATCATTTTGATAGTGTAATTTGACTATTTGTACCATCAGAATCAAGGAAAACAGACAAAATTTTCCATATCATGCTTGAGCATTTGGTTACAATTTCATTGAAATGCACTGAAAATGAACATTTCAAAGGCAGATAACTCTGTCAAAAGCTTCATTTTTCTAAGATTCTATTGAAAAATTTCTGTGCAAAGCCAGTGATGCAGAGATCAAATAATGGTCTTTTCAAAGAGGGAAAGTATCCTTGAGTGAAATTACATAGTCAGATTGGTGAGATTTTGACATGCATGTTTGAGATTTTTCCCATTTTGCCTGATTCTTACAGAGACTGACACCTAATGTTAGAATGATTGTTTTGACTATTGGAAGCTCTCTACCTTATATTCATTTTTTTTTAATTTAGAGTTAAGGGGATTTAAGCATAACAAGGTGAGATAAATTCATCAGTGCTTTTGCACAGCTGATAATTTCCAATATTATTAGAGTTATTTTTCAGCAAGGTTCCATTATTGCTGATATCATTAGATGGCTTTAGAGCTGATTATGTCACCAGAAAGTTAACACCAGTTATAGAGAAGTTGAGAACATGTGGTGTCCACACACCTTATATGAGATCAGTGTACCCAACTGTCACATTCCCTAACCATTATACAATAGCTACGGTTAGTTTAATTATGCATTATTTAGGTATTATGAAGAACTGTTAAGGATTTTTTATTATTTTGTTGTCGCTAGCTCTGATAAATTGTCAGAAAAAATGGGATTGAGTAGATTTATTTCATGTGGGTTGAATTATGTTTGAAGATAATTCTAAACCTTCTTGAATGAAATTATGCATTTATTATCACGTTTTATTGAAATAACACTGATTTCCACTCTACCCTGGCAGTAACATTTCAGAAGGGCAGATATAGACGATAGTAGTGCACTGACTTGACATGAAACTGATATATGGATGAGGCTTAGAACCGCTGGAAAATTTTAGGCTGTGCAGAGCATTTTCACTGGTTTGAGCTGAATTCATATCATAGTTTTTGTCAAGTCAGTGCACTGTTATTGTCTTCATACAGCAACAAAATTTAAACAAAAAATGATGTTTTAAGCAAGGAAAACAATGTTTTTTATTCAAAATGGATGGCATCCTGGTAACTTCAAAACAACATAACATGATGTCACAACAGAAAAGTAATATTCATTCATTGACCCTATATCACTTGTCAATATGCATTCAATGCATTTTGACTGCTCAAATAGAATAATTGCAATATAAAACATGTTATCAGCCCTCTCATAAGCTTCACTTACATTACTTCGGCACAACTGTTCAAAATGTTATATAGATACTGCCAGCAGACTCCAAAGGGAGATAATTTAAATTAAAGGTTGTACATGTTTGATCTTAATAAGCACAACCTCTTCCTAAACCACTCATGGAATTTCGATGTTATTTTATAAGAACATAGGGTATCATATGTAGATATGCATGAAAGAGTAATCAAGGGAACCAAGGTTACAGCGGTAATCAAATGAATGTAATCCAGGGACAAAGACCAGACATGGAAAACAGACATACACAACAAAGAACATAAAGTAACTAAAATCATAAAAGCAAATGAGCAACTCAGATTCCACTAAAAACTGGGAGCATGGACCAGGTAAACCGGTAGGGTAAACGTCCTCTGCTTTTCTAGAAACACCCCTGAGTTGCTTATAAAAAGTCAAGTCCTGGGTAGATGAAAGAGGAAAAGAAAACTATGACATGTTGAGCAAATCAGTTTTCATGGTGTAGATGGATACACAGTAACGATACATGAGTTCCTGATGACGACCATAAAACTTCTGTAGTGATGACTTCAACATAACCCTGTTCCAGAAGCCTACTTGTTAGAAATCTAGCGCGATACAAAAAGTCTGCGTAGTTTTGGCAATCTCTGGCATAACATATGAGTTGTGATATGAACACTTAATACACAGGTGCTGAAGGGATGTTGCCCCAGATGAAAGGAAAGTTGACAATTCTGAATGAAAAGTCATCATGTTTGTCGTAAAGGTTGGTCAATAGTTTCCCCTTACCATTGATTTTTAAGTGTAGGTCAAGATATGAGGCTGACTTCACAGTGTCTGTAGTATTCTTTATCTCAAGTTCTTTGGGGTAGATGTGATGTATCCAATCCCCGAAACTAGGATTGTTTAAAGATAATACGTCATCTATATAGGGGTAACTGACATTAAAGGATCTAGCTAAGCGATATTCTTTCTTTTGGATCAGATCAGCTATAAAGTCAGCCTCATGAGAGTGAAGGAATAGGTCAGCAAGTAGAGAAGCACTATCTGTTCCCATTGGAATGCCGATTGTTTGTTGAAAAACACACCCACTGCACTGGACAAATACGTTGTTGATTAAAAATTCCAGCATTTGGTAAAAATCTTCTTCTGTATATTTGGAAGATAATTCGGAATTATTTCTTACAAAGTGTGAGGAATCTCTTCCAAAACTATATACTTGTATCTTGGTTTACCATCTTTTTTGGAAAAACAAAGATGTATAATGTTTGTAAGTCGGGATTTTAACTGAGTATGGGGAATAGACGTATACATTGTTGAAAAATCATTGGTATTAGTGCTATTATATTCTGATAATAGTCTTGAACTGATGGTCTCCAGAGGATCTTTCGAATTTTTCAGGAAGAACCAGAATTGAAGGTTTTAGATTTGAGTCGGTTAGAAGCGGGGGATATACTCTTTGTGTACTTGCTCACAGTATTTCTGTTATTGATGATGTCACCGTCGATTTGTCTTAACATTGTCAATTGGTGTTGCAGATTTTTATTTTTGTTATCACAGCATTAGCATGTGATAGAAAATATCAGGTAGTTAGTTTCTAATAGACAATCATCTGCTGTCAATTGAGAACTATACTGCTATAAGCACCCAGAAAAGTCAATTGCAACACAAACATAAAGAATCAACAGACCACACACTTTATATGCTAGCCTTTCATGATTTTTGTTACTAAGGAAAAATCAGTAAATAATTCATTACTGGTATAAAAATATGTGATAAACAGATTAATACTTATGATTTTGCATGAAGTATTGCTTTTGTATTTTTGCTTAATATTTCCTGTCAACTTTTTCTATATTTGTTTGTAGGGTTTATATCCAGAATCCCACGGTATTGTATCTAACAACATGTATGATAATGATATTGGAGAAGTATTTAGTTTATCCAGTAAGACGAAGGGTGATCCCAGATGGTGGGGAGGTGAACCTGTAAGACATTTAATTTTTCATCATTAATAAATTGTGTTTAACATGTGAAATTAATATTTTGTATCCCATTTTGAATTTGGAATGGACACTTTTATTTTCACTATATTCAGATTTATTGCCCTACGCATGTACTTGTTAACTTTAAAAGTACACTAATCGTTTTGAAAGAGGACGGTATTTTATTGAGAACATTTGACATGTCTATATATGAAAGCTATTATCGGTATTATATGCATGCTTTAAAAGTAGTGATCAGTCTGTCTGTCTATCTGTCTGTCTGTCTGTCAATAATTTTGACTTGCATCTCTTTAGTATGTCACACTTTTGTTTTTATCCAATGGGTATTCTGAACTAATAAGGCTGTAAAACATTTTTATGTAAGATATGGAATACAGCCAAGAAGCAAGGAAAGAAAGCCTATACATTTTTCTGGCCTGGATCTGATGTCAATATTTCAGGTGAGCTTTGTGTTCAAGTGTTCGTGTTAATTTATATGAAGGAGTAGATTCACTTTACCCAAGTACCACCACAGGCATATATATCAGAAAAGAATTGAATTGACCCCTGGATAAAATTAAGGATTCTATAGGGGTCAGTTTTTTTCTTAGACAAGTGCCTGTGAGTACAATTGTAAATATGAAAAAGGAAGAACAGAAGTATTCCAAGAAAAACATTTGGTTCATTAAAGTTTTAAAACCCCTAATATTAAAATAGAAAAGTAATTCTGACTACAATGTTATCATAGAATGGTAATGTCATATTCTCTGTAAGGAAGTAGGTGGTGTTGATGACTGTTGCAGTTTTCTCTAAGACTTCAGGCAATGATCAATATTATCATTTTATGTAGTAGATCTTTTATTTATCACATATTAATTTTGTCAGTAAAACAATGTCAGTGAGCAAATAAGTGCAAAATGTAAGAAATTTGAACTTTTCAATGAATTTTGTTTATTTCATTGTGTTAGGTTAGCTTAATTTGAATTGCATTACAACCAGATAAATAAACTGGGCATTAGTTCTATCACAATACAACCAGATAAATATACTGGGCTTTAGTTCTATCACATTACAACCAGATAAATAAACTGGGCATTAGTTCTATCACATTACAACCAGATAAATATACTGGGCTTTAGTTCTATCACATTACAACCAGATAAATATACTGGGCATTAGTTCTATCACATTACAACCAGATAAATATACTGGGCATTAGTTCTATCACATTACAACCAGATAAATATACTGGGCTTTAGTTCTATTCTATTACAACCAGATTAATAAACTAGGCATTTGTTCTATCATTTGAAAATAAAAATATGTTGGTCAACATTGGATGTGAAAAAGTGAAAATTTGAGAATCAAAGGGGTTTGCCACTTAACCTATTCAACTTAAACAAAGAATGCCAGTGTTGAACAACTGTGAGCTGTTATTGTGAAACATTGTCTCTATAAACTTAGTTCATTTACATTAATATGCTGAAATATGAAATACAACACCAGCATTACATATCACAAGTATAAGTTATTGTTAGAGTGATTATCCATGAGCTTGCTGTAAGGCCAGTGATATCTCCAGATAATGCATTATGGCTAACCATATTACTGGTTCTGTTTCAGGCAGTTATCCTGAAGTCTGGAAAGGTTATGACGGGTAAGTACATTTATATTATTGATAGTGCAGTGCAGTCACATCTTGTCTTAGGGACCACCTGTATTCAGCAGTAACACTATAATTTAAATACTCCTGTATTGTGAATTCTATGTAGATTTAACCTGTCTATAAAGGCAACCTGTCTTATGTGAACATGTTTTACTCTCCTTGGACAGGCTTGACAGTTTAATTTCATTTGTAATGTCCAAAAGAGAGATCATGGGACAATAAATCTTTCCTTCTATACACATTCACTTTTTGAGTTTTAAATTAAGACATTTACTTACTAGGGATCCTATCAGAATACAGAAAGAAAATGAGGTGATTTATTGGTAATCCGTACTTTATTCCTTTGATCATATTGGCTGATGTTTTCCTTCCTCATGTACATAAGATGTTCAAAAATGTTCGTCAAAACATTGGGAGTGATTGTGACGCATTACTCTTCTTAAAATGATGTCACACACCAGCAGTTTGTAGTCACGCTACTAGATTTTTGCTGAAATTACATTAAAATGATAAAAAATGCAATTATTGGAGTACTGATAAACAGATTAATAATTACTTCTGATTTTGATACTGACAGTATCATGTGGAACATCTCGAATTGTGCTCACATGCTCATTGAGATTTTCACATGATATTGTCAGTATCAAAATAAAAAAAAAACTATTATTCTATATTTATCAGAGATCCTGAAGGAAAATCTGGTTGTAATTACAAAGAGACATATTTTTGTTTTCCAACAACCTTTAGTAAGATAGGGTTTCCTGAGAGACTAGACACGGTGATGGACTGGCTGACATTACCTGAAGAAAAGAGACCTGACATTGTAACACTTTATTTTGATGAGCCAGACCATGCAGGGCATCAGAAAGGTCCAGAGAGTGAAATGGTAGGTTTTTAAATCTGTGTACTGATTTGGAGGTTATTTTAAACCATGTTGATGCTTTAGTTATTTCTCAGATAAACCAAGTAATTTGCATTATGATTGTCTTCTTCTTGCTTTCATTAATTGGTGATTTAAAGGTGAACACCAGTTAATGTCAGATAAATGTATATTTATGTTTGCAAATATAGGAAATTAAACATTTAGTCAAAAATTGATTTTAGGTTTCTTGTTTTGAGTTCCTCTATTTAAACAACCTAAATTAGATTGAGTCTCAAACCTTTTGATAGGTTAATGGTCAGCTAGAAACAGTAGATGATATGCTGGGACGACTAATGAATAAGCTTTACCAGAAAGGCTTACAGGACTGTGTTAATATGATTGTCATTGCAGATCATGGTAAATATTAGGAATATGTTACAAGTGAAATCTAAAGACTTGTTCATGGTTTCTTTGTAGTTACAATGGTTTGTGTTAATATAAAAAAATGACTTTCATTACTATTGTTATGGGGAGCTTTTTTTTTGGATATCATTTAATTGATTTATAAATCGATTGAAGTGTTTCTAGTTTTATGAAATGACTCTCATAATCCCCAAGCTAACAAACAAATAAATCAAACTGCATGTAAGGGAGATAATTCATTCAATTTCTTATTCATTTTTTTTTTTAGCTTTTCTCAACTTTTAATTTGCATTGATTAATTTGCCAACTTATTACAGGTATGCAGGATGTATCATGCAGTGATGTTGTCAAGCTACCAGAATACATGCCAGAAGATATCAAGAATGTCTTAGTCTTTGATGGAACATTTGGACATATAGAAAATGATTATGCAAGAATTTCTAAGTATAGAATCAAAACAGACAGTAAGTTGTTTTAACTTCTATTATAAATTCTGTAACTTAATTCTTAAATAAATTAATTAGTTTGCAATTGTATAGATTTTTCTTGTCTTGGTTTTTATATTGCTGATGACATTTTATAAAACTAATTATTTTGCACTGATATTGTTATTTAAACTTATTGCACCAAATCCTATCATTTACAGGTACAGATAACTTAATGATTTGAACTCAGTTGTGAAATTTCTTCAGTTCTTTAATTTAAGCAATCAGTTTTGTCAGAGCTTGAGTTTGTCTTTATAGACGTGAGCCATGTACCTGTAACTAAGATAATGGATGATCTGATGTGCAAGAATCCAGCCATGAAGGTGTTCACTAAAGAAATAGAACCTAAACGATTCCACTATAGAAACAATAAAAGGATTGGAGATATACTGTTGGACCTTCAGGATGGATGGCTTGTTTCTGAGTAGGTAATTTTCATGTTTAAAGGCCCTAGTATGCTTAAGGTAGATCATACCTATTATTTCTAGTAGATTTTTCTAATTTTTCTCATAGATTACTTTGCATGAACACATTTCAGAATTTTAATGTATAAAACTTAGGTCACCAAATTTGTTTTCGAGATAATTGATAAGTGAATTTATATTTTTGAAATTGTACAAGGAAAGCTGCGATTGATTTTTGGGGTTATGACTTGAACCATTTAGGAGTTTGGGTAAAAAAAGGTCAGAAGCAAGCATCTTCTTGGTGTCTGGATATAATAATTTGAGAAAAAGAGTGAATTTCTAGAAATCATACTGCAAGGTGCCATTACATTGAAGGAAGCCTTTTTTGGAGGGTTTGACATGAACAGTGAATTTGGGCCAAAAAGGGGCCACATTGATTCTCTTCAAAATCTTTTCCTGTTTCAAATCTTTAATTGCAATTTATATTCAAAGCTTGATCAAGCTTGAACGGTAGTCCAAGCTGTCAAGTATTTGACCTCTGTTGTGTATCAAACTGTGTCTTGCAAAATAATTTGATTTGAGTTTAGTAAACCCAGTTTTAGGTATATAGAAATCACCTTGTCTGTGTGTCTGTCTGTCAGTTTGTTCTTCAGTCCACCATTTTTATAAGCTTTGTGAGCTTGCTTGTGTATTTCTGCTTTGTGAGCTTGCTTGTGTATTTCTGCTTTGTGAGCTTTCTTGTGTATTTCTGCTTTGTGAGCTTTCTTGTGTATTTCTGCTTTGTGAGCTTGCTTGTGTATTTCTGCTTTGTGAGCTTTCTTGTGTATTTCTAATTCTGACTGTAAAAATTGCATGATGTTATACTTTTCCTATTTTCTTCAATTTTTTTTCTCTTCAAAATGTTTTTAGAAAAGCTTCAAAATTGTTCAAGATTTCATTGTTAGATCCCTTTTAATACTGTATTGTTGTTATCAATAACATATTTTGATAAGTAGTTGAATACGTCAATTTTTAGACAGGATTAATTTTGTTTATTTTTCAGTACAAACTTTTTTTGGTGCACAGGAGGCAATCATGGTTGGGATAACCTGTTTAAATCTATGCATGTAAGTTCTCTTATTTCTGTTAAGATATTTAAGTCATGGTCATATGACCTCATTACATGGTCAAAGTGTTTATCAAGATTATTTGGTTGGAAGATTTTTGATTGGTCAATTTTTGCATCAAAGTGTTTCAAAGTTTTTTTTGAAAAATAAGATATATAAAATCCATCTAAGTTCATTGTCAAAGTCCCTAAAAAAAAAAAAGAAACTTTGATTGTGAAATTCAGTTTAGTTCTGGTAAAAAATTGAAAGCTTCCTCTTTACTTAAATCCTTATCTTTGATGTTTCATGCAAGTTTGAATAAAAAAAAGGTTACGGAAGAGGACAATCTTTCCTAATGGTCGCGTTTTACTATTATCTCATTCTGAAGATTTACAGAATTATTTCACTAGCATTGTTACATGAAGGTATTTAAAGCAATTTACATCTATTCAGGCATTGTTTTTGGCACATGGACCAGCATTCAGACAGGAGGTTGAAGTCAAACCTTTTGAGAACATAGAACTATACAATCTAATGTCTGGTTAGTATTAGGATTTTAGTCCAATATTTTACAAAAAAAACTTTGTAATAAATTTTTATAGATGAAAAGAAGCTTAACAATTTTCTCCTTAATAATTCCATTTTCATACCAGCATTAGAACGTATGTATTATTAAAGATTTTGAATGGTATAATAAAAGATCTCTTTTTACTGTTTCAACATTTTACATTTTACTCTTGATTTAAATGATAATTAAGAAATACACTCATTTTTAACTCAGATTTTGTTGAGCTATTTTGCTACACTGAAAAATAATTTGAATTTCAGAGATACTTGGAATTACCCCAGCCCCTAACAATGGTACTGTGGGTACTTTACATCACATACTGATGAATCCTGGTACTGTACCAGTAATGACTGCTAATATGACTAACTACTCCTTGACTAAACCTACACCTGTCTGTGGATGTTCTGGGGTATTACTTATATAGTTGTTTGATTACCTCCCTTTAAATTGTTGAACAGACATAAAAGTTAAATGTTGTATGTATATCGGTGTGATAGGTATAATCCCTATTTGTCTATCTGTCTGACAGTCAAACTTAGATAAACAAACAAACAATATTCATTTTGTAAATAAATTTGGCCTGCATATTTTTCCCTTCAGCTTTTAAAAATGTGCAAATTATAATGAATTAGTGCACTAAATTGTGAGAGTTATTGATGTTTTTGACCTTAGTAGTTAATGAATCTCAGACAATGGAAGTCTTCAATTTACACAAGCACTATTTAATTTGTAGAACATATCTGTTTCTGTTCCATTAAATGAATCACATGTTTTGCCATATGGAGTGCCAGCTAATGTAAATGGTAAAATGTATGTAAGGAATTACTCCACATTTTCCTCTGGATTTACTCGAGATGGACCTCTCTGGACGACTGTAAACCTACCCTTAACAAAAAATAAGGTAAAGTGAAAACTATCAGTTATCTCCAGCAAATTAATGAAAAATTAATCATTTAATTGTGAAATTAGTTTCAACTGTTTAAAAGTAAGTTTTTGGTTACTTAATAATTATTGGTTTATCCATTGAAAGGATTTATTCTTCAAGTTGCTTTTGCCAATTGTCTAAAAATTCATGACAGTTTTTTGGAAGATTCTCTGAAAATATAGGTTGATACAAGTTTTTTTTAAAATTTAGCTAGCTTACTCAGTTTGTTTTTTTTCTCTTGAAGAGTATAATTCTCTGTTATGTTCTGTAATATGAAACTTCTTAAATATTTTGTGAATATAGTTTTCCTTTTTTTTAATGCAGGTATATGAATTATATTGTGTTTTTGTAGAAGAATGAAACAGACTGTTTTGTAACTGACATTAACATGTCTGATAGAAGTTGTTCTGAATATAATAACAACGCTATGAACCTCACTCTACGTGCAATCAGTCAGGGTTGTAAGTATACCTTTTTTTCCCCTAATGAAATTCTAGGAATACTTACAACCTGACTTGGGGTTCATAGCCCTCTCATTGAGGAACTAATAGTTCTTCAATGAGAGGGCTATGATTAGTTTCTCAATGAGAGGCCTATGAACCTCAAGTCAGGGTTGTAAGTATTCCTATTTTCCCTAATGAGGTACCTGTGACCTTTGACCTTGTTGAACTGGAATAGCCCAAGCTAAATACCAGTTTATTAAATGAATTCATCTATTGAATATAAGTGACAACTGAGCTTTAACTCTGTGGTCATTTTAATTGACACCCTCACTCATGCAGTTAAACTGCTGTATGATAGTTTTTCTTTCACATGGAAAAATTTACCTGTTAGGAGTTATAGTAGGTGAATCCTGGAGTGTGAAATCAGTGTTCAAATAACAATATTCTGTTTTCCCATTTGTTATAATTCTCTAGAAGTTTAAGTTACATGTAATCATATTATTAGAGGAAAATAAGTCATGAACACTCTGAATAATGTGACCATGTTGCAATTTTCTTATGTAACAAAAGAAGTGCTTAGTGGTTTTTTTTCACATTAGCTAAATGCACATATCTTTTTTTATTTTATCCTTGTAATTTCAGTTAATTTGATGAGAAGTTAGTCCAAGTCTTTGTATAGGTTTTTAGTATGAACATGTCCACTAGAAATGAAAATTATACAAAAATGATGCATCTTTAATCATTCACCATTAAGTCAATGTTATTTCACTTTCATCCCACAGTTATGAGAATCTCAAGATTATTTTGTTGGAGTTAACAACTACCCTATTCTTTAGGAAAAAATCTCCTGCCTTGTAGAAAACGATCTCCTACTTTCAGCTGTTTAACTGCTTGAATGAAGGTGTCTTTTTAAATGATCACAGAGTTAAGCTCCATTGTTCAATGGAGGAGTTCACTCAGCAAAACTGGTATTTACCTTGAGCTACTCCAGTTCAACAAGGTCAGTAATAAAAGTCAATGGACTGTAATTCCTCAATAAGAGAGCCATGAACCTCATTCTTCATTCAATTAGTTCGGGTTGTAAGTATTCCTACTTTTAAAAAAAATATTAACTTGATTAATGAAAAAGATGTGAACATGGACTTCAGACATTGTTCAGTAGAGAAACATACTTGGAGAAATACTCTTTTTGCACTTCGTTCACCTTTTTTCAAAAAAGTATAGTATAATGTAATTTATCATACTCCCCACAATTAAAAAAATTGGGTTATATATGGGAATAACAAATGTCTGTCTTTGTTTATTGTGATTGTAGTGCCATCAAATAGATTTTGATTATGTTTCATATGAGAAATGGATACCATGTGTAGAATGTGTATGAAGAAAGATGACTGTGGTCAGATGCTTGCAAAGGAAGATAACCGAACTTATTGGTTCACATGTTTTAGAGTTCATGGTGAAAGATTATCCTTTAATGAGTTGGCTCCAGTTATGATTTTCATTTGATTGCAAATTTTACATTAGCGTGAAAATTTTTCTTATGTCACTGTCAATAATAAATTAAAAAAAAATGTGTCCTTCAAGAATAGGCAAGTTCTCAAATTTGAATATATTCTGTAATAGTTTCAGGTAAGTCTATTGTTTATGGTATGCATATCATAGACAATTACCAAACTGTTATGTGTATTTTTTATTTTCAGTTACACAGGTCTCTGGTGTTAATTTCTTGAGTTCATTGTCTCCTATGTATGATGGATTTTACAGCGGTAAGTTCTTTCTGCATGTAAAACTTCCACGGCCATTTAAAAGATGCAAACAGAAATGAAAATGTAATTGCATGCTACAATTTTGTGCTTTTAGTTATCTTACTTCATGATGTTTTGCTTATCAGTCTTATTTTTGTCCTTTACCTTAATTTATTTGTAAAAATTAAGAATTCCGTTGTCTGCAATGAAATAGATCAGAGTAGCCCTAGATCAAACAAGTCATAAATTGGTAATAAAACATATCTACTAACCCTTTAAAATGGTGTTAAACAAGAAACATACAATTTTTCTTTTGGCCTAATTAATACAATTTGTTGTAGGTATTTGGTCATATGCATGGAAGCTGACAGAGCATTACAGCAAAAGATATGGTAACATCAGTGTGACAGTTGGACCAATTTATGATTACAATGCAGATGGGTTGTCAGATGATAGTTCTTCCCTCAACTCTAGGTAAATTAATTCCTGTATTATCTCACTACCAAGTAGTAATAACAATTTTCAGTTTTTTTCCATGCCATCTCACATGATAATGGTAATTTTTTATAATCACTTTTGCAATAAAGGTGGGGACTAGTTATGGAATGATAAGCAGCGGACACACCACTTGTTATTGAACTGAAAGCATATTCTAAATACTTTATAGAGATGAGCTAAAAATGGCATAATCATGTGAGTCAGAATGACATTTTATCCATTTTTTTTTACAGCTTATACTTTTAAGTATATTTAACTTCAGTTGTGGTCCTTTCATCAATCAAGAAATGTTTTACCTTTCAGTACAGTAAATGAGAATAGTTCAGTTATAATACCCACACATTTTTACATGATTCTGATGAAATGTAAAGATAGCAACCAAAGTCTCCCTTGTAATGGAGAAATTGATGTACAGTCTTATATCCTACCACATGTACAGATCATTCCTAATTGTCAGGTAAGAGAAAGTGTACTGGTCAGGCCTAATTGTCAGGTTAGAACAAATGTACTTGTCACTCCCAATTTTTAAAGGACAAAACAGAAATAAAAAGTAAAATGAAAGAGCACATAGAAACATACAAAACATGATCAACCAAGACTCCTTCAAAAACTCTAAGAAGAGCCATGACAAAAATATTATTAAAAATTAAGCCAGTAGTACCATAATTATACAAGTACAAATGTTATTTCTGTAATTTTACTTTTATATTAGTTCCAACTGGACTATCTTAAGGACAATGTAGCCAGAATCAGAGACATTGAGTTACTGACTGGATTACAGTTCCTGACAGAAAACATTGACCAAGACCTTGCAGCCAGACTGAGGACATACCTACCTGTAACACTATGGCCTGAGGAGATGATCCAGACTTGGTTAGAAAAGTCATGCACAGATGAGCAGGGCGTTTGTCAATCAGAGTGAGTTAGATACTATTTAAAAAGGTTCACTGAATAGATAGAGTACAAGATATTATTTATCTCATTATAACAGACAATAAAGAATTCTTAATCCTTTTCAGAAAGGGTTCAGTTACCAAGGACACCCTGAGATGTAACTTGCCTTTTGCTCATTGTTTTGAAATTTGCATAAAAATAAGATGTTAAAGTTCTATGGAACAAACTTATAAACCACCAACTTAACACCATGTGAAAACAAGTACAATCTTTAAAAACAGAAAGCCAACACATTTTCTCGCTTTGTCAGTCTATTATTAAAATACCAAGTCTGATTTAGATTTTATATGGTGAACAGTGTAAGCCAATGTATGAAAGTCAAAAACTGTTGACTGAAACTATTCTGGGCATTACGGCCCCACTGGAGCCTTCAATTTCACAGTTGTCATCACTTTTGTTTAAGTGAAATGTGAGGTTGTAAGCTTCATAGATAAGAGGTTGTAAGCTCCATAGATAAGGTTGCCATAGTTAAACATCATCAGTGTCATGTGATGTCAAAGTGAACTCAATACCGACTATGTCTGAAAAAATATAAGTTTCCCACATTTGAGAAAAACTAATCCTTTATTATTGTTTCAATTAAATTCAGTCTATTACCATCTGCAAGTGATAATGAACAAACATTTTTCTCCATTAACCAAATAGAGGTGCACCATCTTTTCTTTTATTTTTAGTTACCAACCTCTGATTTTGATATCATTAGATGGGTTCAGAGCAGATTATTTACTCAGGAACTTTACTCCGTATGTCAGGAAATTGAGTCAGTGTGGATCACATGCTCCTTACATGAGATCAGTGTATCCAACAAAGACATTTCCTAATCATTATTCTATTGTCACAGTAAGATTATGTATGAACATGCACAAACAATTGAAATTTGGAAGTTAATGGTTTGCAATGGCTCAATCAATTTAAGTAGCAGTCATCATAAAAATCTGAAGTAGGTGATTCATGTATGTCAAAACCCACCAAATTCACTTTACTTCTTATTCAGAATTAGTTACAGACCTCATAGTTAGTCTTATTTTTTCATTTTGGTGTTGCACTTTTGAGATAAAAAGTACATAGATAGTACATGAAATAAGCACTTTGCAAGAGTTATTGTTCTTGATTTGATTTGATTGGTTCTATAGTGAGATGAATGTATGGTTTTCTCAAGAGTACAGTTCTGAAAACAGAAAAGACATTTGTTAAGAAAAAATGTAGCATCTGAAGTGTTGAAAAAACATTGTATATTCGGTGGGTATTTCTACACCACAAATCACATGTACCATAGGCATTGTCTGAATTTTATATAGACTGGTACTTAAATAGTATCAAACTGTTATACAGTTAAACCTGTCTCATATGATACAGTTTATTTCAGTCACTTTTACTGTCTCACTGCTAAGCATTTGTTTACAATTTGTATTATATCCAAAGTAAAAGTTTAACAAGTTTAAATAAGATTTTTTTAATGATCTATGTTTTTTACAAATTTGCAGGGTTTATATCCAGAATCTCATGGTATTATAGACAACAACATGTATGATGAGACAATAGGATCCTGGTTTGGTATGAGTAAACCTAATGCTAGTGATCCAAGATGGTGGAAAGGTGAACCTGTAAGTTAAGTATTCTATTCAGTAAGATGTATTGTTTATGGTACTAGTAGACAATATTACAGTCAACTCTTGATATCGGTGTGACTGATAAGAATCAAACTCCAGTGGTGGTGGAATTCAGAGAAATCTCAGACATCTAATGGTAAGATTTCATGTTCTATAATGTATCAAGTTAAAGAACATTGAAATCTTACAGAAGAGGTGTCTGAGATCATTGGAGTCTTACAGGAGAGGTGTCTGAGATCATTGGAGTCTTACAGAAGAGGTATCTGAGATCATTGAGATCTTACAGAAGAGGTGTCTGAGATCATTGGAGTCTTACAGGAGAGGTGTCTGAGATCATTGGAGTCTGACAGGAGAGGTGTCTGAAATCATTGAAATCTTACAGGAGAGGTGTCTGAGATTTCCTAGTCTTACAGGAGAGGTGTCTGAGATCATTGGAGTCTTACAGGAGAGGTGTTTGAGATCATCGGAGTCTTACAGGAGAGGTGTCTGAGATCATTGGAGTCTTACAGGAGAGGTATTTGAGATCATTGAAGTCTTACAGGAGAGGTGTCTGAGATCATTGAAGTCTTACAGGAGAGGTGTCTGAGATTTCCTAGTCTTACAGGAGAGGTGTCTGAGATCATTGGAGTCTTACAGAAGAGGTGTCTGAGATTTCCTAGTCCTGCTTTGGATTCTCCTTTTCACCTTACTAATGTGATTGTTATGCCAATTTATAATAACCTGCTTTCCACTTTGTATTCGCAAGATTTCATAAAACATTTTATTCTGGGGGCAGAAGCATTGCATGTTTTATTTCATCCATGGTGAGAAGGGAACTATTAAATATTCATGAGTTTAACCTAAATAATAGATCATTGTTTTGTCTTGTTTTATGTCTTGTTTTATATTTTGTTCATCTTTCACATCGATAGATATGGAATACAGTGAAAAAACACAACAAGACTTCAGCTACCTATTTTTGGCCTGGGTCTGATGTAAGCATTCAAGGTAAGAATATCTGAAGATATTATAAGTTTCAGAAGTTGAGGATTTCTTTGCTGCTCAAATGTTATTGATGAATATTTTAAGATACCAGTATTACAAAATCATGGTATGATGCCAACAAAAAAAACCCCAAAAAACTACTGTTACCTGATTTGTTTCTAATCCTATTTGTATTATTTTTATTTCAGGAATGTATCCAGATATTTGGAAGAAGTATAATGGGTGAGGATTAGTTTGTTATAATGTTGTAATCAGTTCTTCTGATTAAAATTAATTTGTAATAATAAGGGGATCACATTAAAGGGAATGAATAATAGTAAGACGGTCTTCTAATGCAACACTAATCACCACAGAAATTTTTCACTGTCATCTGTAGACAATTGGTTTCCAGATATTAGATTAAATATGTGTCAAATAATTATATGGTTTGAAATTCAAAGCTTGAAAATCATGCTAATAGTTGTCCAACTTTTCAGGGTGTAACCTCTATCACTGCATCAAGCTAAGCCCCTTGGAGCATTTGAGCATTTTATTGCAATTTGAAAACATAAGAATTTTAAATTTACAATTAAACTAAAAGTAACTGTATAATATTCAGGAGAATTCCCTTCAACTCTAGAGTAGATGAATTACTGACATGGTTATCTTTACCACCGGGCAAAAGACCAGATTTTGCCACATTGTATTTTGATGAACCTGATCATGCTGGTCATAATTATGGACCTGATGACATTGTCAAGGTAATTTATATCAAAGTTCAAGGTTTTGAACACTGCATGCATATCCTTAAATCAATCTGATCAAGCAGGACATAAGTGTGAACCTGATGAATTAATGTCTGTCAAATTTTAATTTTTGGTCTTTAATGATGTCTGTAAAGCATGATATATCATTTCAATAAAAGACTATCAGCAGTTTGTACTGTCTTGTGTCTGTCCAATTTCTCCAGCCATTTTGCCAACACAACCTATTGCATATTATTGAATCCTTTATTAAAATAAGCATTAAATAACAAATTTGCTGTGTTTCAGATTGGTCAAGCCTTGGATAAGGTTGATAAAGCTGTTGGTAGACTGATGGAGGGATTATACCGAGCTGATTTACATAACTGTGCTAATATCATCATTGTAGCTGATCATGGTACAGTTCTATACATATTATCTCTTATAAGTTAAAATTGTGCTGGAATAGTACTACCAGTAGTATATAGAACTTTCATTTGAACATTGTTAAGTATTTAGAGCTTCCATTGTAAAATCTTATTATTCCTGTGCTCCAAGGGAACCAAGATTTTAGCAGAAATCAGAAGAATGTAATCCAGACACAAAGATTAGACATGGAAAATAGACAAACACCAAAAAGAACATAAAATAACCAAAATAATACATACAAAGTAACAAAGGTAAATGAGCAACTCGGACTCCACTTAAAACTGGGAGCATGGAACAGGTGCACCAGGAGTGTATATACTGTTTTAATCTTGTTTGTTCGTAAAATAACCAAACTTATACATATAAAGTAACAAAAGTAAATGAGCAACTCAGACTACACTAAAAACTGGGAGCATGGACCAGGTACACTGGTAGGGTATGTGCTGTTTTAATCTTGTTTGTCCTTATTTCCATCAGTGACACCTTTTCATTACAGTTTTTTCTGTAACTACTATTTTTTTAATGGTAAAAATTTCAGGTATGTCAGACAATGATTGTAACAGGATAATTACAGCCAGAGACTATCTAACACAGTACAACAACATGTATATTTATGAAGGAGCATTCAGTAGGATTAATCCAAAGATAAGATATAGTCCAAACCATCCTAATCCTGTCCCTAATCCAGGTAAAGTTACAATTTGATTTACAGTTTAATTTTTAGTCATTGAAGTAAAACAGTACATCTTTAATTTTTTGTCATATTTGCATTACAAGAAAAAAGACGATTTTATAACATACTTGTGATTTCTGTATCTGCCTTGTTTTTAGTTGATGTTTGGTGTTGACTTAATAAACGACAATGCCAATACAAAATGCATTTTATTGTAATATTTTTACTTAATATATAATTTATTTTTCATGATCAAATCTCATGGAGATTTAAGATTTTATGAAGTAATATTAACATAGTTTGATAAACATGGATGAAGTAAAGATGAATGATTACAAATTGGCTTTCATCTACTGTGAAGTACTATTTTTCGTGGGGTACCAATATTCATGGTTTTCGTGGGTAGACAAAACCACGAAATTTGGTTCCCAAGGAAAAGGAAATTTCCTTTGATGTGTATATTGAAAACCTCAAAAACATGAATTCAAGAATTCACGAACTCATGTTTCTTACCTGATCCACGAAAATTGGTATCCACAAATTAAAGTACTTTCACAGTAAATTATTTTTTCTATTACCATTACATATTTTTTCAGTGCCTATATCTGATATTATTGCTAATTTGAGCTGTAAAACACCACACATAAAGGTTTTTGAGAAGTCCTTGTTACCAAAGAGACATCACTATGCCAACACTAAAAGAATAGCTGATATTGTCGTTGATGTAGAGGATAGGTGGCTTTTTACATATAGGTACTTAATAATATATATAGTTCTCTTATTAGCATACTCATATTATACAAGAATTAATAGTCTGTGTTGATACATTTTAAAATGGTGTGAAAGATCATTCTTTTTCAGGTTTGGGATTTCATTACTTTCGTTGGTTTGTGAAAACTAAATTTTTTCAGTGAAATGTATATTAGTTCAAATCACTGTGAAAAGAAGGAAGGAATTCAATGAACTTTTGATAAATAGAAAAAAAATTATATCGGTAAATTACAATCCTTCCAAAGTAGATTCATGTTGTGGTAGTTGG
Source organism: Perna viridis (assembly GCA_037379345.1). Lineage (NCBI taxonomy): Eukaryota > Metazoa > Mollusca > Bivalvia > Mytilida > Mytilidae > Perna > Perna viridis. The sequence goes on from CM074511.1 coordinate 56,614,010, forward strand.
TCTGTTTTGTACTAGTCTTCGTAGGAATCAGGTGAAATTTGAAAAATCAGAAACCTGCATAAAATTCAAAAGAACATTTTGAATGTTGAAAAATAAAACATTTGGACAGAGTTATCTGTAGCTGAAACATTAATTTGTAGTGCATTTCAATAAAATTATAACTCATTTTGCCAAAAAATGACAGAAAATCTGGTCAGTGTACCTCAGTTCTACTTGTACTAATAACCCAGTTTCACCCACTGCCTGATTTTAACAGAGATCAGTACTGGAAAATGAAAAAAGTAAATAAATTTTATTTTGTATAGATATACCGGTAGATAGAATTTATAATGGAAAAAAAAAAAAAAAAACTGAAATCACTAAATATTTGTATTTTGTTTTATTGTAGATCACTGCATAATTACAATAAGAAATATTGTCAGGGTGGTAACCATGGATACGACAATGCTTACAAATCAATGAATGTAAGTTTTAGTTCAAGTTTCAGATTAAAAAACAGTCTATACTTTAAATTATCTCCATCTTAAAACAAGAAGTCCTGGAAGAGCCTGAATCTCTCTCCTGGCAAACCATGCTCTATCTACCAAGTAAGAAATTGTATCATGCTTTGTTACCATGTTTGACAAAAAATTGCTGAAAAAAGAGCATCTACTGATGAATGATTTTCAGTTGAGTACCTAAGGCACTATGAAATGTTGGAATGCATTCAAAGTGTTCTTTTAGCCTCTGAAAAAAATTTGGGCAGGAGTACCCCTATGACCTGTTATCCTACCGCATCTGAGGGAGTAAACATTTGCTGAAAAAGAACATAGAATGAAGTTAAATCATGGCTATACAACATTTTCATCATCACTTCGACTCAGGAGACCATGTTTAATATATAAACCAAAAATTATTAAAAGCAAAGGAAGTGTATAAATTATTGGGAAAATGGCCACCCAGAACAAATTTTCGTCATCACCTTAGAATACCATGTTTGCGATGGTTACCAAAAATCATTGGAATCTGAGCCACTGGTAAAAATGGCCGCAAATTGGCAGCTATTTTGAAAACAGTCGCAAAACAGAAAATTTCAAAACTGCCAGTCAACTCAGAATGTCATGTTTATCTTATGAGTAGCTTTCATCTTCATTATTCTTCTTTAGTTGAGGATTACCTTTAATAGAAAAAAAACATTATGACCCCTATTTTTAGTAACAGTGGCCATGTTTTTCAACCGATAAAAAAAATTTTAACTGTCAGTTTGTGCAGGATACCCTAAGGAACAATTATGCCAACTTTAATTGTTTTTGTTGCATAGTTTCAGAGAAGATTTTCAAAGTTGTACATGTGAAAAACAACAAAAATATCTGTTTCAGGGGCCATAAATCATACATCGGGTGACAAATCATTTTGAAAATTTTGGTATAGGTCCGTCTTTTGATGGGAGCAATATTACCCCATCAAATTTTTGCTAAATTCAATTGTTTTTTAGTTATTTGCAAAAAACTGTATTTTAACCCCTATGGTCTATTTTAGTACCAGTGGCCATGTTTTTTAACATTTCAAAAATTTTAAACAATCATTTTGTGCAAGATATTGTAAGGAACAACCATGCCAAGTTTCATTCCAATTGGCTGGCAGTTTCAGTGGAGAATTTGTTTGAAAAAAAGCTAACAATCGAATGACAGACACATTGGCAGATGACGACGGACAGTGGACGCAAGTGATGACAATAGCTCACACGCCTTTAGGCCAGGTGAGCTAAAACCCCAATGTTTCTGTAGTTTGATTTAATGTTAAGAACATGATGATATTGTCTTAATTTCTATTAGTCTTGTAAAACCTTCAATATAGGTGTTAGAGTGACCTACTATGTTACTAAGAAAAAAAACATTCCTCTATATTGTATAAATGTTTTATGTTTCAGGCTTTATTTTTGGCCCATGGACCTGTTTTCAAACAGAATTTTGTCATAGAACCCTTTGAGAACATAGAACTATACAATTTAATGTCAGGTATCTATAGATTTTATTATTTCACATTTGTTATAAAGTTCAAATAAAGAGATCAAAATTGGAAAAAAAAGTAGTTTAGTATTTCTTAGTATGGTAAACTTTAGAAATATATATTACTTAATCAGAATACAATTGCAATTTAAACTTTAAAGTAACAATATGTAGTGTCATATCAGAGAAAAAATTTAAGGCCTCACAAAGTGAATTACTTGTGAATTAATTGTTTGTCCTCATGTCTTTATTTTAAGGTTCCTTGTTACCAGTTTTTATTGTCATATCAATAGAGGTAAATAAAACACACCTCTCTCACCGTTTTTTTCATGTCTACATAAATAATGTTAAAAGCATCCTTATCACAGTTTGGACAATAAAAAGGTAAAAGTTCCTCATTGGTTTTCATAAAAAAAAATGGTATGAAAACCAAGGTATTAACTTTAAAGAGCCTAATATAACTTTTTTACAGGTATATTGAATATATCTGCTGCTCCAAACAATGGTACTATTGGAAGTTTGTACAAATTGTTAAAACATCCTCCCAAAGATGTTCCTGACAAACATAGAATGAACTACTCAAAGAGCTTTTTAACACCTAATATATCATTATCCCCAGAATGTCTAGCTAACTGTCCATCATTTGCTGATATTAAAAAGGTAAGCCAATTATCCTAAAATTTAAAAATGTTTTTATTTACTTCCATAGAAGTTTGCAGAGATTGTTTTTTTTAATGAAAATTCAGTTGAAACATTGTTTTTATCAAACCTTATTTAGTTGGTGAATAGATTAGCTTAATCTTTCTTTGTATATTTCAGTCATCTTTTAACAAAAAAGCGGTAGAAATAAAACACACACCATTTGGTATTCCTGACATAAGCCTGAATTCAACCGTAAATCTATTATACAGTCCAACTCATGTCACAGGATATAATGTTAACTACCAATACCCAGTTTGGTCATCATATACTTTGGATAATAGTGTAAGTATTATCTGTACTGAAATCACAGTGTGTCGGGGATCATTTTTATACTCATACTCAGTGAGTGGTTTGATTGGAATCACCTTGTATGTCTGTCATTCCATTTGTCCATCCTAATTTTATTGCAATCCTCTCAGCTGCCTCTGTACAGATTGATTTCAAATTAGGTTTAGAATACTGTAGACTTATGGTGCAAGCCTTGTTGTCTGATGTCAACTTCCTGTATGTAGCACAATAATGCATGCAACTTCATGTTAGGTTGGTCATGTGTTAAAGCCCAAATTGAAATTCAAAAGGTGTCATCAAACTGAATGACAGTTGAGACAATAAAATGGCCCAAACAATTTAAATTATTTTCTTCAGGACTCATTAATGATTTAATAGTAGGGGCATTGGCCCATTTGAACATGATTCCAGAATGATCCTAGGATAAATGTTTACCTTCAATATACTGTATATATATATAGATCAGATAAATTTTGGTAAAGTTTTTGACATAGGCCTTGGAAGTGTTTTAATATTGAATGTACTATTGTTCATGGGGTACCAGTTTTTTGTGGTTTTTGTGGGTAGACCAAACCATGAAATTTGGTTCTCAACGAATGAGAGATTTCCACACTTCCATTGATGAGTATACTGAAAACATTAAAACCACAAATTCAAGAATCCACAAACTTGTGTTTCTTCCCTGATCCACGAAAATTGGTATCCATGAATTAAAGTACTTTCACTGTAGTTCTATCAGGATGAGTTACCAATTAAGTTTGAAATTTGAGTTTGATGAGACAATTTTCAGTGTTATGCCCATATCCTTCTTTGATATTTGCAGTAGGTATGGACATTATAAACTTGAAAACCTGGTTTTACAGTACTCCTTAAAAAGTTAAAATGAAACTTAATTTTGTGATTTCAGTCTTGCATTAAGTAATTTTATGAAATCTTGAAACATTACTCTGAGCCTCATTTTTGCAGACATACAGTTTAAAGTTATGGTATAAATTATATTATGATAGGATATCTGTATCTTTTTTCACTTCTTTGACAACCTGAAGCTGTCATGTTTAACATATGATAATAGTACAAGCATTAAATAAAAATTGTTAATATGACAAAGAGTTTACTGAACTGTTAAATTCTAATGTTTGTAGACATACACACAGACAACTGAAAAGAATTGTGAGTTGCCAGATGAAAGAGTTACACATTTTGCCACTAAGACTTGCCTTATGACAAAGATGTTACCAGATAATTTCACACCAGCCTCTTTAAGAGTATCAGGTAATAGATTTTAAGAACAGGAGTTTTAGTAGTTTGAAAAAGTGGCAGACAGAGCTTTTTAAAAACAAATACCTTTTTATGGTATTCTTTTCTTATTTAAGCATAATTGTATGTAAGCGGTTGGAATTCCGTTCCTCCACACCCCAACCTCTTACCTCCAAGCGCTATATTGCAAACTGCCCATTCTGACCTTCTTTGAAATCGGCAGAATTATAGTTAATTATTTACCATTTAAAACATTTTATACAATCTCTTTACTCTAACATGATAGAAGGTGACTAAACTTAAGAAAAACAAATAGCCTACCTGATGAGAAAATCCAGCAATCCTGAAATCCTTTGTAAAAACAGTTCAAATGAACTTCAAATTTCGTTTTCAGCATTTTGAATGTGTACATCCAGTTGATAAATAAAGTAATAATACAGACTTAAATTTGTGAAACAAAAATATTAAATTAACCAACAAATTGCCATTACCAACTTTAAGTTAGTTGTGTCAAAAATATATTGTAATCCGTAAAATTAGTGACCTAATTCAAAATGGCTGGTCACTTTGATAACTGTCTTCATTACAAATGTTTTCTAGGTATTTAACAAAAATTTAGGATTTTTTTGCTTGATTTCTGTTTAGTTTAAACTTTTTTTTGTAAATAAAAGACTCGAAATATTTTAAAACACATGTTAAGCTTATTTACATTTGCAGTGGTGTTCAGCATGTCAGACATTAGAGGTTAGGATGGCACCAAGTCAGAAAATAGCTTGCAATGCTACCTCTAGCACTGCTGGAGTAGTTCTTGGTTAATTCAATGTAAAAATGTCATATTTTTCCATTTTCAAATAAAGTTTTAAAATTATGTACCATTTTAAAATTTCTGTAATTTTATGGAAAAATAGGTGAATAAATTCTTTACTCCTCATGTAAATGATTATAACTCATAACTTACACAGCATATACTTATCCTTTCAATATTGTAGATGGACAGCAACCAAACTTCAATAAATTGTCATCGTTGTATGTGACAGTCTATAAAGAATTCATGACAGGTAAAAATTGTTCAGACCATTAGTCTTTATGAAAAAAATGAGATTATTTTCGTCATCCTGAAAAGTTTTTCGTCAATGACGAGTGCTAGAAAAATCACTGGAAACATACCATAAACGCTGAAACATGTAACAATTTTTGTTTCTCTCTTTTATCAACTTCTTGTTTAATGGAACTTTGAAATTTTCAATTAATGTAGTGACATGCAAAATTTTCTTTGCAAAAATCTTTGATCCCTTATAAATCAGAAATATTGCTTCAATTTGGTATCATATAAAACATGTTGTAAGCAATTTTTGTCAGTCTCTTTTATAAACTTCTTATTGAGCAAAAATAAGGAATGAGTCAGGATATACTTGGCATGACATCTCATAAAACCTTGTGTTATTCCAAAATATTGTGGTTTTTTTTTTTCAGAAGATGATGGCCATATTTTTTTTTATGTTTATTTATCATTCATATTGTGGTTATTGGATTAAATCAGAAGAGTTTTTAAATGTTTTGTTTCAAAAAGAATTCAGATGCATTTAATTTTCTGTGTCAATATAGTAGTCACAACTTTGATGTTGCTACATGTAGGTTGAATACATAGGAATATTACAAGTACATGTGTATAATTATTTCTTGTTAGGCCAAGTAAAATTAAATGGTAGATTCTCATCCAATCTTTACAAAAAATATGGGGTGGGAGGGAGGATTTAATTTTTTTTACTTGCCAGATACTTGCTAGTCTGAATTTAGATATAATCTAAATCCATAGCCACATCAGTTTCAGAGAAGAAAGACTTAGTCACTAAGAAATGGAAGATTTGTTTGTTATAGTATCTCAATACGAAAAACTGACACAAAAAAAATCCTAATTTTGAAATTCCCACCCTGATTTTTAGTTCACCTGGCCAGGCCAGGTGAGGCTATTGCCATCACTTGGCATCCTTCATCATCTCTAACAATTTTTCAAAACTCTTCTTCTCTGAAAATACTGGACCAATTAGAATAGAACTTGGTATGAATGCTCCTTAGCCGCTGTTACTGAAAATTAAATAAAGGGGAGAGACAGAAGTTTTTCTTATGTATCTCCAAAACCTTTGAAGTTCTTTCAGTTGCCAAAATAATCCTTATTATAAGGCCTACAAAAGTCTGCATTATATCAAAGTTGTTGGATGACTCTGTGTTAAGAGTTATTGCCCTTGAAAGGTAAAAAATGATGTGTTTTTTTCCTACAGTTATCAACCAATATTCTGAAAACTTTGAAAGAAGGAAACTTTTAATTGCTAAAATGATCCTCATGATAAGACCTACAAATTCTGCAGGGGATTAAAGTGTTGGACAACTCTTGGTCGTTATTGTCCTTGAAAGGTGAAAAATTATGTTTTTAGCAGTTTTCAGCCAATATCTTGGAAGCTATAATAGATCGAAACTTTCAATTGATGAAATGATCCTTATGATAAGTCCTACCAAAGTCTTCATTTAGTCAAAATTGTTGGACAACTCCTTGTTAAGAGTTAAAGGCAAAAGTTCAACCAGGTGAGCAATTCAGGCTTCCGGGAGCCTCTTTTTTTTTTATTTTTGTCATTGAGAATCTACTAATAAGTTTTATTTGGCCTGATCGATCTTGTTTCTTGTCTAATTTTGAGATTTCAGTTTTAGTTTATTTTTGTGGTTTCTTCAATATGCTTATTAGTAGCTACAGATTGATTTATGACACAAATTAATTTATCCGTACACAACTTTTAAACAGGAATATGGAGTTCTTTGATGCAGAAGATAAAGCAATGGTCCATGAAAAATGGACCTGTAAATATTATCACTGGTCCTGCTTTTGACTATGATTACGATGGACTACCTGATACTGCTGCTGTAGCACAAAAGTATGTAAGATTTAAAAAATTGGTTACTGCAAATAAATCATCCCATCTAATATTTGTTTATTTCACAATTAAAGAGGGGGCCAACTCACACTTTGCATCAATTGAGCTGAATTATTTCAATTCTTTCAAGTTGTGTATTTTCATACTTGTATACTGATCTTGAAAAAATGTATTATGGTATAGTATAACAATTTCTGTCTACCATCACCAAACATCTCAATCCATACATAGACATATTGTACAAAACCACACCATGTATTTTGATTTTTGTTTAAGCCATTCCAAAGTAAAAGACATTCCAGTTCCAAGCCACATTTTCCTGATAGTTACTAAGTGTACCTCAGGTGACATGTCTTCCTGTTCAGATCTCAAGACCATATCATTTATACTACCTAACATTCCACATGAAAATAACTGTCTGGTAAGTAAATATGGTGACATTGTCTAAACCTTAAATAGTGTGACATTGTCGAAACTTTAATTATGGTGACATTGTCTAAACCTTAAATATGGCGACATTGATTTTTACACCTTAAATGTGGTGACACTTTTTTAAACCTTTGATATAGTGACATTGTCTGAACCTTAAAGATAATAAAATTGTCTTAACCTGGAAAGAGATGTGAAACAAAAATTATCTTATTACTAATTTTTTTATTTATAAAACTGAGTATGCTTATTTTCAACTGTGACATACAATTTCTCACAAAGTTCCATGTTTATTCTGACTCTTTTTTATGTACCACAACTGATATTGTCATTGGCTTTTAACCTGTGTATTCCAAAAAAAATATTTTAAACTTTGTCTTATTTTGTTTTTGTTCATTTATTATTTTTTCTGCTAGTTTATAAACAATATGGTTTGTGAATGTTATCTCCCCTATTTGTTACTTCTTCAAGAAATATAATCGATCCTTTCTCATTTTGATTTCTCTTTTTTTAGAGCACAGATGCTTATTTGACAGATAATGAAGCTAGAATCAGAGACATAGAACTCTTGACAGGTCTAAAGTTTTTTACTAATCATAAAGACAATATACAACTAAGAACATTTTTACCTCATGGATTGTGGACTGTTTAAAAGCATTTCTGTGATCAGTTTTTTAACAGATGTGTGATCTTTATATTTTGTAGCATTATTGTATCTATTGATTTTAGTTTCATACACTTGAACAATGTAGAGTAGAATAGCTCCATAGTAAATGAAGATTTTGATGTTCTATTTTGTATTATTTACCTTCTACCAACTGCAGTACACTTCCTGTCTCCAGATCTTAATTGTCTCTGCATCTAAATATTGTGTAACTTACCACACCATAGTTTAACCGACCAAGACAGGTAACAGCTGGGGAAACTCTTTCAGATCAATGTGGGGTCAAGAAGTAGGTCAAATGGCTAATCCATCAGCCAAAGCCCCTAGTACCACATCTACATGTATGATTGACAATAGTAGTGTTACACTTTTATTTTAAAGGTACTGGCATTGATTTCACAAAAAGTCATAAGTGTGAAATTGATCATAAGTTATGACGTCACAATGCTATTTTTGATAGTGACATCATTACTTACAGTCAACTTTACTCTTATGACATTTTGTGAATTCAACGCCAGATCTGGGCATTGTTTCACAAAGCTTAGGAAAGACTTACATACACATAAGTACAATAGGTTTATTAAGGATATGTGTTTACGTAAGTCTTAAGAGTGCTTTGTAAACCGGTGGCCAGTTTAGCCATTTTTCTACTTACACAAAGACATTGACATCTTTAGTTGTCTTTTTAATTAGTCACCAAATCTGTTATGTTCAGTACATATAGCTAGGACATTGGAGCTAGTAGCTATACGTGTACATTGTAAATGAAGAATAGATAGAGTACATATAATTCTAAACTTTAATATTCATTTATCAATTTCAACAAACACATAAAATAAAAGAAAATAAATTTTGTCATCTGATGATATAGTAGCTTAGTGACAAAACTCCATAACATAATGTTGTTTTATTTATGGACAACAATTTACTGACTAGATGAAATAGAAATCTTTATCAAAATTACCATGAAAATTGTTTAGAAAGCTTTAAAATTTCATTTAGGGAAAAAATTAAACATTTTAATTGAGAAAAAATTGGAAGACATAAAGTTCAATAGAAGTCCTGCTTTTGACTATGACTACGATGGACTACCTGATACTGCTGCTGTAGCACAAAAGTATGTAAGATTTAAAAAATTGGTTACTGCAAATAAATCATCCCATCTAATATTTGTTTATTTCACAATTAAAGAGGGGGCCAACTCACACTTTGCATCAATCGAGCTGAATTATTTCAATTCTTTCAAGTTGTGTATTTTCATACTTGTATACTGATCTTGAAAAAATGTATTATGGTATAGTATAACAATTTCTGTCTACCATCACCAAACATCTCAATCCATACATAGACATAAAGTTCAATAGAATGACCCCCAAAATAGACAAGTTAAACATTTAGCATCATTCAATATGATTTACATTTTTATTAAAAATTAATATTTTGGGATTCTTTTCTATAAACAGGAAACAGTCCCTTGTGCCAAAAAAAATCCAAAAAACATACAAAATTGATACTTGTTTGAGAATATTAATAAATTTTAACACATAATATATATATATAAATTGCCATAAAAACCTTTAAATCCCTAATTGTTTTTATACAGAACCCTATATTCTATGTTTTGATTTCTTAATCCCCATAAAATATCATATTTTGAAGTCTAAATTAAAGGCATGAAAGAAGTTATGTTATTTTCATTATCTTCAAAATAAAATCATACAACTTGAAATATCACAGTTTTTTTGGTGGTGTATCCCCTCCAATTCCTTGAAATATGTTTAAGAAATTTCAGTCTTCAATTTCTGTTCATTATTTTAAAATGAACATGAATAAGACTATACTGTAATTATCTGTAACATTGGTAGTTCCAGGTGTTTGAAACCCTCCTTTTGTTAGAAAAATTGTAAACTTCAATTATATTTTTGGCAATTATGAACTGATAATAGTTTGAAATCCCCATTCCAAAATATCTGGATCTTCATCTGTGCAGGATATCATATCTGAGTAGCAATCTTTGTAAAAAATCAGACAGGTTGTGATTCATGCAAGTCAAAAACCCACCTAATTCACTTTCATTTCTTATTCAGAATCAGTTAAAGACCACATAACCGGTCACAGTTTTTCATTTGGGTATTGCGTTTTTGAGATAAAATCTCTATCTCTCTCTATCCATCTCTATATCTATATCTATACCTAAGGGTCTGAGAAATTCCCAATGATGTTAGAACTGTCAAATTTGCTATGAATATTTTTGGTCTTTCCCTCCGCAGGACTCGTACTGTCCTGTACTACCATACATCGTGTACTAAGTTACAGCCCTAGATTAATCCTACGAGGAGGAATGACCCGGGCAGCGAAAGCTATATTTTTATATAGCCTAGCTGGCTGAGTGGTCTAGGGCACTGGACTTGTGCAGGCGGTGTTGCCATAGATGTCACAGCATTATGAGTTCGAGTCCCACGAACAAAAATTTGCATCGCAAATTTGACAGTTCTAACATTGTTGGGAATTTTTCAGACCTTTCTATACATTTACATATCTTCCCTGTATCAATTTGATCCAATGGAGCAGTGTAGCGAATAGAGTCTGAGATGTTTAAATATATAATATCCCAAACGATGACGGTATAGAAGCCTGCAGAGAAGCTTGGGAATTTTGGACCCCCCTACTGACTGCTAAGTAAATTTACTCACTTTAGTTTTGAAGTGTAACAACTTCATTTTCAACGACGAACACTACCTCCAAATCAATGGTACAGCTATGGGAATGAAAATGGCTCCTTCGTATGCTAACATCTTCATGAGTAAATTAGAAAATCAAATAATTTCAACATCTTCATTGAAACCCCTCTTTTGGTTTTGATTCATCGATGATGTTGACATGAAATGGACTGAGTCGAAACAAAACTTAGACAATTTTATCACACATGCCAACAATGTTTATCCATCAATCAAATTCACCCATGAAATTTCTGACACTAAAATCACATTTTTGGATACTACTACGTTTGTAAAAGATGGGGAAATGTCAATGGATCTTCAAAGCAAACCAACTGATAGTCACCAATACTTATCTCCCAATAGTTGTCATCCAAAACATAGTACTAAAAGCATACCATACAGCCAGGCACTTCAAATTCGGCGCATTTGCTCATCTGACGATACCACCAACAAACGTCTAAATGAACTCCGTGGTCATTTGTTATCGCATTGCTATAAATCAACAGATATAGATCAGGGATTTGAACGTTCTAACAACATCAGCTGTAAAGATCTCCTCAAGTACAAACCTATGAAAAAGAACAAAAGGGTTCCTTTTGTGCTTACATACCATCCAGCCTTTGGGAAACTCTCGCAGCTACTGCATTCAAATTGGGAAGCCATTCAAAAACATCCTAAGCTCTTCAAGATCTTTCCTGGGGCCCCTGTCCTGGCATTCTGTAGACCTACGAGCCTAAGAGATGCCCTAGTAAGAGCAGAGATTTCAGCCCAACGGGCCAGTGTCGACCATGTGGAGATAAAAGACCTGTACTAAGATACTGCACACCAAAACATTGAAAAGCTACTGCACTGGAAAGGAATTTGCCATTTTTTGCGATGTGACTTGCAAAACTGAAAATACCATATACCTTCTCCAGTGTCGATGTCGTATGCAGTAAGTTGGCGAAACAGAAAAACCTTTCAACAGGCGTATGAATGGTCATTGCAGTGACTACAAATGCAAACCAGACCTCCCTCTAAGTCGCCATCTTAGATCCACCGGACACACCCAGGAGTATCTCCACAACATTACTGTTACGATCATAGAACATAATAAAATAGTCAAAATGTAAAAGAGTGTCTTGGGAAAGCTTTTGGATGAAGAAATTACAAACAACTTCTCCAGATGGAATAAACAAGAAAAAATAATCCATTTTTAGGTCTTGGTCTACATCCTATACATCAATACGCCGTACTACTATATTTTGACTTTTTTTTTTTTTTAATTGTTTTCCATAGTTAATTTTTATTTTTAATTTTGATAAAAAGATCCCCTTTGTTATTTTCATTTAGGCTCCTCATCATTTGCTTATGTGTGCCTTTGATAAAGGTACAATCACCCACAGCATACATGATTCAGCTTCTGAATCTGTTATGATTTTGAACTTTATGAGGTTTATGCTGAAGAATCAATTATCCGAAATATTCAATGTAAATTTTACCATCTTTCATATATATATATACTCTGTATATCAGGAATAATAGAAACTTTATCTCTATGTGGGAAAAATGTCATTTAATTTATTGTGATACCGAGAAGACATCAATCATCATGCATTCTATACAATAATAAAAACACTGAAATAATTTCTAAATTTACAGTATTGGCAAATTTTGCAGATTTTATTCATTAAAGACAGATGCCAAATACCCTGAAGATTCTTTTTTCAAACTACCAATGTCAATAAAATGTATAACATAAGTAAAATGACCTGAGTCATGGTGATGGTGATGTAGCTACCATAATGATCAGCTGAGGAGTCAGTATCTGTTTTAGTCTATATTGATATTGGAAGACATAATTTTCAGCCAACATCCATCGGACTGTTAATATTCACATTTAGAGCAAAGTCTCTGCCACATTCTGACCCCTTTATTGTGAAACTGCTACCAGATTCTTGGAGGTTACTGTCCAGGTTACAATCTAAAACGTTAACTGTTGTCAATTTGTTGATGGCTTTTCCTAGGTCACACAAATAATCTTGAAAAGAAAAAAGAGTACTTAAGTCACCTAGTTTGAAAAATACTTTTTTTATATATATCCTCTAGCATATAGTAGTTTCAATTATAACCGAAGATTAAGTATCAGTAAATACTTAATTTGTCAAAAATCTTACAAACATTACTTAAAGACAGAATAATGAAGGCATGATCTAATTTTTCTTATAAAGTCTGGCAACTTGCAAAACAAAAAGAAACATTCTCCCAAAAAAGATCTATAAAAATGTACCAATAATGATAATAATCTATGGTGTGTGGACAGACAGATATATACAATGGGATAAACATATACATGTATTAAAAGATGGGCACCTTAAAATAGGAAAAACACATTTTGTTGTCAAACTATATAAAGTTTAACCAGTCAAATTAAATTATTCATAGCTATGTCAATTACTTAATAGTAGACACAGATTATCATCTTGTATGCAAATCATTATATTTGAATAATCTAGAAATAGGTAATTATCATATTTCCTCTACCCCTTCACTGAGTTTCTTTCAGAACAAAAATGAGACTTCCTTTTTTCTTTGCCTTGATTGAATGGTAGTAATAAACACATGTAATTTCCAGTTTATATGACATCAAAGTTATTGCTTACCTTCAGTAACACTGCTGCCTTTCAGTTCAAGAGTGGTTAAATTAGGTGTGTACTGAAAAAGAACAATTCGTCCATCATTGTCATTCCATTTGTTTAGGTATTGTGTACCATACAAATGTGATAGTTTAGGGTCAATGCATTGAAAGGATTGCTCTAACAAACTCAAACTTTTCAATATCAAACATTTCTGTTTATATTGTTAAAAAGCTGAAAATGCAATATAATGAATGCTTTATTTTCGTGAGTGATCTATGTATGCTGATTTTGTGCACACAAGAAAAAAAATCATAAATAAATTATTGTAAATAAGTCCATACATATCAGAGTGTATGAAATCTTCAAAAACTTTAAATCAAATCTTTACTTACATGTGCCAGTATATTAGCTAGATACTGAACATGGAATGCCTGTAACACCATGGTCTTCAGAGCCAGTAATGGAGAACTATGTTTTACTTTCACTTGAGATAGTTTGTTCAGCTGCAATACTAGGTGGTTTAATCTTGGACATCCCTGTTGAAAAAAAACCATCATCCAATATGTTTTTTATAGTGTGATCAAATTCATAAAAGTTACTTTGGGTGATATACTACACCATTTTCTATAATGGTCAGAGCTGTACTGCATCAAATGATTCAGTGTTTAACAATTAATATTTCCATGGTAACTTCTGATATTAAAGCATTTCTCAATTTGTTGTTTAGAGGCAGTTTTCCTAAGATGTTATGTCTAAAACTCAACATTTTTCATACAGTTTTTTTAGCTCACTGGCCAAAGGCCAAGTGAGCTTATGCCATCACTTGGTGTCCGTCGTCGTCGTGGACAAATGTTAAAAAATCTTCTACTCTGAAACTATTGGACTGACAGGTTTTAAACTTGACATGATTGTTCCTTAGGGTGTTTTGCACAAAATGACCGTTGGGATTTTTGATCCATGAAAAAAACATGGCCGCTTTTACTAAAAATAGAACATAAGGGTCAGATTGCAGTTTTTTGCAAATAACTCAAAAACCGTTGCCTTTACCAAATTTCTGGCATGGGTAAAATTGTTAAGCATCATGAGAAGGACCTATGCCGAAATTTTCAAAACCATTCATTGACTAATGTAGGAGTTACGACCCCTGAAAACAGTTTTTTTGGTTTTTTTTTCATATGTACAACTTTGTAAATCATCTTCTCTAAGACCATTTAAGATCATTGAATGAAAATAAGCATAATAGTTCTTTAGTGTATTGTGCTCAAAATGAGTGTTGTGATTTTTAATCCATGAATAGATATGGCTGCCTATACTAACAAGAGGCTCTCAGGAGCCTGAATCGCTCACCTTCTTGGATTTTGCATTTCAAAGGCAATAAATTAAACAAGAAGTTGTCCAACTATTTTGACTAAAGAAGTCTTTGGTAGGACTATCACAAGATCTTTTCAATAACTGAAAGTTTCTTTTATTCTATCATAATTTGCAAGATATTGACTGAAAACTATTAAAAAAAAGTCATTTTTCCAACATGTCTTAACGGATTATAACCAAAATTTGACCAGAGATAGATTTCATCATGCTGAACACTTTTACCCAGTCAAAATTCAGTTAACCCTAACGGTTTAGGATATATATGCGGAAAACTACTGTCTGACCCCTATGTTCTATTTTTAGTAACGGCAGTCATGTTTTTTTGATGAATCAAAAATCCCCACATCAGGTCTATGCAAGATACCCCAAGAAACATTCATACCAAGTTTAGTTCTAATTAGTCGAGGAGTTTCAGAGGAGAAGAGTTTTGTATAATTGTTAACGACGACGACGACGACGACGACGACGACGGATGCCAAGTGATGGCAATAGCTCACATGGCCTTTGGCCAGGTGAGCTAAAAATGGAACTTAGGGGTCGTAAGACAGGTTTTTGAAAAAAATTAAAAAATTGTTGCCTTTAGCAAAATTCTGGTTCAGGTCATGCAAATGCTATGAAAAGCATTTCCTGCATTTGACAATTTACTTGATTTTAACTTCGCCTGTCTCATTCCTCAAGTTTTTCAAATAAGCAAATGGCTAACCATGTGAGCGATTCAGGCTCTCTTGAGCCTCTAGTTAACCAGAAAAATTCCTTAAGCTTCATATGCACTACACATATCTTTTACTGGTTTTTATTTGTAACAGTTGAAATCAGCATGCCGACAGAATTTGTAACAGTAGAAATCAGCATGCTGACAGAATTTGTAACAGTAGAAATCAGCATGCCGACTGAATTTGTAACAGTAGAAATCAGCATGCTGACTGAATGACAGAAAGTTTGTTTAAGCTACTTAGGTGACTTTCTTAAAATAACCAAACAAAATGAAATCACACTGAAATCTAATTTGAATATAAACAACTCAAAAATGATTTTTGATATACATTTACATTCATTGAATAGTTTATCTAATAATGTGTCATTGTACAATTAATCACCTGAATTCTGAGATACTCCAGCTTGGGACATAATATTTCTGAAATGAAAGAATTATAAATAAGGGTAACGATAAAATTACCGACACTAATCCAATCCATAATCATGTCAAGTCCAAAATAAATCTGACAAGATAGATATTACATCATCAATTTACAGTCATTAAATTTTTCAAATTAATTGTTTTATTATTTTTTGTTGTTGACAAAATTGTTAATGAATCAAATTCTGTAGTTTACCCATTTCTTTATCATAGTCTATAAGTACTAGTAAACATATATAGACATATAAGCCTACCTAAATTAACAAGGTCAATACCCTGGTCCAAGGTCAAACACTCCAGGTTGGGTAATTGTAAGCACAAATCTTGTTCCTTTGGAATGGCTCTCACTTCTAGCCTTTTCAATGTAGGAGCACAGGTTCTTAGTAAATCTATTCTGCTCTCAGGTGCAAACTGATAAAGAAAAGTATTCATTAATACAAGCCAATCTATACATGTAAAACAATTACCCCAACAAATGTAAAGTCCACAAGAATAAACTAAAACTTTGTTCATGTCTACATAAAATTCTGAACCAAAAAGAAATATGTTTCATAAAATATTATCAGAATCTCTACCCTACTTGTATCAAATCTTATTATGTTTAGATCTGGAAACAGGAGACAATATACAAATCACTAATACTATACATGTATAACAAATATACAGTCTATATCAAGCAAAAGCTTTGGAAAATTATGTTAATTATGGTATTTTATTACATCCCGTGGAACAAATTTTGATCAGGCAGAACTGTGAATAAGAAAAAATACAACTCATCAAGTCAACACTTCATACCAATAACAGTATATTGTGTCACTGTGCTCAATACTTAGAAGTGAAATAGACAGACCTTTATTTGGTCAAAAAGAAAGGAATCTAGTTATAAGAAGGCAACAATATACACATAGTTAGTAAATTAGGAATTGTAATAAAGCTAGATGATGATGATTGGGGGTTTTTATGGTCTTGACTATCCTTACAGATCTCGCACTACCGCCCCTTAGTTTGTTCTGTTAGTAAATGTCTGTTAGAAGTTGGAGGTAGCGGAGCCCAGCCTTCGGGATACCTGACCGAAGAACTCAGTCAGAGTATGTCCTACTAGCGGCTGGGCTGCTCTGTTGATGCTCTGGCCTACTCCAAGACCCCAAGTGGGTCCAAGAGCGTTTCCCCACTCTAACTGTTTAGGAGTACGTCAACGTGGAAAAGTGTGATAAAGCTAGACAGCAGCCCAATACCTTTATAAGATTGTTCAATTTAAGATGATGAATTGTGATTGGTTGTTCTAAGGTGATGGCCTGAAGTCGTTTCAAAGCGGTGACACTAAAAGATGTCACCCCTGATGGGATAGAAATGTACCTGAAAAAAAAAATCAGAAAAAGTTCACAACAGTAAAGTTAAAACTGAACAGGATATCAATCTTAATTAAAAAATAGAAAAAATACATACCCTGCTCATCTATTATGTTACATGGAGAATGAAAAAATAAAATACACATCTATTAGTCTTTCTGATGTGGTTGCCCATCTTGTAAACAGAGAATTACAACTATCAACTATAAACTGGTTAATTTCCTACATTAGAAGGAAAACTATTTTCAGTGGAGCACCAACATACAACATTGCTGGCTCTTTTTGTCTTATCTTTTAATTGCAATATATACAAATATATGTGTCACTGAATTTACAAAATTGTGATATTCAGAATGTAACAATATCTATTTTTTAACAATGTCAAGGTCTAAATATGTGTAATGATCTCATCTGAAAAGATCTGACACTCAATGGAAACATTTGATATACCAAATTACAACTGACTTGATCTGATGCATAAAGCATCAGGATGTGATACATGTGTATTTGAAATCTCCCATGAACTGAACTGACACATACAAGGTCAGAGAGCGATAATTCTAATCTCACTTGATTTGATCTGAAAAAACTAAGATCAGGAAAGCAAAACTTAAAATTTCACTCGATCCATTGTGACGTGGACAAGGTCAAAAATGTGTTATTTCAAATCTAACACAATTTATGAAATTTCATGCATTTTAATCTCATAAGACCTCATCTGACACAGTTAGGGTCTAGGATATGAATCTCACCTGATTTGATCTGATACAGACAAAGTCAGAGATCTGATACCAGGATTATCTGTAAACAAACTGTGAAGGGTCACATCATCAAGGGCATTACACTTGTTAATGGACAACTCTGTCAGCTTTGTACACCTGAAAAATTACATATGTGTAAACTACAAATGATCCTTTCAACATACATACAGTTGTGAATAATGTACAGAAAACTATCTACTGTTGGCACACAACATGCCATGTAATGTATAATGTGTAAAATGTAATAATATCTTGGGTATGAAATCCTTCAAATACCAATTTTTTTCATTATTTCAGGCCGTTATTGCTTTGTGGTCTCAATTTAAGGTCCTAAAAGCAACTTCAGAATAAATTTACTGCCATCAAAATAACAACAAATATTAAAATACTACCATTTTTAAAAGAAATTTCGTAAGCAACGAACCAACTACATACCTGAGAGATAAAGTATGGTTTGGCTGGGTACAAACTCCTGATAGATTCAGTACAGATAAACTGACAGAATGTAGATAGAAATGAGCAAAATTACAACCAGTTACATCAAGGTCAATGAGATCAACATTATCAGCATGGAATGAATTAATCATACTGCACCACTGAAAATTGAGCAACATTCTAGTCAGTAAGGTCAAGGTCAAGTAAGTCAACATCGTTAGCATGGAAGATGTCAATTACACTGTGTAAATACAAATAATGTTTGGCTAATAATGTTTAATTTTATTAGTTAACTTTTATTAAGCATAAGAAAAAGAAATATAAAGCAACAACTTTCATGAAGATTTATATTAAAAAAAAAATGGATTTATTGTACTAATGACATCTTAAAGCATATTAAATTTTTAAACTTTTGGTATAAACAACTGAAAAGTTAATCCAAAAGTGTCCTACCTTTAATGACGTAGACTTAAGGTTAGGGACATCATGTATCTTCACTGCAGATAGGTGATTACAGCTCTCTATTGTCAGGGTAGATAACTCTATTAAATCGTGTACATCTAACCTTATTGTAATGTAAATAAGAAATATAAAACCATATTCAACATTCTTAACTTTTAAACAGTTAACTAGTCAAGAATATGATCTAAAGGCTTTAACTCAAAGCAATATTAAAATAATAATGCACTACCCGTGCACCTGTTCTATGTTCCAAGTATTTGGTAGTGCCTGAATTTCTCTATTTCTTTTTATTTCTGTATGTTGTTCATTTATAGTTTTGTGCCAAATTTTGCTTAATTTTTGTCCATTTATATTCTTATTTTTAATATTACTTAAATTGAGATTACTCTTGATTTCAATTCAAGCAAAAGATCACCAACAATTTTCATTTTTATGGGAGGAAGATGGGTGTTATTTAATTTTGAAAACTATAGACTATTTGATTTTTACAGTATAATAGGGAAAAATCTTTAAAAACCAGTATTACATTAAATTAAAATATGCCATTAAAAATGTGAAAAAAATACCACTTTCTTTAATTTTTTTATAATTTTATTAAACCTTTCAGCTTATAACAATCAATGAACCAGTAATCAATCTCACAAAAAGTTGTATGTAATGATGACACAATGTTATTATCATTGCCGCTATTTATAGCTTATTTTACGACTTTTGGTAAAGATGACTGCCAAACTCTAATTACTTACTCTTTCAAACAAACACAGTTTTTGATTTGAAGATCAGTGAGTTTTTTAAAATAAGGAAGAGAATCAGACAGCCTCCTTCCCTGTATGCCTGGTACTTGCTGAAGAATTAAAGTTTCTATACAGGGTACTCCCAATCTTCCTTTAAACGGGGTGTAATCTTTAAAATCTTTCATCAGACTTTCTAGCCCTTCCACACCATGACTCTGTAAGGGACAAGGACAAATTACTCTAAAGTTATAACTGGTCTTCAAAGTTACATAAATTAGTATTTATATTATCATAACAAAATACAAGCAAACCACTACATAAGCACAATAATTTAATTTTGGGGAAAAATTCACTAAACTCTGTTATTTCCTTATATTATTGTGTATTTTTAATAGTAGTTTTAATATATAAAAAAAAACACAAGGATCTTAATATTCTGTTCTGTTCACCTACAAACCAGAAAAATCTATTCATTTATAAGATGAATGTTTATCTAGAAGAGTGAGTAGGTGTTTGTTTCATGAATTTCTATAAAGTTTGTCTTTAAGCAGTTGCCATACAACTTTGTCTATATGATGCTAGTAAGCCTTTAAAAACCTTTAAAAATGGACCAACTTCTACAAGGACACATTAGTAAGGCTTGTCACAATGATAGTCAAATAATAAGATTTTTGTAGGTCACAATAGAAGACATATGTTTAGTCTAATCCTACCTTTTTCTCACCAAAAAGAAGTCCATCTATCAGAGAAATCTCTGTTAGCCCTGAACAGTTCTCTATTCTGAGGGTCTTCAGGGAATGTATGTTCAGTGGTACAATACTCATTATTTTATTATTCTGAAATTCAAACACAAATAAACTATAAATACAAAGCATGGGTGATTCATGAAAAAAAAACATAAATATTGAATGTTTCAATGTCTCACCCTTACTGCTTAAAAGGTTTCAAACAGATATAATTACATTTACAGTGCATACAATTAAAATATGCTAATCTCTTTGAATAATTGGCTTTACACATGATGTTTCATGAGTCGATGAAACACATCTACGAACTAGGCCACGCCCACAATAAAGTGGACTACTTTTATTGATCACTGTGTATTGCCTTTCATTCTATATATATCTATATATATCTAACATATGAAATGTAATTATAAGAATTGAATGTTTCATTTTATAAGTTTCATGGGAGTGTAAAAGTGTTGACCAGTTGCACATTTTGGACATGAAGTGTAGCACACTTCACTGAAAATGTGTTAGGGTCAACACTTTTACACGCAGATGAAACATAAAAAATGAAACATTCAATTCTAAGATATAGATGATTTATCTATGATTCCCTGTTAAATTGTCTTTCATTTTTTGTGTAAATGAATTTGACTCTTCAAACTATACCACTTTTACAATCTTAATGTTCTACTTGGTTGAGTGCAATAAATGTTTTTGGAGAGATCACAGGGGAGATAATTCAAATTTGTTGCAAGTCAATACACACAAGAATGACATCATCATGGTTTCTTTTTCAGTGTATGATGAATTTAACTTCAAAGACTTTGTGTAAAATTAACAACAGGATTATAGGCAATGTATCAACCAGCTAAATAATGAATCAATAAAAGAATCGTTACTATTACATACGTATTAAAAGTATATATCTATTTTAACAGCAGTAGTTTAATCAAAAGAAATAAACAATACCTTGAATGTCAATGTAGTAAGATGGACAGAATTAATCTCAGTACTGGACAGATGTTCTCCACCAAACACAAAACTTGTCAGGTTTGGAAACTGTTCAAAATTAGGGATAACACAATAAATAGAAATATTGATCTAAAATTAGAATGTCTTCAACTTCCACAACTATTTTAAGGCTAAAAACCACTAATTCCACTTTCCATAGGCTTCTATGCTAATTTCACAATATTCAATGGCTTCTATGGACTTTACCTTAACTTTAACCTGCAGAGGACTATATATCAGCATGATTCTACATATGTCAGCTCACAATCCTCAGAATGGCATGTGGGGTTAGCAGACTTGCAGTGCAGTACTGGTCACCGGAAGTGAAGGGTCTATAAATAGCATGGGAAATCCCAGTGTTTTCACAAGACAGGGGTATATTTAAAAATCATTATGGAGATTAGGCTTCACATCACAAGAAGCAAAATGCACCTATAAAATGTACAGAAATGTTTTTCCTTTCAGAAACTGTTTAAATTTTTTAAATAAGATGAGAACTTTTTTCACAGCACTATGAGGAACAGGGGTAATTTCTGCGTAGGACTATTTTTGCGTACGTTCCAAATGCTCATTGGTTGAATTGGTGGTCTGTAACCTAAATTAAGGGGCATCAGCATCTTGAATCTGACTTAACAGTGTACTCCATGTGGAAAAGAGGTATGAAAATCATAGATATAAATACATGTTTTGAAGAAAGAAAATTTGTATCATTACAGTATAATGTGTGGTTTTCATAAAATTACTTTGACAATTAAATTGATATAATTATTATACACTGTGGTTCTGTAATGTACATCAATAATTTTTTTAGCCAAAATTTTACTTACTTCTTTGAGAATGCTATCTATGTCAGCTGATGTCATCTTACTACACCCTGCTATGTTGATGTGCTCCACTGGTCTCTTGTTAGGTACACCAACCAAAAATTGATGGGCAGATAAACTGTAAAAGTTGCATTAAGGTAGAGTTCTTATAAACCAATTAATGAAAAAAAGTCATTAATGATTAATCATAATCAAATATATATGTCAATGTATGAAAAATTGGTATGTAATATAAATGTAATTGGTATGTAATATAAATGTAATTGGTATGTAATATTAACGTAATTGATATGTAGTATAAATATGCAAAATATCATTCTGATACCAATGTGTGATGAACAGACCATTGTATTGACAGACCACTGTATTGACAGACCATACAGGGACAGACTGTTAGATAGACAATGTTTCATCCAGAAGGATCACTATATACCACTAATTCTTGTCCAGTAATGTATTAACATTAAGTTTAGTATTTGAAAATTTGTGTATTTTATATTTTAAAGGAATATATGTATCTAACCTGACACATGTGCCAAACAAAACAATGGGCTCCATGATACAGATTTTTATTTCAAAATTACACTGTTATTATTTATGCTCATAGAGGTTACAATTCTCCTTACAAGATAGTGTTTCAATGCTTAATTATTGCTATGACATATTTTGTGGTACATGTAATTCTATTTCAATGAGATTTTCCATCATGTCAAAAAAAAAAATTAAAATTAGAACTAAAATCTTAGGAATTACAGTTTTTCAACAAGAACTGGAAAATTTTAAGTCATAAGGTTTTTCATCTCTGTTGGGTTGTTGTCTCCTAGCCATATTCACCATATCCATTCTCCTTATACTTAATAGTTTAGTTTAGCATCAGGAAATCATATCTAAATGTAACCTCCATCACTTGCAAAAACTTCAAGGAGTTATGAGAAGCTTCAGTTGTGTACTACATGCATTGGAAACCAAGTTTAAAGGCAGATCAGGGGTGAATCCAGGATTTCAGGATGGGGGGGGTGGGGGGTGGGGGGAGGGGGGGTGCATGAATAGAACCGGTAAATAAAAGAAAATAATTAAGGATAAAATTCATGAAAAATCCAGATTTCAAGCAAACAAAAACTGAAATTTCCCAATGTTAGGGTGTGCATCCCTGGCATGGTCGTCCCTGAATCCGGGCCTGGATATAGCTCCAACAAAATTAAGGATATGAAAAATGACACATATATGTACTATGCACAACTACATATTGCATAGTTTGCTACATACAATGTTTTGTAAAATTATTTTCAATAGTTTAGAAGTTGCAATGACAGAAAGAGAACTAATGAACATATATACAGATTGATGGATAGATGGTCACATACAAAAATATTTTCTCCCATTCCCATTGCAGGCTAGTGATTAAAACTGCATGTGACTTTTTATCCCCTGAGTGGTAATTATATTTCTTGCCATTTTACATTTCTGTTGCAACTATGTTGCATGGTGTAAAAAGTAAATAAGTATTAATACATAAAAAAGCTACCATATTGCTTATACCTTGTGCAGCCTGACACATCAATGAATTCAAGTACAGGACTATCAACACCAAATAAAGATAGTCCTTCAAATCCAGACATGTTAATCTTTGATAAATGGACATTGTAGAAATTAATGCTCATTAGACTCTCACAATTCTGGATCTCAAAACTCTTCACTGAAAAGGTAAACACACAGTGGTAGTCATGGATATAATATTTAAACACATAAATACAAAAGTATATCATTCTTATGTTAATGCTTTACTGTTCTAAAAATATTCTATTTTCATGATATCCCATTCCTAAAATTCTATTAGTACTTGATTAATGAACAAACATATATAAACAGGAAATTTAGTACTAAATAATTTATCTTGATTTGCAATGGAATCATGTTGTGTTGCATAGTCACATTATAATAATGGTTGAGCGATCATAAAAAATGTAATATGTCCAGTGTAGTAAAAACAGATATGCTTATTCAGTTGCATCCATCCATCATCAACATCATCATTGTAAACATGCACAGTCACTTATAAACAGTTAATTTGGACATAAATCATTCAAAAACATAACACACACACAAAACATCACACCCGGTACTTTTGAATTCTTCCAACAACATCAATGTAAGAAACATACAACGTCACTAGCAAAACAGGGGAAATAACTTATAAATGAAACATAACACTGTTGCAAATACGTATTCACAACAACAAGATTCCTAATTACTTAGTGTTCTTTGAGGAAACCAAGTTTTATATAACTTGCTTCAGAACAGTGATGTTATTAATGTTGATCCATGCCACATGATTCAAATAATCCCAAACATAATTATGTTTTGATATCATACCAATTCTTAATATTTGCATTTGAATCCATTAGATATCCAATTATAAGGACTTAAGTTATTGCATTAAGATAATTGAGACCAAAGGATATAATTTTGTATGCTAGAGAAAGTGGCAGACAGACCACAAAAAGCGATAAAATGACAGTAGTTAATCTCTGGATTTGTGAACATAAGATTGTGCTATCATTAGGTAAAAAACTACCCAAGAGTACTAGGAGCTGCTATCAAGTCAGACTTACATTTAGGGGCTTGCATATTGATTTGTCTCAGCAGACGACAATCTTTGATCTTGATAGTTTCAAGCTGATCCACTAGTGTGAGATTCAAGTCTCTAAAATCTGTCAAAACAGAGGAATGATATTCGTTGCTCAATACATTAAAATTAAAGTGAATAGACAATACACAGGTGGTAAATAAATTGTTTAATTAACAGAAATTACAGCAACATGTCAAAAGCTGTCAACTAAAATTTTCGTTGGTTTGATTAAATTTTCTTTTTCCCATGACAACCAGTTCACAACTAACCTGGTTGTGAGTATATCTTTAGATTCTTCACAGTCTTCAAACCAGTTTGCTCCTCCTGTCAGTGAAATAGAAAGCTAAAAACATTACAAAACTAGACAGTAGGCTCAAGTCCCACTTTGATTACAAACATGTAAACTTGGACATTTACTAATAAGTATCTTATTACATGCACACCTATAAATAAAACCTTACCTAAATATATGAAAAAAAATCCTCATTTCAATCCCATGAAAAAATTCTGCAACAAAATTTTTTTTAATATTATTTCAGCTCACTTTATAAATGTACAACCATGATATGTTCAAACAAAATGGTTTTACCATGGCAACTTTATTTGAAATAAGAGTCAGACACAGAATTAAATAGTAAATACTATGAAAATACTTGAGAAACTGTAAGTAATGCTCATTAACTTGATACCACCACTCCCCTGTTTGATAACATACACTTTTTGACCTCCATATTGATTTTGATCAAAACCTTAAATAGGAAGGCACAATAATAATATGTAATAAAGATTCTGTGAAAGTTTCATTAAAGTCCATATAGTGGCATAGGACGAGGAACTGAAAGGAAAGAGGGACAACCCTATTACTCAAAAGTAGGGGTATAAAAACAAATTTTGCTTACTTCTGTGATATTTGGGAAGCCTTGAAGTACCAGATTTTGAACTAAAGTAAGATTTTCTAGCTGTAAACAACTTTTTAGTAAGGTCTGCAAGTTGGCTTTAAATAAGCTACAGTTTTCAATCCTGAAAAAAAATTTATACTTTATTGCCAAAAATATACTACAAACTATAAAATATGCAAGTCACTTTTATTTTTCATGAGCACTAATATCCTTCCAATTAAAGTATTTTGACATTGGAACTCTGTATAAGATAACTAAAGAGCTACATTATAAGAAGAGACAGTCAAAAACAGGAGTGAGCGGTATAAATGGCAAACTTCTCATAGAAGAATATACTTAAAAATTAGGAAGAGCATTTTGAAGAGGTATTGTACACTGATAACCATAGTAATGAAGGTGAAGATGATCACAATATTGACCTCATGAACATTGAAGTAATTGAGGATATCAGCACTGGCACTTTTACAGAGTAAGAAGTTAAACAAGCACTCAGCAAGTTGATGAGCAGTAAAGCAGCTGGTATGGACAACATCAATGGAGAAATATTAAAAGCTGGATGTGAGATAACATAAAAGATTGCTGTACTTGTTCAAGAACTTGTGCAAGGAATACAATCAGTATGCCTGTCAACTGAAAGAAATCAATGATTGCCAAAATACCAAAGACGGATGACCTTATGAAGTGCGACAACAGTAAAGGAATATCACTGCTCTCCATACCAGGAAAAGTCTTCTGCAGAGTTCATATAGACAGAGTTAGGAAAGGAGTAGAAGAAATCTGTGGAATCTACAGGCAGCTTATAGAAAGGGACATGAGACAGATGAACAGATATTTGTACTGTATAACATTGCTGAACAGTACATCAATTGGCAGGCACCATTGTATATAAACTTAATCAACTTCCATAAAGCCTTTGACAGTATTGACTGGCAGAAACTCTAAAGTTCTTGGAGTCATAAGGAATACTAAATATTTTCATCAAGATACTCAAGGAGATGTACAATGGAAGCAAATGTTGTGTCATCAACAATGGATGGTTCTCAGTCAAAACTGGAGTAAGACAAGTTTGTGTGATGTTAGGTTTCCTTTTTTATATTTGCTGTAGAAAGGATAGTGAAGGATACAACCAAAATGGAGAAAAAAAAATGGCATAAGATGAAAGTTTACCACCCAGCTTGAAGACAAACTATGGTGATGATAATGTCCTACTTTCTAGTATAAAGCAACAGCAAAACAAAGAGAAAACTGAAAGATTGTGTAGCATGCTGAAAGCACTGGTCTCCAGATCAACACAGAAAAGACCAAAGTGTTGAGGCTTGACAACAAGGATACCAACCCTATTGAGATCAAGGGAAAGAGTGCTGAGGATGTGGACACTTTCACATACCATGGTGTTGTGATCAACAAACAGGTGGAACAACAGAAGACATCAAGCACAGACTAAGTCTAGCCAGAAACTTCTTTGCATTGCTAAACCCTCTTTGGAAGTCTTCATAGTATAGCAAGATGAAGAAGATCAAAGTCTTTAACAGTAATGTTAAGTCCATGCTACTTTATGGAGCGGAAATGTGGAAACTGAATGAAAGTGATATCATCGCTTGGAAACCTTTCAGAGGAAATATCCAAGAAATATACACCGCATCTTCTGGCCAATGAAAATAATGATGACAAAGACATGTCCAATTGGAGAAAACTTTAAATGCCAAATATAGAACATACTCTGAGAAAACCACATGACAAAAACTCCAGAGTTGCTCTGACATGGGCTCCAGTGGGAAAGAGAAAGAGAGGTCGCCCAAGAACAACATCACGAAAAAGTGTTGTGGTAGAGAGGGAACAACTGGTATGGCAGACATGGAGTGAAGCTCAAGCAGTTGCCAGTGACAGAGGTGGATAACAAAGGATGCTGACAAGCCTTTTGAACTAACCATGGCTTACAGAGGATAGTGATGGTGAATTAAAGTATTTGAAAATTTATATACATGTGTTTCAACTGTGGATAGCCAGTTCTACATTTATGAGCATGAAATTCAATGCAAATAGCTTTGGCCCTCACAAGTAAAACAAAAAATCATATCCATAATCATAAAGCTCAATTCGTAGATACAAAGAAAAATATATGAATTAAGCATCCATTTATTCATAATATTATTTTCAAATTTAGAAATATTCATCACAAATTCCAAAGCCCATATTGAAACTTGATATAGTACTGCTCACTTCTGATCCAAAACTACAGTTAGTTATTTGAGCAAAATTATAGCTTATTTCATGTTCCATCCTTATATTTTTGCTTTTAAAATTAAGCTGAGTTTGAATTTCATGATAACAATTATGTTTAAAAGGCATTTCTTTTATGTTAGAAAAACATACGGTAATATATACATGTTTATCCCACAAAGTTAACCAAAAGAGCCTAATGTATAAAGTTCATTCACATCTTCCAGTAATACATGCATTAAAACATTACTTACAATTGCACAGCCAAAATATATGAGCCACCAAAATATCATTTATTAGATATGATAGCAATGCTAATATTTACAACCATACCCAGTTACTTACTGAACATCTTTCAGATTGAGATGGTGTCCTTCATTTTCATGTTTTATCATTGGAATCATATTAGTACACCTGTTAACAAAAATTGAATTTTACTACAATGTTATGTATTTTTTCCCTGACATTCTCAACATTTTGTAAGTACAGACAAATCTGCTTGAAAAGTCACCTTTTTAATTACTCCTACAACGTAAGAGGTTGGAATTCTGTTCCTCCATACCCCGACCTCTTACTTACGAGCACCATATTGCATAACGCTGGTTCCGCCATTCCTTGAAATCGGCAGAATTATAGTAAACTATTTTCCATTTAAAACGTATTATACAGTTTCTTTACCATTACACGGGAGAAAGTGACTAAACTAAAGAAAAACAATGACCTACCTGATGAGAAAATCCAGCAATCCTGGAAATCCATTGTATAGGCAGTTAAAATGAACTTCATATTTGGTTTTTAGCTTTTTGAGTGTGTAATTCCAGTTGATAAAATTACGGCTTTTAAAATTTGCAAAAACGAACATAACAAATTTACCAACGAATTGCCTTTACCAACTTGAAGATCGTTTTGTCAGAAATATATTGTATTCCGTAAAATTAGTGACCTAATTCAAAATTGCTGATCATTTTGATAACTGTCTTCATTACAAATGTTTTCTAGGTATTTAACAAATATTTAGGATTTTTATCATTCGATTTCCGATAGGTTAAACTTCTTTTATGTAAATAAAAGACATAAAGTATTTTAAAACACATGTTCAGCTAATTAACATTTGCAGTGGCTTTCAATATGTCAGATGCTAGAGATTAAGATGGCACCATGTCAGAAAATAGCTCGCCAGACAACCTCTAGCAATGCTGGAGTACTTTTTAACAGCCTTTCATTTTACCATTAATCTATTTCCCTTTCAAAAAAGGTGGCTATAATATAGGTTTGAAAGTATTTTCTTACTACCTGACAACAAAGGCATTATGGTAAAGTGATAAGTGTATATAAATATATGGAAAGAACAGGCGATAAAGGTCTAATAGGTCTCAAATACAACTGAAAATTAAATGTTGAAAGATTAAATTGTGAATTTCGAGATTTGAATACACAACAAATGAGAAATAATAGACTTCTGATAATTCTTGCTTTAAAAGGACAGAAGAACAGCTTGAAGCTTACCAATATTCAGATATACATTCTATAAATTTTGTACTTAATACAATGTAGTTACTTTCCAGTCTTATTTTTGGAAATGGTGTCCACATTCTAGAAACAACTTTATGTATAGTTTATCTAAAGTGAAAACATTAAGTTATTTCTTATGACATCATTGGACTAATGATGCAAAAACATTCTTCTTCCTGATATTCATATATCTGACTATGTTATGAACAATTTTTACGTTCTTAGAACAAAGTTGATATTTTGAGGCAATATTCATAGCCTAATGCCCCTTCTTCTCTGATATTTACCAGCAGGGCTGGTAACCAAATTTATGCAACAAATAAATTTCAATTGCTTACTACAAATCTTTATATACACCTGGTAACACATCTGTTTTTTTCTTTCTAGAGTAACTTTTTGCAGTCATTTAACAAGCATAAGGTGTGTACATGGCATAACTTTATTTAACTCTAAATACAGCATTATAACTTACGATATAATATGAAATTGTGTCAAGTGTGGTAAATAAGAAAGCAGGTTGACCACACCCTCGTTGCTGATGTACTCATTGTCTGACAGGGTCAGACACCTCAGGCTCTCACATTTGGCACAGATTGCATTCACTAGAAATATTTACAAAAACATCAGTAAAGTTAATTATTAACCAGAAAGGGAAGTCATAAATTATCAGTTAAAGTTTTCTCATTAATTAAAGCTCAGTTTTATGGTTGTCATCATGAACTCATGGATCATTAAGTTGTATCCATATGCATCATGAAAACGGATTTGTTCAACATGTCTTAGTTTTCCTTTCCTAGTTTCGTCTACCCTGGACTTTATTTCTTATGAACAACTCGGCAGGTGTTCCTTGAAAATCAGAGGACGCTTATCCTACCGGTACACCCAGTCCTTACTCCCAGTTTTTAGTGGAGTCTGAGTAGCTCATTTACTTTTGTTACTTTGTATGTATTATTTTAGTTACTTTATATTCTTTGTTGTGTTTGTCTGTTTTCCATGTCTGGTCTTTGTCCCTGGATTACATTCTTTTGATTTCCGCTAAAATCTTGGTTCCCTTGATTACTATTTGAGTCTCCTTCTAACATTTCATTACATTTGTAAAAGTTAATTAGTATCATTGGTATTTATGAGGCTTCATGTAGATAAAAAATATATTCTGCGTTTAAGTAAGTGTTAAATTTGCATTGACCAACAAAGCTTCTGTGTCGTCAATAATAAGGGAGATAATTCAATTTTTTTGTTATGTTTTTTTTTGTGTTTTATTCTGCATTGTAAGATGGGTAGTTAGCTATATGTGTGTCTTTGATTTTTTGCACATCATCAATATGTATATGAATATAGTGCGAAGTTTGAATAATATTAGTTATATATTTTTTAAATTAAACAATACACAAATAAGGTTCTCCCTAAAGTCGAATGTACAGAGGACAGTGGGACAGAGTTGATCCGCTACTAGACCTGCTTTCAATATTGGTGACGTAGGGAAAAAGCAACCAACGACATTAATTTTTACCTGAATGATCAGTCAGCATTTCCATGGATAAGCTAAGCTCTTTTAATTTCAAGCAGTGTCGTAAAACTTCTAAGAGAAACTTATCAGCAGTAGTGACCTCCTCAGCAATATCTTCTTCATTAGACAATAACACATTGCATAGTTTAAGGTCCTCTAAAACAGATATAGTCCATTCAAATAAACATGTAAGTAATAATTCTGTTTGAATACTTATACTATCTTTGAAAAAATGCATTTACTGAATTGCCAATGTGCATTAATGGTAGTTTCTTACAATCAAAATTAACACTATTGAAGGTAAGTAATCTAACTTTGTTATAAATTTTAGATTGTTTTGGAGTCTCCTTCTTACAAGAACTCTATTAAAACAAAAAGTACTGTTAAGCTACAGGTAGAGGGTATCTTAAGCAGTTTCAAACATATAATTTGCAATATACATGTTTTTAAAATAATTGATGTATTATTTAATTTGTAAATTCGGTGCACCTGGTCCATGCTCCCAGTTTTTAGTGTAGTCCGAGTTGCTCATTTACTTTTGTTACTTTGCATGTATGATTTTAGTTACTTTTGTTCTTTGTTGTGTGTGTCTGTTTTCCATGTCTGGTCTTTGTCCCTGGATTACATTCTTTTGATTACCTCTATAACCTTGGTTCCCTTGATTACTCTTTTAAGCCATTCAATACAGGTTATTTGCAACAGACATCATTCCAACCTATGATAACTTAATAAAGACAGACACTTGGGTTTATAAATTAATATAGTGGCAGTAAAAAAAGAAAAAAATGTTTCACAAAAGAAAATCATAGACCCAAGCTCCCGTGACAAGAATATGATTAATTCTGTCACAACTGTAATACAACTTCTATCAAAGTTAATTCAGCATACCAATTTGAGGACATTTCTTGAGAATAGCGAGTATCTTATAATCATATGGAATAGCACATCTTGTAAAGTCCAGAGATGTTAACTGAAACCTGAATAAGAAAGAAATAACAAGCATAATTAATAACAATGACCAATCTAAAATAAATTCATTTTCAATGACATATTATAGTGAGAAAAAAAAAACCAAAACAACTTACTTTTTTTCTTGTGTGTCTCATAAACTTTGTGATGTAAGTTTTCATGAAATATTCATTGATTGCTTCTCATCAATACTTTTAATAACATAAGAAATTATACTATCATAGCCCTGACAGTCACATCGCAGTGTTCAATAATCATTTCAAGTTCAATCTAATAAATTCCTACATTGTGCAACATGTATATTGCCTCTTTATTATCATAATTGCTAGTACAAACCAAATTGTTGCTGTCCTGCAGATTTCATAAAATCTTTGACAAGTTCTACCAATGCATAAAATATCCTGCCATCCAAGGTATTTAAATATTTCAAAAAGCACACCAGATGGAAGATATTCTAACAGGATATCAGACCTACAAAACAAACACTATATGTATATATATAAGCTTATCAAAGAACATCACTTATAAAAAAATATATTTATGACTTACATGAACTTGATACTTTACAACTAAAACAGTTACTCAGTAATTACAATTAAGGGGCTGCAAGTGACTTGTTGTAGAAGGTGGCAAGAAATTATGTTCAAACTTTGATATATCAGGAATTGAATGACTCGGCCCATTGTCCATAATCAACAAAATGTTCCTGTTTTGCCTTCACATCTTGCCGTTGAGCATTTTAAGATAGTCACAGAAATGAGAGAATTCATCCACGAGCTTGTTACTTTTAGAACGGATGGGTAGCAGACATGTTATTTTTCAGCAGAATTTTGAAATATTCTGTTAGATTCGGTTTTAAAAATTGATTCTGCTCCACTCCGTTCCAAAAGTAACAAGCTCCGCACACTCTCTATAACGATTCAAAATGTCAGCAAAACAGGGTCTCTCATGGAAGAAAATGATAAAAACAT